>OZ004706.1:190017591-190617591 GCA_963924515.1 Vespertilio murinus | reverse complement strand
GGAAACTCTAGGAGAGTGGATTGTGACTTCCTCAGCTCCTGGGGATGCAATTCAGAACCCATTTCCAAGGTTCACAGACTCTTCCCTTCATGAATCATAAAAGTATTAGGCTTGGAAATCCACAAGAGATGATCTAATACTAATTGCCGCATTTACATACACCACAGTCTATGGAGCAAAGTAAATTATTCAAAATCCCTGGGTGAGCCATTTCCCTCCTTGAAATCATCCTTACACAAATTACTGGAGGATGTAGGCAACGGAGTCGCAGGAAAATAATGAGACCGGGAGAGAGGAAGAAATTAGCCCAGAATCAAAGATTTGAAACAAGAGGAAGTTGGGAGTAGAAGTCACTTCCCTGGAGTCGGAATAAATCTGACGCTGAGACTTCTTACGCGCTATTTCATTTAACCCTCACAGCGAAGTCTGGAGAGCAGAGTGATTTGAAGTTTAGAGGAATTTTGTAGCTTACTTTGAGAGAAGGAAGTAGGGATACTTGGGGCTGAAATCAGGTTTTCTTTATTCTGCTCTAGGGGCATCTCCTCCTGGGGATGCATGACCGATATTATTTCTTCCTCAAAAGGTGGTCTTCTCCTGTCCCAGTTCTCCTTCATTAAGAGGGCACAGTAGGGAAATTTATGTCCAGGGACTTATTATTTTTAAAAAATATATTTTTGTTGATTTCAGAGGAAAGGAGCGGGAGAGAGAGAAACATCAATGATGAGAGAGAATCATTGATTGGCTGCCTCCTGCAAGCCCCTCACTGGGGATCAAGTGTCCACAACCCAGGCATGTGGCCTGATGGGAATCCAACCGTGACCTCCTGATTCAGAGGTTGTCAGTCAACCACTGAGCTGCGCCGGCCGGGCTCCAGGATACGTATTTAGTTGGGGATTTTAGAGATTTTGCAAAACCAACTATCTTGGGAGAAATGATTAGGTGGTTGGGAGGTCTCCGATTCCCAATGGGTAGGACAGAGAAACACAGTCTGGCAAAGTAGCTTTCTTTGTCATTTAATGACCAAGTATGAATGTGCCACCTAATCAGTCTGCTTTAGAGAAAGTAATCTGATAAGCCATTTCTAAAAGTATCCTCTGAAGTTTCTGCCAACTCAGCTCACTCCTATTAATGAAGGGAAGGAGGGAGGGAGTAGGGAGGGAGAAAAGGAGGAAGGAGGGAGGGAGAAAAGGAGGAAGGAGGGAGGGAGAGAGGGCTGGAGAGATTGTTCTTAAAAAAACGAACAAATAGAATCCTTATTAGTGAGATACATGTTCATGTTTCTGTGTGTAAAATAATGTTTCTTATTAATAGACCGTATCTAAAGGACTCATTCATTTATTTATAAAATGCACATATATTCTGGAGATTGATTGTAATGTGAATATACTTAACACTATTGAATTGTACACTTTAAAATGGTTTAAGCAGATAATGTTAATATTTTATCACAATTTTAAAGTGGTTAAAACAATACATTTTATGTTATACTTCGCCACAGGACCCCTCTACCCCACATATGTACATGTATGTATACTAGTATATGAATAGTACCAAAGTGTCTTAATATTATCTTGACTATTATTGGGCATTAAATGAAAGCACATTCATAAAAAAAATAAATAAAAGCATTCTCTTGATACTGAGGAATGTGGTTTTTGATCCAGAGAAAACCAAAAGCAGCATCATACTTAACACAAGCAAACACATGCCTTCATTTTGATAACTAAAATTTTTGCATAGAGAAGCCCACAAAATCACTTTATCTTCCCCTTTCAATTTATAAATTATATTAAGCCTTTTATTTTTACTCTTGTCTTTTAAAGATGCACTTTAGCTCTGTTTATTTCTACTTAATTTTGTAATTTAAAGGTAGCCTCACTAAAAAAAAAAAAGAAAAAAGAAAAAGAAAAAGTAGGTTATTTTTCAGGATTTGCCATCCATGATGAGTGTGTATTGTTGAGGGTCTTGAAAATTGTAAAGTCTTGATAGCATTTGCAGATTATCCAGCGAGGACACTGGCCATCTATTCAAAACCCAAACCCAAGCCAATTTTAAATCATTTCTTATGTCTCTCAATCCACAATTTGGGTGTTGCTTTACCCACTGGGTCCCCGGACTGATGGAAAACAGTGCCGATTGGATCTGACCTACTTAAGAGTTTGTTTACAGCTTTAACAGGGCAGCAAAAGGAGTTTGTAACCATTAGGATGCTGACAGGAACAATTAAAAAAGACTCATTTCAAAGTGGCTCAAAGGTTGAGAGGGTTTATTGGCTTATATATGAGTGGAAGTCTAGCCAGTTAGCAATCAATTGGCTCTGGCTTCCTTTTTCTCATCACTTCTTGGCTCTGCTTATCGATTGCTCCCATTACTTAAAAGGGTTTTGCAGTTTGGGGACATTGCAAGACAGTATTCAGAGGGAGATACTGAGCGTTATGTTCCATTATTCCAAGCAAGAGTCCTCCAACCCACTCTGGACCTGATATATGTTAGAAATATTAACTATGGCTGAGGCAATGGACGGAGCCGTTTAGCTTAAACTAAAATGGATCCATTCTGGAGCTGGGTTGGGAGTGGTGGTGGATATATATATATTAACCACAGGTGTTAAATGGGAATAAAGGAATGAATGGTGAATGGACAGCCAACATTGATCATGGGAGCCACGGGAGATTTATTGAGAATGACTAACCAACACTGCGGAATAAAATATATTTGTTGTAGTAGACTGCACACATAAACATTGTGTAAGGCAAGTGTTACAAGTAATTACAGGGTTTACGATAATGTGGGGTGAGTCGACAAACCTTTGCTTCCCCATGTATTCTTTTCTGAAGATTTTGCCTACACATTTCTAGAAAAGCATTTTTCTCTTATCTCCAGTGACCATAGAGCCTCCATAACCTGATATTAATATATTGTTTATTTTTTTGCTACTTTTACAATGACATAGATATTCTATTTTTAAAAATGTTTTCTTTATTATTACATATGTGTCCTTATTCTCCCATTACCACCCTCCCTATCCCCCCTACTCATGCCCTCACCCTCCTGTTGTCTGTATCCATTGGTTAGGTTTATATGCATGCATACAAGTCCTTTGGTTGATCTCTCCCCCTTACCCCCACTCTCCCCTACCTTCCCTCTGAGGTTTGATGGTCTGATCGATGCTTCTCTGTCTTTGGATCTGTTTTTGTTCATCAGTTTATGTTGCTCATTATATTCCATAAATGAGTGAGGTCATGTGATATTTATCTTCCTCTGACTGGCTTATTTCACTTAGCATAATGTTCTCCATTTCCATCCATGCTGTTGCAAATGGTAAGAACTCTTTTTTTTTTTAACAGCAGTGTAGTATTCCATTGGGTATATGTACCACTGTTTTCTAATCCACTCATCTGCTGATGGGCACTTAGGCTGTTTCCAGATCTTAGCTATTGTAAATTATGCTGCTATGAATATAGGGGTGCATATGTCCTTTCTAATTGGTATTCTAGTTTCTTGGGATATATTCCTAGAAGTGGGATCACTGGGTCAAATGGGAGTTCAATTTTTAGTTTTCTTTAAAATATATTTTATTTTTTTTTATAGAGAGGAAGTAGAGAGGGATAGAGAGTTAGAAACATCGATGAAAGAGAGACATCAATCAGTTGCTTCCTGCACACCCCCTACTGGGGATGTGCCCGCAACCAAGGTACATGTCCTTGACAGGAATCGAACCTGAGACCCTTCAGTCCGCAGGCCGACACTCTATCCACTGAGCCAAACCCGCTTTGGCCAAGTTTTAGTTTTTTGAGGAAACTCCATACTGTTCTCCACAGTCATTACACAAGTCTGCATTCCCACCAGCAATGCGAGAGGGTTCCTTTTTCTTTGAATCCTCACCAGCACTTGTCATTTGTTGATTTGTTGATGATAGCCATTCTGACAGGTGTGAGATGGTACCTCATTGTCATTTTGACTTGCATCTTTAAGATGATTAGTGACTGAGCCTGTTTTCATATGTCTCTTGGCCTTCCTTATGTCTTCTTTTGAAAAGTATCTAGTTAGGTCCATTGCCCATTTTTTGATTGGGTTGTTTATCTTCCTTTTGTTAAGTTGTATGAATTCCCTGTAAATGTTGGAGATTAAACCCTCATTGGTGACAACATTGGCAAATATGTTTTCCCATGCATTGGGCTTTCCTGTTGTTTTGTTGATGGTTTCTTTTGCTGTGAAAAAGCTTTTTATTTTGGTGTTTATTTTTCTCTTTAGTGTCCATTGCCCTAGGAGCTGTATCGATGAAGTAATTGCTTCAGCATATGTCTGAGATTTTGCTGCCTGTGGATTCCTCTAGTATTTTTATGGTTTCCCATCTTATGTTTAAGTCCTTTATCTATTTTCAGTTTATTTTCCTATATGGTGTAAGTTGATGGTCTAGTTTCATTTTTTTTTTTTGCGTGCATCTGTCCAATATCCCTAGCACCATTTATTGAAGAGACTGCCTTGACTCCATTGTATGTTCTTGCCTCCTTTGTCAAATATTAATTGAGCACAGTGGTTTGGGTCAATTTCTGGGTTCTCTATTCTATTCAGATATTATATTTTGATACTATTATAATAAAACTAAATAAAAATCTACTAGAACCTATTTTTTAAACTAACTATATAGACTTAAGAAAGCTGTTTAATATGATAGAATAAATATTCTTTTCTTTTAACCTTTCTTCCTTCCATGTTTTTTCCTTTCTCTTTCTCCTTTTATTCTGTCCCTTCTCTCGATTTTTCACTCTCTTTTGTCAATGGTGAATCATACATAGTTAGATAGTTACATGCTGCTGCTGTTACATGACTACATTAATGATTATTCAGCCAATAATTCTAATAATTACAGATGTTTGCTTACCAAAAATCATTATAATTTATTTCAGAGTTTGCTATAATAGCTCATAAAAATATAATGCACATGGGCGATGTTTTCTAAGTTCTAGAATATGAGAATGTCTTTGTTGCCTTCAAACATGAGTGATTGCTTGGCGGGACATAGATTTGAGTACAAATCGATAGTCATCTTAACTTTATAGAAGTTGAACAGCTTGCTTTTGAAATATAGAATTGTAAAAGAGAATTATGGAATTGAAATGGCTTCTTTTTTTTTTCTGTGTTGCCTGGTCTTCTGCCAGGATGGTGTTTGCTTGTTTCTGTTTTTTTATTTTATTTTATTCTTGTAATTGTCGAGACCTGTTTTCATCTGTTATTTTTCACTAAATTTGCCTGTGTCCAGGGAGCCTTTTTTGATTTAAAGTCTCAGCTTTCTTTGGCTTTAGTAAACGTACCTTCATTTTTATTTTCTTTGTTTCTTCTTCTATCTTCTGCAGAGAGCTTTTCTCCCTCAAATGCTTTTGGAGTTCTTATTATGAACGTAGGGGAACGTCTTCAATCTCCCATCTTCCTATTATCTTTTCACTGACCATATTGATCCCTTTGCCACTTCCTTCTGTGTTCTGGGGAGGCTAGTCTATATGTCTACACTCTGTAGCAACCAATTTGCTGTTCACTGCCTCCACTGAGTAATATTTGCCAACTTAATTTCCATCTGGAAGCCCACCTTCTCCTTAACTGTTCTATTTTATAGGGGTCGCACCCTTTCAGATTTCATGGACATTCAAGTGAAGAGGCTTTCAAAGTTTTCTTCTGTTTCTATCCGGAAGGCTGTGTCACAGACTGAAAATCAGCTCTGATACTTCAGATAGGCCTGCATGCTGATGAACAAATTCAAACGTGTTTTATGTTTCTGCCTGTTTATCCTTACAGAAGGTACAGGTTTCTCCAGTATTGGGAGGTAAAATAGTTTTAGCTAAGATGCTATGGGACCCCATTTAAAACTTTGTATTCACAGACGAAGTAGACATTTGTGCTCAGTTTAATTTTTTTTCTGTATCAGGATTGACGTTGTCCCTGAAGGGGGGATGGATGCCCCCACAAGAGGCACTTGCAAAGTACAGGGTTTCATTTCTGTGATGGTTTCAAAGGTAGGCAGGAACGGTCCAGGATGAAGTCTAATGTCAAACTCGTCTCACCACTGTGCTGTGACCTTTTCATGTCCTGTGTGCTGGGCCATCTCTCTACACCAGTGTTTCCCAAAGTGTGGTACCCGTACCCCCAAGGGTACAGGAAGAGTTTGGTGGGGGTACGCATTGCGCTGGAGTTTGGTGGGGATATGCACTGCACCGTGCTTAGCTGCGCCTAATTCTACGTTCTCATGAGTCAAGTCAAGACAGTCTTGTGAGGCGTGAGATGGTCCAGTGTGCAAATAAATGTTATTTATAATATAAATTTTATTTATATTTTATTATGAATAATTTAATTTTTCGTTTATTATTATTTTGTGTATGTACCAAAAAAATAAAAATATTTTGATAGTTATTAAAATACATCCTTTTTTTTGACGAGGGGTACTCAGTGTTACTAAAATTATAGAGGGGGTACACATATGTCAGAAGTTTGGGAAACACTGCTCTACACCAATGACAAGCTTGGAAGGATAGCTGGTAGCACACTGCTCTCCATGGCAATGTTTACTATGCAAGGTGGGGCAAACATAGGTTTGTAGTTGTTCGCATGGAAAACAATACGGTGATTAACAGTACATGAACAAACTCTGCTTTGCGTTCTCACGTCTGTAAGCTCACCTTTGCCCCACCCTGTATTTTTCAAAGCATTTTTTTTAAGGGTGTTGGCTCAACGCCTGACCCATCCCTCTGAATTGGGGTTCTAGTTGGGGGTCCCACCCAGTTGCTCCCCAGCCTGGCTTCTCCTTTGCATTTGTTACCCTTCAGCTTGGTCCTCCTTTTCATACGGCTTTGACTGAAGTCTGTGTAGTGAAGATTCCTGAAGCTTTCAGTGTGTGAATACCACGCTTCGTTCTCCATCTTTTTTAATGACCTGTGGGGAGGTTGATTTGTTTCCATTTCCTCTTATTTCTCTGGTTATTCCATTGAAAACCTGAGAGGTGGAAGACATAGGAAATAGGTGAGATTGTTTTGTCCTGGGCTTTTATTTTTATTTTTATTTTTATTTTTTTATTATGCTGGGGTCTGAGTCTTCCTGTTCCTGTTGCACGATATTCACTTCTGAGCCCCATCCTGGATGGGTCATGTACTGAGACCAAACCCAGAATTGGTTCTCTGGTGTGTGTTTTTGGCCCGCTATTGTTTGAAGCGATCATTAGAACGGGTTCTTTCTTCTTTACTCGGAATCCATAAACTGTATATCCAGCACCTCCGATCTTCCTATTGCTGTGCCTATGGCTATTGCACAAATTTGTACAGAGCAGATTCGATAGAATTTCTCCATGTCATTCTCTTTGAGTTCCCTGAAGTAATTTCTGTCTTTAGGGATGGCCGGATTGTAGAACTCTTCTTGCTTCCAGCAAAGAAAAGATAAACCATCTTCTGGATGAGTATTGTCTGAAAAACTCTCACTCCTACAGTTTTTCCTCTTCTGCTCCTCTCCAAAGAAGTGTCTGCTGTTGGGGGTGAGTTCAGCCCAGCAGGCAATAGAATCATAGTATTGCTATTTGATTGTTTTTAAGGCCATTAGATAAAAGGAGGGTGAAGGTAGTAAGGAAAAGAGCCTTACATTAAATAATTTTAATGTAAAATAATTTAACAATGTTGTTTATTAAACAAACTTTCTCCAGGAGAATAATAGGTTCTCAAGGTACTGTTTCCCACAAAGGAGTGTTTTCCTTTATTCTCACATGTTTGCTTAATTCTTTTACTTTTCTTATGTCTGGCACTAACTAAAAATATGCTTCAGGGGACCAAGTGTTTTATACCTTCAAATCATTCTCCTGGGATATTTTTTTTTCCTTCTTACTAGTATAAGGCTGCTGATGGTGATGCAATGATAATAATAATATTTATAATCAGTTTTATTTTATCGCAGGTCAAATCACACTGTTAACTAGATTGCATTATTTTTATAAAATACTAGAGGCTTGGTGCATGAAATTTGTGCACAAGAAAAGGGGTTGTCCCCTCAGCCCAACCTTGACCCTCTCCAATCTGGGACATCCCTCTCACAATCTGGGACCACTGGCTCCTAACTGCTCACCTGCCTGCCTGCCTGATTGCCCCTCACTGCCCCCTCTGCCAGCCTGGTCGCCCCCAACTACCCTCCCCCCTTTGGCCTAGTCTTCCCTCAATGCCCCCCTCTGCTGGCCTGGTCACCCCTCACTGCCTCCCCCTGCCATCCTGTCACCCCATGCAGCCTGCTGGTCAGTTGTTTGGTCATCCCTCGCTAACCCCCTGCTATCCTGGTTGCCCCACATAGCCTGCTGTTTGGTTGTTCCTATGAGGGCATCAGGACCAATTTGAATATTACCCTTTTATTAGTATAGATACTTTTACTTTACTCAAGAACCAAAACAAGCCAAAGTTAAAATTTTGTCTCTTAAATATTTACTCCTTTATTTATATAGGGGATGTAATGTAATCAGTGCTTGCAATGCCAATGGGGATGGAACAGCTTCTAGGTCTGCTGCTCCTTCAGTGCCATGACATCAGCAACAACAGAGCATTAGCACATCTGGGGCAGAGTAGGTGATGGTGGTGATGATGACGACAGTGGTGATGGTGATGGTGATGGTGATGGTGATGGTGATGGTGATGGTGATGATAATGATGTCATACTAGAGCCATATCTCCTTCCAGATGTCCAGGCTTCTATTAGAGAAGCATCTCAACCCAGTAGACATATTTTCGAAAAATACTTCTAGTATTTTAGGATGGTCTTAGCTCTGCACGTATGCATGAAGATGCATTGCAAAAATATCTTTTACCTCAATATCTTCCCTTCCTCCAAATTCCATTTTGTTCTAGTTGTTTTTCACTTATATGCCTCATGAGTACGGTAGTTTACCTGAGCGCATTCAATGTGGTAGAGTTTTGTGTAGGAAAGTTTTGCAAACCATCAGAGATTTCTGCACTTTCCTCAGAATGGTGAATGCGGATAGACACTGTCACAGTACCATTATTTGGGTGGTTTTCCAAAACAAATTTGGAGACCAAAGAGTGGTAGCTGGGAGAGATTTCCCCACTTACCTACATTTTCATTGTAATTTAGGTGTCTGGAAAGTATCAATATTATATAATATATAATATATAATATATAATAATAATATATAATAATAATATATAATAATAATATATAATATATAATATATAATATATAATATATAATATATAATATATAATATATAATATATAATATATAATATATAATATATAATATATATATAGTAATTTAGGTGTCTGGAAAGTATTAATAATATATATATATATAATGTAAGTATATATATTATATATAATATATCAATATCATATATATGTATATTTTAAGCAATAGAGTTTCTAGCTTAAATCTAGTTTGAGGTTTTGTTCTCTGTAAATGGTGACCTGCTGCCTGTGAGTAACTCTCCTTTGCCTCTGAAGCTCTGCAGGATGCTAGCACTCCTGTCAATGCTAATTGTGGGCCTTTCTTACAAATGAGACCTTTGATTTTTTTTTTAATCTTTACCCAAGGATATATTTTTTTTTATTGATTTTCAGAGGGAGTGAAAAATAGGGAGGATGAAGAGGAAGAGGAGGAAAAGGAGGAGGGGGTAGAAAGCCAGCGAGAGAAACATTGATGTGAGAGAGATATACCTGACTGGGGGTGGGGAGTAAATCTGAAACCAAGGTACATGACCTTGACCAGGAATCAAACCCTCAATTCTTTGACACTCTAACCACTAAGCAAACAAGCCAGGGCGAGACTTGTGATTTTTTTCCTTTTTCTGTCTCCTCATTTCTTGCTCAGAGAGCCAATCTATTTTCAGAGATTGCGCACTCACCATGATGCATTCTGTGCTTTTTTCATATTGTGGTACCCATATGGTGCTAATCATTACAAGGTTTGGCCACTGCCTGGAAATCCTCTTGCAAATCAATAGGCACGTCTGAATTCTTTATTGTGTCAATGCTTAATATGTTTAAATCTTAACCCTTTTCAAAAAAGGCATGTTTTATGAGGTCAAAAGCCTAGTCTCACATTATTTTCATTTCCTCTAGAACCTTGATACTCAACCTGTGGTCCATGGGGCCAGTAACATTGACTTCATCTGGCCGCTTGTTAGAAATGCAGAATTCTGGATCCTCTTCCAGACTTTCTGAGTCAAAATCTGCATTTCAACAAGACCCCAGGTAGATGCATCATGTCTGAAGCTTTAACGTGAAGACAAATGGCCTCATATCTTGTTTTCACAATTTTCACAAGATTTTCGCACACACTCAGGTTAGGCTCATGTTACTGAGCCTTGGAGCACATTTTTTTTTTTAAAAAAATATGTATTTTATTGATTTTTTACAGAGAGGAAGAGAGAGGGATAGAGAGTTAGAAACATCAATGTGAGAGAAACATCGATCAGCTGCCTCCTGCACACCCCCTACTGGGGATGTGCCGCAACCAAGGTACATGCCCTTGACCGGAATCGAACCTGGGACCTTTCAGTCCGCAGACCGATGCTCTAACCACTGAGCCAAACCGGTTTTGGCTGGAGCCCATTTTTAGTAGCAAGATGGCAGAGCAGTCCTGTCCAATGGAACAGCGTAAGATGATGACAGCGTTCCATAGCTGCTGTCCAGTAAAGGACACACTTGGCTAATTGGCACTTTAAGTTTAAATGGCCACATGTGCTTGGAAGTTATCCTTTTGGACTTTGCAGCAAAATCTAGGGCATTTATTGGAAATCTAATATATACTACAAAAGATAAATAAAATACGTCATGCTATTACAATCAAAATTCATGTTAGAGTCTCTGGTACACATATTTAAAAAAGGAAAGTAAGTAGAAATATGTGTAGAGTTTCTAATAACCACTTTTGTCTGACAACAAACTGTCTCCATTTGTAATCAGGAGAGTGTGCTACATTAAAGCACCCGTGCTGTTTGTCTATTCATTTCCACCGAGAAACAGACATGATTTTTCAAAGCCCTGATTTTCACAGCCTTGGGCATTGCCGGAAACAGCATAATGTGCCTGTAGAAGGGATTTTGTGCCTTCTGTTTCAGCACTCAATTTCTATAGCTTTTTTTCTATGGCTTTTTCCTATTTCACTATACCTACTTACCTAGTTCAATTTAAATTTATTTCAGTTGTCCCAGAAAACCGCAAGTTGTATAAAGGAACCAGTAAAGCTTGTTTCTTTTGATTTTTTTTTAAAGTTTGGGATGATGCCCATACAGAACAATAAGAAATTTCACACAACACATTTTAGGGCATTATGATGATTTGGTTTTATTTATTTTTATTTTTTTATTTTTTTTAAATTAAGGTATTATATGTGTACATAGCTTACCATTGCCCCCCTCCCTCCATTCATGCCCTCCCTCCCCAGAGTTCTGTGTTCCTTGGTTGTACTTATATTCATGCATACCAGTCCTTCGGTTGTTCTCTTATCTCCCCCCAGGTCTCCTTCCCCTCCCCGCTGTCATTTGACAATCTGCTTGTTTTATGGTGACTATCTCAGGATCACATGAATAGAATCCGCTCCTCATTTGGCAGTCTGCTTGTTTTATGGTGACTATCTCAGGACCACATGAATAGAGTCCGCTCCTCCTCTGGTTCACACTGCCCCTACCCCCGGGTCCCACTGCTTCCCCTGGGACACACGGCTCACCCAGGGCACCCAGCCCCCTTGGGGGACTCGGCTCACCCGGGGCACACTGATGATTTGGTTTTAATATGACTCAATTCTTTTCAATATAACAATTTGATATGATTTTCAAATTAAAATACAATTTTAAGATAAAACATTGATTTGTTAAAAATGTTAATTAAGTTTACTTAAAACGTGCACTCCTATTTATAATAATTGTCATGCATCCTTTAACGTAAATAGTGTGATTTTGTCTTTGCTGGTGGGAATCTTTTCCATTGCATAAAACATATTCAGTCAACAGATGTTAATCTTGATTGGAAACACTATGAGAATAAAGAAGGCACCGAGCAAAGACAGGGGGACTAACCCTCACAAAGGTGAGCCCTAATATGAAAGGGTAAATGGATCTACTTGTAAGAAAGGGCAGGGGCTGTCTCTCAGGGCGCCCTCTGCTGGCTGGAGCTAGATCCAGGCCAAGGGATAGCTGCTACCCTGTTTCCCCGAAAATAAGACAGTGTCTTATATTAATTTTTGCTCCCAAAGACGCGCTAGGTCTTATTTTCAGGGGATGTCTTATTTTTCCATGAAGAAGAATACGATACACATTTATTGTTAAATGAAAATAAAGGAAATTTATTACCTGTATACGGCGCGGTAGTATGATAGTTGTCAACACAAACCAGACAAACTGTGAATCCTACAGTATCAAGAATTTACTCATTATTCAATGACAATCATGTCATCATCTTCTGGAATATCATCCTAACAATCCAATTCCTGGATTTCCTGGTGAATTTCTT
Source organism: Vespertilio murinus (assembly GCA_963924515.1). NCBI lineage: Eukaryota > Metazoa > Chordata > Mammalia > Chiroptera > Vespertilionidae > Vespertilio > Vespertilio murinus. The sequence goes on along the minus strand of OZ004706.1, from coordinate 190,605,106 downwards.
GTGACTCCATTTCTTTCAGAATCAGTGGACCAAATCTCTCATGTTTAGCAATAGCACTGTCTTTAAATGAGTACTTCTTGTCAAGGTAGCCTGCTCGCAGTGCATTTGCAATGCAACTGTCAGTGATTTTCTCCCATGAATTATTCACCCAAGTCACAACTTCTTGCAGTTTAGGTTTCACAAAGTTTCCACGCTGATTTCTCTCCATTCACACAGCAGTGACCTCAGGACTTCTTGTAACGTCACTGGTTGCTAGACGCCCTAGCAACCAGTTTATGGTAAATTAATTTTCATTCTGAGACAGAGCCTGGGGGCCTTATTTTCGGGGGGATGCCTTATATTTCACTCAGAAGGAAACCTGTAAATAGGTCTTATTTTCGGAGGATGTCTTATTTTCGGGGAAACACGGTATTACCATTCTCCCCACCCTCCACCTCCCGGTGTCTGTTGGAATGGAGAGTTGAATATTTTTATTCCTCTTTCCTGATAATCTCTGTCAATAACACATCTCTTCTTTATCTCCTTTTGATTAGTAACTCCATTTACAGTCGCAGGGACAGCACTGGCCCCAGGAGCTTACTTTGTTTTGTCAAAAGGAATAGTGGAAGATAGGAGTACCAGCCTTTAAGCAGATTAAAGCCCAGTGAAGTCCATAGCCTAAGACCATGGCCGGCAAACTTTGGCTCTCAAGCCACGTGCGGCTCTTTGGCCCCTTGAGTGTGGCTCTTCCACAAAACACCACGGCCTGGGAGAGTATTTTGAAGAAGTGGCGTTAGAAGAAGTTTAAGTTTAAAAAATGTGGCTCTCAAAAGAAATTCCAATCGTTGTACTGTTGATATTTGGCTCTGTGGACTAATGAGTTTGCCGACCACTGGCCTAAGAGATAGGTGAGTATTAAGAATACCATGGAGCTGGTATGAGAATTTACAATTGCCTTTGTACTTGGATAATTTTTTTGTTTTGTTGAGTTTTCCTTTTTCTTTCCATTTAGAAAGTGGGTCATTAAGGGTTGTCATTTGCTGAAAGATTAGCCCTAAGTGCTCTAAGTGCAGTGGGAATGAAGTTGATCTTTAAAAGTGAAGGAATGCAAGGACTACTTCAGAAAGTGTTGAGAGAAGAACGAAAAGTGTGTGCATTTAGAACAGTTTAGAAGAGACAGGATATGTGCTTCTCTGCTGCAAGCAATGCACGCATACCATGGCCCTTGCTCAGAAAAATGCCCCTGTCAAATTCCTTTGGTAGAAATGAAGCTTCTCTCCCTGCAGTGTGCTGCGATTGATTTAACCTTCCAGGTAAGATGAATTTTACAGCAGGTCACACCTGATATTAATATCACAGCATTCTCTGGTCTTTTTTGTTTAGTATAGTCTTTACACTGAGTATAAATACCAGCTTAAGTAACAGTGTGGCAAATGTGACGCTCAATTTCCCCCCCATCTTTTCTATAGACTTTTGATGTAACTGTACAATAGATGTTTTGTTGTTTTGCTTTTGAATATTAAATTAATACCTTATAGCTAGAGATTATTAATACTCCTCATGGCAGGAATCACGTCTGTATAATAAACTATCATATCCCTTTGTTTATAATTATTTCTAGTACTTGTAGACACTATTTTTTAATGTTGGATAAATGAATGCATAAATGCATAAGATTGAGAGTGAAGATCGGTACGTTATTAGCCTAAAGAAGGAAGTTTTATTAAATAGGGGTTATTGGAAGAGTTTCTGGTAGAAATGAGAAGAAATTATTACTTCAATCAACCTTCATTACAGGGCAATAAAAGCAAAGTGGCTTATTAGAAAGATTGGGTCTTCATGCCCTTGAACCTCTGGCTGGACTGTATTATTTAAAGCTTGTCTCTTCTCTCAACAGGACTTAAACCAGCTGCCCTTCTCCTGGAGGCCTTTTCTGATGCTTAGCATTTAATAAGACCCCGATGACCTTGCCCACTGGCTTCACTGAATTAATTGCCAAAGGGACCTTTTATTTTACAAACAACAATATTCTTCCCTTAAGATAAGTAGAAGGAATGACCGGCTTTGAATTTGGGGTATTTGTAAAAAAATATACGCAGTTCAATTCCACCACATATTTTTAAACTTTATACTTTGTACCATATTTATTTCAGACTAACTAACCCAATTGGGTGAACATTATTATTAAAGTTTTTTTTACTTATGGCCAATTCCGTGAAACATTGTTAAACTTCCATTTCATTAGCTGAGAATTTTGCTGTAATCATAAAACAAAATAACTAAAATCTAGTGGCCAAAACTCATATAAAATGAAGAGTGAGTCTCAAAATAAGTACCCGAATACTGATGGTTGCTATTGATCAAAATCACCAGATTCCTTCTCAAACCTTTGGTGTATTTTGCCTGTGTAAACATAGAACTCAGAATCTTGGAGGAAATTTTATGAGAAGGAATTGCTAGAACCTTAGCGAGGAATGTGTACATATAATGTATGCTTATACAATCCGGAACCACTGGCTCATAACTGCTCACCTGCTTGCCTTCCTGACGCTCCTAACTGCCCCCCTGATGGTCTGGTAACTCCAATTGCCCCACCCCCTCTCTGGACTGGTCACCCATCACACCTCCCCTGCTGGACTGGTCACCCATCACACCTCCCCTGCTGGCCTGGTCGCCCCTCACTGCCTCCCTTAATGGCTTGGTCACCTCTTACTGCCCCCCCCCCTGCTGGTCTGGTCACCTCAACTCCCCCACCCCCACTGACCTGGTCACCCCTCACTGCCCTCCTCCTGCTGGCTTGGTCACCCCCAAATACCCTCCCTGCTGGCCTGATAGCCCCCAACTTCACCCCCCCCCACACCATCCTGCTCACCCCCAACTGTCCTCCCCTCCAGGCCTGATTGCTCCTAACTGCCTCTGCCTCAGCCCCGCCACCATGGCTTTGTCTAGAAGGTCTCCCAGTCTAATGAGCATATTACCCTTTTATTAGTATAGATAGTTTATCAAAGGATGATTTATGAGAACAAAACTAATTTACCCTGTTATGTTCCCTTGATCATCTCACATTTTACACCTTTTCTTAACCTATTCAGAGTGCCTTGATTAATGACACTCATATATTTGTGAGCCATCATTCTGCATCTTCATGTGGGGAGGGTGAAGCAGAGAGTCAAACATTTTAGTTGAATATACAGGTGTTGGCAAAAGTAGGCTTACAGTTGTGAGTATGGGAAAAAGTTTATTCTTGATTTATTTATTTATTTATTTATATCTTTATTGTTGAGAATATTACAGATGTCCTTCTCTCCCCCCCCCCGGCCCCATTGCTCTCCTCCAACTGGTTCCCATTCAGTCCCAGCTGTGTCCAAAGGTAAGATCTTTGGTTAATCTCCTTCCGCCTCCCACCCCTTTTCCCTCTAAGATTCCTCAGTCTGTTCCATGCTTCCAGGCCCCTGATTCTGTTTTATTTACCAGTTCATTAGATTTCTGGCGCATTTATTTTGATTTTTAGATTTAATTGTTGATTGATATGTATTTGTTGCCATTGTTTTATTCATATTTCTTCTTCTTCTTCTTCTTCTTCTTCTTCTTCTTCTTCTTCTTCTTCTTCTTCTTCTTCTCCTTCTTCTTCTCCTTTTTCCTCCCTTCCTCTTCTTCCTCCTCTTCTTATTAAAGAATACCCTTCAACCTTTCATGTAGTATTGGTTTGGTGGTGATGAACTCCTTTAGCTTTTTCTTATTTGTGAAGCTCTTGATCTGACCCTTAATTCTAAATGAGAGCTTTCCTGGGTAGAGTAATCTTGGTTGTAAGTCCTTACTATTTATCACTTTGATATTTCTTGCCGCTCCATTCTGGTCTGCAAAGTCTGTTGAGAAATCAGCTGACAGTCATATGGGTGCTTCCTTGTAGGTAACTATTTTTTTTCTTGCTGCTTTTTAAGATTCTCTCTTTATTCTTAATCCTTGGCATTTTAATTATGTGTCATGTTGTGGGTCTCTGGGTTCCTCTTGTTTGAGACTCTGCAATTTCTGGACTTGTAAGCCTATTTCTTTCACCAGGTAGGGGAAGTTTTGGGTCATTATTTCTTCAAATAGGTTTTCAATATCTTGCTCTCTCTCTTCTTTTCTGAAACCCCCATAATGCAAATGAAATTGTCTCAGATGCTCCTTACACTATCTTCCTATTTTTGCAATCTTTTTACTTTTTTTGCTCTGCTTGGTTGTGTTTTGCTTCCTCATATTCCACATAATTGATTTGATTCTTGGAATCCTATACTCTACTATTGAATCCTTATAAATTATTCTTTATTTCAGTTAGTGTATGCTTAATTTCTGACTGGTCCTTTTTCATTCTCATTAAGATCCTTGTCCCAGACTTACAAAAGGTTCCTTCATCATTCTGGAGAAAGGGGCTGCACGTAGATGATTATGACTTCACTCATTTATGAATAATAAAGAACATTATAAACTGATGAACCATAAGTTAAATATAGCAACAGTTAAGCAACAAGCAGACTGTCTAATTACAGCGGGGAGGGGAGGGAGATATGAGGAAAATAAGAGATCAACCGAAGGACTTGTACACATGCATATAAGTATAACCAATAGACACAAAACTCTGGGGAGGGAGGGAATGTTTTTTTTGGGGGGGGCAATGGTAATATATGTACACAGATAATAATTTAATAAAAAAATTAAAAAAAGAAGGAGTCTAAGGATGAAAGATATTTTTGAAAGGCATTGGGGGTCAGAGGAGCTGCAGCTAAAGGGAACCGAAGATTCTCCTTGTCTAAAACACAATTTGTCCCAAGGCAAGGTAGAAATATTCACTTCAAAGGGTAAGGTATCAAAGGGTACAACACAGAAGCATTATCAGTTTGGGGAATAGCCTACAGCTGTTCAGGTAGTCAGCCAACAGGAGGCAATAAAATGCCCTGAGCTGTCTTGCAGCTAACAATCTTATTTAGGTTTGGGAGAAATGCCTTTTAGCTTTTTCCAACAGGTAAATTACATCTGTGGTTCACCCTTGTTGAGCCCACCAAGTCCCATCAACCTTTTGACGGAACTCTTGTAATTATTACATGCTGGAATTGGTTCTCGGCACCCCAGTCACCTGAGCTGGGCACCGTAGGTGTGACCTTGTGTGGGCCATGTGCTCAGTCTTATTTATAGTTGAGCACTGATTGCTGCTGGCATCTCTGGGAGGAATTCACTTCCAAGTCAATTGCCTGTGAGGACCAGCTGCAGCTACAGCAGGAGAGCTGCTGTGCAGGAAAGAAACATCCATGTGGAGCAGGACTTGCTGCAGTGGGGCTTGGGTGCTCACCGAGTCTGCTTCTTGAGTGTGCTGCTCATGGATGTGTAGAGTTGTAATCTGCTTTGATCTGAAGCTGTCCACTGGGTGCACTGGCTCCAGGGCCTCCTGGAGGAGCAAAATCAGTCACTCCTTTGAGCCACCCATCAAGATGTTGTGGAGAGACCCCCAGAAAAGACTACCAAGACGCCAGATCAAAGTTTATGCCTTTATTAACGAATTCGAATCTGGGCTCTCCCCCTACTGTCGCAGCAGTAAGAAAAAGAAAGAGAGCCCCGAACACACAGGAAAGCCTGCTTTTATCCTTTGAGGAGTTTGTTTTGAGACCTTGGCTTAGGCTAGCTGGCAGTTGTTTTGCAACGGTGAGGGGAGATATAGCTGACTAGGCAGAGTTCTTTGTCTGTCCTAGGGTCACGATAACCTATCACACTATGAGCTATGAAAAATTCCACTAGTACAGTAACATCGTTAAAAGTTTGCACAACACCTGGGGCGGGGGGCTTATTTTCAGTTTAAGTGGTTTCTGTTTGTGCTGCCTTGCAATTACTTGGAACAGGACATACCCATGGGGTTGCAGACAGAGTCAGCTTTATGACTAACATAAAGCGCATCATGCTACATTCTTTGTTAAGGGTCTGGGAGCTCATTCCTCCCCTGTGCTGGAGTCCTGCCTCGACAGGGTCCTGCTAGCCATAACAAGGAACTCTTTTGTATTGGGCTTGGAGGTGCCCCAATGAGGCCCAGCTGTGAAGCAAAGCAGGCTGGTGCTAGTACTGGCTCTTGGGCCTTTAATTGAGGTTTGGGGCACTCTGCCCCAGCTGCAGCCTGTCTGAGGCTACAAATTGGATGGGGTGGGGTCTCAGGGAATCACCAGGGTGGAGCAAACAGTGTGGGCCATGCTGATGGAAAGAGACATGGCTTCCAGTCAGCTCTGCAACAGGACGGGTCCTAGCCCAGGAACAATGACCCCTGAGAGCACCCCTGTCTAGGAGAAAGCCAGCCCCAAGTTCCTGCCCCAGAGCCAGACAGTCCAGTTTCTTCCTGTGTGTGTCCGGGTCCCGCAGAGCCACTGCCCGGCACTGGAGCTCGGAAGACTCAGGACCATGTAAGTTCATGCGCGGGCCCTTTACACAAGGAACAGCTGGGGTTGCAGCAGCCTCTGTGTCTCTGAGCCACAATTCCCGCTGGTTTTTACAGCCCGTCATTATGGGAACTTCTCTCCCCAGCCCTGGGACCCTGGGCTGGGCATCTGGTGTGGGGCTGGGACCCCTTGTTCCTCTGAGCGGCCTCCACAGGGATGACCTCCCTCCAGATTGAGAAAGCGGCCCACGTGGGTGCCGGCCCATCCTGGTCCGCACCTCTGCCCCTCCTCAGTGTGCTTTCTCCTTTACTTCTCTAGTTGTAGGACGTCCATTTAGTCATCTTCCAGGTGGTTCTGAGTGATGGTTTTTCTGTATTTTAGTTGTAATCTTGATGTGGTTATGGTAGGTGGTGAGTACAGATGGTTACCTACGCCCTCATCTTGTTTCTCTATTTTTAATCCTCACCTGAGGATATTGTTCCTTTGATTTTTAGAGAGAGCGGAAGGGACGGGGAGAGACACAGAATCATTCATGTGTGAGAGACACATCGACTGGTTGCCAGGGTTTGAGCCTGCAACCTAGGCATGTGACCTATACCTGAATCCAACCCGGGACCCTTTAGCCCTCGGGCCGATGCTTTATCCTCTGAGCCAAACCGGCTAAGGCTCTTCTTGTGTTATTTATTATTATGGTTAACCTACTTTTGCCCACTCCTGTATTAAGATTGTCCTGTCTCATTGTCACAAGTCCACCTCTTGCTGGGAACATTGCTGGACGCTGGCTAAAAGTGAGGGTGATTCAGTGCAACTGTGATCCTCATCACACCGTATTCAAATGTCTTGAAGAGGCAGTGGTCAGCCATTTTCCTCCAACAGGATAACATAATGAGGATTAATGAGGATTAGCATATACAAAGTGCTTATTGTGTACACTGTGAGTCCTTTTAGATTTTATTATATTCTTTAGAATTAAACTCCAAATTCTTAATCCATTCTGCTCATCTGTGGGGGCCGTGGCTGGAAAGACATGGCCTGTTTAGTTTGGGTCACTTGAGGAAACCTGAGCACCTGTAAGGCACCAGCTGCACACCTGTAGGCAGATTTCGTTGAAAACAATTGCTTCCGTACCACGGAGTACAAACCCGGAGTCTAGCAAAGGAGGGAGGCTGCTCCCACCTCCAGGCCTGAAGGTACACGAAGAGGGAGCAGTTTGCAGGAACCTGGAGTGGGTGGCTATATGGGGAGGGACAACTAGAGGAAGCAGTGGCTTTCATAGAAGAAGCACAGCTAACCATCAAGGAAGAGTGGATAGACATTCCTACCTCACTCCCCCAGCCTTTGGGAGTCTCTTTGAGCATGCCATCTGCATTTTCCCCTCACTAACTGCTCTTTTACTCATTATTCCCTGTTTTGTTTTAAATTCATAACACATATCATATCATATATCATTATAATTCTCTTATTTACTACTGTATTAGAATTTGAATGTCTAGGGCAGTGGTGGGCAAACTCACTAGTCAACAGATGGGCAAACTGTAGCTTGTGAGCTGCATGTGGCTTGCGAGCTGCAGTTTGCCAACCACGGGTCGCTGGCAGTGTGGTACACGTACCCCCATGGGTACGGGAAGAATTTGGTAGGGGTACAGGTTGCACCGGAGTTTGGTGGGGATATGCACTGCACTGTGCTTAGCTGCCCCTAATTCTATGTTCTCGTTAGTCAAGTCAAGACAGTCATGTGAGGCATGAGATGGTCCGGTGTGCAAATAAATGTTATCTATAATATAACTTTTATTTATACTTTATTATGAATAATTTTATTTTTCGCTTATTATTATTTTGTGTATGTACCAAAAAAAAGAAAAATAAATATATTTTGATTGTTATTAAAATACATCCATTTTTTTTGAGGAGGGGTACTTAGCGTTACGAAAATTATAGAAGGGGTACACATATGTCTAGGGCAAAGACTGTCTTTTTGACCACTCTGTTTTCCAGAGGTTAGAATCCTTCTTGACATGTAGAAGCAATTCAGTAATTTTGAAACGAATCTGTATATAATTAGGTTCTTAGAACAACAGTCCTAGTTTACAGATGAAGACCCGAGGGATAAATGTGTCTAAGACTTCACAGCCAGTGAAGGATAGGACTAACGTGCAAACACAGATGCCCTTCACTCCGAGGTGAGACCTCTGAACCACAAAGTCACACCGGCTCCTCAGAGGCTGACAGGAGCAACACTGTATTTCTGTTCATGGCCTGGCAGAGGTAATGAAGCCTTAGAGGATGACTAACTTGTAAACAAGGGAATAGGCAGGTGATGTAGATCCGGAGTCAATGCCGGCAGCAGAGGAGAGAGAGAGAGGAGAATTTAGAATTCTTAACTGCAGGTTAAGTAAATCTATGTAATGGCAGTTCCAGAATGCGCCTTTGGACTGTAAACATTTTCCAATGCACCGTATTTCATGTGGAAAGCAACTTCTGTTCGGCATTGTTTTTCATGATGGCCGGGCAAAACCAGCAACAGCTTGTTTGCTGAAATGCTAGCTCGTTGGATTAAGAAAATAAAAAAACACACGCTTTCAGCTCTCGTTGAAAAGAAAAGGCATAATTTATGTCCCCTCTTCATTTTATATTTCAATTAAGCTTCTTTCTTCGCCTTTTGAATCAGATCCAGTTGGGGTGTGGAAAGTAACGTCACCTTTGGTCAAAAATGGACATTTTTTTTTTGCATTCACATAGTTCCATTGTTCTTCCCTGTTTTTTGTTACACAGAATGAAAACAAAAGCTGAAAAAGATGTTGGCATGAGAGGTGGGAGTGGGAGGCAGTAAGAATGGGGGGAAGAGAATGGGAAAAATATGTTTTCAGCATTCACAGCGATACTGTTTCCACAATTTCTTTCTCTGTGTCACTCCTCCGGGAGCAGCCCTGCTGGGTGCTCTTTCTTCCTATATTGTGCACATTTCTCACCCACATCCACTGCTCGGTTTCTTTCACAAAGCGCTAGGTGTGAAGGGGGAGACACACGCTACCTTTCAGAAATTCTCACGTTGACACTCTCTCTCCCCCAAGTTATAAATTTGTTTTTGCTTGGCAGTAGGAGATAAAGCATTTTATCTCTACATAATTATTCAATTTTACTCACTTTAAAAAACAATACTAGAGGCCCAGTGCACATATTTGTGCACTGGTGAGGTCCCTCAGCCTGGCCTGCATTCTGTTGCAATCTGGGACCCCTTGGGGGGATATCAGAAAGCTGGTTTTGGCCTGATTTCCATAGTCCAGGCTGAGGGATCCCACCCATGCAAGAATCCATACACTGGGCCTCTAGTATGCATATAAGATCTTTGGTTAATCATTTCCTATCCTCCTCCCTCCCCCTTTCCCTCTGAGATTCATCAGTCTGTGCCATGTTTCCAAGCCTGTGGTTTCTGCTCCTGCATTGAGCATCTGCCCCCTGGTGGTCAGTGAGCATCATAGCTACCAGCAGGTCAGGCAGTCTGCCATTCGCTTAGGCTTTTCTATAAATAGATATTTTTTTAATTGATTTCAGAAAGGAAGGGAGAGGGGAAAAGGGACAGAAACATCAATGATGAAAGAGAATCATTGTTTGACTGCCTCCTGCATGCTCCCTACTGGGGATAAAGCCCACAACCTGGCCATTGAACCATGATCTCCCAGTTCATAGGTTGATGCACAACCACTGAGCTGCCCTGGCTAGACTATTTTATTCGTTTTTGCTCCCTAACCTCTGGAACCTACCCTACTTAACCAGGGTTGTGTTTTTGTGCAAAGTATTTCCAACTTACATTCCCGGTCAATAGATGTTTGCATGGTCAGTGGTACATATGGAGTTGTTGAAGACCTGTCTTCACCACTCCTCGTGTTGAGGGCTCTAAGCTCCTGCCTGAGCACACCACTCTTCACCCAGGAGCTGACCATTTTTGTAGTGAGCGTGATCTTCATCCACTATTTCAGCAACTCTTTATCTGTTTTAGTGCCATGACACATATGATAGTTATCAAAACACTAGGGGCCCGTTGCAGGAAGATTCCTGAAAGAACAGGGCTTCTGGCAGGCTTCTCTCCCACCACTGCCACCTCTCCTGCCCCCACCCCCCCACCTTCCACGCTTTCCTTCCCACCCCTGCCCCACCTGTCCTGCCAGCGATTTCCCTCCCACAGCCACCTTGCTTTTTGCTTTCCCTCCCTCTTCCTTCTATGCTGTCTTCAGTCTTCACTCCTCCCTCCCTCAGCATCTCTGTTGGGTTAATTTGCATACTTGCTCTGATTGGCTGTGGGTGTAGCGAAGGTATGATCAGTTAGCATTTTCTCTTTTATTAGTGTAGATATTTATTGTTTTCAAACATCACAGTGCTGTTAAAAAGATTATTGGACCAAAATGTAGCACAGCTTGAAAGAAGTCCTTTGAATTTTTAGATGTAAACCAATAAAACCTTGGAACGTGCAGAGAAGATCCTCTTTGCTCCTCTAGGGCATCACTAATTAGCATAACCATTTCCAAAAGGTCACATGGACTTAAATGCTTCTGCTTACATAATAAATATATCTGCTTGTCATCCTGCTTTATTGAAGTGAACTTTGGCACAATGCAAATTATTGCCATTCTTGCCTTCAGAATAGGCTAATGCCAACTAACTACCTTGATTTGACGTGATCATAAGTGGTCCATTTCTTTGGTTGGTAATATTTTTAAAAAATTCATGTTGGATTGGAATTTGACAAAGGGGATTCCAAAATGTGTCTGCATTTATAGTCTATATTAGCTTTCAAAAGATTTATTTATTTTCAATTACACAATGCAGCGTTATCAGCTATTGTCTCCATGTTATCCATTAGATCCTTTATTCATCTTATAACTGAAAGTTTGTACCCTTTTTCCAGCTCTACCTGGCCCCTGGCAATCTCTTTTCTGCTATCAGAGCCTGTACTTATGACATGTTATTGTCAGGCCCTCTCCTGAAGTATTTATGTATTAATGTATTACCATACCATCCAGCCCAAGCCTAGGAGAAAGTAAGTGAAAAGAATAAACTTATTCCTCTTTTTATTTTGTTATATTTTTATACGATGAATGCAAAATATGCTCTGGTAGAGATGAGGTCAAATAACAGGAGATAAGAATGCTCACTCAGGGTGGGCTTGGGAAGAGACTGGGCAGGAACCAGGCACCAGGGAATCACCTGAACCACCATGTCTGTGAGAATGTGAGTGAGTCAGTCACCCTGGGACCCATAACCTGGCTGTTTGCTCGGAAGTCTGGTCAGAAAAATCACCCAGGTGGAGTATATGATTCACCCCTAGTTCTTAAAATTCTCAGAAGTCATTACCAAACAATTATCATGTTGTTATACAGTGGGAAAAAGGAAAGATTCAGTGACCAGGATATTATGAGATTATGGCTGTAGGAAAGTTAAACGTGTCAGTGGCTTTGGTGTGTGATTTGGTCGTATTTCTACCACTTGTCTCTCAACTCTGCATTAATTGTAGCCAGTTATATTTTTGGGGAGAAGATAACCGCTGTGATTTTTTTTCAGTTCTTTGATTTCTCCTTAGCTTTGATGCATTCTTGAAACAATTCGAATAAAGTAATGCATTTTATTTCCTGTTTAATAATATGAAACCAGCAGGGTGTCCTACTTTCAGACATTTTTGATAAAGCATCTCTCTCACTGAGCCGAGAGAAAAGGCAATGTGGGTTTTTTCTTCTTTCATTTTCTGAGTTTTAAGGTGCAAAGTCCCTAAGCATAAAACACTGTTCTTGTGACTTTCTGACGACATCTTGTTTTCTCTTTTTCTAGTTCTTTTGAATAATTCTCACAGTTCTTGGTGAGCTGCTAATCAGTTTAGCCTGTGAAATCTTGGATGAAACCAAGTGTCATACTGGTGAAGGGAGGTGAGCTTTTTGTAAGTCATTCAGCATGACTAGGTGACAGCCTTTCTCATATAACAAGAACTGAGATTTGATAAAATTATTTATAAATTACAGGTCTTCCTTGCATCCTTAAATTAGTATACTATATTCATACTAATGAACACAAATGAACATATCTTCTATACTGAAATTAAATATACACACTTCTCAGTTTACAAGAGCAGGTTTTACTTTCAGGCCTTTTTATTAACACGTCTGAGTCACTATTAGAAATAGCTTAGTCTTAACTTGGCAAACATCCATTACAGTATCTGGGCAGTGACATGCAGGATTTTATTATAGCAAATCAGGAGTACATGGCAGCCAGAAGCACCCTATCCTCACTTACGTGGTTTCTGTAATTACCTGTAGCAGTTTGAGGCTGTGCTTACGCCCATCTACATCGCATAATTTACTGCCATGATATTGATTGTGGTTGAGCTGTTATGAGTTTAGAAGGTATGGCAAATCACATAGTAAATGGTTTTGAAATTATTTATGGTTTAAAAAATCCCCAGGGAGCTTTCACACAGACTTCAAACTCTGCCAGAGAAAGTGACGCTGAGCCTTCGTCTTCCGTCTCCGACACCACCACTTCCTGGACGGCTAATGAATGGCATGCTGGATGTCGGAATGTAAGCGGTGTTTCCACAGTAATACAAACAAAGACTGTCTGACATTTGTACATGTCATAGGAAGCTCTCTATGCTTTACTTACCTTAATGATACCCGATTTCTACACTTTAATTCCTTCACTTTTCTTTTGGGAGTTCACAAATTATTTTTTATAACTTGTACTTTAGTTTTATTGAAGATGTAGGAATATAATTACCTAAAGGTATTGGGGGATATGGATATATATATATATATATATATATATATATATATATATAAATAATATACCATATTTGCCGGCGTATAAGACGATTTTTTGGCCCTGAAAAATATGCCTCCAAGTGGGGGGTAGTCTTATACGGCAAGTATATAACAAACTCTGTATTTTGAGTGGAAATGTTAGGGGGTCGTCTTATACCCAGTCGTCTTATACGCCGGCAAATACAGTATTTTTCAGGGCCAAAAAATCGTCTTATACGCCGGCAAATACGGTAATGATGGTAATCCCCCAGTACCTTTAGGTAATTATATATATATTATAATATAAAATGATGTTTTTAGCCTATGTGGTGATGGTTGAAAATTGGGGCATCTGCCTATTGAACACACTATAAAATCTTTTCCTTCTGTGTTGTTTCATTACGTAGGTAAGGGCTTTGTGTTTCCAAGCTCTCTTGTCATTCCTCAAGTCTCTTGGAACAGAAGGTCTCAACTTTGGTTTGCATAGGCATTATCTGAGGAGATTAGTAAAAACACAGATTTCTGGTATCCCTTCCTACAGATTCTGATTTAGAGAACTGGGACAGGTCTGATGACTCTGTCCCTTTAATAGGTCCCCCAAATAACTCTGATACCATTATTCCATACACATACTTTGGGCTATGCCATAGTCATTAACAGAATTTGGAAAATTGATGGTTTTACAAGGAGCTTTGTGTAGTTCACAGATTATAAGGGTCAGTGCTCCATATCGTTGATACATATTTTTCTTTTTAATCATGAACATTCATGTTTTAAAAAAATGAAACATTTATCACTGGGTTTTGAAATTGTGTTAAACAAGTTGATTTGAAACGAGAAACAAGTATTTGTACAGTTCATCTTTCATCTGCTTGGAAATCTTAAAAGGCTTTGTTGACAAAAATTGAGCACAGTTTAATTATTCTTTTTACCCCTGAAATTGAAATAGAATATTTTTCTTTGGCGGGTTCATTACAATAAGAAACCATTAGAAAAGCAATACATTCTTAAATTTTATTGTATTCAGGAAGACTATCCAAATTGTTATCAATGAGAATAATTATACCTTAACACAAGGGCATTCTTACTCTAAATTTTGTCAGTGTGGAAAAACTTAGTGAAAACATTAAAACATTCTGGGTACGTTGTTTAAAAACTAGACTATACTTGATTGAAAGGTCAACCCAAAGGAAAATCACATGTTCAAACTTCATTTCCATCAGGAGGCAGGTGGCCTTATCTCTTGTCATCTTTTTAGGTCCTCTTGCTGGCTCTAGATAAATTTTTTATTTGTTGTCTAAAAAAGCCAACAGCTTATATGACATTTTAAAGCAGACAGTATCAAGAAGAAGAAGAAAAAAAAAGGCATAAACCCCTTTGACCTCTCTAGAGAGAGCTCTCTCATGACCAAAATCAATATCCTTCGTCAACCTGGTGAAGGAAATAAACATTTGGGTGCAACGGAGGGGAAACTGCACAAGTTTCAAAACAGAAACAAATTGAAAACACTGCTCGGGCATACATATGTATTTCCCGGCAGAGACCCCTGCACTGTAGGGGGTTTGACTTCCCTGTAAAGGTTTGAACTTTCCAGATCTGATCTCTGCAGCTTTGCAGGAAAATGTTTCGGTGACTTCAGTGGTTTCAAAAGGCTCCTTGTGATAGTCAAAAGCTGGATTCAGCTGTACTTTCCAAATTAAAGCTCACTTATTGAAATGCAAAGTAAGTTTGGCTCTTGCTTTTGACTAGTAGCCTATTGTGCAACATCACATGCAGTAGGCCATCCACTGCTTTTTGGGAGCTGGTGGGAACCGCAGTAGGCTGCTGGGAGCCATGCCCCTTCTATGGGAGGCCTGCTGCTTCCAAGGGAGCGTGGAGGGACCTGCGCCAATGGGAGGCAGGAGGGAGCCACGCTGCTTCTGTGGGAGGTGGGCCGCTGTCTCCTCTCAGGGCCTGCGCTCAGCTCAGGAGGCTGTGGGCTGTCCCTGGTCCCCCAGAGCCCCTCCTGCGATGAAGCAAGCATTCTGCCAGGCCGCTCATGCTGCCAGCTCTCAGCAGCCACCCCCTTTGAGTTCAGAGATCATAATAATCTGGCCACTCAGTATATATCTATCGATATCTATCTATCTATCTATCTATCTATCTATCTATCTATCTATCTATCATCTATCTCTATATCTATCTCTTTATCTATATACAGATATAGATAGATATAGATATGATATTCACATATTATAAGTGCCAGAAGACTCTATTGTAATAGTTGATTTAAACAATGTATATAAGTAAATTAAGAAAAATGAAGCAAAAAATTTTAACAACCCAGCTATTTACCATTTATTACATCACATAAATATCTAAAAGCACTTCAATTAAAGGTATATATATATATATATATATATATATATATATATATATTTTTTTTTTTTTTTTTTACAGAGAGGAAGAGAGAGGGATAGAGAGTTAGAAACATCGATGAGAGAGAATCATTGATCAGCTGCCTCTTACACACCCCATACTGGGAATGTGACCGCAACCAAGGTACATTCCCTTGGCTGGAATCAAACCCGGGACCCTTGAGTCCACAAGCTGATGCTCTATCCACCAAGCCAAACTGATTTCGGATATATATATATATATATTTTTTTTTTAAATTAAAAATTTTATTGTGTCATTAACAGTGTTCTGAAACTGGCTTTAAAAAACTTTAATCATTATTATTATTTTTTACTTTAACACGTACAATGACCACTACTATAAGCAGCATCACTATCCGGATTCATCTTAAGGTACCAGCAGTTTTATCATCATTGTAAATGTCAATCGAGTAAGAAAGGCAAAGAACATCTTGACATTCTTATGAAAATGGTTTTAATTTCACTCACCCTCTGAAAGGGGCCCAGGAACCCCAGGGGTTCATGGAGCATATTTGAAAACTGCTACTCTAAAAGATATAGACACCCCCAAAATAAAGTTGAAGTTTTATTTTGTGTATAAGAATGGGTAAGCTAGATATTTAATGGAATCCCCAGACCTGTGCATACACATGATAAGAGAAATCAGATATTATTTTTTAAAATATAGTTTTATTTATTTCAGAGAAGAAGAGAGAGGAATAGAGGAATAGAAATATCAATGACTAGGGGCCTGGTGCACAAAACTCATGCATGGGGGGGATGCGTATGTCCCTCAGCACAACCTGCAACCTCTCCAATCTGGGACCCCTTGAGGGTTGTCCTACTGCCTGTTTAGGCCTGATCCCACTGGGCAGTCGGACATCCCTCTCACAATTCAGGGCTGCTGTCTCCCAACCACTTGCCTGCCTACCTGATTGCCCCTAGCTGCTTCTGCCTGCCTGCCTGATCACCCCCTAGCCACTCCCCTGCCAGCCTGATTGATGCCTACCTGCTCCCCTGCCAGCCTGATTGCTCTTAACTGCCTTCCCTTGCCAGCCTGGTCATCCCCAACTGCCCTTCCCTGCAGCCCTGGTCTCCCTTAACTGTCCTCCCCTGCAGGCCTGGTTGTCCCCAATTGCCCTCCTCTGCCAACCCAGTCACCCCTAATTGCTTTCCCCTGCAGGCCTGATTGCCCCAACTGCCCTCCCTTGCTGGCCTGATCACCCACAACTACCAACCATGCTGGCCATCTTGTGGTGGCCATCTTGTGTCCATATAGGGGTGGGTATCTTGTGTATTGGAGTTATTGTCAATTTGCATATTACCTCTTTATTATGTAGGATGAGAGAGAATCATTGATTGGCTGCCTCCTGCACATCCCTTACTGAGGGGATCGAGCCCACAACCCAGGCATGTGCCCTTGACCAGAACTGAACCCAGGACCCTTCAGTCTGCAGGCCAATGCTTTATCCACTGAGCCAAACCAGCTAAGGCCAGATTTGTTTGTTTATTTGTTTGTTTTTGATGATTAATTTCCCAACAATGTAATTTGTACCCAATGAAATAGTATTGTAAAACCTGGAAAATAATGTATGTAAATTAAATAATTATGATAACATAGCTGTGATATTAACTGTGATTCTTATAAAATTTCATCAATAAGACCTGAACCTTAAATACTCTGCAACAGAATATTAGAATAAAATACACATAAGGATAATATCTTACCTAATAATAGACAAACATGTAAATTGACCATACCTCCGCTATGCCCACCAGCCAATCAGGAGTGACATGCAAATTTCACTGGCTTCACTATACTTGTTTTATAAATGAAAAGACCTTGGACTTTTAGCTCTGGGGGGTGGGGTGCTTTCACTCAGATTTTTAAGTCAATTAAAAGAGGCACTTGCCTTCTAACCTCTCTTGAAGTATTTTCATTGTCTCAACTACTTTGGAGTCTTCAGACATTCTGAGAACACGATTGGCCCAGAAAAACCTGAATTTGATTGAAATTGCTTTAATAGTAACAGTTTTTTTTGCACAAAAGAGAGTATGCAATATTGTTCTTCCATTAAGTCAAAGGCAATTTCACAGCCAGCACTGATGATATTTTTGGAGGCCAGCTTTAAATTCATGACATTTTGGCAAGTGGAACAATATGATGTTCACTGTTCTAGAAATATATATATGAAGATGGATGTCATCAAACCACCGATATCCCCTCAAGTCAGAGCCCCTCTGAATGCTCTCCGTGAGACGTCAGCTGTCATTTTCCTCTTTCAGTTAAAAGGTTTTGCCCTCGCTGAGCCAAGTTCCGAGTTTTCAAAGCTAAAAAGAAAAGACCTCATAAAATATTTGCAGGTAATGTGAAGAAATAGCAGTGTGGATTCCAATAAATAAATTATAATTTTCTTTAAAAATGAATTATTCTCACAGGGACAACATCAGCAAAAAGAATGTTTCCCTATCTAGTGGGCCCAGGATAACCTAATACGCCAAGAGGCTAAAATCCCCACAAGGCGAATTCAGAAATATTATTGTGGATTAAACATAAGCCTCTTCCAAACAGTGCAAGAGAAATGGTGCTTTCTCCAAAATAATGAGTTCAATGTCACATCCTTGAACTGGTTGTTAGTGGGAAATGTGATTTAAATTGGAGCCATATTATACCATAAAAATTATTTTGATATATTAAAATGGCATTATATGAAACTGATCAGCGTCTGGGTTTTTATTTAATGATAATTACCCATCTCTTCTGTCTTCTCTGATGCCTTTCTTATATCCCCATAGCGGTAGCCATCTGTTATGAAGGCATCAAGTGCCAGGTCTGAGACTCAGGAGAACTGAGATTGCAAAGCAAATAACCGTGTCATCTGCCTCTTCTGCCTGGGAAGCTCATTTGGGCTTAGGTTGTCTCAGCAATTTCCTATTCCACCCAGGATAGGCCATGGGATTGCAAATGCCACAGACATGCAGATGTTGCGACCCACAGGTTGAGAACGGCTAGCAAGGTCGCCTAAGACCATCGGAAAACACAGATATTTACATTACGATTCATAACAGTAGCAAAATCACAGTTATGAAGTAGCAACGAAAATAATTTTATGGTTGGGGGTCACCCCAACATAAGGATCTGTATTGAAGGGTTGTGCCATTAGGAAGGTTGAGAACCACGGGTCTAGAGCCTAATAGCGTTTTTATTTATCCAATTTACTTTTAATACCAATGAAGTTAGTATTTTTTTCAAAATATGTGCAGAGGCCAGGGTTCTGGGTTAGCCTCCTCCTCCTTCAGTACAAAGCAATGTCCTGATGAGGTCACAGAATGAATTTGGGTTCTTCAGAAGATCGGGAGCTAGGGTTCCTAGATAAAGTCCAACTTACTATAGCTAAATTTGTATTTCAGATAAATATAGTTTCAATAAGAAAGGTAGTTAATGTTGCATTTCTGATAAGTAGCACTTTTTCTTTGGTATAATATGCCCTAAATATTACATAGTATTTAGTCTTTATAGTAAACCATCTTTGCTATTTACTGAAATTCACATTTCACTCAGTGTCCTTCCCCTTATCTCACACCCCACCCCCCCATACACTGTGGGCTGAGGGTGTCCTTGTGCTGGACTGGATCTTGGCACTAGAATAATCTAATCGGGCAGAGTGATATGACCTAGTGGCTGTAGACACTGAGGATATGGAAAGAATATGACATTAAAACACCGGAGGATGACTATTGTCTACTGGCATTAAGCATTAAGCATGATGTTTGCTGAGCATTACATTTGAGGTTAGTATAGGAGACCATCTGTAACATCATTAAGCTTGGTTATCAAAAATAGAATGACATAGCACAGCAAGCATTTGTTTGAATACAGGGATTCCTTTACCCTATATAACCACCTTGAAGTGCTGGAGATTTTGTGGCCATGTTGAGGCTTAGGAGGAGGAACATGATGTCTATCGTCGAAACAGGTTTTGAAACATGGCAGGCAAGCTCCTGAGCATTTTTGAGTCGAGTCTTGATGCCTGCATCTGAAACATGAAGTGATGTAAGCCTCCCTGATAGCAAAATGGTAAATATTAAATGCAGTAATGCAGATGGCGCACTTGTGTGGTGACCTCTTGCCCCTCGTAATGGGAACACGGATATTAGGTACCAAAATCCTATTGAAGCAGACCAGTTTCTCAGTCAGACGGAAAATTGGAGCTTTAAGTTGCTCTTTTCCTCATCTCTTTTCTTGCAACAGTTCAGCCTGACTGATTTCATGGTATCTTTTATCTTCAAAACCTTTGTAATATTATTAAAGTCTGACCTCTTTATTGGTGGGGACTTTTTGGGTGACAGCCTGGCTCAGGAGTCGCGTGGGAGTTGATGGTTTGCGGAAATGACTCCCTGACACCCAGGAATGTCAACGAACCTATTTAATGATGTGAAATAACTGGCACTTTTTTTTTTTTTACTTAATGAGAAAGGCTCATCTTATAAAAAATGCTTTGTGCTTGCCTGACCCCAGAACTCAGTATTTCTATGATTAAGACACACTTATTTTACACCAATTTTATCTTCTCATTGAAGTCTGATGCAGAGAGATTGCAGTTGCTGTGGGTGGTGAGATATTTGAATAGGTTGTATTATTATGTAGGCAGAGTATGGCCAACAGATCAGTACACAATTGCTATTAAAATGATAGTTTGTTACACTTGGAAACCCTGGATGCATACCAAAGAAGGGGGGCAAGTACCCTGTTACCCCGAAAATAAGACAGTGTCTTATATTAATTTTTGCTCCCAAAGATGCGCTAGGTCTTATTTTCAGAGGATGTATTATGTTTCCATGAAGTAGGTCTTATTTTCGGAGGATGTCTTATTTTCAGGGAAACATGGTAGGTGTCCTGGGGTTGGTCAGGAGATAGAAGGAGAGGGGAAATGTGGACAAGGAGGGGTGGGGTAGGGCAGGACAAGCAGGCTTAGGATTGGCTAGTTTCAATAATTTTATAGTCTCTTGGCACAGCGCTGTCCCTAGTTGTCTGCTACCTGGCCCTGGGATGATTAGGGCAGATGGATAACAGACAAGTGTGTGTCACCTCCTGAAGGAAGTGGTTGGGGGCATAGACCATGGGTGGGTTGGTCTGCGTTTGGAAAGTACGCTCTCTGTTGAGTTGTTTTCCTTCTCTAGGAATAGCCATCAAGACCCCACATGCTCAAGTATCAGAATAAAGAAAATACAGGATGCAATTGATACACAGAGAGAACCTGAGGGTTGACACCTTAGTTAAATGTCTTGGTTCTGCTGAATTTTAAAATGCTTTTTTTTTTTTTTTTTTTAAAAAAAAGAGATCTTGTTCATGGAGAGAAATAATGAAATATTGTCTGTGATTTGTTAAATATTTACTGTGAGTTGCTTTGAAATAGTCTGGAGTGGATAGAGTGAGTAGAAAATGTAGAAAATATATTTATACTTTGTTTTGTTCTAAAATGAAGCTAAGATTCTCTGCCATTAAATGGTTGTCCAACTTTTTTAGTAATTTGCATTAGTTTTATGAGTCTCATTTTCTTCACCTTTCAGATGGGAGTAGTAACATCTCTCTCACAAAGAATGTACAAGATAAGACTAAAATATGAAAAAATATTGTTAGTAATATTGAGTGGTCTCTGGCAACGTGCTGTGTTTTAATGTCTCGTGTGCCTGTGCCTGGTTATGAACTAAGAACACGAACAGTCTGTTCCAACCACTATCCACTCAGCAGAACTCTTGTGGCTTTGGTCACCAATGATTTCATTTTTGTCAAGGTCTTCTTTCCTAAGTGACTTTGTTTCTTCAAGTTCAACTGGTTTCATTAAGATATCAGGTAGTAAATTTTAAATTCATTTCTCTCTATCTTTTATCAGTTTTGTGAATATGAATTTTTTTGATTAATCGCTTTTTTTCCAGTGAGAAGCCACAGATACTAACATGATAGCACTGCTGAGGTAGTATTAACATGATATAACATGATGGTACTGACGAGTCTTACATGCAAAAGGGTCTCTTATTCTCTGAAAAAGAAATGCCGTGATAGAAAAATCCCTGTTCGAAGAAACACAGGAACTACTGCGAAAGAAAAACATTTTCTCAGGACCAGCAGGGGGCGCTAAGATTCCACAGGAAACATAAATCCCCGGAGCATTCATACATTATTTTTCTTTCGCTTCAGCTCCAAACTGATAACACCGCCAACTCTGCTATTTTTTTTTTTATCTTCACTGTAGCTGATAGTGTACCTTTTCTTTTTAACCCTCAAAGTGCGGGTGCACTTAACGTGTTTCTTTACCTGCTCATGGAACAACACAAACTTCTGATTTTTTGATTTTTTTCATCTGCATCCTGGTTGGCCCATCACTCAGCATTCAAGTGCAATGCTCTTTTCCTTCCGTTGACAAATATTGAGTAATTAGAATTTTTCACAGACAAGTGATTGCCTAATAAATGACCTTCTGCAGGCAGCTCTATTAAAAACGGAGCAGAAAGGATGTTTACTACAAGCAGTGGCCAAGAAGGGACGTGCAGGGACAAGTCTGGCTCTGCATAACCAAAGAGCGTCTTCAGCCCCAAGGATAATGAAGGCGTTCACTGGGCTAGCGGATCTGCACTGAAATAATTATAAGCCTGATAGGACGCCAAACGATAAACACAAGTTTATGATTGGCTATTGCAACAGTTCATTAATTCCATGGAAGTTTCAGGGTACGGTAGTAATGGTTCTATTCACATGGGACCTCATCGAGAAAAGGGGGGGAATAAAACCCCCACCAAAATATATAAAGGAGGGAAAGATGAGAAGAATACTGATCGATTCTCATATGTCTTCTCTGATTCTAATACCTATAAAGCAGGAGAAAAAGTCTGCACTCTTTTTTTTTTAAGTGCAATATTTTTGAAGCAGACGTCTGTGAGGATGAAAATTCTTATAGAGCAAATTGCTGCGGGGTTCTTGGATGGAATGGTGGGTACGGGGATGCATGTTTGCCGGTAGCCTTGTTTTTGTTTATTAACTGCTTTTTAAAAATGTAATAAAAATGTAGCTTTTGCTTAGGGCAGTAGGTAACCTGCGGATTCCTGGTGGATGACCTTACACTATAGAGATTTCTAGCTGAGAGGAGCTTTGTCGATGATCTCAGCGAATCCTTTAATTTTATAAGTGAGAAATCCACTCAGAAGGCTTTAAAGAAGGGTGCAAGCTGTCTGCCTTGGTAGCTCGGTGGACAGAACACTTTCAGGTTTCCTGACTCTAATCTGGTCTTTGGCATTCTTCCTTTCTGTGTGAGGTATAACCTATTAATCACTCATACACACACACATTTATATATGTTATATACATCCTATATAATAAAAGCATAATATGCAAATCAACTGAACAGAGGAACAACTGGTGGGTGGGGGGCAGGGCTGGTGAGCAGGTGGTGCCAGGCCAGCCAAGGCACGTGCCAGTGGGCAAAGGGAGAGGACGGTGATTGGGGGCAGCAGTGACCAGCGGCAGCAGAGGGGCAATTGGGGGGTGGGGCGGCTGCTCGCTGGCCAGCACCGTCCCCTGACTGGCCTGCTGGTCACCTCCCACAGAGGGAGGCCAGATATGGGGAGTGGGCCTAAGCTGTCAGTCAGATATCCCCTGAGGGCTTCTGGACTGCGAGAGGGTGCAGGCTGGGCTGAAGGACCCCCCAAGTACATGACTTTTCGTGCACCAGGCCTCTAGTTTATACATAACAGTTATGCAAACATGTTTATTATATTACATATTTGCTTTATATGTTACCTATTATATATGCACATATACACATATTATGTGTGTAATGTATATCTAGATATTATGTTATTTTAAACAATTTTGATAATGCAATTCCCTAGGGAAAACAGGAACCATTGCTCCATGTGCAATTTGATAAATATCCCTTTAGCTTTTAAAAAAAATATACATTTTGATTGATTTCAGAAAGAAAAGGAGAGGGAGAGAGAGATCGAAACATCAACGATGCAAGAGAATCACTGATCGGCTGCCTCCTGCATGCCCCACACTGGGGATCGAGCCTGCAACCCTGGCATGTGCCCCGACTGGAATCGCACTGTGACCTCCTGGTTCATTGGTCGATGCTCAACCCCTGAGCCATTCTGCCAGGCTCCCTGTAGCTCTTAAGCAGAGGATGCTTTTGATTAATTCATAAGACTAAGTACCCAGAACCACTAAGGAGTAGCCTAAAGGAATGAGCCTGCCACTCATCGCGTTTCCTGCTTCTTACACTCAAGGCTCTGCTCCAGGGAAATCGTTGGGAAGATGCATAAGGAACCCAGCAGGCAGAGCTGTTTCTCAGTCAAACTGGCATTGCCGGGTCAGAACCCCTGAGAGGGGCAGAGTTAAAGAGGAGCGTCTCAGCTTGACACTCGAACGGAGTCCCTTCTCTACCAGCGGCAGGATTTGGAGCTGGGCACCTTGTTTGCATTTGGCTGGCTCAGCCCACCGCTTTCCCCTTCTCTTCCATATAATTAAATCAGTTTTATTATGCGATGACTCAGTGTGGCTGTGCAAGCTGCCAGTGGAAATGGCTTGTGAACTACATTTCATGCTGGTTCTCTTTCTATTAACAAAAATGGAATTTTCAGGCTTCATTACAAGATTAAGTTCTTGATAGAATTAAAGGTTGCTGATCCTTCCTAGGCAGCGTGCCTTCGGAGACCACCACCTGAAAAACCAGAGAGCGCGCCAAACCTCAATTTCCCCGGGGATGCGTTTTTCTCTGCCCGCAGCGAAGAAGCATCACTGTGAACCGTTAACCTCGGCAAAGGAGGTGGACGGCATACAAATGGATTCTTTGAAATAAATGGAAGAACCTTACAGAATAGAAGCATGCAACCACCTCAAAATGCCCATGAGCAACACAATATTAACTCTGACTCCATGGACATGGATGGTTGAGATTTCTATGAAATAGTAAAAGATGCCTCACAACTTGGTAGAGCAGTGACTTGTTTTTGCCTTCTGGGTAGTGAAGATGCGAGCAAACAAGCCTTCTTTTTTTACGTGGCTAAGGGTTGGTTTCCTTCTGCCTGATAGCAAACTAAACTTCCAGAAACACTAAAGCATTATTTCTTTGTTTATTGTTGCCACCTGTGTTATCAGTAACCTGTTTTCCTAATGGCTTATCAAGGGATGCAGGAGTCTGTGGCCCACAGATAGAGATCATAAAGCAAGCAGAAGTGCAAGCTATTCATTCATCACACAGGTTGGGTTGAAGTACTGTGTTTCTGTTGACGTATTCTTTAGAGTGGATTAAAGCAAGTCATTTTGATTCTAAGAAAATGTCTCAGGAGTTCATGCATGAAAACATGTTTGGAGAAGGAATAGTATTTAAATGAAACTTGATCTATGTGAGGTTGATAATCTCAATGAAGAATGTTAATATTCATAATTAATACTTTTAATGAATTGGGTTATATTTTCTCTAGAACTCAAATGTGGGCATAAGAATCTATTAGATTGAAGAGCTTTGGACTAAAGATCCCCTTGGGTTTCTCTTTCCCCTTCATCTTATTTCTGTCAAAGTGTGACTTAATACACCAGAAAAAGGGAAATTTGATTGACACCTGGTATGTGTATTCATTTTGCAACAATGCTACAGGAAGCTCTCACAATGAGTCAGTAAGGTAGGTGAGAAGGATGGAGTGGCCAAGCAAGTCAGTCAAAAGCCACAAGGTAGTCAATTGCAGAAGTGAAATTTGAATTCGGGCCTACCTGATGTCAGGTTCCCCTTATTATACTTTCATTTTGGGTTCAGTTCAGTTGGCTAATGAATCCTTAAAAATGAAAGGATTTTACAACGTAAAAATTGCCCACAATTAAAATATATTTATGCATTATTTTTATAAAGTCATCCTATGACCCAGTTCAGGTCCCAACAATCGCTAATGTATGGACTCACTTCAAAGCTAGTAGCGGGGAGAGGGTTGACTTTGACCTCCTTTGATATTGAAGATACCCATCTAATACGTCAACCGTGGGATAGCCTTTCTCCTGTCTTTTGGCTTTACTCCTTGATTTTGGCTTCTGGTCTGACTTCCTCTGTCTGTTGTAAGTTAGTCAGCAAGGTCCATTTGGTTTTATAGGGATGTGAACTTGTAAATACGTTGTCAAGTAAATGTATTTGGAATAAAGACAGATGTGATTGGGTGATTGTAACAATACTCCTAGTTCTTTTCTTCTTCTTGTGGCGTATGCTTTGCAATGCTTTACGGCTAGTAAAATAGGAATAATTGTGGTTAATAAGTTTATAAGATACATATTATTTGTTAAAGAGAGGAGTTGATCCTCTGGGTTTAAAATCTTAAGTTCTATGCAATTATCGGTCTCTGCCACTTTAACTGGATTCTTCTCTGGGATAGTCTGATTTGCTTTTCCTTGGATATAGGGCAGTCTTGTGACGTTCTTTGGTCAACAGTATGTGGGCCAGTTCCAGGCTGAAGCATCAGGACACCTTGCAAGCTTTTGATTGCTCCTGCCCAATTTCTGGGTGTGAAAGCCCAGACTATTCTGGGGCTATGAGAGACACATGCCCCCTTAGGGGAGCAGAAGTCAGTGGTCATCCTTTGGGGGAGTCTACAGGGAGAGCAGGGAGAAGAGGCAGAGAATTTAGAACTGGAAATGAAGGATCAGGTGAGCTGGAAATAGAGCTTACTTAGAGTGTGTGAAGACCAAGATATTAAAAAATAAATAGGCATACCTAAAGTGCTAGACAAAAAGAAATACCTACGTTTGAGTAAACAGTGTCAACAGATATTCGTATTAGACAAAAATGTTTGGCTTTCCCTCTGATTGAAATGGAAAAAAATCACCCCTTGCCTGTTATTGAAATTTAAGTGGCCTGGCCTTAAGTTTCCTGCTATTTCCTGCCACCAGTTGTTCGAAATGGCTGAATAAAGTAAATCATTTCGTTTTGGTATATGGGTTTTATGTTACTATCCTCTTTGTAGCTGAAATGAGCGGTGGAGAATAGCCTTTTTGCAGAGTTGGTCTTTTAAAATATGCACCACCGTTCCAAACAGAAAGCTAATTTTCAAGTTCATCAGATGTGTATTTATGTGGCGAATGTATCTGTCACATAAACATTGTGTCAATCACTGCCTTCCTTCTGTTCTGGCACAGTGTGCTAGAGCTCCATCAGAATGTGATGAATGCTGTGCTCCTTCCAAGAGAGAATTAATTAAAAAGAAGAGAGAGAATTAATTATGGCAACCACAAGTGTGCTACCAAAGCCACCCATACGCCATGACAATACTTCCTTCAGAGAAGCAATTACTGCACTTTCAAGAAAAACAGAATAAGTCCACACATAATTTAGCAAGCCCTTTAGTTTTGCTCTCAGGTTAGTTTATCCTTTGAATGAAATTTTGGCCTAAATCAATTCTGAACATAAATATTTGTCTTAAGTCTAAACCAAGCTGATGGCATAGGTAAACACCTAACTGCAGCCTCACACAACAATTTCAAAAACTACAACTAAAATACAAAGTGGACATTATCCAGAACTACAGGAAAGTTGACTGACGGGAAATTCTACAACTAGAAGGAAAGAGAAAACCAGAAGGAAAATCGGAGGAGCTGTAAAAGCCTAAGGTACGGAGGCGCGGTGCGCGCATGGGGAGGGGTAATTCAAAGGAATTTAAAAAAGAGTTTGCCTATAGATTTGATCCATGAAAATCTGAAGAGAAATAATGGTATACTAGAATATTTGCTATATTCCCTATGATATTTTAGAAGACCTGATATATCTATATCGCTACATTTTGTTTGGATTTATTTCCTCAAGAACTTAGATGCTCCTGGGGGATGTTATCATAAAGAGGATAACATTAGTTTGTGAACATTACTGGGTATAAATATAATAGAACAAGTAGCCCGAAGATGGAAATTTAAAAATGTTTCAAATGAGTGAAGAATGTTAAATTATATCCCCAGAGGTCTCACTATAAAGTGGCTCTCAAGCATTGCACACACACTTGAGAATATCTGAGATCCTGCATCACTCTCGTATAGACAGCCCTGAATTGATTTAAGTACTAATAACGACGATGAATAATGATAGCGTGTAAAAACCCCTTATGTGCCAGACACGTGGCCTACACTTGTCTCACAAACTTTTTCGATTTTGTGAGGCAAATGTAGATTTATAGATGAGTCATCTTAAGTTGACAACATTTTGCCTAAAAAATGGCAATTTCATGTAGTTCAATGTAATAGAGCTATTGGCAAGCAAGTATAAAGGTGAACAAGAATTCTCTGCTTTTCCCAGACAAAAAAGTATTTGGATGCCTACAAAATGTCTACTGAGAGAGAAAGAGAGAAGGAAATCTCAGATGCCTGCAAAATGTCTACTAAGAGAGAGAGAGAGAGAGAGAGAGAGAGAGAGAGAGAGAGAGAGAGAACGCACAAGAGAGCGAGAGAGAAGGAAATCAATAAAGGATGGTAGGTCAGCCCCTGGGAAAGTGTGCAGTGGGACCTTCTGGAAAAGAGTGGCTACAGAATTACCAGCCAAACAGATGACGCTGGAGAGATACAGATATAAGTGACTAAATACACTCAAGTGTAAACCCATATGCTACAAATCAGACAGTGTGGTAGACAGTAAGAAGGCAGAGAAATGCGGCATGATGACCTTTAAAAAGCATGAACATATACGTTGCAAATCAGTCTCGTTACCAGATACAGCATGGTAATCACCAAGACTTTTGTTTTGTTATTGTGAATTTTAATTTAATTTTATTTTAGAGGAAGAGAAATATATATTTTATTATTGAGTCTTTGAATAATATGAAACGTTGTTCATTTAACCATTTGGAAATTCGGCACCATTTAAAAAATTAATTTGGTCATATATCACCAATGTTTTTTAATAAAAGAAAAATGAAGAGACGTAAAAGGACAATGATAATTATTCTCCAAACTTGACATTATGTTTCTGAGTGAAATGAAGAGAGAGCATTGGATATTGCATGAATGTTCACTCCATCCTGGGACCTTTATTTTTTTTATAATAGCTTGGAACATTGACACAATTGCTTCATAAATAAATGTTGAGTTTTTACTATGTGCTGTGGTGCATAAGTTGAATTATAAACTTCCAGAATGCAGAGACTGTGGACATTTTCTCAAGGCGATATCTATAATGTCAACCCAAGAAGTTTTTTTTGTTTAAAAATGATAATAATGATGATGATTTTGATAAAAAATTTTTAAAGTTTTTAGAAAATACACTGTTGAAAAATGATAAAGAGAAGAAAGTGACATATAAAGCCGCACATTTAATTGTATATTATTTTGCAGAAAAAAATTATTGCCTCTGAGGTAAGATCATAAACAAGTATAAAAATACTTTGTATCACCTTTTAAGAATTTGCAAGGATAATTTTAAGTGTTGTCTAATATGTCATCATATGACTGTGCCATAATACCTAGTCATTTCTGTAGTGATTATTATGCAACATATAAATATTTACTATGTTAAGCTTTAACTCAGCACAGATTCTCAGAATTAGAATTTTGACGTAAAGGGCATGGTTAGTTTTATGGCCTTTTGAGTATAGCATCAAACTGATTTCTAGAAATTTGCACCAAACCAGCAGTGGATGGTGAGGAGTAATGCAGATGTGAGTGACTAAGAAAGGAAAAGAAAAGTTACACCTAGTATGAACCCAGTGCTTCAGGCACAATGCTTTTCACACATACTGCATTATTTAAATATCACAGCTACTCTGGAAAGTTTTGTGGTTGAAGTTAAGTCTTGAAAAGGAGCTTGAACAATGCATAGACTTGGAAAAGGTGAGAAGAATGAGGAAGTGCCTTCCAGATGGCAGAAACTCCTGGAACACGATGGTATGAACAAATATTGTTCTGCGGTCTCTGACATGACCCTGAAAGGGCACCTTTGCTCCCTGTACCTGTTCCAAACCAATTGATAAAGAGGACAGTAGTGAGGCAGGGGAACAAAACGTGCCCCCCTCTGTGGTCAAGGGTTTCTAAAACAAAAATCCCCCAATTAGTCAGCAAAGATGAACTTTCCTGTCTCACCCCACTTCACGACTCCTCCACTTGGGGGCAGGGCCCTTTAAAAGTGAAGGCCTGGAATAAAAGAGGAACACGTGTGTTTCCTGCAGGCAAAGGAGCCAGATTGTGGTGCCTGATTTCTCCTTCCATTCTCAGCAATGGGTAAATGATTCCACCATGCGGAAATAGAACAAGAGCAAGAGGGAGGAAAAAGGCTTCTAGGATCCCTAACGCTAGAAGAGACACATGGAGGACAAAATTAGAAGTCAAGAGCGAAGAGTTTATGTCCTACCACAGGCAGCTTGAGGAATAGTGCCCAAGTCTGGTCTTGTTCTGGTTTATGTTGGGAATTCCTAGAAACTGAATTGTGGGCCATCTGAGGCACCGCATTAAGGGAACAGTACTGGCCTTTGGGGACCTCTGGTGATTCCTGGGCGGTAGAGATAGAGCATGGTCTTCCTATTCCTTTCATGGGGTAATTGTCTCTCTTGATTGCTCAGGTTGTCGAATTCCATGCCAGTGGGGGAAGATGCAAGGTTTTCAGTAACCATTTTAGTTGATCTTGGCTTGGGCTCTTCCTCCTGGTGGCATTTTGTCTCCCACTGTTGTTTTCTCCGTTGTGGGCCCAAATCAGCAACACCAAAATTGGCAGTGAAATAATTCCATTGCAGCATAGTTCTGAAAGATGGCTCAAGGTTGTGAACAGTCCATGGCCACAGACAAGGAAATAAAATGACTAGTAATTTAATATTTAATGTGAGGTGGCAAGTTGCTTGTTGTGCCGAATCATGACTATTTGCTCATCGTCAGCCTTCCATTCTGGAAAGAGATGATTCTATGGGCAATTAAATGTGTCTCTCACATCCCATTGATAGGTCAGGGGCACAGATAAGGCTTCGGGGGTGGACCATCAAAGAGGGGAATGATGGTGCCTCCACAAATGAAAGAGAAGTGACACACACAATGAGTTTTGGGTCAAAGCATATAGCTACCGTCAGCAGCAGACAGTGACTTCACAAGTGACCATTACAGAGTCAGATGTAGGTTCTCTTCCAAGTTATGACTGAAATTGCTGTAAAATGTCAAGACGCAGTCTTTCTTGCCATGGATGATTTCCTGTGCAACCCAACCATCACCCCAGATCTCGAACTCTGGGTTTGCTAAATCATCAGGGCAGTACATTGTTTAGCACCACAACAGGTCAGATCAGGGAACAGAGACCTTTTTCCTCATAAATTTTAAAACACCCTGTTGAGTATTTTTGAGATTGACATTTTCCCCAAGAGACTAAGAGATTGTTGTTCATTCTCAGGCATTCGTTGAAGTGGGCAATGTCGTCCCTCACGCTGCCTGTTAACCTTGTGCAGTAGTTGCAGAGGGTCCTATGGCATTGGGCCTGGAGACCCCTCAGCAAGGCCAGCAGGAAGGAGAATCAGCTGTGGCTGTACCCCACTGTGCTCCCCACATGACTGTTCTTCAGTAGCAGATAGGCTTATCCATATTTGGCACTTCAGAGTGTCATGCGTTCACACAATGGTAACGCTCATTCTGCTGCTTCCCAGTACTTCCCAGAGCCCACTCTTGGGCTTCAGCCCATTTTCCCAGAGACCCCTGAGCAACAACTGCTCTCTGTCACAGAGCAGAAAATGGTCTGTGGTTTGCAAATATAATGTCCATACTTTGCAGTAGAATGCAGCATTCTCCTCCTCCTCCTCCTTCTCCTCTTTCTCCTCCTCCTCCTTCTCCTCTTGGTGAAAGAAACAACATCCCACTTCTTTCAATCTCAGCAGATTGTTGGAGATAGCCTTTGCAGATTTAACTGGGAAATGGGTCAGAATTTGGGTGCATAATTTTAAAATGTGAAGGGGGAAGATATTAATTAGACAATATAAACTTTGTCAACAAGAGTTCTTAATAGATTTTCTGTATTTGTGAAAAGACATGCTCACAATTACAGAAATGATTGCATGAGAAAGAAACCCAACACATACTCTTAACCTGGATTAGGACAGCCAAAAGTCCCAAGTGGTTTTTGCTGTGTTTCACATGACGAGAGGGAGGTGATACTGATCTCCATACCCCATCACATAAGAGAGTGTGAAGGCCATTGAGCCCCACATTTTCCTGTCATGCTGCAATTACAGGAACACCTGTGCTACCTCTATGCGTACCGATCCCAGGAAGTGCAGTGTCCCAGAGCAATCACTGTGGCTCATTTCTTGTCTTTCATTCAGGGCCCTAATTGCAGTCGACTTGGCTATTATGGTATACTGCACTTCATTTATAAGCATACAGTAGGAAGGCTAATAATTGTAGATTAAATACAGAGAGCTCTTGTAAAAATTCATAAAGGTCTGTGCACCTTTAAATAGGACTTATTTGCAAAAGAACATTGGGGTTTTCTGTAATATAAAAATAACCCTTAAATCATGAGTGTGAACATATTCATCTGGACTCAAATGCATGTTCTTTGATGTATCTCAGCCCTGTGGTCTGAGTTACAGTTGAAGTTCTGTCCACACACAAATAGTATAGGAGGTGACTCCACTCATTGGCTTATATGGTGTAGTTGCAACATCCGAAGCAATTTATGTGACTTCAAACAAATCTCAAATAAGATCAAGTGCTCTGGAAAGGGTACTCTCTGACGGATGAAATTACTTATATGGCTATGTTAGAAGGTATAGAAATTTTAGATTATATATTTAATAAATTGCTTTTATTGAAATGAATACAAGTCTTAAGAATCAACTCCAGTGGAACTTATCTCCGCATCTAATAGCTCTCGAAAGATGGCTAGGAAGAAAATGATATCAAATGGCAATAAAGTCAGATTCCAAAAAGACAAATGTCCTACGACCCTGGTGTATACCAGGCAAGAGACTGAGCTCTTGCTTTTAATTTTTTTTCTAACACAGACTATGCTATTCCACATACTCTTTTGTTTAACATAAATTTCTACTGGTTTGGGTGCTTGGTCTCTAGTCTCAGCACTCAGCAGATCCTATGGCAACCAGCAGGCTCTCAAATATGGGTAACACTTGTTGAACTGAAATAAGTCTCACCTTTGGTTATTGGATATTTTTAGTCCATCTTTATATCTACAAATTTCTTGGACATGTGACTTTTAGCATTTCATGGGTATCCAACTGAATTCTCAGGCTTGTACTTGGTGAAAATTGAAGTGGTGGTACATAAACTACCCTTGCTGTGTGCACCCACATCTATCTCTCATCTATCTCTGAATGTGAGGCCACGTTGTTCTAGAACTGTGTGTATGTGTCAGTGTTTCAACAGCCTGAAGGGCAGATGCTGGCTCCCCCCCCTCGCACCCCACTTTTTAAAACTTTCCTGCCTGGGGGCATTTGAGCTTAATTCATATTTAACAATTTTGTAATGGTAGGTATAGTTGCTGGAACAAAAATCTTTATTCTGTTCACTGATATAGATATAAGAGAAATTTTGTGCTTAGAAGATTAATCATAGCAGTGCATTTTGAAGATTTTAATATATTTCAGGCCTTTTTTTGGTATGGTTTGTCAACATTCTGGAAATGGGGAGTAAATGCTTTTATGTTCTAATGAGAGAGGTACCCCAAAAATCCTCTAATTAAAGGATAAGATTTGGTCAGAAATCAAATTAAGTCCATAGAATGGAGAGATGATAGCAGTGTTGATACAAAAAAAATTGTATACAATTAAATGAAATATTTACCAAGTAGTTCTAAATACAAGTGAAAGTCCCTTATACATCTATGGAATTACTTTGTTATGGAATTATTATGGATCAACCCTTCCCATTAAACTCGACCTCATAAAGCAAGTGCCATTTATGCCACTTTTGATTTTCAAGTGTGTAGTAAGAAGCAAGATGCTTCTAGACTAGAGTCATTCCTGAAGCCATGCGTTGGGTGAAAATGAAGAGCCGTCTGCTTAGCGAAGTGGTTATTTCAAAGGTGAATGACACTGTCACTGTCATTTACACCTCCAGGGCGCCCCCCCCTCTAGACGAGTGTCAATCATTGTGGTGAGGTCCCTCTTGCCTCTAAATCCTGTCCATCTCTCCTGCTTCCTTGGGCTTCAGCCAGACTGACCTGTCGTCCAGTTACCCAAATGCCCCCACTCTCTTTTGCCCATAGGCATTTCATGCTCATGTTTGCCTTGCCTGGCATGCTTCTGTCCTGTTTCCACTGGTTGGATGCCTCACTTTTGAGGTCTCAGCCTAGAAAACGTCTGTTCCAAAGGTCTCTTCTCATCCCCCAAATTGTGGTGGGAGTTCCTATCATGGACCCTTCCAGGTGCACACAGCTTCCACTGCTGCAACGCTCAAGGGAACATGGGTTGTCTCTTCACTGCTCTGACTACACCCGGCAGGGGAGTGGGGCCTCCATCTTCCTCCCTTCTCCTGCATCTCCAGAAGCAAGCACACTCAGTGCCTGGGAGCGGGAAGGCTCTCTGTGTTTTTGGAATGAATGGGTGATGGAATGCATCATACCCGTGTTTGGTATCTAAGTTTTCTGCTGAACAGGTTTCTAGTTCAGTTACAAGTGCAATACGCTTAGTTTGATAAGACACTCAACAATTGTTTTAATTATGCTTATTTTTAAAGGGTTGAAATCAAGGTCACGGATCTCTTTTGTAGACTTTCATTTTCTTTTAATGGCTCACTAATGTTGTTTTTTTTTGAAGTTACAAAGACAAAAAGCTCAATCGAACTCTGCCACTTGCCTGAGATCAGTACACAATTAAATGAGTACTTTTTGCTCACTTTTGTAGTTTGACATCAAGGGTCTAGTTTCCAAAAATACCTAACAGACCTCATTACACAAAGCAGTCCTTCACAGATGACCTTCAGGCATCAGCTCCTCAGCACTGTGACGCAGCAGAGCCTCGCCACGGTTAATTGTGGAGCTTAGAACAGATGAATGAATTACATTTGAGAAAATACTCTTGCTACGATTTTCATTGTATGAATTTCCTTTGTGAGAAATAGAATGGACGTTTTTATGTAGATTTCTCAGACACCCAGAAGCCTTCTATTGTCCCCTCGCAGAAGAGGAGAGGGTGTTAAAGGGTGAAAGCCCACTTGGGTCCTCCTAATAAAAACGTGCATTTAATAGAGTTCCTTTGACATGGCTTAGTCCATATTAATTTCTTCTAGTATATAGAAAAAAATATTAGCTTCTCAAAGACTTTGGCTTTATAGAAAAGAGCCTGAGACTGAAAATCCCTCCTCCTCACTTGTCCTTATCTTTTTGGGAAAAGCAGGGACAGATGGTATAAAACTGAATTACTCAGTTAAAAATTACTTGGACTTTCTTTATTTTTGCTGATTGAAACCTGGCCCCGGGGAAGCATCCTTAGCTTAGCACCCAAAGCTTCTGTCCATTTTCACCTGCTCCACCGCATCAGAGAGCATTCTTGGCTTGTACTGGGATGACGTTGTCTCCCACGTGTACTTTGTCTCAGTGGGACACCCAGTATGTAGCCAAGGCATTTTTGTCTCACATGGGAAGGGTGAGCTGGATTGCTACATTCCTTGCAAGTTTATTCATTTATTTTTATTTTTAAATAAATCTTTATTGTTTATATTATTACAATTGTTCCCCTCCATAGCTCCCCTCCACCTGGTCCCCACTCCACCCTCTGCCCTTACCTCCCCGCCCCCTGTCCTCATCCACAGGCATATGATTTTTGTTCAGTCTCTTCCCATACCCCCAACACAGACACCCCAGTCCCCTTGAGAATTATCAATCCCTTCCCATTCTATGCCCCTGATTCTATTATGTTCACCAATTCATTCTGTTCCTCAGATTTTTAATTCAGTTGGCTTTTAGATTCACTTGTTGATAGATATGTATGTGTTGTTCATAATTTTTATCTTTATTTTTTTCTTCTTTTTCCTCTTTTTAAAGAACACCTTTTAGCATTTCATATAATATTCGTTTGGTGGTGATGTACTCCTTTAGCTTTTTCTGATCTGTAAAGCTTTTTATCTGCTCTTCAATTTTGAATGATAACTTTGCTGGGTAGTGTAATCTTGGTTGTAGATTCTTGCTATTCATCACTTTGAATATTTCTTGCCACTCCCGTATGGCCTTCATATTTTCTGTTGAGAAATCAGCTGATAATCCTATGGGTGCTCCCTTGTAGGTAACTAACTGTTTTTCTCTTGCTGCTTGTAAGATTCTCTCTTTGTCTTTTGCTCTTGGCATTTTAATTATGATGTATCATGGTGTGGTCTTCTTTGGATTCCTTTTGTTTGGGGTTCTGTGCACTGCCTGGACTTGTAAGTCTATTTCTTTCACCAGGTGAGGAAAGTTTTTGGTCATTATTTCTTCAAATAGGTTTTCAGTGTTTTACTCTCTCTCTTCTTCTGGCACTCCCATAATTCCCATGTTGGTATGCTTGAAGTTGTCCCAGAGGATTCTTACACTATTTTCAACTTTCTGAATTCTCTTCTCTTCTTGCTTCTCCGGAAGTGTCCTTTTCCTCTTCGTATTCCAAATCTTTGACTTGATTCTTGCGTTCTGGTCTGCTGTTGTGTCTCTGTATAATATTTTTTCAGTCAGTGTATGTTTAATTTCTTTTTCATACCCTCGAGGGTCTCATTAAATTTATCGGCCTTTTCTAGGAAATTCTTGAAAAACCTTATAATAGTGGTTTTGAACTCTATATCTAGTTTTTTGTTCTCCTCCATTTCTTTTGTTTGATATCTCCTTCCTTTTCTCAGCATTTTCGCTGCTTATGCAATAGCAGCTGTGTGGAGCCTGGGTGGGTTTGTAGAATGTGCTGGGTGGGGCCTCAGGGCAGGGTGGGATCTCAGGATGTCACTAGGCTGGGGTGTAGCAAACAGCAATGGCTGCCGGCAGCCCTCTCTGCCTTTCAGTGTTTACAAGTCTCTGCACTCCAGTGTAGTAAACAATGATTGCTGTGCTCACCTCTGCAAAAAAGTCACCCTCACTTTCAGACCCAATGGCTGACAGACCAACTTCTCCCCATAGGCGTCTGGGTCCCCTGAGTGACCCCAGAAACTGGATTTCAAAGTCATCGGGAGCTTGTTTCCCTTCTGGTTGAAAAAAAGCTGCACACCAAGTCGTCCACCACCAGCCCAATTCGTGTGCCTCTGTACCTAGGCTTTTTAGCTTTTCAGTGCTTGTGCTCCTTTCTCTTTCAGCCAGCTTTCCCATGGTTTTGGGAGGTAGACATTTTGTCCTTTAGTTGTAGTTTTGAAATTGTTGTGTGAGGCAGCAGATTAGTTGCTCACCTATGCCGCCATCTTGGTTTTCTCCCACAAGTTTATTTTAAAAGCTCTCATCTTTATCTTTCATGATGATGTGTGATAGTAGAGCATAGTTAATGGGAATCAGTAGTAATAAGTTAAATGATATTTTTTATAACTACTGTTTGTTACAATAATCATGAAATTATGCTATAAAATTACATTAACTATGAGATTTTAATTCTGCTGCCCTTCATTTTGTATTATCCTATTAAAGTATAGACTCAATGTTCTTACTGAAAAAGGTTATTCTGTTTGAATGATCAAGAAAGCAGTAGGCAGTGCCAAGAAACCAGTGATTGAAATTTTATGTTTGACTGAAGGCAAGGACTACCTAATGAAAAACTGGAATATTCTTGGCTTAAATAACACTCCTTGTTGGCAAGAACAAATTGTTTAAAGTTGTATTGTTTATTAAGCTGTTGTTAGTATTAGATAATTGGCATTTTGATATGATATATAGTTCTCCTTATCTGTGCTTTCACTTTCCATGGCTTCAGATACCTGCAGTTAACCATGGTCCTGAAATAGTAAATGGAAAATTCCAGAAAGAAACAATTCTAAGTTTTAAATAGTGAGGTTTTCCGAATAGCCTGATAAAATCTCAAGCCACACTGCTCTGTCTTGCACAGGATGTGAATTGTTCCTTTGTCTAACGTATTCATGCTGTATACACTACCCGCTTGTTACTGAGAAATAGCCTGGGATAGCAGATCCACTGCCACAGCATCACAGTGCTATATTTAAGGGACCCTTAAAATAGCGTAAACTATGCTACAATGCCCACGTCATTCACTTTATCTCATCATGTGAGCATGCTATAATTTCACATCATCACAAGAAGTGTGAATAGAGCATAGTAGATGTTTTGAGAGAGACCACATTCACATAACTTTTATTACAGTATATTGCTATAATTATTTTACCTTATTATTAGTTACTAGAGGCCTGGTGTATGCGATTCGTGCACTGGTAGGATCCCAAGGCCTGGCAGGTGATTAGGGATGATCAGGGCCTTTCTTCTGGATGCCTGTTGGAGCCTCCCTTTGTTCCTTGACACCCCCTGGTGGTCAGTTCATGTTATAGTGAGCAATCTCCAGGTCATACTTCTGTGGGGACAATTTGCATATTAGGCTTTCATATGTATAGATTGTTGTTGATCTCTTCCTGTGCCTCATTTAAAAATTAAAATTTATCATTGGTGCCAAAAACAGTTTGGCTCAGTGGATAGAGAGTCAGCCTGTGGACTGAAAGGTCCCAGGTTCAATTCCAGTCAAGGGCATGTACCTTGGTTGCAGGCACATCTCCAGTATGGGGTGTGCAAGAGGCAACTGATCAATTATTCTCTCTCATCAATGTTTCTAACTCTCTATCCCCCTCTCTTCCTCTCTATAAAAAGTCAATAAAATATATTAAAAAATAAAAATAATAAAATTTATCATTGGTGTGTATGTATAGAGAAAAACATAGTATGTATAGGGTTTGGTACTATTCGACGTTTCAGGCATCCCCTGGGAGTCTTGGAACATATGCACCCCCTGGATAAAGGGGGATGATGGTATATTTTTTAAGGGACCCAGGACACCAGTTTTTTACAGTGTTGTATTAAATAAATGAGCATTTCTTGAGCTATGCTTCAAGGAACACTAGTGTCCTGAGAACTATTAATAGGTATTTTGGGGGGAAAAAGGATTCCTTGGCCAAATTAGATTGTTAAATGTTGCAAGCTAAATCACCATCCTGGCTATTCACAATATGCACTAGCATTTTAAAGGCACTCAGAGTGTAAGAGCTCCCAAAGCAAAGAAACCTACTTAACCACGTTCAATTAGTATTTTTTAAAGAATCTTTTAATAATTTTTAAACTTAATGATCAAGCATTTTATAAATTCAAAAAAATCACACAAATGTACAGCTTCATGAATTCTATGATGTACAGCTTTGTAACCACCATCAGGTCAGGAGACAGAACGTTCCCTGTCATCTCACACACTTTCCATGAGCTCCCCCCACACTCAGTCAAGTCTCCCCACTGCTACCTCATCTGAAGGAACCATCATCCAGTCTTCTTTTCCACGCCAATGCCACTGTAATCTAATTTTGTATTTTTATGTGTGACTTGAAGCACTTGAAAATATCTCTATCCACATAAATATGTATAATATTTATAGATATAAATTAAAATAACATATATTGATTTCTCCCCATGTTGCAGTTTCATTTACTGCTCCGTCTTGCACAGGATGTGAATCATTTCTTTGTCTAACATATTCATGCTGTATATACTGCCCCCTTGTTAGTCACTCTGTCCTCTGGTTTTCTTATTGACAGATTGATCTAGAAGTTCATTGGAAAGACTAGTACTTCATAAAGGGCAATGTTTTCTTCCATCAGGAGACAAGCATAATGATTGGTTGTCTCTCTTTTTTATGATGTTAACAGTCATGACTGGATCCATTAATTAATTCAGTAGGGGTTATAAGATGATTTTCAAATATTTAAATTTCTCCATTTATCAGGTAGCATACTTATACAAAGAAAAAAAATCACATTATTGGTTCTTTGATTAGCCAAAGTTGTGCAGTTAAAGCAGAAAATGCAGAATAAATAATTTTCCCCTTTTCGTTTTTAAAATAAAGGACAGATACATTAGCATTTTCCACAGGTGACTTTTTAAACACATTTGGTGTGTTTTGATCTATTGAAAATAAAATCCTTAGTGATGTTCTAATTGTCCTATTTGGCCATAGAAGCTTTTCAAGTTGGTCCCTTTGTTTTATTGATTCAATTCCAACAGCCTTTTACAGTTTCCTTGCTATCTGGCATGACAAGATATTTCAAGTTTATCTTTAACAGGCTTAGAATCAGTCTTTTCTCTAACAAGCCCCAGAGTCTCATTTTGTAAAATAGTGTTTTCAGACCATGATCTGGGGACTAGGGATTCTCATTGTTACCGAGCTAGTCATTGTTCCTGATCTTTTTCAGTTTTATATATAAAATATCTTATAAATTCATAATGATGCCTCAAATTCTTTTATTTATGAATATTTTACTTGATTTAAAGTTTTTAGGATTTCTTCTGTTTTATTGCTTATTCTCCTCTCCCCCATTAGTTACTCCTGTTATATCCTGTTATATAGTCAGTGTTTTTTGTCCCATTGGTCTTGTTCTTTCATATGCTTTCATCTCTTCCTTTGCTTTTGACTTGAAATATTTTCCACTTTATATTTCATTTTTCTTAAGAAGTTATACTTATTTGCTACAGTATTTCTTTCTATCTTTTGTATTGTTTTTATGAAATATTTGTTTATTTCACATTCTTTCTAGAGATTTATCACACCACTTTTGAGTTTTTCTCTTCTGATGTATGTTGTTCTTTTGTATCTGCTGTTCTTCTATTCTTAAAATATGTTTTTATTGATATCAGAGAGGAAGGGAAAGTGAGAGAGATAGAAACATCAATGATGAGAGAGAATTATTGATCGGCTGCTTTGTGGACTGAAGCGTCCCAGGTTTGATTCCAGTCAAGGGTACATGCCTGGGCCTAATCTCCAGTAGGAGGTGTACAGAGTCTGATTCTCTATCCATTGAGCTAAACCAGCTAGAACTGTTGTTATTTCTTAATGTCCCTATTGGCTCATTTAAAAATACCTGTTAACATTTACCACTTTTGCGGCTATTCATGTGCTTTCGTTTTGTATAGAAATGTTATTCTGCTCATTGTGCTGTTTTCTTATAAGAATTCAATATAGGGTTTTATCTTGATCCTTTTCTATTACTCATTTTTATATGAAATGAGTTTGTTGGAGTTTTAAAATGGGGGTGTGACAGAGAAACTTTGCTAATTTAATTGCACTAAAGCTCCCCCTGCTGATGTTTCTATAAAATGTTCAAAATAATCACGTGCTTCATGAGAATGCTGGAGTCTATCTTTTCTCATTTCAACTGGACATTCTTTATCTTTTGTGTCTATAATTCTTATCCTGCTCAACTTATATTTCATTGCCAGGGTTGGTCTTTGGAATGGGATTTGTCTTACTCACTTTGGCTGGTTAGTTTTAAGAGTTTATAAGGTTCTGGCTGCTTCCATTCATTCATATTTTCCCTTGGATTCTTAGTTCCTACCTACTGTCAGTATTTTGTCAGCTTACACACCTAAACAAATGTAATGAAGTGCTTCTTATTGTCGTCTTTCTCTGCTTCCATATAAATTACTAGCTGTTGAAGGAAAAGAGGTAAACTTGTTTCAAATTTTGAACATCAATGGTGTAGGGGAGGAAAACATTTTTACCTCACCTGTCTAGGTTTTCAAAAATTTTTTTAATTTTTTGTCTGCGATTCTCTGTAATACTATAAAAGACAGGTTAACAGGAGAAAAACAAACATAAATTTAATAATATGTATGCCTCCTGCATACATGGGAGATAGCCAGGAAACAATAACAATCTAAAATGACCCTGGTCACCAACTTAAATAAGATTTCTAGCTAATGACAAAAGACGGTGGGGTTGGGGGAGGGGGAAGGCCTGCTAATGGGAGAAGCACAGTAACGGCAGCAATAAGAGCAAGGACCCAAGATCTTGCTGTCTCCATTGTTAAGAGTTTCTTGTAATTTAGAGCCATTCTTCTCTTGGTCCAGAGATGGAGACATACTTACAAATAAAGATTTCTTTTATTCTTAATAACTTTTATGCTCACTTAAAGGTAACTTTTATTTTGTTTTCAAAGATTCTCCTTTGTCTGCAGCTTCTCCAAAATAATCAACTAAAAATAGTCAATCACCTTAAAGAGGCATATCTCGAGGTGGCAAATTCTGTTCCCTTCAATTGCATTCCCCCAGCTTTAGACAGACTTCTTTACTCTACGCCCCTGACCTCTCTGTTCTTGAAGCATTTACTTTAGGGAACTTGCAGCTGTAAATTTTCCCTATGCTCCTTTACCAAGGACTGTTTTTCAAAGAGTATCATACCTTTGCAATGTAATCATCAAGGAAGATAGCGCCCCCTACCTTCACCTTGGTCTCTGTGGAAAAGTAGTTGCTTAATTTAGGTGGACACCTTCCTCCAAGTTATAACACTACCTCTTGACATGAAGGTTGGAGAAGGTTTACTTTTACTTCGGAAACAGAAAATTAGCAAACACAGATGGCCTTTGCTCCCTCCATCCCAATTCTTAAAAGCTCTCCAACTCTTTGTTTCAACAGAGCTTAGAGTTAAGGCTGGATCTGTGCTCTCTCCCTGTCGGTAGCAATGGAATTGGGATGGCAACATAAGAAACATCCAACTCTATGGAGAATTTTTATGAGTCTACTTAAGCCAAAATGACAACTGCCAGGAAGAAAAATCTCAACAGATTGAGAAAATGATACAGAGGATTACAGTTTTGCAGTTTAGTTTATACATTAGAATCAAAGGAGGAGGCGTAAAGAGGGTTACATAAAATTCATGGGTGGTAGATGAGAGAGGCTGTGGAAAGCAAAGCATGGAATTCTCTGAGATTGAATAAAGAGTAAAATAAGAGACAAATGCTTCTTTTACATTGGTGGTGGGAATAGGGAAATTAACAATTAAATTTATAGCACATAGAGATGGTGTGTGGGGAACAAGATAATAATGAAACATTATGTGCTCTGGTGCTCTCCCGGGAGATTACGCTCTGAGGGGTCTGGAAAAGGGGGGATAGCAAGGAAACTTTTAATTTTAGACCATCTTATGTGGTTACTTTAGGTCTCTGAGTTTGTAAGGCCTGTCATGCAGACCTCCCCTGAGCTTGTCAGGTTTAATATGTAATCCTTTTTGTGTCTTCAGAAATAAAACAAATTTCTGTTTTTCTTATCTTGTTATTTATCTTTACATGATAACAGTATTTGATAATTATAGCAATAGTATTTGATAATTATGGTGAACAATACTAATGCGGTTGGCAGCATTAAAAATTAACATTAAAAAATCCAGTCGAACGTGTCTAAAATTAGAAATTTAGAACCTGTATCTTTGCTGTTAGTAAAGTTGGTGGGATTCTGTTCACAGATATAATGGAATATGAATATGGCAAAAAGAGCAATAAGTAGAATAAAAAGGCTAAAAACTATTGATCCTCATTTCTTAGGAAAAGGACTCAATGTTCAGAAATTATGAAAGAATAGATTGTAGGGGTCAGCAGGAACACTCAGGAAGGCTGATGTATGTATGCTTTTCTAGCAAGAGATTTATTTTCGATGGGGAGAGGTTATTGTTCCACCAGTTGATGGTGGACGTGGGATTCTTAGGGTGTTGCTGGAATAAGAATATCTGGAGGCGTACCAGCAGGCATGACTTGAACAAGACACAGACCACTAAGATGCCAGGAAGATAAGAGTCCCTGTCCTGGTGATCTATTTGTAGAAAGCTTTATTTTTGTGGAATTACACCCCTGAGTTTCCGAGGTCCCATTTCCCTTCATCTTACCATGGAAGAAGTATGGTTGTGACTTCAATAGAATTAAACTCATTGCCCAGAATTCATGTTCCATGTCTGTGTAGACCAGTTTAATTTGTGTTCCCAGTGGCAGTTCATCAGTCCATTGCATGTGGGGTCCACATGGTCATATGGTTATGGAGGGAACAGGGGAGAGTGCAAGAGAACCACAAGACCACCAAGAGCCAAGAGAGCAATCTCCTTTGTTTGGGGGATTATGTACTCTCAGATTTTCACAGGCTTGCAATGGCCTTGGCTCCTCCCCTCCCATGTCCCAATTATGATCTTTCCAAGGTTTGATTGTCAGCAAGCACCTTCTATATGTCATCCCAACTTCGCTGCACATACCCATCTCCCTTTGTCCAGTCCCTTTCCCTAGTAACCTACAGGGATGGGCTAGTGGTTCCCTGGGAAGTGTAAAACTGCAGCTTCCTGGTGAAGCTTCCCAAATGACCATGCTTATAATGTCTAGCCTCCCTTTTGCTATATATATATATATATATATATACATATATATATATATATATATATATATATATATATATATATATATATATACATACATACACATACATACACACACACACATGCCAGTAACCGAATGGCGGAATGATTAGAATGACCGGTTGAACCATCACTATGATGCACACTGACCACCAGGGGGCAGATGCTCAGTGCAGCACCTGCCCCCTGGTAACCAGTGTGCTCCCACAGTGGGAGCACCACTCGGCTGACCAAGACGAACAGTGCTTCCACAGCAGGCTGATCCCTGCAGTATATGTCTCCACCAGTACATTAATCTGTGCACTGGGCCTCTAGTTATTAATAACTTGCTAATTACAATGGGTATCAGATACAGTGTCCATGGCTGCTTTCTGAAGTTCTATGAATAGATTTTTGTTGCTTGCTAATTTTATCCATAAGGAAAGATCTATATAGTAACATTAATTTTTTTCCTGTAGATACACAAAACTGGCTAATATTTATTAAACATTATATGCCAAACATGTTTTTCATCATCTTACTCATATTTTCATTTAGCTCTCAAACAATGCTTCGAATTAGGTACCTTCATTATCCTCATTTTGAAGGCAGGAATAAATAAGATATAAAAGTTAATAACCATAACAGAGTAAAAATTATACTTGGGAATATTTAGCCCTGAATCTCTAACCAATTATTTTGTGTACTTGAGAAAGTCCTTCAATCGCTCTGAGGCTCAATCAGCGTAAAATAATGTATGTGGTCTATTAAATCTGTAAGATCTTTTCTACTTTGAAACATCAGAGAAGCATGCCACCTCTATTTTTGTAACCTCATAGAATTTCATTTCTTTAATCTGACATTTTCTCCTTCTTTTCTTTTGATTCAAACTGGATTCATCCATCACCCTGACTCACCCGTCTTCTGCTCCCTTGCACATCCACTCACGGAATCATTGAGCCCGCAGGACAATGAGGTTCTGATCAGCATCAAGTAATCTTAGGAACAAAGCCTGGGGTCTGTTGACCAAAGAGATGGAGTTTCAGTCAAACTGGAGATAACATCTAAGCCTCAGTTGTGTTTCAGCTCCAGACCCAGAAAAGTAAAGCATCC
This sequence comes from Vespertilio murinus, assembly GCA_963924515.1. Taxonomy (NCBI): domain Eukaryota; kingdom Metazoa; phylum Chordata; class Mammalia; order Chiroptera; family Vespertilionidae; genus Vespertilio; species Vespertilio murinus. Next base: position 190,560,145 of record OZ004706.1, on the reverse strand, counting down.
CCACCAAACACCTTTGTGAAACAAGACAGAGAGTGATATTACGGCAGACTTCAGTACCAGCTACACTAGTGTTGACAATCAGCGGAGACCATGACCCTAACTCCACCATGATTAATGACTTTCCCCTATATAATCCACCCCTAGGGCCATCAGGAGTCATGTCTTAGAGTAGAGGCTTTCAACCTGTGGGCTGTGGTAGGCACACTGGTATGCTGCAAGAATTTTTAAAACATGCAATACCTGAGTACTTAGGGACACTGGCCTCTTTCCCCTTAGATTGTCAAATAAAAAAAAAACACACGACAAAGCCAATGCACCATAGCTGTCCGATATGAATGAGTCAAAATTATACCCATTTTTTGTCAGATCCACAAAAATATATTTTATGGTGTGCCACAATTTTAGTAACTAGTTTATACATGCCATGAGAAGAGAAAGGTTAAAAATTGTTCTCTTAGAGCAATAGTTCACCTGGGATTTAGGGTTTGGCACCATTTCCTTACCCAATAAAACTTTTATTTTTTATTATTTTTATTTTTTGTCGCAAACTCCTGTTCTGATTTGAGTTGGCTTTGATGTGCACAGGGGCATGAACCTCTGGGGTTCTCAGCAGACATTTTCTATCTGCTAACATATTTTAGTGGAGTTTCTCTTTTGTTAAAGCATATTGGTTGCCCAGATAGGTGTTATAATTATATGGTGCCCTTCTTTCTCATAGGGCATTTGGTTTTCTAGAGATTTTCATCTTATTCAGTAACCCTGGGAAATACAAATTCCAAAAGTTGTAGACCCGACATCATTTGTAAATGGTGTCACATGTCTTTGATATGAAAATGAGACATTTTCAGGGGGAAGGGCTTGTCAGGTATGTCTGGGAGTCTTAAAAGAACTAGCTAGGATAATGTCAAAAGGGTAGCACACAGAACATTTGTAAGATGAAGGTAAATTGATGCTCGGGTAAATTCATAACCTTAGTGTGTATTTTTTACTATAAGAAAAATGGCAAATTAATGACTTAATTAAACTCAAAGATTTTAAAGAAAAGCAGACTAAATCCTCCAAGTGTATGGAAGTTACTAGTAACAGAAGATCAGAAAATAAGAAAATGGAAAATAAGAGCATTTAAAATCTTGCTCCTGGCCTATATCATCAAATAAATTCTAATAAAAGAAAGAAAGAAAAAAGAAAGTGGGGAAAACAACAACAACAAAAAATTCAGTGGGAAAGTATCCACAGCAGAGCTCATTCTTGGTATATTTACACATAAATAAAATCAAGAAATATTTTTGATGTTAGGTTTGAAAAAAATGAAAGACACTCAATTCAAACTCATGGGCAAACAACACTGGTCTAAAAAACAACAGGAAATAGCACAACTTTATTACTACTTGTAGGAACGTATTTGACCTGAATTCTCCAGATAGTTCAAGCAACTGTATGTTGTTATCACATAAAACCTTTCTTCTGGGAATTTCATAGTCCTCTCAACTAGCAAGGATTTTTACTGCTGTTAAAAAACACACAAGAACTTTCATGAATGAAGGCTTTTCTGAAAGAAAAGATTTACTGAGCTACACGCTAGCCAGAAGAGGACCAGGTCCTATGACATTGTCTCAACTACCAATGTCAGGGCTAGATGGCAAAGGCAGCCTGTTTGCTATTCTGAAGTTGACAGGCTCTGTTATAGGAACAGTTGGAGAAAGAAAGATGTCATTTGTTTTGAAAGAATTTCCATTGGCTGGAGGGAAAGGGGGTGGAAGAAGGTGAAGCAACGCTAGTTCCAGAAGGAAGTGTTTGCTCCTTTTGATTGTTTATATGGGCAACAGTCTGGAAAGTTCACGCAGAAGCAAAAAATGGAGGTATCTGGCGGTCTTTGGAGCCTGGTTATTTTCTTTAGAGAATCATGGAAATATTGAATTTTGACATACATTCAGGAATACAAGCATTTTTGTTTGTTTTCTCTTTTGACCTGCAGTTGTCCACTGATGAACCTCTCTTGTCTCTTCCTCCCACGCTGTGGCCTGCTGTAATTGGGTTTATGACATCTCAAATGTTTTTCTTGTCACTGCCATCTGGCAGGTGAGGAAATAAAACACGTAAGCAAACCTTCCAAGATTACATTGGGATGAATGGCGGTCTTGTGCTATTTTCCCTCATTTGTAAGCTTCGTGATGAAGCTCGTTTTGAAAACAATACTTCAGTGTGATGGCTTGGGGAAAAATAATTTGAACAATGAAGGAAATAAGTTAATCAAAAATGTAGAAACAATCAGCAAGAAAGACTTCAAATACGTACGCAAAAACAAACCCGGGAGTGCCTGCCCTTGAGTTTTAGAAGGCGGTTTTCTAGCTTGTCATTCCTTCTCATTTTTAAATTGCTTTTCTTGATTATTGTTGTTTTGTTTTTACCCCCTTGAAGCACCTCTCTGAAATGCTGATTACTTCATGGATGCTTACCTTTGTGTGCACAACTTGAGAATGTTTGTATGGTTGAAAGGTGCTTAGGTAATTTTGCTTTTAATTGAGCTACAGATGTAACACTTATGAAAGTAATAATAATCTCATTGAGTTCCATACATTCATTTGCAATGTAAAAACCTCAGAATTGAGGATATAAAGATTGTTTTTTTTATAGTAAGTGAGATATTATTTGGAGAAACAATATTCCAGCATTCTATAATAACTATAACATTTTGTGACAGTCAGTGTGACTCAGAAGTTTAGATGTGAAGTTTCTTCACAACTTTATTTGATTTCAAGTTCTAGGAAGATGCATTCTCATTAACTTAGATCTGTCTTATTTCAGAATGCAAGTTCTTTACCTTTTATAGTTTATAGGCATTTTGAATTATTTAAAAAAATTAAAATTCTGAAAAAGTGGGAATATGGGTTACAGTGCTTGTATTCATGATGATTTAACAAAACTTTGATTTTAAAAAACATTATAAGCTTTGCAATATATTTTGTTACTTCGTCAACTTACAGGACAGTTGAGATAACTATTCGTTATACTTCAGGTAGCTTAGATGTGTGTGTGTGTGTGTGTGTGTGTGTGTGTGTGTGTGTGTGTATTCCCCTCTCCCCCCCGCCTCCCAAAGTAGCTCAATAGGAGGATCTTTGAAAAAAGAAGTCCAGCATGGCTCAGTGGTTGAGCATTGACCTATTGAACCAGGAAGTCTTGGTTCAATCCCAGCTCAGGGCCCATGTCTGGGTTGTGGGCTCGATTCCCATTGTGGGCTCAGGAGGCAGCTAATCAATTATTATCTCTCATCATTGATGTTTCTCTCTCTCCCTCTTCTTTCTTTTCTGAAATCAATAAAATGTATTTAACAAAAAGAAGTCCAGCATTTTATCAGAAACCTCTGACCATCGCCAAATCTTCCTAACTCCAACTTTCTCACAGAAGCTGCTGCAGCTAGGAGTTTGAGAAGGCTCTGAATTATACATAGGACAGGTGTAACCAGACAAAGCCCATCCTCAGCCCTGGTCACCTATTTCCTCCTTCATCCTCTGTCCTCCTCGACACTGCAGAGTGGCTGTTGGAGCAAGCTCTCTCTATTCGCACATGCAAATTCTTGAAACATGGGGGAGTTGATACCTGTGAGGCCAGCCTAGACCAATGCATTCTTCAGTCAAGTCTGCAAGACATGGACTGCCCCTTAAATCTCTCACGTGTGGAGTTTTAGACTCTCTTCATAAACCATCTCAGAAGATGCCCGAGACACCCAGCATTAGTGCACGTAATAATGCCAAGTTTGGAATGAAGCATTTTGTTGTTGTTGTTTCTGTTATGGTCTCTCAGACATGCTCCCTGAGATTAGAGCTCTGCTTTTGGGCAGGGTGAAGGATAAAATGTGCATATAGATACTTTGGCCAAGGTTAGAGCTGGTGACAACTCAGGCAGAAATGTGTGTTGGTGCTGAATAACTAACCAACAGTATGCTGGCACAATTCTTTATTTTAAAAAATATATTTTATTGATTGTTTTATAGAGAGGAAGGGAGAGGGATAGAAAATTGGAAATACCGATGAGAGAGAAACATCAATTAGCTGTCTTCTGCACACCCCCTACTGGGGATGTGCCTGCAACCAAGGTACATGTTCTTGACCAGAATCGAACCTGGGACCCTTGAGTCTGCAGGCCGACGCTCTATCCACTGAACCAAACTGGTTAGGGCATCTCTATTTCTTCTATGAAGAAAGGTCATGTACTCTGTGGTCACTATAGGACTCCATTAAAGAGAAGTTTGTATTCAGGGGAAATTTGGAGCAAAGACAAACACTTGGTTCAAGATTTTTCACTTTCATCTTCTTGTCCTAAAGAAAAAGGAAAGAAGGTGGCATTTTATATTCCATTTTATTATTTTATTTTGCTTTTACTATGGTAAGAACAATTAACATAATATCTGCCCTCTTAATAAATTTTCAAATGTTCAATACATTATTGTTGTCTATAATGTAGGTATAATGCTATACAGCAGATCTCTAAGCTATTTGTTTTCCTTGACTGAAACTTTATGCCTATTGATCAGTAACTCCCCTTTTCTCTTCTCATAGCCCCTGGCAAGCACTGATTCCACAGTTTGATTCTATGAATTGGGCCACTTTAGATTCTTCATATGAGTCGAATGGTGCAGTCTTCGCCTTTCCAAGACTGGCTTATTTCACGTAGGTTAGTGTTCTTCAGCTTCATCCATATTGTTTCATGTGGCAGAATTTCCCTATTTTTAAAAGGGTTGGCAGTATTCCATTGTATATATTTATATCTATCACACATTTTCTTTACCCATTCATCCATTGATGGACACTTAGGTTATTTCCACACCTTGGCTATTGTGAATAATGCTATGATGACCTAAGAGTTCTAATATTCTTTGAGATCCTTATTTAAGTTCTTCTGGCTATGTACTCAGAAGTGGAATTGATGGATCATATGGTAGTCCTAGTTTTAATTTTTGAGGAAGTGCCATACTGTTTTCCATAGTGCTGCACCATTTTACATTCCAATCAGCATTGTGCAAAGGTTCCGATTTCTCCACATCCTCACCAGCAACACTTGTTACCTTTCGTTTTCTTTGGATACTGGCCATCCTTGCAGGTGTGCAGTGAAAGCTCACTGTGGTTTCCCATGGCATTTCCATGGTGATTAGTGCTGAGTATTTTTTCACAAACCTGTTGGCCATTTGTATGTTTCTTTACAGAAATGTTTAGAAAGTTACTGTTGTTTTGTTCTTTCTCCATCTCCACATTGGCGAATGAGAAATACAGTCATTTAACTAACACTGAGTAAAGATCAATAGTTGTAACTGAGAACAACCATCTGAAGTTCATGGATTCCAGTTTCGTTTATGCTCTATATAATAGCTTTGTAATAATTTAGGGATGGCTCTATAAACTTCTCTTAAGTATAAAAAACAAACAAGCTATAGAAATCCTACTATTGTGAATAATTTTCAGTGCCTTGGAATACACTGAGTGGCCAGATTATTATGATCTCTGAATGCATAATAATCTGGCCACTTTGTGTGTGTGTGTGTGTGTGTGTGTGTGTGTGTGTGTGTGTGTGTGTGTATTAGAGGTCTGGTGCATGAATTCGTGCATGGGTGGGGTCCAGCCAGCCTGGCCAGGGGAAGGGGACATGGACGGCTGGCTGACCTGCCTGCTGGTCAAACTCTTGATGGAGGGGACAATTTGCATATTAGCCTTTTATTATATAGGATATACACGAGTGGCCAGATTATTATTCATTCAGAGATCATAATAATCTGGCCACTCAGTGTATAACACTAATAAACATTCTCTGATAATCATTTAGGCTTTAAGATACTATCCTCATCTGGCCTCTATCATTTCCATCATTCCACATGTATGATTTCTCAAAGTATTTGTCAAATCCTCCTTCTTTTTTTCATCCCAGTACCTCAAGTTCAGGGTCTAATAAATTCTTCCAGCAACTATTGTAATGTTTCCAAATTAGTTTACTGGCCCTAAGTAAGATTTGACTCATACTCTCAGATGTTCATTGGAAGGTCTTTTGAGAGTTAAAAGTTCAAATATTTTATATTTACCCAAATGATGCCCAGCAAATATGCCATAAAGTTTCCTCCTCTGAGTACATTTTAAAGTAGTATAACCACCTACCTTAAAATGAAAAATTAAAGAATGCACTGTACAGCATTATATTCTTTACACAGGTGTTATAGTTCAATTCACGGCAACCCCAGCGGGGCAGGCTCTGTACCCTGTGGTCTGTGAGCTTCCTACCTATAAAGCCAGAAATACTTATTCAGCTGCTGCACCGGAGGTGGTATCAAAATTATACTTTCAGATAACACATCTGCTGGCGATGAATAAGAAGCTGGATCCTGCAGACTTATAATTATTTGATACTTTCTTGTGCCCGCTCATTACAGCCCATTCCCAGCAGGGGAGAGAGACAGCACAAGAGACTATATTAAACAGGCTTTGCACCCAGGCCTCTTTTTGCAGAATGCTAGGTTGCACGACTCAGAAACTTATGCATATAGTCGCTCCTATTAGTCCATTGAGACAAACACTTGCAGACCTCCTTTGAAACTTAAAATAATTCACATATAGAGAGTTTTTGACTTTCTGTTTTTTTTTTTTTTTTTGCTAACATTTTCAGTGTTAAAAAGAGTGAAGAATTGTATGAATTTTTATCTCGAGTAGGAGCCTAGGATGACATCTGAATATAAACCTTGCTTGCCTTTTCTCTCCCTCCAATTCATAACCAGAAATTATAACTGCGGCCATGATTTGAGGAATAGTAGGGTGAACATTTACTGATTGTTTCCTAGGTGGCTGGCATTGGTTACTGCTTCATGTACATTTTCTCACGTAAACATCACAGCTACTCTATGCAGAAGGTTCTACATTTTATAGAAGAGAAAACTGAGGCTCAGAAAAGTTGAGCACCACGATACACAATGGAATACTACTCAGCCACAAGAAAGGATGAAATGGGGCTCTTTGCAACAACATGGATGGACTGTGAAGACATTATGCCAAGTGAAATAAGTCAGAAGAAGCTAAAAACTATAGATTTCACTCATAGGTGGGATATGAAACTGAAACTTGTGATATAAACAGCAGTGTAGTGGTTGCTAGAGGGAAGGGATTGGGGGGAGGGAAAGGGACCCTAATATATGGGTGAAAATTAGACTGGATAGTGGGCACATGATGCAATATGCATATCTTATAACAGAGCAACCCACATCTAAGACCTTTGTGTTCATGTTGACCAATGTCACCCCAATAAATTTAAAAAAGCACGCAGTTAAGAAAAATATAGATTTATGGAGTTCCAGATCTATAAATCATCAATACCACACAGCTTTCACCAGGCACAGACTAAAAGGACTGACTTTTTTTTTTTGAAAGCTCTAGGCAAGAATCTCTTTGCTTCCTGATTCTAGTTTCTTGAGGCCACCTGAATTCTTTGGCTGGGGACCACTTTTAGTAAGGGGTGGAGTTATGGGGTAAGTGAAAAAGGAGAAAGGGGATAAGAGGTACGTATTTCCAGTTATAAAATAAATGAGCCACAGGATATAGTGTACAGCACAGGGAATCTACTCTAATACAAGAGAAATATGCAAATTGGGTACCTTTTGACACCCACCGGCCAATTGGGAGTGAGTATGCAAATTAATCCAACAAAGATGGCAGGCTAATTTGCATACACAGGTGCGGAGCAGCCCAGGATGGGATGCTTGCGTCATCGCCATGGCAACAATGCAGGCATTGGGCACTGCCCCAGCTGCTCCGGGCCTCTGGGCAGCATGGGAAGGAAGAAAGGCGGCTCTGGGCCAGAGCGAAGGTGGTGCCAGCATCGGGCCTCTAGTATAGTCAATAATGTTGCAATAATTTAGCATGGTGACAGATGGTTACTATTGTGGTGATCACATTATAAGGTATATAAATGTTGAAGCGCCAGGTTGTACACCTGAAGCGAATATACAATTGTATGTCAACTTTATTTTTAAAAAAGTTAAGCACGTAGTTGAGGATGTGGAGCCCTTAAGTAGAGGAGGTGAAATTTAAACCCAAGTTTATTATGTCAAAGGTCATGTTTTTAAAAAAATCCTTCTGCCTTTGTAACAGACATTTTTTAAAAGTAGATGAAAGTTAAATATAAAGGTTAACAAAATTAATATTTATAAAAAATATAGATAGTTGTCCACAGAGCATGACTTCAGGTACAATGTTGAAAAGAGAATTAGTCATAGGGAGGATGCCACCTTTGATGTCGTGGGGAAAAAGCTGCATCTGTAGAGGTACTGATTCGGTGCTTTCCATTTTGAAGCACCACAAGGTTACAGCCTACAGAGTCATGGAAAAAATGATACAGAATTCTATTTTGCAAAATATAGGAATAAAAACATGCAGTTAAAACCATTATCTTATGTTGTTTTGTGGTTGTTTAGGAAAGATAAAAAGCACTATTAATGTCTTTTCTTTAGTGATGAAGTCTCGCTTTGTATTATTCCTAAACTCATTTTATTTTTCTATCAGAATTTAGAAGCAATTCCTACCGGAAGAATAGACACTATATATTTTTTCCCATTATCATTGACTCAAAAATTAAAAGTTGTACTTTTCATGAGTGGATAACACTGTTGCAGTTCCTCGTAAAAAACAAACAAAAACAAAACAAGACAAAAAAAAACCCCCAAAAGTGAAAGAAGCACAGATTGTGAAAAGCAATGCCAAGATGTCATGATACTGATAATACAACCAGAGTGACAGGCTGAGTGGCAGGTGCAGTTATCTCAAATTGCCTCCCAAACAAGCTGACTTCCCACCCAGGCTGCACACATGTTACTTGTCTTAGAAACCCCACAGAAGCTCTGTATGCATTTGATATTAGCAAAGGGGCATCACATATGTCGCTGTAACGTGGGGAATCTCTTTCTTTCCCTCACACACACTTCATACTAGACTAGTATGTAGGTTCATGTATCGTGTTAAAAACCAGAGGAGGAAACTTGAACTCAAGGAAGACTACATTTTGCTTAAGGGTAAAGCCATATGTCTCTGGTACCTCATGTTTGGGTCAAAGCAGGTAAAGATTGGTGTTTGCCCGAGGGTGAGAGCAGGGAGCAGGGAGTGGAGAGATTACAAAAGGACAGGAGGTTTTGGAGGGTGATGTATATGTTCATTGTCAGTGATGGTTTTGTGGATGCACACATATGTCCAACATCCACAAATTGTACATGGTAAGTATCTGCAGTTCACTGTCAATGTCACTTTAGGAAAGTTTAAAAAATCCCACATAGGAACTACTGCAGATAAACTGACTGTATTACTGAGTCTAATCTGCCTTTGTATATGTAAGACATGGTTCCCATGTCCACAGCTCCTGCCTGTCTTTCCAATAGCATTATGATTTGATCTTTATATGGATGAGTGGGCATTATAAAGTCTTAAACCTCTAGCACGTGGTTAAGTGAAGAACATCAGGAATAATCTTCCGTGTATAGAGTCTGATAACACTAACAGTAATTCAAGAATTCTCAAGTGCTTTTGCTTATGTGAATTCATTTAGCACCTTCACAACATCACTGCAAGAGAGTTTATCATACTCATTCCTTGGATAAAGCAACAGGAAGGCATAGTTGTAATGCTAGGTACACACATAGTTTGACCCATAATTATGTCCATACAGATGAGTTTCCTCTTTCTCTCTCTTTTTAAAAATGCTTTTATTTATTTATTTTTAATTTTATTTTAAAAAAAATATTTTTATTGACTTTTTACATAGAGGAAGAGAGAGGGATAGAGAGTTAGAAACATCGATGAAAGAGAATCATTGATCAGCTGCCTCCTGCACACCCCCTACTGGGGATGCGCCCGCAACCAAGATACATGCCCTTGACCGGAATCGAACCTGGGACCTTTCACTCCGTAGACTGACGCTCTATCCATTGAGCCAAACCGGTTTCAGCAAGCTTCCTCTCTCTTATACCCTCAACCTGAAATTGAGCTCTAGTCTAGTCCAGTGGTCAGCAAATGGTGGCTCACAAGCCACATGCAGCTCTTTGGCCCCTTGAATGTGGCTCTTCCACAAAATACCATGTATAGGCATGCATGTACAGTGCGATTGAAACTTTGTGGTCCATGCGCAGAAGTCAGTTTTCGACTTGGGTGAATCTATTTTGAAGAATAATAAATAAAAAGTTTTTCAAAAGGAAAGGCCATGGCTTAGGGAGCATGAGCTTAAGACTAGTTAAGGAGCAAGCAAAAAGTATTTACATGGGGACTTGTGGATCACGACCTAATGGGGGATTACAGGCATAGAGATGCTATAGTCTTCAAGTGCAGATGCCCGTCTGTGGCTATAAAAGGAAGCAGATCAAAGAAAATGCAAGAGGCAGATCAAATCTGCCAAAATTATTGGAGCCAGGTGCACTCACCTACATTCCCAAGTTTACCAGCCAAAGAATCCATTTTCACTGCACAGGGAAAAGGCAGCAAGACCCCTATGATAGCATCCTATTACAACAACAAGCCATGCGAGTGGGGTAGCAGAACCTGACCCATTTGTTCATTGGCTGTCATCACTCAGCTATGATGAAAGATTACGGAAAATAGTTATTTGAGGACACAGATACAAAAAGGCTATAATAGGATTAAAATTTTTGATTGACTATACCAGGGGTAAGCACACTGTGGCTCTCGAGCCACATGTGGCTCTTTGGTCCCTTGAGTGTGGCTCTTCCACAAAATACCACGGCCTGGGCGAGTCTATTTTGAAGAACTGGTGTTAGAAGAAGTTTAAGTTTTAAAAATTTGGCTCTCAAAAGAAATTTCAATTCTTGTCCTGTTGGTATTTGGCTCTGTTGACTAATGAGCTTGCCGACCACTGTCCTAGCTCCATAGTTTTGCTTTTCCAGGATGATATAGAGCTGGAATTATATTTACTTCTTTCACTTAGTGATATGCACTTATGATGGCTCTTATGTCTTTTCCTGGTTAGATAGCTCATTTCACGTTAGTGCTAAATAACATTCCTTTGGATGTAACATAGTTTATTCACTTTCTGAAGGATATCTTGGTTGGATCCAAGTTTTGGCAGTTATGAACACATTTGCTGTAAACATTCTTATGCAGGTTTGGGGAAGAATATCAGAGAGCTAGTATGCACTGCTCTTGGTATCATCTCAGCATTCACTGTATCAGCCTGAATTACCATTTAGCATTGCCAACCTTACTCACTTGGGTAAGGTGGGTTCTGCCAGTAATGTCCGTTGTAAAGCTGCTTTTTCCCTCTCTCCATACTCTGAGGTCTGCAAACGTTTTCTGCCCAAAATAACCCCAAGTAGTAAATATTTCAGGCTTTGTGAGCCATATCGTCTCTGTCAAATGCCTGGACTCTGCTATGTAGCAAGAAAACAGACAATTCATAAACCCTTTCCCATGTGTGTTCCAGCAAAAGCAGCCAACTGCTGCTCTTTATGTTAGAAGATGGCAACTCGGGCAAGCCACTTTGGGAGGGGAATCCAACTCTACCTCCTGGAGGGAGAAATAGCACCAAATTTGTGGACATAGTTAAATCCATCACTGTAATTAAATATTTTGGGGAGATACTTTGAGGCTATATACATATTCTCTTCTGGTTAAGTTTCTCCCAGTAATTTGAGCACTCAGCAGTGCATCTTGCCTGAAGCAATTATTGCATTTTAATGATTTTCTATTTTCCTCATTTCTTCCACATTTGTGACTTGGATTTTTTGGTAAGGAAAAGTTGTCTCTTCTTCTCTATCTGCTTATTATTTCAGTCATTCGTTTCTTATATTAATGTAGCATCTTGGATGTTTATCTTATTCCTCGATAAATAATTCAATATTTATTTTTTTGCTTACTTGGTTACAGCCTTTGCCATTGGCGGCTCCTCTAGGTCAGCTCCTGTGTCCCTTTTATTTGCGTTTATCCATTTGTGTTTTGAGCACTTCCTTGGTTTCTGAGACTACACATTCTCTGAGGGCATCTTGTCTTTTTCTTGTTCTGGAGCTAGCCAGCTATTCCCCTTTTGAAGGAGAATGACATTTAAAAAGCAGTACCTGGAGTGGCTGGTGTGGCTCAGTGGTTGAGTGTTGTTGACCTGTGAACCAGGAGGTCATGGTTTAATTCTTGGCAGGGCACATGCCTGGGTTGGGTGCTCAGTACTCAGTGAAGGGAGTGCGGGAGGCGGCTGATAGGTGATTTGCTCTTATCATTGATGTTTCTGTCTCTCCTTCTCCTTTCCTTTCTGAAATCAATAAAAATATATTAAAATATGTAAACACCAATACCTGGAGCCATGTGTGCTCATTGCTACTGGAGTGTCACTGTTTCTGGATCTTTTCAGTGGATAAAATGAAGAAATGTTATGTTTGCTAACCCATATATGGGCCAATATCTATATTTATATCTTTCCATCTTATTAAGCATAAATTCATACTAATTCATACAACTTCCATCCAGCAGCACCATTTTATTCTAGCATTTTTTCCTTATTTGTAACTTTCTCCCACAGTGAGAAATACAGCTCTCATTATCAACAGTAGGAAGTTGTGTCAGAATTTTTAATGTGTACCTCTGTAAGAAATAAGTATAATGGTTGTTCACAGTTCTTTTTGTTTTCAGACATACACTATCCAGTCAAAACACTGTTTTTAAAGTAACTGAGGACATTTTATTCTTTACCCTTTCAATGAGGTTATATAATACAAGTAGTTACAGTCACCTGTCAGAGCATTCTCTCTAGTGTTCCCTTGACATCCTGATTAACTATATTTTAAAAATTGGTGACAGTGACATTCACATTTGTGATGTATAGTTCTGTGGATCTCATAGAGTCAGGTATCCACCATTCTAGCACCATCCAGAATTTTCCATCACCTTAAGAAAGCCCTAACTGTTCCCTTTCCCACAATCTTCAACCCCTGGCAACCACCTATCTCTTTCCCATTCATATAGTTTTGCATTTTCTGGAATGCCACATAAACAGAGGCATACTCTGTGTTTGCATTTTTTCATTTGGCTTATTTTGCTTTGCAAAGCATATTAAAATTCACCCATGTTTTTGTGTAAACCTAGTTGTTCTTTTTTATTTTTGAATAGTATTACATTGTGGGAGCATACCAAAATGTATTTATTTGTTCACCGGTTGAATGACATCTAGGTTGTTTCCAGTTTTTAGTGATTATGAATAACGTTGCTATAAATCTTTGTGTACAAAGTTTATATGAACATCGGTTTTTAATCTCTTGGGTTAAGACTTAAGAGTGTGGTTGCTGAGTTGTATGAGGAAGGGTAAAACTGCTAGCAAGCTTGGCATGAGGATGGAGAGGAGAGAAAATTATAATACAGATGAACAGGGGGAAAAAACTTACTGTGGTTTCCGGCATGAAGCAAGCCTGAAATCTGTGAGGAGAGAAAACATTAACAAGATCATATTTTCAATTACTATCTTGGGCTGGACACAACTGAATCGAGAATGCGTTTGTGGCTCTTTAGGTCGAATGAGCAGAGAAAGCATGGGACATATCAAGCTTTTATGCTAGAGGTGAATAGATATTAGAGGGGCAGAGGGAAATACAAAATGTGCACTTAAAATCATTATTATTGATGCTTTTCAGCATGTTCCTTATAGTTTTCAAGATTACCCAACAACCAAATTATGTCCACATTTTGGTGATCAATTTACTACTGTTCAGTCATATAGGAGAAAATGGAGTCATTATCTCATTATGTCATTATTCTGAAACAATAGCCATGATTGTAGGTGAGGCAATGCTAAAATTAGTTCTGAGACAGAGGTTATGTTAAACTTCATTTTGAAATCAGTAAAATAAGCACTAATTTTTCAGGTCCTACAAGTAAGAAATTTACAGGAGAACCACTAGCATATGTTTATCGAGTGAATGAATAAATGAAAACATTATATGAAAGTGGGGCTCAGTAAACACTAGTAATATATATATATATAAAACTTACAGTAATATTATCCTAAGATAATTCCTTCCTTATGTATTATTTATTTTGGCAAAGTATACAGTCTAACAACTTATTCTATTTGAAGCATGATATGTTAATCATTGATAATTGGCAATTGGCAATGCTTTAAGAGTGTGGACATTGGATGGAGAGATCTGAGTTTTGATTTCTGGATTCACTCCTTACAGAGAGCATTGGGGTACATAACTTCTCTGAGTTTCCTTTCCTGCTTTACCATTCAAGAATGCTAATAATACTGTGGCTATTCAGAGAATGAAAAATGATAATATAAGTAAGATTTGAGTTGTGGTAAGCTCTCCTTAAATGCTAGTTAGCTCTTATAGCTCTTGTTATATGACTAGGTTAACCCATTGTATTCCTATCTTTCTTTTGTAGGTTAGGCATGTGAGTGAAAGATCACTTTTCCAAGGAATTCTCATTTTGACAAAATGGGTTCAAGACTCTTGTTTGCAATCTACATACTTGTTATTTGAATGAGGTCCCATGCATTGCACCAATCATGCAGAGAGACACATATTGAACTTTGATTAGAATGGTCTATTCCATATGGATGAAAATATCTTTTGGAAGCAAATGCTTTATTGAAACATTTCTTAGGCAGATCTGGATTCCTTGTGAAGAAAACAATTGTCCATATGTAAATAACATAGAAAGGAACATTTGTGAGTACAGAAATTCTCCTTAAAAGATTTTTCTTCATAGAGCTTAGGGTTAAATGTTTGATCAGGATAAATTATAACATTTGGGTTTTAAAAAAATTATGTATTGTTATAAAAAATGTCATCCAAACAGCAATCATTCCATGGAGTTGGGATTTAAGGGAGCAAAAACTTATTTTGAAAGGCATAGAGAATTACTTTGCTGTAATACGGTAAAGAGTGAATACACACATAATGAACTAGTCAATTTAAAGCACATATTTCAATAAATATTAAATAATTTTTCAAGAAATATCAAATCATCTTTCCTAAATACTCAGCAGTCAATAAGATTTTAAAAAGCAAAATTTCCATATTTGAATTAGCATTTATATTCATCCACTTTATAACTGATTTCTCATTTTTTGGAAAAAAATATTTCCATATTTCCAAGTCTAAAGTTTCTTGTGAGGTGTAAAAACTTATTTTTTTAAAAGATCCTTAATAAAGACTTAGTGCAGAAACAAATTCTAACTTTACTGTAAGCCCTTGATAGTTTTTTCCCCCATATGTAATTTGACTCAGTAAGTAAAGAATACAGTTTGATTTTGATAGTAAAGAGAAATGGAAAAGCCCGACCGGTGTGGCTCAGTGGTTGAGTGTTGGCCTATGCACTGGGAGGTCATGTTCAATTCCTGGGCAGGGCAGATGGCTGGGTTGTGGACTTGACCCTCAGGAGGGGATGTGCAGGAGGCAGCCTATCAATGATTTATCATTGATATTTCTATCCCTCTCTCCCTCTGCCTTCCACTTTGAAGTAAATTAAAAAAATATGTATATTAAAAAAAGAAAAAATGGAAAATGATTATTTTGAAATTGGAGTAAGAACGTAAAAGCATTTTCCAGTGTATCCACATTAGTTTCGAATCATTTTTTAAGAAGTTTGCATTTGTGAAAAACAGAAAGATAGTAAATTTAAATGTCTTTTTAGATTGACTTTTTAAATTAATTTTGGGATCACTATACTAAACTATCACCAAATTCCTATCTGCTGTTAAAAAATAACACTTTTATAAATTATATTGGCTGGATAAAACCATTTGAGTTAATGAACTAAACATTTGAAACATCTGCAAATGAGAAATTGCCCAATTAAAACTTGTTCATGTTGATCATTGGAGATGAAGGGAGAATTAGAGTTTCATTTTGTGATTCCATGTGTTTATTTGGGTGAGTTAAGAAATGAAACATCACATTTTCAGTACCATTTATGTAAATCTGCCTTTGATAATTACAATAAATAAAACTTCACTGTGTTTGTATTATGTCCAACTGATTGCAGTACTGTCTTCAGAAATTATAATATTCGAACTTAATGCTCACTTTCTAAGAACTTGTACTCCACCAAAAATAAAATATCCCAAGTCAACAGTCTTTACTGTGGCCCCTTCACAGACTGGTTTTTACCACACTTCCTCTGGACATGTTTATTCAGTTAATATTCACTAAATTGTATATGGATGATTTTCGTGGTATAGTGTCTGTCATATGCTGCATTTTCATTCGGTTTCATAGGTAAGTCCCAGAGATGAAGTTGGATTAGGTTGAAAGTGCCAGAGGAGGGGACAGGTGTGTTGCAAGAAACAGAACACTGAATCAGGAAGTCCAAGTCTGTCTTGATGGCTCAGGCATGAACTCAGAGCAAGAAATGTAAAATGAACATAAAAGGTTCGAGGCTGGCTGGAGACATGCAGAATGCAATTAGAGCAGTGGTTCTCAACCTTTCTAATGCCACGACCCAGTTCCTCAATGTTGTGGTGACTCCTCAACCATAAAATTATCTAATACAGTTCCTCATGTTGTGGTGACCCCCAACCATAAAATTATTTTCCTTGCTACTTCATAACTGTAACTTTGCTAGTGTTAGGAATCGTAATGTAAATATCTGTGATTTTTGATGGTCTTAGGTGACCCTGCTAGCGGTTCTCAACCTGTGGGTCTTGACTCATAGGTTGAGAATCGCTGCTGGTGAGCCTAAGTGCTCCCCCCAGTGCCTGCCACAGTCACCTTCATCCACGGGCAAGTGGGCAGCAGTCAGGGGGAGACAAAGGAATAATGGAGAAGTGGGCTGAGTTTGAACCTTCCCGTAGAAGGTAGTGTTAGTTTTAAAGACGTTCAGCTTTAAAAGTAGCTCTGGGCAAAAGGATATATGCTGATTATGTGTGTGTGTGTTTTATTAACATTAATCAAACTGAGCTGTTAAGATTTGTGATTTTTTTTTATTACTCGTGCTTCATACCTTAATCAAAAATAAAAGGTCTGCAAAAGCACATGTATTATAAACCCATTTAGGCAGGCATAATGATTTTATCCTATATACTAAAAACCTAAAAGCTAAGTGTTCAGTTGTTCATTCAACCAATCAAAGTGTAATATGCTAATGATATGCTAAAGCCACTCAACCGGTCACTGTGACAAGCACTGACCACCAGGGGGCAGATAGCTGACTGGTTGACCAGTTGCTATGACATGTCCTGACAACCCAGAAGCAGACGCTCTGACTGGTAGGTTAGGTTGCTGCTGGGGTCTGGCCAACTGGGATTGAGTGAGACAGGTTGGACACGCCCTGGAGCCCTCCCACAGTCCCTCCCTGGCTGGCCAATCTCCCACATCCTTCCCCAGCCCCTGTTGTGTAGTGATGGGGTCCCTTGGCCTGACCTGTGCTCTCTCACAAACCAGGACCCTTCAGTGGATGTTGCAGAGCTGGTTTCAGCCTGATCTCACAGGCCAGGCCAAAGGATCCCTCTGGTGCACAAATTTGTGCACTGGGCTTCTAAAATATATATATGAAGGTAAATTATCTGCCTTTCCACTATCCAAAGGCAACCATTGCACTCATTTTGGTAAATGTTATTTCAGATACTGCTTCTTGTGAATGTGTGTATGATTATATATAGGTCAGTGGTTCTCAACCATATTGGTCTCCCCATCCCCAGCCTAGGAGATATTTAGCAACTGCCTTAAGAAATGTTTGGTTGTCACAGCTGGGGTAGAAGCCAGGGATTTTTAAATGTCCTGTAGCATATAGAATAGTCCTTCCCCCTACACCTCAGCAAAGACTTACACAGTCCAAAATGTCAATAGTGCCAAGGTGGAGAAATTGATGTAAATATATGGGCATATATGTATT
Source organism: Vespertilio murinus (assembly GCA_963924515.1). NCBI lineage: Eukaryota > Metazoa > Chordata > Mammalia > Chiroptera > Vespertilionidae > Vespertilio > Vespertilio murinus. The sequence continues at coordinate 190,542,299 of OZ004706.1, read as the reverse complement.
ATCACTATACATGAATGAATTTATAGTGTAAATGCTTTTGCAGTTCTCATTTTAATTATTTTTATTTTGCAGTAAAAAGCATAAATAATAAAAAAAACACCAATTTTAAAATTTCAACTTATTAACTTTGACAATTGGATACCACCAACAAAAGTAACATGAGAAACATTTTCATCACTTGAAAAAAATCTCTTTGTTCTTTCAGTAAATATTCCAATACTCTCTACACACAGAAGTACTATTTTGGCTTCAGTCTTCATATTCTTGGAAGTCTTATAAATGTGATCATTGTGTGTGTATGTGTGTGTCCTTTAGTAAATGAAAGCATTTCATTAAGTAGTTCTGAAACTTATCCATGTTCTTAAGCAAATTGGTAGTTAATTCCTCAGATTATTTGCTTTGAAAAGTATATACTTAGAACTAGCCACACTTAAAAGTGGATCAGGCTTTTAAATGTCACTTTTGGAGCAAATATTTGATCTACTATAGAGTCAAATGCATTAACAAAAATGGGAACTACTAGGGGACTCTAATGAGGTGGTTTCAAGTGCAGGCTCTTCAGTCTGGCCATCTGGGTTTGAATTTAAAATCCACCACCAATCAGCTCTGGGCCTTCGGGTATTTTGCCTTACCTCTCAGTGTGTCAGTTTTCTCAAGAGTGAAGTGGAAATTAGACATAGGTTTGGTGAGTTTTAAATGAGAAAATGCTATAAGTCCTTAAACTCCTGTTAGGGGTAATCTTATTTCCCCTGTTAGGGAAAAAAAGCCACAATAAGTTGTGCCTCCTGAAATATTTAAATACAGATTTCACTTTCATTCTTTAAATCCACGCAGTTCTTTATAGTCACTGGACAAAAACTGATTAGAGTATTAAAATGAGACATTACTGATTTCTGAGCTTATTAGGCCAAAGATGTTATTTCATCTTCTGACAGGGTAAACTTTTAACACATATTTAATGGAAATGATTCTTTCGGTCGAAGTTATCCATCATTAACAGTATGCATAGAGAGTATAAAACTTCACACGATGCTTAAAACTGCCTAGATATAGTTAGTAGTTGTGTGTTTTTTCCTTGATGTGTTTAGTCTTTAAAATAAACTTCTTGTGGATATAAGAAGGAATCATTTAAGTTAATTTTCATAAACATGTGGTTTCCCTGTGCCTTTGTGGAAATAGGCTGTGTCTCTTGCTTCTATAAATTGCATCTGAGTGTTCTTCCTCTTTGTTTCACTCAGACTGCATGGATTTTTAGAATCCAGGTAGCCAGTGCTCAGTTCTGCCTTCTGCATATAATGACTCACAATAGGTATGCTGAGGTGTAGATGTTTTATGACACGGACTTTTGCACACATCTCTTGTACACCGAATGTGGAACAGCGTTACCATTATTTTGACAAATTTTCTAAGGTATTTGGCACTCGTTTTGACAAATGGTCACGATGAAGCTGATTCAGATGGAAGACAGGCAGCTGTAGTGCAATTCTGCCAATTGATTTTTAGTCACGGAGTGATTCAAAAAGGCTAAGGAAAGCCTTAATCTGACGTGACAGTGGGAGATCCGTTTGCACTGTGAACTGTAGGTGATTGCTAATGGGCTGGGCATGCTAGCAGAGGCTAGCTTCGCTGGGACAGATCGAATGATTACCGCTGTCAACTCCCTACATAATAAAAAGGCATCTACAATCCCTGGCCTGGCCTGAGCATGTATATGCATGTATATAGTTGCATGCATACTTATATGCATGCACATGTGTATATATACATGTATATGTATGCATATGTGTATATATGTGTGTATAGTTGTGCACATGTGTGCGTGTATGAGTTCACAATATACAGAAAGGTTAGTAAATTTTGAGTGATGATTTTTAAATAGTGAAATGAAATAAAAATAAGGTACACAGAAATATCTATATAAAACCCTAATATGCAAATTGAGCAAACAGCAAAATGACCAGTCACTGTGATGTAAGCTGACCACCAGGGGACAAACGCTCAACGCAGGAGCTGCCTCCAGTCCACAGGCCCTGACCATCCGTGGCGGGAGGCGTGGCTGGTGAGCTGGCAGCACCAGGCCAGCCAAAGCGGGTGTGAGCGGGGCCCCAATCACCTTGCCAGTTGTCCCAGAGATCAGCCCTGATTGCAAGCCAGGTCCAGGGATCCTACCCATGTACAAATTTCATGCACCAGGCCTCTAGTCTTATATAAGTATAGCTTATGTGTTATCTTGGTTTTCAGAGAAGTTATGTTGATTAACTTTCTCTGTTTTTTCTATTAACTGTTGGAGAATCTGTGGCATTACAAAAATGATATTGAACTCAAGAAAAAAATCTGCATCCAAGTCCTTCTTCTGGAACTCTACACAGCTAATTTAATATAGTGTTTTTCAACCATTTTTCATTTTTCCCTCCCAAGAAGACTTTATTTTTTAATGCATTTTTATTGATTTCAGAAAGGAAGGGAGAGGGAGAGAGAGACAGAAACATCAATGATGAGAATCATTGATCAGCTGCCTCCTGCATGCCCACAACCCAAGCACGTGTCCTTGACTAGAATCAAACTTGGGACTCTCCAGTCTGCAGGCCAGTGCTCTATCCACTGAGCCAAACCAGCCAGTGCCCAAAAAGACTTTTTAAATACTTTTTTTCTAACTAGCCCATTCTCATTGAAATTTAATTTCACAGACATAATGTATATCTGCTGTGTATTATAGTAAACTCATAATCGTATATTGTGTATGTATTATTTAAGATTTGTTTCAACCCTCTCCCCAATAGCCAGTTTTTTGCCTGTTAGCAGTGATTTCACTTCTATTGAGAATGCATGATTGAATACATTTTTCAATAATGTAAAAATCATTTATTAAGGACCTACTCCATATCAGATACTTTAATAGGTGTTAAGGATCTGGAAAAAAGTCACTTCTGCTTAATAGAAATTTACAGTCAATGAGAATAAATCCAGTGTGGAAAAGCAATTATGATCCTGTGAAAGCTCTAGCAGAAATATGTCTATGAAGATGATGGGAGAAATTAATTCTGTGAGGGTTAGGGAACAAACCAAAAGGAAGGTAAAGGGAAACTGGGCTTGTTGGAAAGGTGGGGTGCAGAGCTTTCTAAGTCAACAAACAGTGTGAATCATGTAAGAATGAGATCACAAACTTCGTTCAAGAGCTTTGTTCTTGCCTGTAATTAAACTTAATATTATATCTACAGTACAGAACTATTAAGAGATTAGAGAAATACTACATGTAAAAACCTTTGGAGGCTGTAGAAAGCTAGATGCTTTAAAGGAATTAATCTGATTAATTCTTTGATGATTAAACAATCTATTTACTCAAAATATTCATTTAATTCTGTGCCATGTTTATAGCAAATTTCTGGTAGACTCAAAACTACATATAAAATCCGTATGGTTTTTGCACCTATTAAAAATAAAAACCTTAATACATTAGGAAAAAGTGTATAAGCTTTTACTCTCTAAGCAAAATGCATGGATTGCAATTTATTTACATATTTATGTATAAATGGTTTTTGTTGCTGCATAGAAAATTACCCCCAAATATTGCCTTTGAAAAGGTTATTGTTTCACATTTCCTGTGAGTCAGAAATCTGGGGATGGCTTGGCTAGGCACCTGTCACTCAAAGTCTCTCAGGGGTTGCACTAAAGGTATACGATGGAGGTGTGGTCCCCTTTGAGGACTCCACTGGTGGGAGGGGAGGGCCAGCAGGATGTGCTTCTAAGTGCACTCGTTTGGTTGTTGGCAGCATTTGGTTACTCACAGGCTTTTGGACAGGTGGCCTCAGATCCTTGCTGATTCTTAGCCAGGGGACATCCTTAGTTCCCGGATATGTGTCTTCTCTGAGAGTGAGCAAGCAAGAGAGAGAGAGCCCAAGATGAATTTCCCATTCTTTTTGTAACCTAACTCGGGATTGACATCCCATCAGTTTTGTCATTTCCTATTCTTTGGAAGAAAATCATTAGGTTCGCCTGCATTATATAAGGAAAAGCATGAATACCAGGAAGCAGGAATCATCGAAGGCCATTTTTGAGGTTGCCTTTCATATAATGCCGTCATTCATTTCACAATCCAGTTGAGATATCTATTGCAAATAATTAATATTTTTATTGTCTTATGGAATCACTTAGTTCTAAAGTATACTCAACTTTAAAATTAAAAAAAAATGTTTTTATTTCAGAGAAATTAAGGGAGAGGGAGAGATAGATAAAAACATCAACGATGAGAGCGAATCATCCATCGGCTGCCTCCTTTGGGGATCGAGCCCACAACCCTGGCATTTGTCTGATCTGGAATAGAATCTTGACTCCTGGATCATAGGTTGACGTTCTTTCACTGAGCTATACTAGCCGAGGAAGTATAGCCAACTTCTGATTATTAAATCCTACTTGAAGACAGTTAGCAACAGCTCATTGGGAGGCATAATTTCCATTTCTGGACAGCTGTGATTTTATAGAAATCTCTTTCTACATAATTTCTCAAAGTGACATTAGAAGACTGAGCCTATTAATGCATTTTAATATTTGCAAGCAGATGTTTGAGACATTAATCAGGATTCAGAAGAGGAGCTCAAGGTTAAAAGGAGATTGACTAAGGGGAAATTGAATTGAGTCCCTTTGTTTCCAGAGGGAGTCATTCTTGTATTTCAACATCTACTGAGGATGTACTGGTCCAGGTACTGAGCATACATTTAAAAAATCCCACCTTTGTGCTGTCAATTCCAAGTGAGCTGTCCATGTAAGATCACAAATGTCAGGACCTAGGCTCATATAGCAAACTGATACCGGACAGAAGAGGGTTAGGTTGTTCATGCATTAAATTATTAAAATATAATTCTTGGTATCTATCTCAGTGTCCCTAGCCCCACATAGGTGGAGAGCACTCATTTATTATAAAAAGGGCCAGTGTCAGGGGTTACCAACCCCTAGCATTAAAAGGTACTTTAGCAATAAGAACTATTTGAAATATTGTTGAAATACTGTGTGCCCCCTCCCTATTGCTGCCTCTCTCCTCAGCCTGGGTAAGAAGAGATATATCCCCTTTATTTTAGGGAAGGGAGAGGTAATGAAGACAATTACTAGGAGAGCTGAGACGTTTGTATATGTCTTCTGGTTTGGGGGAGTCTAAGGGTTGCAAGGGGAGGTGTGTCTCAATCTGCCAGGGAGAGAGAGGGAAGAGAAAAAGACAGACTGTGTTGTGTTGGAGAGGGCTTCTACTGATGGTAAAGCGGATGTGTGTGTTTTCTGTGCCCACAGACCTCAGCAGAGAGCCTCCTAGCGCTGTCTGTAGAAAGACCTGCCAGCAGCTCAGGGGCTAAGGTGGAACAGCAAGTCGCCAGTAGAGGGCGCCCTCCTGCTTTATGTGAATTGCAATGGGAGGCTTCCAGGGGGGAGATTGAGAAACTCCTCCTGCACTTGAGAGTTTCAACCTTAAGTGTTTGTCAGACCCAGAGGACAGGCTCAGAAAGGGTGATAGCTCCACCCCTCTAAAATAGTATTCAATTGCCTGTCATCCTCTCACTTTCTGTGCCTCATCCTACGGTAGATGGGTCAGAACCCACGCTGGTGAATGGAGGAGGAAGCCTAGTAGACTAGTGCACTAGGGTAAGAGAAGATGCTCTTATGTCTTTCCCCAAATGGAATCTTTCAAGCGAGGTGTGACCTCAAGCTTGATGAAGGGAAAAGCTTTCCCTTGAAATTAAATTAAGATGCTCAGTAATGATTTGTCAGAGGAGTGAATGGGTGCTATTTTGAGGGTATATTATAGGCACCATAGTTGCTGAACGAGAGATTTTTTTTGTTATTCTCGCTTGAGGATATTTTCCATTGCTTTTTAGGGAGAGTGAAAGAGAATGAGAAAGACAGAGAGAAATATTGATGTGTCTCAACATTGACTGATTGCCTCCTATGCGAGCCCTGACAAGGGCCCGGGAGGAGTCTGCAATGGAGGTACATGCCTTGACTGGAATTGAACCCGGGACTCTTCTGTCTACAGGCCAAGGTTCTATTCACTTTTTGGTTTTTCTTTCAATAATAACAGTTTTATAAATATTTATAGTAGCAACACTTTTGAATTAATATATATAATACTAGAGGCCCAGTGCATGAAAATTCATGCACTGGAGGGGGATCCCTAAGCTTGCCCTGCCCCCTTTCACAGTCCAGAACAGGAGGTGACCCGGTGACCGGGAAAAGGCAACCCCCCCATCGCTCCTTTGCTGCTGCCACTGCCAGCAGTGCAAGCCTCACCCAGGCCTGGTTACCTGAGCCCTGGCAGGGCTGAGGAGACTGGGGACCACCATCTTATGGCTTTGGTGCTGTCATCTTTGAGGGGCATGGCAATCAATTAGCATATTCCTTCCTTATTGGCTGTGGGCACCACATCTTTGCAATGGCACGATTGTCAATTAACATATTTCCTCTTCATTAGATAGGATAATAGATATAATTCTCTTCTGTTATTATCCTTCATCTCCCCCAAATGAAGATTGGTGAAATTAGTATCTAAAAATGAGTGCCATCACTTTTCTGATTTGGTTAAATATGAATTTTTATCATTTTAAAGTGTGCTATTTTAAATCACAGATTTATAAAGTTCATTTGTGATAAAACTCCAGATGAGTGTTACATAGGACATAGTGACTCTATAGGTGCGGGACAGTTTCTGTTGAGGGTTAAAATTTTTATGACATTTCAAGTCCATTTTTAACTTAAAGAGAATGAGAAATTGCAAAGACTTCAAGTTCACAATATGCCTGAGGCAGAGATGGAACAGAATTCAGCTGGTACTATTATTCATAGCAGACAAAGCTAAAAATTGAAGCTGTATTCTTTAAATAGTATATTAAGTGTGTCTTGAGAAATACCTCATTTAATGAGGGAAGAAGTTTTCCAATTTTAGGCTTCCTACTTGACTAAAGTCATTATGAAATGCCAATAATCTGAATTAAAGATAAGTTTGTTTTATTGCAGGTTTGAGGGAAAACTTTATATGGATGCTTTATTTTTAAGAAACAGCTATGGGTCTAGATAACAAAACCCAGCCTGTAAATTTCCATAGTTTCATTTCAAAAGGATACATCAGTATTTTAAAACTTGATTTTTGAAAATGTAGATTTAAATGACTAATACAATCAAATGGAAAAAAATTCAATATTTCATTATAAAACCCAAGACTTAGAACATTTGGGTCATCAGGAAAATGACATTTTACAGGTTCTGGTGGTTAATTTATGTCAATTTGGCTGTGATAAGGGATGCCTAAAGAGCCGGCGAAACATTATTTCTGGACGTGTCTGTGAGGGTGTTTCCAGAGAAAAATCTGTAGAGGAAGTGAAGATTACCCTAACTAGTGTGGGCGGGCATCATCCAATCTGTTGAGGGCCTGAGTAGAACAAAAAGGCAGAGGAAGGGAGAATTTGCTTTGTTTGAGCTGGGACATCTATCTTCTCCTGCTCTTGATATCTGTGCTCCTGGATCTCTGGCTTTTGGATTCAGATGGAGATTTATGCCATTGGCTTCTCTGGTTTTCAGGGTTTGGGGCTTGGACTGAAACTACACTACCAGCTTCCTTGGCTCTTGCTTGCAGATGGCAGATTGTGAGACTTCTCAACCTTAATCACCGTGTGAGTCTAATCCTGTAATAAATATGAATATATCGATATTCATCTCTTTCTCTATCATCTCATCTATCACCTATATCTATTCCTATATCTACGACTGGTTCTGTTTCTCTAGAGAAAACTTACTAATACAAAAGTTAAGGAATGGTTAAGCGTATAAAGAGCCATTTACAGAAGATTGGAACATGTCAATACATTTAGTCACTCGAATTCCCAGTTTCTTCATTACTCAACATAAAAGAAATACAGTGTACTTCAGGAGTAATTAGTCTATTCATTTCTTATGGTGATCAATTCCCTGTTAATCCCAGAGCCTGGAGTTCTAGTCTTGCATGCGCTTCAGCCTTGCATTCTGTTCCCACGTATAGTCCTCTGAACAGTGGGTTTTGAGGTTTGCTTTGAGTTCTTACCATCTTTAAGTTCATTGCATGATTTACCAGTGAATTCTGAGGTATTGTCACCATTAAACCTCCCCACGGGCTTCTTATCGATAGCATTTCACTTCTCAAGGAGCCCAGTTTAATGGAACACAGCTGGCTCGAAAGTACCAGACCTCGAATCCCATCAGCAATTTTTCTTTGCCATGTAATCCACATGCAGTTTGATTTAAGCCACTTTGTGAGCGTGGTCTATTTAAGCCCATTATCCCCCCGAGATTTCATTTTCCTCTAAGAAAGAAGCCTTTCTTGTGCTCTCGGTTACGCGTGTAGATAAGATGTGGGCTAGCTTCCCGGGGTAGTGTTACAGCTCATATTGGAGAGATGGCTCCCACCATTCACGCACTGTGTACCTGCAGCTGTGAGCTATTACGGCATTACACATACAAAGGAATATAACGGGAGGAAAAGCCTCCAGTTACCTCTGGTGCTCGCGTCTTTCAAAAGGAGGACATACTTTTTGTTGCAATATTGAAATCGCTTTTATGAGTTTCCACATTTGTCAAACTATATCGAGTTTGTAGCAAGCGACATGCAAGACAGTGGAAGTACAAAAACGATGGGTGCATACTGGTCTTTGGGGAACTCTACACCTATTGATCCTATTGGGCAGCTGTCAAGAGTTGGACATACCCATCTGTGCCCATCACAGTACCCCTTTAGCAGGCCACCTTTGCTCTGGAGGCCTTAGTTGGGCTGACGTGACACTGCTCAAAATTTCACATTCATCTGAAGCTCTTAGTCAGCGTTCTCTCTTCTTCCTCCTCTCCCACACCTGTCAGACACCCACCTCTCTTCTTTATTTTTCTCAGGCAACACCTGCAGCTAGTTTCTTGTGCTTCTAACCCTATCTTGGTGTCTGCTTCTAGAAAGATCTGAACTGACACAGATGATAATAAAACTAATGGGGGTGGGGGGGGGCAAGAGGCAGCCTGGGAGGTGTTTGCAATGTGCGAAATAGGGGCTAGCAATTTTAAAGCTTAGTAAGGGAAGTGTCTCTGAGAAGTTGAGTTTTGAATAAATCCTTTAAAGAAAGGGGGGACCTATTGGATAGCGAGAGAGAGGGAATTGCCAGTGAGAAGTCCCTGAGGGGAGAATGAATTGTTATCCGTCTTCTTTCACCAAGAGTTGTCACCCTGCCCCAAAAAGGCAAAAAGGCGTGGGACACACACATGCAGATGGCCCAGGGGGCAGCACCTCTTCCCGAGGCCCTGGAAAGAGCCTGCTAGATGAGCCCCTGCATGACACAGAGGCCACAGAACTCACTCTGTGAAACCAGGGGCTAATGGTCCACAGTGAGGCATTTGATGCAGGAACACGCCAGTGAAGAGGATTTTGCATACATGTCCATAAGATGCGCAATTGTCCTAGGAGGGGTCAAAGTTGGTATGCCATTCTCTAGGGGTTTTTAAGCACTTCTGAGGATAAAACCTAAAAACAAACAACAAAAAAACACAAGGCATAATAGTTGTAAAAAAAGTAGACTAAAACAACTTAATAAAATGTATGTACATTCACTCTGAAATTAATCTCTTATCGATATTGCACATTTCTTTAGGAAGCATGTTTTGAAGTTTTTCTGCTTCCTCCCATGACTAATATAATAATAATAATAGTAATAACCAAACCAAACCACTGGGTTACTTTGTGGCTCAGGATGAACGCCCTCTGTCTTAAATTATTCTCCAATCTCTGGGAAATCACCTACCATGCCCTCCTGAGAAGGCGCTAAAAAATAAAAGTGTCATGTTTTCCTCTGGTGTGAAATAGAAAACCAAGGGATGCGGGGTAAACAGGCAGGGAGGAAATGGGAAGGATGACAAGACAAATGGTGTTAAATAATCCCCAAAGGCCAGCTTTGCCATCCATCCGCACGCTATGGGGAAAAGCGGCCTGGGAGGGATCAGTGGGTGAATGGTGAATGCAGTGCGCTCACAGCAGGAAGGAGGAGGCCGCTGAGACACCCGCAGGAGGCTGAGGGCTCCGGAAGCCCATCTGAACCGGGGCGGGTGTGTCAGGAAGAGCTGGTTCCTCTATCAGGAGCCCTGCGAATGCTATATAACCTGGAATCCCAGGCTGAGGCGGAAGGAGGGCGCATAATCCATCTCCCATCGCAAAGCGCTTAAAGACGAACCCGGTGCCCCCCTCCCCAGCAAGCTTTCCACTTGGCTCCTGATGGGGGGCCTGTCCGGCAGGCTCCCAGGTCAAATGATAACATCCTCATCCCCAGCGCAGAGCGCCGCGCTGGTTTGCTGAGAACACATGGGTGTCCCCTCCGGATGGCCAGTGCCATCGCCCTGGAAGGCATGGTGTCTGGGCGGTGGCGGGAAGCCACGGCGGAGCGGGCATCGCAGCAGATGGAGGCGCTGCCAGGTCCCAGGGCTCCGCTGGCCTCTGGTGTGAACGGAGGTCCCAGCTCCGCACGCTCTGGTGTGAACGGAGGTCCCAGCTCCGCTCGCCTCTGGTGTGAACGGAGGTCCCAGAGCTCCGCTAGCCTCTGGTGTGAACGGAGGTCCCAGGGGTCCGCTCGCCTCTGGTGTGAACGGAGGTCCCAGGGGTCCGCTGGCCTCTGGTGTGAACGGAGGTCCCCAGCTCCGCTCGCCTCTGGTGTGAACAGAGGGGGCGGAGGAACAGGTGCCAGAGACCAGGCACAGTTCTCAGGGCGGGGAAAGTAAACGCCGAAGGAAAACTCTGGCTCGCCCGAGCAGATGATCAAGAAATGAAAACATCTGATCATAAAAGGCAGTGTCCAGATGGCGTTGATCACTAATTTCCCCAAGAAAAGAAATTATGGAGAGGATAAAGAAAATACAGTTCCAGGGGGTAGCTCAATTCCCTCTGAAACCTTGGGATATTTAGAAGAGAAAGTAAACAATTTGTGTGTGTGTGTGCGTGTGTGTGTTTAAGTTAGAAAGGAATTTGACATAGTAGTTATTATACATACTATTTGACTTACTAGGGAAAATGATATTGCTTTTACCTACCGATTATTGCCATCAGATGAGGGTGATGATGAAAATGTTAATGACCAGTTTTTTTTTTTAATTTGGAGAAATGAGTAATTAATATCATAGGATGGCCATTTGTTAGTTCTTTTTTTCCAAAAAGTTTCTTCTACTGACATTTTGTGAAGTTCAGCGTGGCCATGTAACTTATTTTTTAAAAAATTAAAACTTTATTTTTAAAACCCGTTTAAGGTTCACGGCAAACGTAAGGGAGCAGTTACGGGCATTTCCAACATACACTCTACCCCCACACACGTGTGGCTCAACATCATGGTTCACTCACGGTGGGTGTTGTACATTCTGTGAGTTTGAACAGATGTATGATAATGTGTATCTGTCATTATGGTTTCATATTATGATGGTATCATACAGACTATTTTTACTCTCCTAAAAATCCCTTATGCTCATCCTGTTCATCATATTTCTTCCCAACCCTTGATCTTTATCCTAGTTCTGTGGTTGGCAAACTGTGGCTCATGAGCCACATGCGGCTCTTTGGCCCCTTGAGTGTGGCTCTTCCACAAAATACCATGGTCTGGGCGAGTCTATTTTGAAGAACTGGTGTTAAAAGTTTAAGTTTTAAAAATTTGGCTCTCAAAAGAAATTTCAATTGTTGTCCTGTTAATATTTGGCTCTGTTGACTAATGAGCTTGCCGACCACTGTCCTAGCTCCATAGTTTTGCTTTTCCAGGATGACATGTAGCTGGAATTATACAGTAGGTAGCTTTTGAAAATTTACTTTTTTCACTTAGTAATATGCACTTAAAGTTGCTCTTATGTCTTTTCCTGGTTAGATAGCTCATTTCACGTTAGTGCTAAATAACATTCCTTTGGATGTAACATAGTTTATTCACTTTCTGAAGGATATCTTGGCTGGATCCAAGTTTTGGCAGTTATGAACACATTTGCTGCAAACATCCTTATGCAGGTTTTTCTGTGGACATACGTTTTCAAATCCTTTGGGTAAATCAATGCCAAGGAGTGTGATTATTGGGTCATGCGGTATAACTATGTTTGGTTTTGTAAGAACCTGGCAAACTGTCTTCCAAAGTATCTGAACTATTTTGCATCCTCACCAGCAATGAATGAGAGTATCGGTCATCTCACGTTCTCCCCAACATTTAGTGTTGTCAGTGCTCTGGATTTTGTCCATTCTAACAGGTGTGTAGTGGTATCTTGTTGTAATTTGCATTTCCCTGTTGACATATGATGTGCAACATTTTAAAATATGCATTTGCCATCTGTATGTATTCTTTGGTGAGGTGTCAGTGAGGGTCTCTGGCCCATCTTAAAGTTGTTTATTTTCTCATTGTTGAGTTTTAAAAAGTCTTCACATTTTGCCAAATTTTCTTCCGGTCTGTAGTTTGCCTTCTTATTCTCTATTGTTCTCTCACAGAGCAGAAGTTTTTAATTTTAACGAAGTCCAGCTTATCAAATGTGTTTTAAATAGTTGTGCCCTTGGCATTGTACTTTAAAAACTATTGCCATTCTGAAGTTCACCTAGGTTTTCTCCAATGTTATCTTCCAGGAGTTTTGTAGCTGTGCATTTTACATTTAGGTCTGTGATTCGGTGTTAAGGTCTGTGTCTAGGTTTACATTTTTTGTCTTTTGTTTGCATCAGAATGTCGTTTTCCCCAGCACCATTTGTTGAAAAGATTATCTTCGCTCTATTGTATTGATTTGGGTCCTTTGTCAAAGAGCAGTTGAATATATTTATGTGGATAAAGTTCTGTACTCTCTCTTCCATTCCTTTCTTAAAATAGTGTTTACTTCCTTATCACAATTATGTAATTTATTTTACTGTTTTTTTTGGTGTGTTTATTTTACCATGTGAAATCCATAAGATTTTTTAAATTACTATTTTAGCATTGTATTAATATTTGTTGAGTGGCTACATGATTAGAAAGTTTTGGAAGAGGAACCAACTCCTCAAATTTTAACAGCTCTGGCCTCTGGTGAATACAGATGTGGAAGAGAGATTTACTAGTACCTTGCTCTTTAAGACAAAATAACCTGATAGATCCCTTAAATCTTTAATTTGGAGATTCTAAGCCTAGGGATGGTAAGATTCTAATTCTTGGTCTTCAAGAAGCAGTTAAAACAATAAAATAAAGAGAGAGAGAAAGAGAGAGAGAGAGAGAGAGAGAGAGAGAGAGAGAGAGAGAGAGAGAAGATGAGGTAGGCAGACAGCCCCTCGCTGGGCTGGCCCCGCCTCCAAACTAGTGGGTAGGGGCAATCAGGCAGGTAGGCAGAATGGTTAGGGGTGATCATGTAGGCAGACCAGTGGTTAGGGGTGATCAGGTAGGCAGACCAGAGGTTAGGGGTTATCAGATAGGGATGATCAGGTAGGCAGACCAGAGGTTAGGGGTTATCAGATAGGGGTTATCAGATAGGGAGATCAGTGCTCTAGTGAGGCAATAGTAACTAGACTCCATCTTTTATTTTTCTCTCTTATGTTACTGGTTTATCAAGGAAAGGGACATTACTTTTCTCAAGAGCTGTGATTTTTCTTCCTCCTTTTTGGGAAATCCCAGTGGGAGATAGAAGGCTTTCAGAATCAAGCTCTGTGGTGACTAAACTACAGTTTAAGAATCATCTTTTTCTTATGGGTTTCTCCCTTTGATTGACATTGACACATGGTTTTTGAAATAACTCGGAGCATTGTGTGTGTTTCATCTGCAAGTCTTTGCTTACCACACAAAGCTTTTTGGCTTACATTGTACTTCAGTGGACATTCCTCTGTGCCTATAGCTGAGAGGTCTGGTTTTCACAATGACATCAGATATTGCATAAAGAGCAGCAGGTGTAATAATTCAGACATAACTAGGTCGACTTCCTTCAGCCTATTACTATTTTTCCATAGAATGTATTCATGTTTTCTTTTGTTCTTGGTGATGGTGTTTAAAATTATAGTAGGAATGAATAAATTCAGCAGTCTTTTGTGCTCTTGAAAGGAAGGTATTACAGGAGAGAAATGTTATTTAAAAAAAATATTCCTTGACTGGAATCATTAGGGCACAAGTTAATTCTGCTGAATATGTACTTGGTATTATAGTAAAACTAGAGGTCCAGTGCACAAAATTCGTGCACTCAGGGTGGGGTGGGAGGTCCTTCATCCAGGCCTGCGCCCTCTCACAATCTAGGATCCCTCAGGTAGGGTTCCTAGGCCTGGCCTGAGCTCAGGGCCTATGAGGGCTTTCCTTCCCAGGGCTGCAGGCAGCTGGCCTCACCCCCACTGCTGCCACTGCTTGCTATCTGTGCAGTGCTGCCCCCCTCCCTGCCACTGGTGGCCTCCCTCTGCAGGTGACAGGCTGGGTGCAATGGCTTGGTTGGCCTGGGCCTCCCTCTTTCTTTGCTATGGGGTGAGGCCAGGCCTGTGAGGGGCTGTCTGCCTATCTGATCACCCCTAACCTCTGGTCTGCCTACATGATCACCCCTAACCACTGGTCTGCCTACATAATCACCCCTAACCACTCTGCCCACCTGCCTTATTGCCTCTAACCGCTAGTTTGGAGGTGGGGCCATCCTGGCGAGGGACCCTCTGCCTACCTGATCTCCCCTAACCACTCACCTGCCTACCTGATCACCCCTAATCACTGGTCTGCCTACCTTATCACCTCTAACCCCTCTGCCTGCCTTCTTGATTGCCCTCTACTGCTTGCTTGGGGGCGGGGCCAGCACTGACTTTCAGTTGGTCAGCCTGCAGTCATTACTACCAAGGGTTTTTATTTATTAGGATTTTATCTTATTTCATTGGAACAATACCCATTTCTATTTTTCTTCCAAATTACTAAGGAAAGTGTGTGTGTGTGTGGCGGCGGGGGGTGGTAGTAAAGGGATGGTGGTGGTGATGCTGGTGCTGGTGGTGTGTGTTGTGATTTATGAAGGCTTATTTCAGAACATGATGTTGGTTTAAGGAGAATTTATTACTGTTATATTTATAGGTAGATGGCCATGGGACAGAGTTTTCAAATTACTATCTAAGGTCATACAAAAATGAACAGATTATGACAATTATTTTTAGCAAGGGGAGATGAAGAAACAAATCCATAATGGTAAATTCAATATAATCAAATGTTTTAGTTCATACTTGACCGAATTATACTTTTTTTTTTTGACAAGATAGCTTTTCTGAAATGAAATTAGACCCAGATGAAGTACATTCCTTTTACATTTTGGAAGGATAAATACTTAAATAAGTAGGGTTGAAAGGCCACAGTGTTTTTGTTTTCCCCACTAGGAAAAAAGGGTGATTTGTGAAAATGTTGCCCTTTTGTCACAATTAGAGCTAATTGCTGGAATCCTGCATAATTCTAGAAGGGGAGAACCAAATGTCCCATTGAATCCTGCATTAATCAATAGATTATGTTCATTTAAATGCCAGCTATTTAAATTTTCCTGTGGTCTGAGCAGTGTGTTAGTGCTTGGAATGCAAATATAAACAAAATAAAAATCCTTGCTCTTATAGAGTATATTATTAAAAAATGAAATATGTATGCTTTCAGATGACATATTCCTTATACAATTGGTTTGTACTATAGAAATTATATATATATATATATATATATATATATATATATATATATATGCCTAAGCGACCTTTATGACCAGTTGACTGAATGAGCATTCGACTAGTTG
Source organism: Vespertilio murinus (assembly GCA_963924515.1). Taxonomy (NCBI): domain Eukaryota; kingdom Metazoa; phylum Chordata; class Mammalia; order Chiroptera; family Vespertilionidae; genus Vespertilio; species Vespertilio murinus. Next base: position 190,526,576 of record OZ004706.1, on the reverse strand, counting down.
CTATGACATGCACTGACCACCAGGGGGCAGATGCCCAATGAAGAGCTGCCCCCTGGTGGTCAGTATGCTCCCATGGCCAACCTCCCGCAGCCAGCCAACCTCCCATGGTCCTTCCCCCCAGACTGGGTGAGATAGCCCCAATAACCCAATTCCTGGCCAGGCTGAGAGGGACCCCAGCCATGCACAAATTTATGCACCGGCCTCTAGTATTTTTATACTATTTTTCTGATTATAAAGACAGTATATAAAATTTCCCACAATTTTGCCACCTAAACCACTGCAAATAGTGCTTATCTTTCTAACCATATAAATATATACTAAAATATTGTGTTTCCTTTAATATATATTTGTACCATTTTTTAAACCCGATTGTAATGGTCGTGTGATTATAAAGAAAAAAGCCATCTCCTATTAATGAGCTCTTAGGTTGCTTTTGATTTCCTGTTGTTGGGAAGGAGATTTTTGTAAATGTCATTGGGTGACACATTATATTTTAAGGATTCATTCCGATAAGTGATGTTGCTCAGTAAAATCATAGGGCTATTTTTCAAACTTTTGGTAATATTTTCATGTTGACCTCCAGAAGGATTGAATATCTTGCAAGAGCCATCTATTTTAAAATCTATTTAAAGCTGTTCAGTTAGGATTTTCGATTGGTGACCATTTTTATTTTCACTTTCATTCTGATATATGTTATTGTGTTGGATATTCCTTAGTCCTTACTCTCTCAAACATTATTCACTTATCTTGTACCTTTAGCTAAGAGGATTACAGTGATAGATAAGTTGTGTAGAGAGCAGATAATTTTTTGGAATGACAAATTCTCTGCATGTATCCAATCTGGCTTCTCTGTTCTTGGGTTATTGCATTTTTCAGAGTCAGTTTTTTTATAGGGGAAAAATTTAACAGTGCTCATAAAAAGCAGCAATGCAATGTTTAGCATCTCTCCGAGGAAAGTCTGTACACCACCTATGACCCCATTTTGAGTGCTCTAAATGTCATTTTTAGTGCAGCAAGTCATCAGAGGGGAGAAAAAAGTAACCCTGAGCTACTTCAGCTCAATTCAACACGTGCTTATCTACCATATATCTGACTCCATATGAAGTACAGGCCCTGTAACTGTGAAATGAGAACTGTTCACCTTGGAGCATTACATCACCAATGGAATTTCCTCATGGCTGGTAAACCATTCCCGATAATTGAAATTATGTCCCATATGTTGCCTTGTGTTACTCATTCTGTAATTATGGATTTATGGGTTTTCACAAAAGCTATCTTGTAGCATTCAATTCTGAAAAGAAAGGAAAATAAATCATTTCATATTGTCTAGATATACATCAACTGAGCATTGACTAATTCCCTGAATAGTGCTTCACTTTGGTTGAACAGAGTCAATATATATAAAGATTTTTCTATACTCTTTTTGGATTGCCATAAAGGGTTATGATGGAAGTTCTATGAGAAAATGATGAATTCTTGATACAAGGTACATTTAAAATGGAAGCTCAAAACTTGATGTAAGAGATGGAAATGAATGCTATTTTAAGAACATAAATCAAAGTTTGTCTCCTAACATACATGTTTTAAGTGGAGCAGTATATTCTGCCACTTATTCAATATAAGTAAAAGTATAAAGAGATAAATTGTGAGATATTTTGTAGTCATCACATATTGGGGTGCCTGAGTCTCATTTATTATAGGGATACTGGGTAATAATGAAATATTCTTATTTATACACAGTTTTAAATAGTAGAGAGGAAGCCTTATCACATCAGAATTCTGTTCTGGCAACTCCTGGTCTGGGCCAGCCATGTTGCCAAATCCAGAGTCAGTGCCTATGCTAGACTGAAATCTCCACGTGATTTTTGCCATGTAGTGTAATGAGCTGGCGGCCAAAATGGCACACAAGCTGATGGATTACCTTTCTTTCCTTTTTGTGCAATTTTTCCTTGGGAGAATGTTCTTCAACATTGGACAATGCTGAATTCCAAATATTTTGCTCCCTTTTCAAATACTATTTTGAAAAAATTCCATTTGCTCTATCAGACAGACAGCCCTCTGATTTATCAACTCTTGCTTCAAATTACACTCTACCATAAAAAAAATACACGTAATAGCATGACCATAAATACAGTGAGTTAAAATTACACTTTTAATAGAAAAAAATTCATTTTCCCCCCCGAATAATTTTTAGCACTGTCTTCTTCCCAGAAGTACTGTATTGGAATACAAGAAGACCATTGTCAAATAACTAAGTGGTTCTTTAGATATGATATCAGAAGCACAAACAAGGAAAGAAAAAAAGAATAAATTGGATTTCATCAACATTTAAAATTTTGTGCTTCAAACCAGAATGGGAGGAGACATTTTCAAGTTGCATATTTGGTAGAGGACTTGTATCTAGAATGTACAAAGAACTCTTACAAAGCAACAATAAAAAGACAGCCCAATAAAATGGATGAAGGATATGAATTGATATTGCTCCAAAATATATACAAATGGCCAATAAACACACGAAGAAAACACTCAACATCTTTACCCATTGGGAAATGCAAATAAAACACATAATAAGATACTACTCTACACCAACTAGATGGCTGTAATAAAAAAAAAGACAGATAACTGTTGATGAGGATGTGGAGAAATCACAGCCTTTATACACTGCTGGTAGGAATGTAAAATGGTGCAGCCTCTCTGGAAAACAGCTGGGAAGTTCTTCACTATGTCAAAGATACAGTCACTACATGAGCCAGCAATCTCCTCTTAGGTATAAACCAAGGGGAATAAAAACATATGCGCATGCAAAAACTTGTATAGGAATGTTCACAACAGCATTATTCATAGTAGCCCAAAGCAGAAAGAACCCAAGTGTCTATGATGAAGACACTGTGATATGTTCGTACGGAGTGTTGTTTGAGAATGAAGAGAAATGAAGTACAGGCACCTGAGACAACGCAGGTGCACCTTGAACACATTATGCTAATGGAAACTCACAAAAGACCACCTATTGTCTGATTTTATTTATATGAAAACATTCAGATGAGGCAAATTTATTGGGACAGAAAATACATTGCCTAGGACTAAAGGGGAGTGAGGACAATTGGAAGTAACTGGATTGTGACTGTGATGATAGTTGTACAACTGTTAATATGCTAAATACCATAGAAATATACGCTTTACATGGGTGAGTTCATGGCATGTGAAATATATCTCAATAAAGCTGTTAAATTAGAATAGCGTGTGTGGCAGGAAAACATTTTTTAATCCAAGCATACTGCCTATAAGAAGCAAGCATATTTAGATATGACACATCTAGTTGGAGTAAATGGCTAGACTCATATGGGCACCAAGAGTAGTTTAGTTGGGAGAATTTTCTGTTTGGCTGGAACTAGCCATTTGATCTAGAACAAATAAAATGGGCCAAAACCGGTTTGGCTCAATGGATAGAGCATTGGCCTGGGGACTGAGGGTCCCAGGTTCGATTCTGGTCAGGGGCATGTACCTTAGTTGCGGGTACATCCCCAGTAGGAGGTGTGCAAGAGGCAGCTGATCAATGACTCTCTCTCTCTCTCTCATTGATGTTTCTAACTCTCTATCCCTCTCTCTTCCTCTCTGTAAGAAGTCAATAAAATATATTAAAAAATAAAAAAATAAAACAAATAAAATGGATCAGAAGTCAAGATAACCCATAATTGATTCACCAGAAACCTTATATATTGCCACACACCTAACAGAAAATAAATTTACATGTATATAAAGTATAGAGTTATATACATGCATATGTATGCATGTATATATAGTTGTAGCTATTGATGTGTTTATGTTATTTTTAATCTGAAGAATATTAATATTTTGGGTTAAATATTTTCAGTTACTTTAAAATATTTTTTAGCTGTTTCTGTATACTGTAGTGGTCATGGAGAAAAAGTGAAATTCAATGTGTGTATTGTGTGTGTCTGTACACATATATACATCTCTATCTATCTGAATAAAGTTTACTTCACCTAGTAAATGAGTTAATGATGTTCAATTTCTTGTCTTTTTCAATTCTGTCATTTCCTTTTATATTTTAAAGCTCTGAACAGAGCATCTAAATAAAGCAGTAGAGTGAATGCAGGGACTTCTGGGCATATCCAGTAATGAATGCTCCTAAAATGATCCAATTTCATCTTATCCTTCAATATTTCTTCTCCTCAGGGTAAGTTAGGCTTGTGCTATTGGAAAAAATGTTAAATTATTGTTTGCATCCTCTGGGGAATATAACACCTGAGAGGAGACAAGGCCATTTGTATTCAGAGGCATGTGCAAGTCAGAATTTTATTCCTGGTTTTATACTCCAGGAATATAACCCGAGAACAAAATAGGTTAATAAGCAAAGAAAGAATCTAGGACTTATTGATTGGTAATAGAAAAATTAGCAAGCGTCCAAGGTAAATAGCCAGTTTGAAAATTACCCTAAACTTGAGTCATTGGAGCTTAATTGCAGACGTGCTGAAGCATCTAGCAGTCCTAATGACACCAGCGCTTCTTGCCCTATGATGGCAACACAGGTGAGAGTTTTATATACCTGCAGTACCAACCTAGGTTCAGTTTTAGATGCTCAAATACACCCTACTGCTTTATTCCTTTCTAATTTTCTTCACCATGTCTAAATACAAAATACTGGCGTGAATGTACATTAGCATGTAGCTGATTAAAAAGATGGGAGTGCCACCATTAACTGCATTCTCCATTGATTCCTGTATTAAATGTGCAATGCAAAAATAGTAAGAAATAGATAAATCTTAGTGTATTTTTGTTTGTTTTTTATTTTTTAAAATAAATATTCAGATTATTACAATTGTTTCTCTTTTTCCCCCCGTAGCTCCCCTCCACAGTTCCCATCCCACCCTTTGTCATTACCACGCCCCCTTACTGCCCTCATCCATAGGTGTATGGTTTTTGTCCAATCTTTTCCCACATCCCCCACACAACCCCCCTCCCCCAGAATTGTCAGTCCACTCCCTTTCTATGTCACTGATTCTATTATATTCACCAGTTTATTCTGTTCATCAGATTTTTTATTCACTTGTTTTTTAGATTCACTTTTTGATAGATATGTATTTATTGTTCATAATTTTTACCTTTATCTTTTTCTTCTTCTTCCTCTTCTTAAAGAATACCTTTTAGCATTTCATATAATACTGGTTTGGAGGTGATGAACTTCTTTAGCTTTTTTCTTATCTGTGAAGCTCTTTATCTGCCCTTCAATTCTGAATGATAGCTTTGTTGGGTAGAGTAATCTTGGTTGTAGGTTCTTACTACTCATCACTTTGAATATTTCTTGCCACTCTCTTCTGGCCTGCATAGTTTCTGTTGAGAAATCAGTTGACAATCTTATGGGTACTCCCTTGTACGTAACTAACTTTCTCTTGCTGCTTTTAATATTCTCTCTTTGTCTTTTGCTCTTGGCATTTTAATTATGGTGTATCGTGGTGTGGTCCTCTTTGGATTCCCTTTTTTTTGCGGGGGGGGGGGGGGGTCTGTGCGCTTCCTGAACTTGTCTATTTCTTTCACCATGTGGGGGAAATTTTCTGTCATTTCTTCAAATAGGTTTTGAGTATCTTGCTCTCTTCTTCTGGCACCCCCATAATTAGGATATTGCTATGCTTGAAGTTGTCCCAGAGAATCCTTACACTATCTTCATATTTTTGGATTATTTTTTTCTTTTTGCTTTTCCAATTGGGTGTTTTTTGCTTTTTTGTATTTCAAATCTTTGACATGACTCTTTGATCATCTACTTTCCTGTTGGATCTCTGTATATTATTTTTATTTCAGTCAGTGTATGCTTAATTTCTAGTTGGTCCTTTTTCATATCCTTGAGGGTCTCACTAAATTTATCAGCCTTTTCTAGAAAATTCTTGAAAAACCTTATAACCAAGGTTTTGAACTCTATATCCAATCATTTGCTTTCCTCCATTTCTTTCATTTGTGACCTGTTTCTTTGTCTCTCCATTTTGGCTTCTTCTCTGAGTTTATAGAGTGGCTTTGTGTGCTATAAGGCCCAGTGACTCAGCCTCCTCAGATACCTGAGGTGGACACTGTTGGTGCTCCCCTTTGTAGGCTGTGTGCACAGTCTTGTTGTAGTTAAGCCTTGATTGTTGTTGGTATCACTGGGAGGAATTGAACTCTAGGCCAATTGGCTGTGAGAATCAGCTGTGTCTACACTGGGAGAACTGTGCTGGAGACACCTGTATGAGACAAGACTTGTAAAAGTCTGTGTGTTTAGCTTGAATGAGGGTGGAGTCTCACCGTGGAGTCTACAGCACTGGCTTCCCATCAGCCCTGCCCCTATGTCTGTGTCCTATGGTAATCGCTGCAAGCACCTCTGAGAGAAAGCTGCCTTTGAGTTCCTCCCACTGTCAGTTTCTCCCCCAATGAATCTGAATTCCCAGAGTCTCATTCAGAACTGGAGTTCAGAGCAGTCAGGAGCCTTTGTCTCCCTTCCTATTGAGAATGCCAGCTGCGTACTCAGTTGCCAATCCTCTCTGTGCACTCATTTCTGTATCTCTGTCTTCTGCAGCTCTTCTAAGTATCAGTGTGCTTTTCTCTTTCCTTCTAGTGGTAGAATTTCCACTCAGCCAGTCTTCCTGTGGTTCTGGATGATGTCCTTTTTGTCTTAGTTGTAGTTTTGAAATTGTTGCAAGGCAGCAGTTTAGGTGTTTACCTATGCTTTCATCTTGGTTCCTCTCTCTAGGTGTTGTTAGTGTATTTTTCTTTTTTTAAGTTACAATCTGATACGTCAAATATTTTGAAAACCATTTGGAAATGAAATAAAAATATTTGTTTTAGTTGATAGTGGGATTATCTTTGATTCATTAACATTAAGGGATAAGATAAAATTATTTAAAAAGTTGGTATTTTTACATGATTAGAATAATTTTTTTTTTTACTAAATTTAATGGGGTGACATTGGTAAAAAATTTACATAGGTCTCAAATATCACAATTCTATGATACATTATCTGTTTATTGCATTGAATGTTTACCATTTAAAGTCAAGTCTCCTTCTGTCATGATATATTTGACTCCCTTTATCCATTTATCCTATTGACTTTCCCAAACATACAAATAGCTGTTGCTGTATCCTGCCTGTCCTCCTTTTCTCTAATTATGATATAGTTTGATAAGGCAGCCAATAATTTAAAGTGGTATATAAAGCCTTTCTACACTATTTCTCTTCTGGAAGAGTTATAACACAAACATGGGAAGACAAGGATAAAGGGCAGAAATGGTGATAAGTAGGGTCATTTGGGTTCTAAAGAAGTGATGCCAAAACCGGTTTGGCTCAGTGGATAGGGCATCAGCCTGCGGACTGAAAGGTCCCAGGTTCGATTCCAGTTAAGGCATGTATGTTGGCTGCAGGCACATCCCCTTAGGGGGTGTGCAAGAGGCAGCTGATCGATGTCTCTCTCTCATCTATGTTTCTAACTCTGTATCCCTCTCTCCTTCCTCTCTGTAAAAAATCAATAAAATATATTTTAAAAAAGTGATGAAGGGAAGAAAGAAATGTTGTATGAGTCAGAAATGAAACCAAAAAGATAAAAAGATCAGGGATGTGCATTAGGGCACTCAACAGACTTAGGGAAACTGAGACCCTGAGTGGAAAAACATTGCTAAGAAAAGCATTGGAAGAGCCAGATGCCTTCTCTCTTCCTTTATTTTTCTTTTATTATTTAAAAGATACTTTTATTTCTCTTACCTCTGCAGATACTATTTTATTATACTCTTAAGATGTTTGAATCAACTTACAAGAAGATTGACTTTTAAAATTTCTAAGTAATTAAGCACAAACATGCAGAAAATTTTATGTGCCTGATGGCAACCTAGAAATATACTTTCAAATTCATCCCCAGATATAAGCAGATTGTGCACTGATGTCTCTAAGCAAGAAGGACAATAGATTAGGTAAAAATGAATTATTTTTGCAATAACTTTTGTTTGGCTGACTGCAAGTTTTTAAAAAATGAAAGATGATTTTTATCTTTTGACTCAGACAGAATTAATGTAAATGAATGGAAACTATCACAAGATAAGAAAGTGTTATTCATTAATTGTGACAGGAAAACTATACTCATTTGTTTGCTTGGGATTTTACAGTCACTTTTCATATGAAGAATTAATTGAATGCATTAAACATTTTAATTTGAAATCAAAATGAGCACTTCTTTGCTCACTTTGAATAGGAACACCCTCAATGACATGACTAGAAATTGCGTTTCATATGAAGGAGTGAATTGGCTTATTTCCCTACCAACAAATCAGCTAAGCAACTGAAAAAAAATCACTGCTTATTTTGTGCATTAAGGCATAGGTGAGGCAAAAGTTCACTAAAACCCAAGATTCATCTGCATATAAAATGCTGTGTGCTATCCAGGAGAGAGTGCTAAATGTTCCATAACACTGCAAATTTGCCTAATAGAGGAGAGAGTGCATTAATTCACCCTTAGCTTGTTAAACGCCATCACAGTATTTTTACTTTTTATAACTTTACATGCCAATTGAAATAGAAACTGCAAGAACTTTGTGTAGTCAGAGGAAAGATAAAACTAGATTTTTGCCTTCTGAATATTATCATGGAATGCCAGGATGTTATAGTCTGCAAGCAGTAGAGGTCATTCGTTGGAGATAGGAAGGACCAGGTGGGAGGTAACACACTTTCTAATCAATTTTTATTTCTTCCTACTCTAAATATGGCACCCTAGTGAGCAAAGAACATAATGCATTTTTGGGCAACATCTAACATTTTCTGTGGTACCTATAGTAGGGGAAAGTTCTGGAAAGAAACTGGGTAAAGTCAACAAATTGGAAATGAGCCTGTTGCTACCTGCTTGCCCTCTTGAAGAGTTCAATTAGGCTGTGGTTGAAAATATTAAGAAAGGATTCTTGTGCTGAGTATAAAAGTGGCTTAGAAAAATGAGAGTGGTAAGAATATACCTAAGGGAAATATTTTCACATATTGCTTACAAACATAATTTTTTAAAATCAAATCCATGGTTGTGCATGGGCATAGGTTTGATAGTTTCTTTACATTCTGTACCTGATGTTAACTGTTTTCTTAAAACAAAACAAAATAAAACAAAACAAAAAACTGTTCCTTCCAGAAAATATGTTAAAAAAATAACCATTGAAAATACCTTTATTTTTTTTGTATTGGAGAATGAATGGCAGGTCACATGGGGACTTTAGGGTGGGATGGAAATGTCCTGTATCTTGACAGTGGCGGTTGATTACATGGACTTAATTCATTTGTCAAAATTCACCAAGCTGTACCCCTGTTAGAATAAGTGCTGTTTATAGTAGCTAAATTATATCACAGTAAAGGTGATTTAAAAAAAGGATCATACAGAATAAATACTCATATATTGACTGCAGCTCATGGCATGCTAATCTATCAGTACCAATCACAAAAGAAACATATTATTTCAAATGATAACAAAAGCAACCTTAATAAGCCTTACGATATTTATTGTGTTTAATAGCAAAAACAAGAAACGGAACCATATGAAACAGGTACGTTTCAGAAAATTAAGAATAGGACCTTGGGAAATGTCTTCTTTCTCATTGTAACTGTAATATGATTTTATGTGTCTACAAGAATCCTGCAGTCAATGCAGAGTACATATCACTTATATATGCATTTTTCTACTGAATTAGCAAAAGGTTAAATGAACAGCTTACATGATCTCACAATACTTGTGTAAGTCCACACACATTAAAATGCAATATCAGTGATTTTGTGAGATATATAATATTTTAGCAGACATACCAGGCATGCTGGCTCTCCAGGTATGTTACCGAAACCTGTAAGATGCATTCTTTGGGGTTTAGGATTAGGGCCCAGAGTCTGGGATTCTGAATTTAAGGTGTCAGAATTTGGTATTGCTTTCACAATGCATGCATATATGAAATCATTATGTTGTACACTTTAAATATATGCAATTTTAGTTTTCCGTTTTATCTCAATAAAGCTGGGAGAGAAAGCATTCAGGATATCAGCTATAATGGTTCTGGGTCCTGTCTCCTGCAGGACCCTCAGACCAAGTCAAGAACAAGGTGATTCATTAACCACATGTGAGTCATCCATCATCAAGAGCAGGCTAAAGGGAGTGATAAATGTGGTGAACAAAATGTATCTCACAATCAAATTAAACACTTTAAAAAATGATTAGGCACAAAAGCCATAAATAAATCAGCCAGTTACAAATGATAACCTAAAATGATAATGGAGATAACAACAAAACAATAAATAATTTAAGTAAGAAAGGAGCTACTAGAGGCAATTCACTCTGAGTGAGAGAGGCGGAGAGAGATGCAGGATCACACAACACAAAGAGTGTCTCAACACCAAAGCAGCAGCCATATCAAATGTTAGAGACCTAGGAGAATGAGACATCCAAAAACTTACATATCGATTGAACACACACACACACACACACACACACACACACACACACACCCATACCCCACTCCCAACACCAAGCGTCTTATACTTTGTTTATTGAAAGAGAGCATCCAAAATATTATTGAAACAGAAGTCAGATGACAAGGTATTTGTAGATGAAGAGGTGGAAGCACAGCCATTTGAAAAATGTCTAATATTAACCAGGGAGGGTAACAGACTTAAGAGTATATTTTTAGGGTGTGCAGACTTGAGCAGTTTTGTAATCTATTGAAGAGAACAGAAGACAGAGAAGATTAAGAATAAGAAAGGTGTGAAGGTATTATTTGTAGAAGTAAGAACATAAATGAACATTTAAAAAGTGCAGGAGAAAGATTAATTTATCCATGGCTATGTGGCAGCCTGGAGGACATGGTCAACAGAGCAGTTACTGGGATTGGACATTGGCTCAGGAAAGTGTGGAACATGTTTGTTACTGAGTAGAAAGGAGACATATAGAGATTAGAATTTGGAAAGAAAGGATGGAGAGAGGGATATGTGTTTGTATGTACATATTTGTTTAGTATGTTTGGAAGCCAGTAATAAAGGAGGCATGAGGATGGGAGATAAACGAGGATGTGTTAAGTGTGTGGCAATAGTGAGTAGACTGAGTTAGGTAACTAAAGGATTACCAGTCTTGAACTCATCCCGGGTTCTAGTGGGGCTGTTGGTGTAGTGCTGGTAGGGTTGAGCCAAGTTGCAAAATACTAAAGCAGGCAGAGCAATGGAATGGTTGCTGGAAAACGACATTAATATTGAGAGCCAACACTTCTTGAGCATTGCTAATTGTCAAGGCACTCTTCTAAGTGAACTGCGTGGTTTAACTTATTATTCCTATGAGACAGGAGCTGTGAATACCCCCATTGTTTAAGGTGCACAGAGCATTGAAGTAACTTGGCCAAAATGTCACAGCTTGTAAATGGGGAAGCCAGGCAGGGAACCCAGGCTTCAACTCTGGAGGTCATGTTGTCAACTGTATTGTTTTACTGCTTCCTGATTTAATGAAGTCCATGAACTGCTAAGAAGTAGAGAGTTTTAGCTTCAGACCTACAAAAAGGCAGATTCCTCTCAGGGGTCTGGAAAAGTTCGGCCATTCCCTTTTTCATTGTGCAGGCAGCCCCTATGTTTTCTGATCCCGTCCAGAAAACACTCACGGTCCTGCCCGCCTCTAGGTAGCCATTTTCACATTTCCTTCCCCCTGTTAGCCTGGGCGGGAGTCAGGCTCGTTCATTTCTTGTGCACATCTGACTGCTTCCCATAATGTGTTAAGAGTAGACAGTTCATTGAAGATAATGGGGGTGTTACTGTTATATGTTGCAGTATAAAAGGCCACCTCAAAACTTGGTGTCATGAAAGGACAACCATTCATTATTTTTTTATGTTTCTGTAATCTTGGAAATAATTGGCTTTTCTTAAATGATAAATAATAATAGTAATATTCACCACCATCATCACCACCATAGTATAATACCCAATCAGGTTTTAGAGAACCCATATCCCTTCTCTAACTGGTACCCCCAACACTCTAGAGCTAGGAATATGAAATGTGGAGAATCTCATAGACTGATATTCCTAGGTAACTCCAGGAGTGTTTTCATGAATGTAGCATTGCCTTGTAGAAAGTGCTTTGGATCAAATATAAAGAGACCTGGAACTTAGTCTTGGTTTACTATTTGATAGCTATGCCAACCTGGGCAAATCATTGAGAATTAAATTCTCTGAGTCAGTTTTTTCAAATATGAATAGTGGAGTGGATACTCACCTAGCTTGCTTGTTTCTATGTAGCTGTGATAATCAGATTAATTATATGTATATACTAAAGGCCCGGTGCATGGAATTCATGTATGGGGGGTTAAGGGGGTGGCGTGGGTCCCTCAGACTGTTCTGCACCCTCTCCAATCTAGGACTCCTTGGGGGATGTCCGACTGCCGGTTTAGGCTCAATCACTGGGAGAGGGCCTAAACCGGCAGTCAGACATCCCTATCACAATCCAGGATTGCTGGCTCCTAACTGTTCCCCTGCCAGCCTTATCTCCCACAACTGCCCTCCTCCTGATGCCCAATTACTCACAACTGCCCTCCCCTGCTGCAATCCACCTTCTCAGTGCGAGGCAGCAGAGATACTGGGACCAGCCTCCTCTACACTACATGGAGCCACAGGACCTCCAGGCCTCACTGTATGGAGCTGCAGCTGGGCCCCACCTCTGCTGTGCACATGGCTATCTTTGTGGCGGCCATTTTATGACGGCCATCTTGTGACAAGGTTGTATGTGAGGGCGCGAGGACCACCTAGGCTTTTATTAGTGTGTGTGTGTGTGTGTGTGTGTGTGTGTGTGTGTGCATAGATATATGTGTGTGTGTGGAATGCTTTGAAAAGGGTAAAGCACTAGGCCAACAATACCTAATACATGTTGGAATCTTTCATACTATGGTCCTGTTTGCAGTGCTTTGCACACTTTATTTTATCTACATGTTTAATGGCATTATTATTTTGTAGTTGGGAACCCTGAGGCAAGGTCAGTAACTTGCCCAAAGCCAGGCAGCTCAAAAGTGGCAGAATGAGGAACCAATGAGAGAAGTGCTCACCCCTGATAGGGCAGGTCCTAGGAAATTCTGTGCAACTCCACTAAGTGCCACCTTGAGAGCACAGAATGACTAAGCGGAGCGAGGGAGTGTGAGGGTTCTGTGCTGGTCTGACCATGAGTAGCTGAGTGAGTCTTGCTTGTATTTAGTCTCTTCTCCCATCTGAAGCATTGGATGTGGCAATAAAGCTATAAAAATTACATTACTCAAACAGTTTTGAGAAGGTAGAATTACACTGTTTAGTGATGAATACATTTGAACACTTATTCAGTTGATGTTATTAAATTGTCCCTAATGGAAGTGATGTGCAATGGAATGTAGAACTTACTTAGACAGGTATTTATAAATGTCTGTGGGTCTTATTGACTAATTGGAAACAAAGAGTTTATTATCCCAAAATAAGGTTTGTAATGTGATGTGAGCTTATAGAACTAATGAGGTTGTAGATGAGTTTTCTTATCCCAGCTGTAGAGGTTGTAGTTAGGCTTGAGTAATTACTTTAAGAAAGGGACACACAAAAGTTTGAGACATCATATAAAAGTGCACATTTTGCTGCCTGAATATGTAATTATGCCAAGAAGAGCAGTCAAGTTGGTTGGTACAATTTTCATTCATCTTATTTCTTCCTCGATGCATAATTGCTCTGTAGTGACTTGGAGTCATTTAAATTTCTCATCTTTCTGAATATAACACATTTCTGTAGAAATGTTAAAAGGATAAAATAAACATTATTACACTGTCACCTCTCTTTTAAGCTTTTTTATTTTTTGGATAAACATTTAGAATGAATTGCTTTTCAAAAAGTTGATTGATTGGCTGACCCCGCTTTGAATAACAAGGGGCAATGTATTTCATAAAAAAGATAGTTCATCTTCTATTTAGAAGCAACTCCACTCTTAGAACCCAGGCGTCTTTAATGTTTAAATAGTCGAAGTTAAAATCCTTTCAGAACCCTGACTTGATAGAACTTTCAGTGTGTTTTGATTAACTGTCTGATTGATTGATGGGCCTCTCCTCATAGGCCTAAAGTGATTGTGAAAGTGTCTGCAATAAAAGGACCGTGCTGTGTATTTTGTGAGTAAATTCAGTTGTTATCATTTTATATGTAGTTTATAACACACTATAGATTAGTAGGCATTGAGACTTTAAGGATGTACTTCAGCCTCTTCAATTCTTGTAAGGATATGTATTTATATATTTTTATATATTTAATTATGACATAGGGTTTAAGTTTATTAAAATAATTAATATTTTAAAAGACATAACAATATTTACCTATATCATCAATATTTTATTAGTGAAAAGTTAATATTCAATGGCTTAACTGTTTAAGCAACTATATTATAAGAACAGTTCTCCTGTTCTGACTTGTCCAAAAACCCTTCGGGAGGAATAAAGGGAAAAACCATCTTTTGGTGACACCTATTTGTTTGGGAAAGTTATTCTCAATTTCTCAACTAAACTTTCCTGAGACTCTCAAACTAGACTACTTAATTCAAATTTTGATTTCACATGTTTCATCTTTTCTATAACCTCCTATATTATTTTGAAGATTACAGGAGCTAACACATGCTAAGTTATTATTATAACTTTTTAAATTTTTCAGATAACCCCTAGCCAAGAGAATTGTGATTCACATCCATATATTTGTAGTTGAGAGGGGTTGTTGTCAATGTATTAAAATTCCAGAAGGCCTGATTTTCATTCTGAGTTTCTATAAGGGCCGCTGTCATTAAATAGCAAAATTTGAGATATTTCACGAATTTCTCCTAAACAGAAATCACTTGAGTATCTTACCAAGTGTCATACTTTGAATTACCTTTGGGGAAACAAAGACAAGTAATATGAAATTTCTCTTCAAATCCCAGTCAGATAGGAAGCTTCTCAAGCATTTGAGCATCTGTGATTTGCTTGCACTTAGAAGTATATAGTCAGGTGACCAAGTCAGTGTACGACACAGTCAGGAGAATTGATGTGAAAGGAAGCTGCATAGTCACATGTTTCAAAGGCGCCATTGGGCATCATTAAAGACAGAAATTTCATATTTGAATCTTAGTGATACTGAAGGAGGAGGTAAAAGTTGCAATGCCCTCTGTGCCCAACATTCTGCAAGCTGGGAGCTCAGGATGATCTACTGGAGTGTCATGGGTTGCCCCAGACTACCACAGGCCTGTTTGTGAATGACATGGATTCATCGATTGACTTAAAGATGAAAGTATGGAAAGTTGTAGAATATATTGTTTTAATAGAATTATAGAAAATTAAAGTCAAAGGAAGACATTTCTTATCTCTATCCCTCTTCCTTCCTCTCTGTATTAAAGGGTTGTGGCATTAGAAAGATTGAGAACCACTGTTCTAGGCCATTATATAGAAAATAGAAATCTCCAACCAATATAATTTCTATTCTCCATTAGACAGAAACAATAGATGGAATTAATTTTGACATAAGCAACACTTTTATATTTTACTTAATAACTGTATACCTTTATATTTTCTGGAAAATCACTTGCTTAATGGCTACTTTACAAAAGATTGTTTTTAACTAATTTAGTATTTACCTGGTAAAATTTTGTGATTGATAGGTAGTGAGTGAAACACTTTGAGAGTTTTTTTTTCAGGCATTATTTTTAGTACAGTGTACCATTAAAAATTACATAGTCCATTCTCTCTGCTGTAGTAAAACAACCATGAAAGCAGCTGTCTTTCTTCCTTTAAATATTTATAAATGATAAAGACTATTTAATTCAGTAAAATGCCAATTGACATGGAAAGTCACACAAAAGTTATGATTAGTAATTTAAATAATCTTGAAAGCTGAATAAATTTTCAGAGGTAAATGGGGGGAAAAAAGCTCCACAAATCAATGTAGTTTCCCCCCATAAAAAATCCATAAAAATTAGAAATCTAATTTCTTTTTTTTGAACTTAGCTACATAATACAGAGTTGCTAAATTCTTCAACTTCCATAAGATCAAGCATTATTTATTTTACTGTCCTTTTGTTCATCCACGATAGCCAAACATTTCCAGGACCCCCTAGGAGTGACAGTGAACCACACTGAGGATTTTTACTACTGGAGGCTGTAACAGAGGGGCCTTTTACAGGAGCGTACACATTCCACATCTTTCTTTAGTTAACTCTTTATTTTTCACATTCTTGGCACAGTACCAGCAAAGGTGTGCCTGATAGGTAATCAGCATGTGTGACGGATACTGCAATTGCATGGCAAATTGAGTCTATTTTTTTTTTTTACTATATTTTCTAAATAATGGCATTTAATCAAGAGGAGACTTGACCTCTTAGTGGGACATAGACATGCTTTAATTTTTTGTGTCTATGTGAAAGCAGAGAAAAACCAAATTTCTGAATTGCCTGCATTAATAGAATGATATTTTTATGCCTAGTAAAATGTAATAATTTTAAAAAGTCATGTTAGGGTCTTTCTTGTTAGAAAAGAGAAAAATACTAATTAACAAGAAGACTCTGCTTTAAATTTGAAGAGCTATCCCTGTTTTTCAAGAAGTATTCAACACTTCTTCCTGAATAGATGATTATGTACTCAGAGCCATTGCTTTTACTTGAAACAATGAAATTTATGGTAAAACCAGAGGCCCAGTGCATGCAAATTTATATTTTATTAATAATTTTATTTTTCATTTATTATTTTGTGTATGTACCAAAAAAATAAAAAAATAAAAATATTTTGATTGTTATTAAAATACATCCATTTTTTTTGACGAGGGTACTCAGCATTACAAAAATTATAGAAGGGGTACACATATGTCAAAAGTTTGGGAAACACTGCTCTAACTGAGGCATCTCTCACTGCTCAGTCAGATATTCCATGGATTTCTGCCCATGGGCCACTAATGATGTTGAGTGTTTCTGTTCCCACATTTCAATCTGGGCCTCCAATTCCTCTTTCAGTTTAGAGAGTGTTTTTTGGAGCCTGGCTCATTGATTTTCCTCTTTTAGAAGATTTCCTCCAGGATTTGTAAATCGACTTGGATCTGATGCTTTCCTCTCAAACTCGAAGAAAAGCCTCCAGCTTTCCTCCCACTTCTGCAGGCCTTCCAAGAGTTCTTTGTGAACCTCGTAGTAGTTTCTTAAAGGCACCACCTCAGCATCATGCACCTGGAGCAGACTTCCTGTGCAGTCCTCATCATAGTAAGCAGCAAAAGCTTGTCTCTGCTCCTGGCTGTGGAAACACTGGTCCCAGTATTTAGCCAGCTCCATTGGTTTCGCCTCAATCAATTTCTCCATGGGTTGCATTTGCAAAGTACTTTTTGCACTTTGGTCTTGGGCCCAGTCATAACCATGGCCACCACCGCTTCTCTCTCTTCTTCTGGTATTTGTGGTCTGCCCCTGAGCTCCCGGATCTGAGCACACAGCCCCTCACACACCGCTTTGTTTTGGGTTTTCCGCCTTTCCAGCTGCTATAGCAACTTCTGTAGTGCTGCCATGTTTCCCAAAGATAAACAAAAGGCATTTCATCTTCACACACCACATGTCTTTCGAAGCTTGTGTCTGGGGGGTGATCTAATTCTTCCAGACACAGTAGGATCTGTCTTCAGGTGTTGACCATCCTCACGCTGAGATGCCTGCCTTTCCCTCAAAGTTCCCAGATGTTGTCTGAACTGGTTCAGCTCTTCCAGGCTGGGAACGGAGTGTGTCAAGGTCATAGTGTGACATGCAAAGCACTTCACACAGTTTTTGATCTTGTTCCACAAGTGGTTTTAATTCACGTTTCCTCTCCTGGTCCTGTTTGGGCCTCAGCTCCCCGTGAGTGTGCAAGTCTTTTTCTAGCTGCAAGATTGTCAGCTCTCCTTCCTCCTGAAATGGCTCAACACTCAACTCGCTGCACGAGATAGCCAGGTCTTTTTGACAGTTGCCTGTGCTTTTAATGAGCCTTGCCTTCAGACTTTCCTCTTCAGCAAGCATCATATCCAGGAGGTCCTTAATATGCCTATGTACAACCTGAGTTAATTGTAACTGTTAGGTTTGAAGGGAAGCAGGAAACAGACCACCAGAGAATTTTAAAGTAAAGTTTATACCCGGTAATGAGCAGGACTCATTACGGAGGTAGAGAAACCAGAATTGAAGGAGTGGAGAGGGGCAGGGGACCCAGCCGGGCTGTATTGTGGACATGGAGGACAAGCAGCATGTGTCTTGCCTGGGGGTCCCTTTGAGGGCCGGAATGGAAGGGGGTTGGGTCCAGAGTGAACAGGAAGGGGTGGGCTCTAAGGACACTTTGGCACGTGCTGATTGATGGTTCAATGTCTTGGAGATGTCTCTGTGACAGGTGCCAGTCATGTCATAGCTCCGCCCACCAGTTGGGAGGGGGGGAGAACCTTACAGTAACCACTGTTACAAACATGGGAATCCCAATCAATTCCCATGTTTCCCTAAGGTGACTCAGAGCCATCTGGATGCATAATACGGACTCCTCCGCAATCACTGTGTGATGGAAGTCTCCCCGTCACTGGACGGCGAGGTCTAGGACCTGCTCCACCCAGAGCCTGTTGCTGCAATCAGCCCCTAGCACCGGCTCCCATAGGATTGGGAGCCATTAGGCACCCAAGCCATTAGATGCCTGCGGGATTTTTCTGATTATCTTCTTAAAATAAACCTCAGAAGTGGAGCTGTTTATTTTTGATATGCTATCAAATTGTTTTCTAGAAATATTGTATAGTTTTCCTAGTAATCCTGTGGGACTTTTTTTTTCTTCTGTATGTCTTTGTACATAAAAATGTACCATCAAAGCTTTTCTAGCCGAAACCGGTTTGGCTCAGTGGATAGATTGTTGGCCTGCGGACTGAAGGGTCCCGGGTTCGATTCCGGTCAAGGGCATGTACCTTGGCTGCGGGCACATCCCCGGTAGGGGGTGTGCAAGAGGCAGCTGGTCGATGATTCTCTCTCATCGATGTTTCTAGCTCTCTATCCCTCTCCCTTCATCTCTGTAAAAAATCAATAAAATATATTTTTTTAAGAAGCTTTTCTTGTATGGAAGAGATATTTAATTATTTAATTCACAAATCTTATTTTGTGCATCAAGCTTCTTTTGAAAAGCACATATTCAACTGTGTTTTTGTCTTCATATTGCTTCTAACATGTCTCCTTTCCCATCAAGCCCTCTTGGAAACGGAGCACTTCTCTGTCTGGGGGATTGATTAGCTCAAGACTTCTGAAAATACGTAACTTTTCCGGACCGCACGTTTTCTCTCATTAATACCTACAAACACACCCAACCTGAATGTGAGGCTTGAAAGGATCGATAAAGACACAGCAGGGAGAAAGGTTCGGCCGAGAAGCTTTGATGGGTGTTTTTACAAAGAAGCGCGTCTTCCCCATCTGAATGCTCCACTTTAAAAAGGGCAGACGGACAGTCCCCCAGGGCAGTATTGATTTTGAATCTTAACCACGACCTCATTCCTAATCAGAATGTTTTTCTAGAAGAGTAATTTTCAACCTTTTTCATCTCATGGCACACGTTGACTAATTACTAAAATTCTGCAGCACACCAAGAATATATATGTTTTGCCAATCTGAGCAAAAAAAGTAGGTATAATTTTTATTCATTTACACCAGTTGGCTACTGTTGTGTTGCTGTTATCATTTTTTTAAAAATTTGATAATCTAAGGGAGAAGAGATCAGTGCCCCTTCGTCAGGTATTGCATATTGTAAAAATTGTTGTGGCACACCAGTGTGTCTGCTGTGGTACACTGGTTAAAAAATTGCTGTTGTAGAATTTTATTATGAATCTCCTTAAAAGAGAAGTTTGTTAGCCTCTGACCAGGCAAAGCAAGGTAAATTTAGTAGATAATAAAACACATTAAATAAATCAAGGTAAAATACATTTTTCTTTAAAAAAATATATTTCATTGATTTTTTTTACAGAGAGGAAGGGAGAGGGATAGAAAGCCAGAAACATCGATGAGAGAGAATCATCAATCAGCCGCCTCTTGCACACCCCCTACCGGGGATGTGCCCACAACCAAGGTACATGCCCTTGACCGGAATCGAATCCGGGACCCTTGAGTCCGCAGGCCGACGCTCTATCCACTGAGCCAAACTGGTTTCGGCTATAATACATTTTTCTTTCCTTTATCTCCCAAATATAATTTTTCACTTTTCCCCATTATTATTATTATTATTATTATTTTTAATCCTTACCAGGGGATATTTTTCCATTGATTTTGAGAGAGAGTGGAAGAGAGAGGGAAAGACAGAAATATCAGTGTGAGAGAGGCACATCCATTGGTTGCCTCCTGCACGTTCCCTGACCAGGGCCAGCCTGGGAAGGAGCCTGCAACCAAAGTATGTGGCCTTGACTGGAATCAAACCCGGGACTCTTCAGTCCGTAGGCTGATGCTCTATTCACTGAGCCAAACCAGCCAGGGCCCAAATATAGATTTAATTAAAGCACAGATGAGGCAGAGTCCTGTGTTTATTTTTTGAAATAATTTAAACATTTATAAAATATATTTTTCCATATTTAAAAGGTGGTTGAGGACAGAATAGGGAATCTTAATTTGAAGATTTAACAGTTGAAACAACCTCTGATGTTAGAGTGGTAAGAAGGGTCATTCCATCAGCTAGATGTACTTTTAAATCTTTCCCCAGTGGATAAAGTCTTAAAAAAAAAAGTTAGTAAAAAGCAACAGGAGGAAAACTTCTATCTCAATAATATTTTCTTGTGCTTCAGGGAAGCAAAACTACATGGTGGTCACTTATCTAAAAATAAATAAATAAATAAAATAAAGTATTTGCCATTCCCCACAGAGGAGCAAGAGAGAAGTGTTGATATTGAGGGGGCCAAAGTTTTGTCACTTTGAAGCTACCTTTTGGGATATTGACTTCACGCTGGCTATTAAACAAGAGAGTTTGAAAGAACCTTTGATCCCCTGCCCTCTTTTCTGCCTGAAATTCAGAGAGAAAACCCTGCCTCAGGAGGAACTCTTAGGACAGTCACCTTAGCCTAATTGGCGTTAAGTATGGGAGCTGAGAAGGGTTACACAGCCTCTGTGTCCATTGTTTCTGAGTCGCCAGCGAAAATATACATGCCATACGTGTTCTGCTCTTCCTCACCTTCTGCAATCTAATCCCGCCTCCACTCCTCTCCGCTGTCCAAAATGTCACATGTGCCAAATGCCGCCTTCCTGTCTTTGGAACATTCGTGCATTTGTAAATTCCCCCCATGAACATGGGTGGAATTTGATTGTGTCTTGTTAATCTGTTTCTGTTAATTTAAATATCAGCCCTGCTAAAAGAATTTAGAGAGTGGGAAGCTTTTTTTAAGCTTCCACAGAATCTAACTCAAATTATTGTACCTCAGAGAGAAAAAGAGAAGTCAGTGTTTAGAAATACACTGAGTGGGCAGATTATTATGATTTCTGAATGCACAATAATCTGGCCACACAGTGTAAATACTATATAATAGAGAGCTAATATGCAAATTGTCCCCTCCACAAGGAGTTCGACCAGCAAGCAGGCTGGCCAACCGCCCATATCCCCTACTCCTGGCCAGACCACACCCATGCACGAATTCACAAATTTATGCATCAGGCCTCATATCTATATATCTATATCTATAATCTATCTATCTATCTATCTATCTATCTATCTATTATCTATCTATATTTAAATACATAGATAATAGACAGATATATAGGTTGCTTCTAAAATGTCTCATTCACATAAAGTCAAGCCCTTTTGGAAATGTAGCACTTCTCTGTCTGGTGGATTGATTAGCTCAAGACTTCTGAAAATACGTATCTTTTTTGGACTGCACTATATATCTATATATCTATATATCTATATCTATATCTATATCTATTATCTATATAGGTAATAGATATATAGATTATATATAGATAATATATATAGATATAGATATATAGATATATGTAAATATATAAATTCACAAATTCATGCACCTGGCCTCTAATATTTACACACACACACACACACACACACACACACACACACACACACACTGAGTGGCCAGATTATTATGTGTTCAGAGATCATAATGATCTGGCCACTCAGTGTACATATCTCCTAATGTACCTAGAAACCTAAGTTTCCTCTTAGACAAACAAAAAAAGCTCTATACCCTATAAAATGATTGCAGCCCCTTAAAAGAACCTTTGGCCGTTCCCTCTGCCAGATGAGCTGGGGATGCCCTGTGGGCCACACAGGCCGTTGTGACCACATGCCAGCCTTCTGCCCGGCCTTCCTACCACGACCTTCCCTCAGGTTACAGAGCCAGGAATTGCTCAGTTTCAGAAGCCGAATAATGAAAAGGTGGTACTTTTTAGTGAAAGTACAACCTTTGGATTGCTCTTGACATTTACCTGAAGCTTCTTTAGAGTAAAGCAATTGTCTATTTCTACCAATTTGCATGAGCAGCTGTAAGTTACAATTCAAATAATTAAGCTATCTGAGCCAGGAATCTCTATTGCTTTTGTTATTTTTTTCTCACACTGTGACTGCTTTCTATACAGGCAAAAGCTAGCAAAATAGGTTGTAGTAAACCACTAAAAATAGTAGATTTTGGGGACAGCAGATAGGTTCCCACAACTAAATATTTAACAACATGGGAAACAATAAAATTCTAGGCCAATAGGTTGAATGTCCTAGGGAAATGAATATGATTGTTATAACATTTTTGTTGACTGTAGTATATATAGAAAAGTAACTTTAGAGAATTCGGTTAAAGCAAAGGTTTATTATATTATTAGTATAAACATTTATAATTACATTTGCTTAGAATCTGTACTCTCCTTTGGTAATTTGAAATGGACATTACGTTGCTATAAAAACTTGAAATGGCTTAGACAATTGCAGTGGCTTCAAAGGAAATCAATACCCATAGTGTTGAATTTTACCCAATAGGAAAATAATCTTTTGATACTTAATTGTACACAAAGCCCAAGTCAGGCAGAAATAATAATAAAAAAGAACGTGAATTACTTTGGCTGATTTGTTTTAACAGGACAAAATAAATAATTTCACTTAGGTCTCCCATCTGTCTGAATGGTAAAAAACCACCACCTGCCTCCTTATAAGATTATTGCTCTCCATAAATGTCAGCGTTTTCAGTTGGAAACCCCCATTCAGCTGTCCTTTTCCCAGCCACAAAATAATAAACCACTGATACCATGGTCGAAATAAATGCCTTCTTTAGGCGACACGGACCGGAGAAAGCTGTCCAGAGACAGTCATGGCGGCCTGCTTGCTTTTCACTGCCTTGTGTCTTTGTGACACCAATGAGCTGAAGGGTTTTTCCAAAACAGAGCATTAGCACTTGCGTTATAGTCATGTTTCTGATAAATCCAGAACAAGGCTGCTTAACAACTAAGGCTAATACTGTTGTTAATGAGATCATTCTTTGAAATACCGCTAGGAGGTGCTGTCCTCCATTAAAAGGTGCTGTCCTCCCTCACCACAGTGGATGGATGTGTTTGCAGAGGACTGACTGCATTCTTTGAAGAACTTCACATAAATCGTTACAAAGTTAAAAAAAAATCACAATGATAATTTTAAAAATGATTATTTCCAAAACAGATGTCTTTTGATTATAATTTTTTTAGGGCATAATGCTAAATGACAAACAAACAAACCATTTTACATTGAAGAGTCTTACTTGTGTCCCAATTGGCAGAGCACATTTTGAATGTATGAGTATCAATACATGGAACTGCAAAGGTTCTTAGAAATGTATACTTATTTTAAGCTTACAGCTCTTTCCTCGGGCATTTGTTTTTTAATTAAGTAAGAGTTTATGTAGATATTCATATTATAGATCTAGACCTTTCATCCAAGAATGAGTAGATCATGCCCCAACGAATGTTGTGGTCTGTACCTAACAGGCATTCTTTAAAAATAGCCTATTGCAACTTGGGGAGATTTTGATTTAGGTGTTGTTTTTTTTTTGTTTTTTTTTGGAGACAGTTGGTTTTAATTATTTTTTAAAAATTACAGAGAAAAAGGACTCTTTAGTTCAGTACAATTCAGAGAAAGAGGAAAAAGTGGAATTTCAGAGCAAAGGGATAATGCATCCTTTAGGTTATCATGTCCCCACACACCCTGTACTCATAAAAATTTTTGCTCCATGACACAGGAACCTTGAATGGTAGCTCAGCAATGGTGATAGCAGATACCTGAATTAACAAAAAATGTCCTTGTCCTTGATTACTCTGTGCCAGAATGAATAGAATCCACTCGAAGGACAAGGGAAGGAACTAAATGTACTAAACAGAGCAGTCAAAATTACTCCTTATTTTTAAGCGAATAACCTTTATTGTCAGATTTTCTTTGAGCCAACCAATAAGGATTTTGCATCCATCCTTAAAGAATGAGGCAATTTTTTTTCTTTGTAGTTAAATTTAGTTGGCTTAAGTCTTTACAACTTTTTAAATATAAAAGTTAAAGTCCTAGAAAATGTAACATTTCAAAATGCCTCTGTCCCCAAAGGTAGTGTTAACAGGATGCACCCAGCTGTTAAAAGTTATCCTTGCTCACCTGCTTTCATAACTTTATTTTTTTCCTGGTTACACATGCCGATTTATTTATAGTTGCCTTGTTTACAATACCATTTTCAATTTAAATAAAAAGTGTATATTTTATTAAAGCCCCAGCATTCAATGCCAGGGCCCTTTAAAGATTTGCTCAGGTGTTAACGCCTTTCTGGTGAAGCAACATCTTTCCCCAGAGTCTACATGGCTACATGGCAATCAGCCCAGAGTGGTACAAGCTAACCTTCAAAGTTAATTTTTCACTTACATCTTTTAAAAAGTAGACATTCCAAAAATGCCTTTCTGTTATTCTAAAAACAGCCTTGGAGTCAACTTTCTAAGGCTGGTTTATAAATTTGGTTATTTGCCGAAACCGGTCTGGCTCAGTGGTGGAGCGTTGGTCTGCGGACTGAAAGGTCCCGGGTTCGATTCCAGTCAAGGGCATGTACGTTGATTGCGGGCACATCCCAGGTGGGGGGTGTGCAGGAGGCAGCTGGTCGATGTTTCTCTCTCATCGACGTTTCTAGCTCTCACTCTCTCTCCCTTCCTCTCTGTAAAATATCAATAAAATATATTTTTTTAAAATTCGGTTATTTGCAGGCTGTGAGTCTGTTTATAACACAGAAGACATGGGGTGCAGACTTCACCGGAGGTGAAACAAAACTGAGGCAAAATAATGGTTTTAGAAATATAACGAAGACAGGACAAGCCTGTGCAAGGAAGATAATACAGAAATGAAATATAAAGTTAAATTTACCATTGATTTTATACTGTGCACCAACACCCAGATCTCTGAACTTACAGAAAACAGGTTAACTGGAATGAGAAAAAGAGGGTGGGGGTGGCTGACAAAGATGAAGAAAGTGGGGAAGTGGAAATCTGACTCGCTGGAAACCAGGTGAAGTACTTGAAATGCTGTATCTTTAAATTTAGTGTTCACATGAAAGACTTGCTGTAAGCTTAGTAGAGATGATCAAGTCACTACATGGCACATTTATCCATTATTGTAGTTCTATCTACACACAAACATGCTACTGTGACAAAATGCAAAATGAAGTCTACTTTTTTCCCCCATTCTAAAGACCAAGGATTTAAGAGAATGCTATTTGCGAAGTTTCTGAACTATTTTTATTCATTCTGTTTTTCTGATCAATATCTCAGTAGAAATGATTTCAGAAGCCTTTGAAAGAGAATATTTTACACTGTTAAAATACCCTCTTGTCAATCAACTACATAATGCCCGGAGATGGTTTTTAAGTTGTATACCTGCAGAAAGCTCATGCAAGCTTCAGTTCATAGTATAAGTTCACATTGGCTGGAGAAGTATTTTTAAATTGACTTTCATTGTTTCGAAAAAATCATTAGCTCATTAATGATTTGGTTATAATCTAAAGAATAATATCTATCATAATGAAAGTGTAATATACTAATTGCCCCGGATGTACTTCTGGATGACCTTCCGGATGAAGCTGAGGCCTCTGGGGCCAAGGCAGAGCCCGCTGTGGCAGTGGCTGGGTCCGAATTTCATGAATTTCATGCATCACATATCTAGTATTTAAATGATTCGGAGTTCTCTGTGTAGAAACATTTGAAATTATAGATGAAATCTTTTTCTATTTAATCTTAGTAGTATTAAATTTATGACAACGTAATTAAAAGGTTAGAAACCTAGTTATTGTGTATATAAAAGTGACTATTATCATTTTAATTTTAAACATAAGAAAGGAGATCAATATTTGAAATACATTCACTTCAAACTAAGGTAATTTTATTAATCATAGCCTTGAAGATTCTTTGTTAAAAATGAAGTCAGTTTATCAAAGATTTGTAATGTGATCAGCTTCAGTGCTAACTACTATTGTAATTTTGTTTTTGAAGTATTTCTGTCACAGACTCATATCAAAAGATAATTGGATCAAGTTGGGTGTTAAAAAATTTAATGTTCACTGAAATGCTTAAGCTATTTTTAGGGATTATGTAGACAGCAACAAAAGATTTTAGGAAAAGTTAGCTTCTCCATATAGACACCGTCACCAATTTTTAATTTATAATATGGGAATTAGTTTACCTGGAAAACCCAATGAATAAAAACTATCCTTTATTTGCAATATTGAGGAAAAGGATGACTGACAATAAATATGCCTCTAGGTTGTCACAATATTTAGATAAAAGAGTGACAATCCCAGCCCATTTTCTGGCAATTTTATCAGTTGTGACAACCCTGATGCCTTTAGAATGCAGTGTTGGGACTCATTGGAAGCTCCATGTTCTGACGTACATTATTTTAAGCTAGAGGCCCGGTACACAAAAATTTGTGCACTCAGGGGGATCCCTCAGCTCAGCCTGTGCCCTCTCGCAGTCTGGGACCCCTGGGGAGATGCCCACCTGCCGGCTTTGTCTGCTCACTGGGGAATCAGGCCTAAGCTGGCATTCAGACATCCCTCTGCAGCCCAAGAGCCCTTGGGGGATGTCTTATTAATGGCTTAGGCCTGCTCCTTGCCATTAATCAGACATCCTTAGTGTTGCCATGGAGGTGGGAGAGGCTCCTGCCGCCACCTTTTCACTGTCCAGCCATGAGCCAGCTTCTGGCTGAGCACCGCTCTCCCTGTGGAAGCCCACTGACCACCAGAGGGCAGCTCCTGCATGGAGCGTCTACCCCCTGGTGGTCAGTGCACATCATAGCGACCTGGTCATTCTGCCATTAGGGTCAATTTGCATATTACCCTTTTATTATATAGGATTTCCTACAGAGACCCCATACACATGCTGCACTGTCAACAGAGCCTTGTTAGAAGTTGTGGGGTGATCACAAGGTATAGTCTGGGTTGAACAACACACCTTCCCCTCCCCTATTTTCCCCAGTGGCCCCCCCCCCCCCCCGCCCACACGGGGTCTCTAGATTTGGAAGGTGCCTGGGTTGTTTCATCATCAATCATTTATCCTGGTGGCCTCCTGTTGACCTTGCACCAGCTGGGGTGACTGCATGTGAACTTCCAATCAAGTCCACATCTATCTTTAAATCTTTTCCTCTCAAATAGTTTTCAGCTTTGTCTTCTAGAAGACATTGTCTCTTAGAAGAAGTTGGAGGTGCTTTGTGGGTCCGTCCTGCTCTGGTAGGTAACACCAGGGCAGAATCAGATAGGAATGTGTCTTCTCTGCCTGGATGAGCCCCAAGGACTAGCTCATTTTGTTCATCACTGTCACCCAGCCAGCCCTGCTTCTGGCAGCCTGTTAGATCTGCTGTTCCACAAAAAGGCTTATTTATGTTCCCTCTCCTGGAACTAGCAGGAGCCCCAACAATGGGCTAGCCACTTGGTTTCTGGTGAGGAGGAGGGAAACTGGCCCAGGGGTGCTGAGCAACATCTGTATGTCACAGAGCACAGAGGTGCCTCCCTCATCACCACCACCTACGGCGGTGAAGGGGAAGGGGTGGGGTGATTCTCAATTCTGCTATCTTCTTTAACACAAGCCCAAAGATTTCCCCTCACAAGCCTGGTTTGGAGGAAACTTTTCACCAACATAAACATTTCTAAGCTGGTGGAAGGCAGGGATATTGCATTCATAATGTCCAAACACCTAAGCACTTTCATGATGAAGACATGGACTCAGTAGGTGGTGGTGATGAGGGAGGCACCTCTGTGCTCTGTGACATGAAGACATCCCTTTGTCCTTTAAACAAAGACATTGCCTCTAAGGGTGCAGGCTGGGCTGTGGGACACCCCCCTCCCAATGAACAAATTTTGTGGACTGGGCCACTAGTCATGCACAGGGGAGGCTCCCTCAGCCCAGCCTGCACCCTCTCCAACCTGGGACCCCTCAGGGGATGTCTGACTGCCAGTTTAGGCCAGATCTAGAGATTGGGCCTAAACCATTAGTAGAACATCCCTCTTACAATGTGGGACTGCTGGCTCCTAACCACTCACCTGCCTGGCTGCCTGATTGCTAACCACTCTGCCTGCCCCCTCCTGATAGCCCCCTAACTGCTCCTCTGCTGGCCTGGTTGACATCTAACTTCTCCCCTGCCAGCCTGATTACCCTCAACTGCCCTCACCTGCTGGCCTGGTCACCCCCAACTGCCCTTCCCTGAAGGCCTTGTCCCCTAGCTGCAGGCCTTGTCATCCCCAGCTTCCCTCACCTGCATGCCTGGTTGATCCCAACTGCCCTTCCCTGATGATCATCTTGTGACAATGTGGGAACGGCCATCTTGAGATGGTGTGGGGGCAGCCATCTTGTGACAATGTGGAGGTGGCCATCTTGTGACAACATGAGAATGCCCATCTTGTTACAACATGGGGGTGGCCATCTTGTGATGTGAGGGAATGAGGGTCAATTTGCATATTACCTGTTTATTATGGAGGATTTTTCACATTTTCCCTCACTACTTCAGGCAGTGGTATACATGCCTCTGTCCTCCTCTCACTATTCTTCTCTCTTCTCCTTTCCTTCCCCGTCCTTTCTTTTACAACTTTATTTTTATAAACAAAGCAAAGTGTATAAGGAAATTGATGAGGCATGATAAAAGTTTCTTTTACAGTGAAATATTTTTAAGATGAACATAAATAATGGTATTTTACATTTATTAACCACAAAGAAAGATCCAGATATTTTTGTTATGCAATATATTTTAGCAACAATGCACCTACAAAAGGAGAAAGAGGGATTTTTTTTTTTTGGAAGAAATTCAGGTGTTAATGCAGATGCCATGAACAAAGTTTTTTAATTGCTAGTGGAATAGTTCATTATTAGGTTAGATCTGGTGGATTTTGTGCTCCCAGTTTCCTCCCTGGTCTATTCCCAAGGGACAGGAGATCAGTGTTCTGAGCAGAGAAGCCAGGTGTGCAATGAGAACATAAAATTTCCTTTTTAACTCCATGAAATTGATTTAAGAGAACATAGTTGTTTTTCTGAAATTCAGAGAAATGACTCAGAGAAACTGAAAATATCAACTTCCTTCGATGATGCTTTACTTTCTTTATGACAGGTCTGCTCCCCCAAGAGTAGCTTTCTATGATAAAAAAGCCTTAGGAATGTCCTCTATTAATATCTACTTGAAAAAACCTGATAATGATAAAAATGTAATAAATAAGCAAAGACATGTAATAATGGGCTTTTAAAAGTATAAATTGAAAGAAAGAAAATAAAGTATATTGATTAGCCAAGACTTCCCTAATGTAACTTTTTCAACATTTTATAATTTAATTATTCATAGAGGCCTGGTGCATGAATTTGTGCACCAGTGGGGTCCCTCAGTCTGGCCTGTGCCCTCTTGCAATGTGAGATCCCTTGGGGATGTCAGACTGCCAGTTTTGGCTTGAGGCCTGGCCTGCGCGGATCGGGCCAAAACCGGCAGTCTGACATCCCCCAAGGGATGCAGCAGTGTATGAAGCAGCCAGGGAATAGCGGAAGACCAGGCCAGGCACTGCACTGCTCCTCTTCATCCTGGCTCTGCTGCTGCCGTGGCCACTGCTCAGTAGGTGGTAGGAGAGACTCGTGACACCACAGCTGGGCTCTTCAGTCATGAGCCCAGTGTCTGGAGCTCCTTGGTCACCTAAGCAGCACTCCTGTTGTGGGAGTGCACTGACCACCAGCGGGCAGTTCCTGCATTGAGTGTCTGCCCCCTGGTAGTAAGTGCATATCATAGCGACTGGTTGACCAGTCATTCAGTCTTCTATCATTCGATTGTTCAGTCATTTAAGTGTATACACACACACACACACACACACACACACACACACTAGGGGCCCAGTGCACAAATCTGTGCACCTTGAAAGGAACTATGGGCAATGAGGCTGTGGTAGGCACAGGGGCGATCTCATCCAGTACTCCACACCCCCGAATAGACCCTCCTGCTATGGCCTTGGTTCCCTGTTTGCTGGCAGCCCCACTTCCACTGCTGCCGCTCCCACATGCTGATGGCGTCATCCCTGCTTGCAACCGCTGAGGACACCAAGCAATTGGGGCCAGTGCCATCAGCAGGTGCGAGCGGTGGCTGCTGCCCCAGTCACCCCTCAGATGCAGGGAGAGGTAGAGAAACCCTCAGGGGCTTGCGCCCACTGATGGCTCCGAGTGATCAGGATCGGCATCAGTCGCCAGCAGCAGGTGTGAGTGGGGTGGTGCTGGCAGTGAGTGCGAGTGGAAAATCCAGTACTTGCAGTGGGTGTGAGTGAAGCCGGTGCTGGCCGCAGGTACGAGTGCCGGGTGGAACTGTGGCACACAGAAGCAAAGAATATTCAGTAACCACCAGAAGCTTGCCCTAATGTCAGCGACTAGCGCCCCATCTTGGTCTGGTGCCCCAGCTTACCTGCTCCACCATCCTATTGTGGCCAACTCCTGCCATGTTCCACACATGCCCCCTGGTGGTCAGCACATGTCATAGTGACTGGTTGTTTGGTTGCTCAGTTGTTTTGGTGTTCTGCCATTTGGTCTAGTTGCATTTTAGCCTTTTATTATATAGGATATATGTCATCTAAGAATTCTGTTAACTTTAGTAGGCTTTCTTAAGGAAAAAATATAAAATATCCCTTTTTCAGTTTATGTTTAATGTCTTCCCAGACTTTATTATCAAAAGATGACATGCCCACTGCTCACAGCAGCTGCAATTCATTAGCCTAATGGATTGGAATTGTGGGTTGCCTTAGGAATTGTCTATTGTGTACTGAAATCAAACGCAAGCCCTACTGTGAAGTCTTGACACTATTAAATGTGAAAAATACAATGTGTTCAAGAAGATGTTAAGAAAAGAGATGGAGGGCATTTGACTAACCAACCAAAAAAAAATCATAGGAGGTTTGTACCAAAATAGAAAACACTGTGTTTTCTTGTTGCTTAACAGAGCAGTCAACGACTGCCTGCCATTTAGCACCCAACAGTGCTGGATGAATAGTGGGCGCTAACAATAATTACCTCTTTCTTACCGAACACCGGCCATCAACTACATATTCTTATTCAAAATTCCTCTCATGAATGCATTTGTTCACTCAACAAAAACGTGTGAGCGCTTGCCCTGTACCACACACTGAGAGGGCACAAGGTTTGTAGACATGTCAACACTGGCAAATGACTGCTAAGGAGAACTCTCTCTGCTTGTCACATTGTCACTTGTGCTCAACTCTCTTCCTCATCCCGGGGCACCATTATTCCCCAGGCAGCACCCGGCGTGCGGAGAGTGCTCTGGTTGGCGCCAGGTTTGTGAGGAGCAGTCTGGGCTTTGTCATTCCTGTGTGTGGTCCTGACACAGAGAGTGAGGATGAATAACTCCAGCTGGGACACCTGATGTTGGCACAGGCAGTGGCTACCCAGTAAAGTGAGCTGCTTATTTAAAAAAATATATATTTTATTGATTTTTTACAGAGAGGAAGATAGAGTTAGAAATATCGATGAGAGAGAATCATTGATCAGCTGCCTCTTGCACACCCCCTACTAGGGATGTGTCTGCAATCAAGGTACATGCCCTTGACAGGAATCAAACCTGGGACCTTTCAGTCCGCAGGCCGATGCTCTATCCACGGAGCCAAACCAGTTTCCGCAAGTGAACTGCTTATTGGTGAGTGGTAGAGTAGGGGGACTCTCAGGGGGCTTGGTGCTGTCTGACTTGGAGAGGCGTGGTCACCACTGCCACAGCTTCGATGGACAGGGTTGAGGTTCCTGACTCAGGTCTTCAAACCTGCAGAGGCAGTATAGCCCTGAGAGATCATTTGTGACATGTCCTGTCTCTTTATCTTCCTTTGTGTTTTACGGACTTATCTGAGGACAGCTTTCTCCTACAGAAAT
The DNA here is from genome assembly GCA_963924515.1 of Vespertilio murinus. Lineage (NCBI taxonomy): Eukaryota > Metazoa > Chordata > Mammalia > Chiroptera > Vespertilionidae > Vespertilio > Vespertilio murinus. Next base: position 190,494,226 of record OZ004706.1, on the reverse strand, counting down.
ATCTGTCATTTATATATAAAATAAACATACACACACACATATACACACAGTACTCAGTTACATACATTTTCAGACAATAAAAACAGGATCAAAACCCTAAGTTTATGGGAGATGTTATTCTGAAATGAATATCTCAGGAAGCAACCAGGAAATAGAAAACAAATTAGACATGAAGGCCACCAATATGCTAAAATTTAATATACATCTTAACTTTTACAAGTGAAATACTAACTTTTTAATCTAAGTATCTTAGAAAACAAAGAGTTGAATCAGTACGCTGACATTTAATCTTCATCTGGGATAAAGCTTCTCTGGATTAAGTTTTCCTCGGTGACAGATAACTCTTCTGGTCTTTCTCTGTTTTACTGTCTTTCACATGCTCTGTCTCATGTAGGCATTTTTATTCACCCACATAAAGAGAATTCATATATTTATTTAGTCTAATTATGTGCACTAATATTTCTCATGTATTCAGTGCTGTGCTCCATGTAGAGAAAAAAATACACAGAATATTTGTGCCTGACCTTCAGCCTGTTCATTTGGAAGATGGAGCATCCACTCATTTATTCACTTCAGCAGACAATTATTGAGTGCTAACGCTGAGCCAAGGATGCATGCATGTGTTGGTTAAATTAAGAGTAAGCGAGGTACTCAAGTAGGATGGACTGGGGTCAGGGAGCTGGAGAAACAGTGGTGAGGGGAGAAGAGAGATGAAGCAGGAGGAAGACCAGGGTGCAGCAGGACTGAGACATTGCAGAAGGTGGAGTCCATATAGAGGCCAGGAAGGCAGAAACCCCGCCGAGTAGAAGCAAACAACAGTTCCACGTGAAGAGGATGTGCTGTATCAGTGACAGCCCGGAGTGGGGCTGGGAAAGAGCTGTTTCCATCCCAGACTTGGGCTGAATGTGGGATGTGATCAAGGGTTTTGTAGGAAAGGGGTGCCCTGCGAAGCCACAGCTGGGATGGAGGGATCGGATATAGATAACAGAGGGGGAAGGAACAGCAACTTGTGCACAGACTGTTCATCTTCAGGGGCTGCTTTCTGTGTCAGCTGTGCCTGATTTATCCAAGTCCATTTTCTCTTTTTTAATTTTTTCTTTATTGATTAAGGTATTACATATGTGTCCTTATCCACCCAGTGCGCCCCCCCCCCCTACTTTCCATATTTATTTTCAATTCACCATTTTTATCTTCAGGTGTGTCAGCTGTTCACTCACAGTATTTTAAATTTCAATAACTAGCATTTCCGTTTCAAGAAGTTCTTTTATATTTGAATATGCTAATTGACTACCATGCCCTCAAAGATGGTGGTGCCCACAGCCACAAGATGGCAGCACCCAGTTCCCTCAGTCCTGCTGGGGTGGCAGGTACTCTGTGTACCTGTCTCCGAAGTCCCTCAGTCATCTCAACCCCCCAGCCACCCAGGGATGGCCCAAGGCACAGGCAAGCCTTGGATGGCAGCTGCCCAGCCGCACAGGGACCCCCAAGGCTCAGGTATCCAGGGCCGGCAGAGGCTTGTACTGCCGGCAGTAGCAGCAGCAGAGGTGTGATGGGAGCGTTGCTATCTCCTGATCACCAAGTCGCCTCCTGCCCCTGAAGGCTCCAGGACTATGAAAGGGGACAGGCAGGGCTGAGGAACTCCCCCTCCAGTATATGAATTTTCATGTACCAGGCCTCTAGTCAATGATGAGAGAGAATCATTGATTGGCTGCCTCCTGCACACCCCCCACCAAGGATGTGCAGTCCACAGCCTGGACATGTATCCTAACCAGGAATTGAACTGTGACCTCCTGTTTCATAGGTCTATGCTCAACCACTGAGCAACACTGGCCAGGCTTCCACTGAAAATTTGATACTTAGTTATTTTATAGTCTCTTACTGTTTATAATAGTCTGTTGCTGATATTCCCAATACCTAAGGCATAGGAGTGTAAGATTATTTTTTCCTGATTCTCACTGTGTTGTATTTCCTTATGTATTTTGTATGTCTATATGCAGGGGTGGGCAAATGTAGGTTTACAATTGTAATACAAATAAACAATACAATAATTAATACATAATAATACATGTATAATCTGTGTTTCATGTGCTCACAACTATAAACCTATGTTTGCCCCCCCCCTCCTGTATATACACACAAATATAAGTCACATGTGCACTGAGTAGCCAGGTTATTATGATCTCTGAATGCATAATAATCTGGTCACCCAGTATATATCCTATATAATAAAATACTAATATGCAAATTTTCCCCTAAACCAGGAGTTTGACCAGCAGGCAGGCCGGCCAACTGCCCATGTCCCCTCCTCTTGGCCAGGCTATCTGGACCTCACCCATGCACAAATTCATGCACTGGGCCTCTAATACATATCTATTGTTAGTGGTCAGATTATTATGCATTCAGAGATCATAATAATCTGTAATCTGGCTACTCAGTGTATAACACAGCATACATCAAATTTAACTTGATCTTGGATAATTTTGAGGGCTGAAATCGCAGTTGGTCTCTTCCAGGGGCCATTAGACTTTTGTGTCTGCCATAGCTAAAGGCCAGTACTCTCCTGAAATCTGTTTAGCTGCTTTCGGTCATCTTGGTTTAATGCAAATATCTCAGATCCAGCTTGCAAACATTTACAGGTTTATGGTTTAGTCCCTCAGTCATGCCTGCCCATTTCCTCTGGCCCTTCCTCCTCAGACTTCCTGTTCTGCTTTCTGCCAACTAAGTGGTTTGTAGTTGTGTTCCTTTGAAGAGTTCTGTTACTTTAATTAAGACCAGAAATTTATTGAAATTTGCATTTGCCGTGATTATTCCAATGGCATTAAACTGCATTTAATTGGTACACAAGTGCCAAATTAAATCAGTCACAATAAATGTTGCACAGAACACTTAAATTCATTGCATTTTATAATGTATGTACAGTGCATCAATTAGAAAATGCAATGGTAATTGTGACATTCCCACTGGAACAAAAGTGATGACATGCAAATATATTTACACGCACATACACACTGGTCGTTACCTTTTGAACATCTTCTAATTACTCATCTAAGAAAATAATTTGCTTTTAGAAATAGAATATGGCTCACTGCTCTATTGCTTTTCGTTGATTCCGTGTTCATTTTTGTGCAACAAGGTCACCCACTGAGTTTTCTTTGGAAAATCCCTAGTCTATAAACCATTCCTTATTCTGCATTTTATATCACAAGACAAACTTTTAAATGGCTCATGAAACTAATAAACCTAACTGATTAAATATTCACTCAGATTTATGAGTCTGATTAGGCAGTGAGCATGCTACACACAAATCACTTGGTGCTGCTAGGGCTCATTCAAGGCATCTCTGTGATATTCATAAGCGAATATTGGTTTTTCATTATTGCAGCACTTCGCTAAAAAATACCCAAAGAGCATATAAACAGAGAGCCATTTAATTTCTCACAAAACACCTCCCAGCCTCCATGTACTGGGTGCACATTAGAGCAGCTGATCTAGCCCAATTCCTCATGGCTTTTAGGGAAGAGGAGAGAGAGTGCCGTGAAACAGCTGAGCTACCTATAATCATTGTTTCCAAATTTCTGCCGTGGTCGGCAAACTGTGGCTCAAGAGCCACATGAGGCTCTTTGACCCCTCGAGTGTGGCTCTTCCACAAAATACCACATCTGGGCAAGTCTATTTTGAAGAAGTGGCGTTAGAAGAAGTTTAAGTTTAAAAAAATTGGCTCTCAAAAGAAATTTCAATCGTTGTACTGTTGATATTTGGCTCTGTTGACTAATGAGTTTGCCAACCATTGCTAGAGTATTTAAAATGGCTGAATATGAGAACCAAATTTTATATAAGAAAATAATAAGACAAAATAAATCAATACCAAAGAAGTATTGGATAAGCCAGAATGAGATTTCAGAGCAGCCAAGCCAAGTGTCTGCTCTCTCCTCTGGGCAGTCCTTCCTAGCCACTCTGTCTTCCTGATAGGTGGCTGTGTGTCACTGTACAAGCCTCCAAGGCCTCATTCCATCAGTTCATCGGCCCTAAGTCCAGTGCTAAGCTGTCTTCTTGCTGTTCTCAGCTTTGCCGGCAGCCCTGTCCTTCAGCTGATGACTGCCGATGGCTCTCAGACTGTCCACTTGACAAGATGCTGCCACCAGGACACTGGTCCCAAAACTCCCTTTCACTTCCTTACTGTTCACTTGTCCAGAATCCCATTCACACAGGATACGGCGTCGTGGGGCACTCGGGACTGAAGGCTTAGGGATAGCAGAGGGGATGTCAATGGGGGAAGATACAACTTGAAACTGGATGGATATAGAAACATAACTGTTTCGATAGGTCTAAGGAAAAAGTGTACATCCAGGTACACACACACACATCTTGCTTGTTTGCTTTAGCATCAGTCCTCCTCTCTGAGAGGATCATTCTTCCATCCTTCCAGGGCAAATCCAAATTCCTTTTGAAAAAACCCATCTATTATTGAAAGGAAGTGATTTCACTTTCAGATTCCTTGCTTCTTGATATTGTGGCAATACAGACAGAAAATAGCCCACAAAATTAGCCTTTCAGGGACTGCTCAGTTAACAATGAAACCTTGGGGGTAGGAGGTGGTCTATATTAAGCTCATTTAAATTGAAGCTTAATCAGTTTTGGGTTATTTTGCCAGGGTTGATATGCCTTGTTTTTCTAGTGAAAAATATCTATTAAATAAATCTTAGAAAACTCACACACTCACACACACACACACACACGCACACACACACACACACACACACACACACACACACACACTTAAAAAGAAACACCACTAATATGAGTCCATATGATTTAATTGCAGGTTAAGGAAGATAGCTCTTTGTTAACTATAATGTCAAATTCCAATATACTCCTAGATTGAAGGTCATAGCATTTTCTCCTTTCCTTTCTCTTTTTATGTGAAGTAGCTCTAAAAACAATCTATTTTTTTTATATTTTATATAAAAAATGTTTACTAATTACTGGCATTAATGGTCATCTTTATTTATACAAAGATTTACCAGATTTATCTTAACTTCCCTCACCAATTCAGGAAATATAAAGGAGAAATGATACAGAAATAATATAGGAGAAATGATACTAGAAATAATATTATAGAAATAATATAGGAGAAATGATATATTCTCTCTGTTTCCCCTCTTCCCCCTATAACACCCCCCCCCCCCGAGAAAATCTTCAGGGTAGGGAAACTGTGATTTCAGTTATATGTGGATTACAGATATTACTTTCAAGTGTTTATAATCTTGTAGGATTGAAAGCATGAAACTGTCTGCTTGTTACCAGGATATTGGTTCAGAATTAATTCAAACTCGCTGTTCCTAAAGCAAGAGTAAATTTCAGAAGATATTCAGTGGTTGAGGTAGGTAAAGTGCTTGGGCACAAAGAACTATACTCTCAAAAAGATTTATGACAACAAATGCCCAATTATAAAGAAAATACATTATGGCTCATAATGTCTACTGCTCATACCCTTTCCCAATGTGCTCTGCTAATTTAATTATGTTGGTAATGAAAGGTGAGTTCAGTGTTTACAAGGCTTATTCACATAAGGGTTGTGAATGCACCCTTTGTTTACAATAGGTTTTTTGTTGTTGTTTGTTTCCAAATAAAAGTGGTCTGGAACGGCCTGAATGGCATGTAGGACACCAAATGGCCATGACCACTGCTTCTTAATTAATTTCTCTGCCAACCAAGCATTAAGCAACTGCGAGTAATTTAGCCTTGGTCAACACAAATCAAAGAGAGTGAGGACATTGGAAATTATCCCAATTATATGAATTAATTTTCTAAATCAGAAAACTTAACCTCCAAATAGCTCTGTCATTGTTCTGTCTATGGAAACCATGAACTTGATGATTCAACACTAATGATTTTGTCAGTGGTTGAGAAAACAGTTGGCAAACTCTCCAGTTACTCTGGTCCAGTTAATACCGTACTTTAAACCAAATACTTATGGCCAAAATTAGAATCTTTTCATCCTGAGTTACCCAATTTTTCTATCCACGTGGATTGAATTTCCACCATCATTGCTGTTCTTAGGATTATTCTCTATCCATGGCAACTGCTGAATGGAGCCAGCAAAGATTTCTTGGTCAAAGATTAGAAAGGTTCATTTCATTAAGGCTTCCCACACAGTGCTAGATTTATCTGTCCCTGTTAAACAAATCGGTACTTTGAATGAAACCTGATCTGTAATCTGTGTCACCTGAATGTTGACCTCAGTACATCTGTCACACAATTTTTATTAAAGGGAAAAAATGTATTGAAATGGTTTGGAAAATATATCTAATCTACATTATAGTATATGTATTCTCAGGCCAGCAATGGAGCTCAATTTAACAGGGAAATTTTATGACCCATTCTGGTGTTTAGTTTAGAGATTCTGTATCTTGTTTGCCAAAATAATAAAAAATCTGCTTTATGTAATCAACAAAAATAACAAGCATTTACATGGCTGGGCAAACTGGGAGATGCTTAATTGTAATCTGCTTTCTTGTTACAACCCAGATATTATAAAATAATGGTGAGATACACATCTCAGACCATTTGGATTATGAAATTTGCCAACGTGTATGGTCTTCCTTCAAAAAATCATAAATTCATCACATGGAGAGAAGACATAGCAGGGAGTCAAAGTGAATAACAGTGAAAGTAAAAGCTAATAAAACCAAAGTAACTCTTATATTTTGAACATTAAAAATTAAATTTTGTTCTATTAGGAAGTAAATACATGTTTGACAGAAATGTTCAATTAAACCTCACAGGTTAATAATAAAAGTTTAATTTTTTATAATCTTATAGTGCAAAAAAATTATATAAGAACTGTAGAGGGCCAAATGGGAAGATACCTGGGCATTCTTTAGATTGTTGCTAACTGGGTCCGGGATATTGACAGAGTCATGTCAGTTGCACTCCCACCCTGGGAGTGCGGAGATGTTCTTAGTTCCTGGCTCGTGTTTGTCCAGGAGGAAGGAGTGGGTGGGCCCTCCCAGGCTCCTTGTTTTTCTGTGAAACCCCCTTGTTAGATTGGAGTATAAATAGATGTGCTGCGTGGCTCAGGAGGTCGTCAGTCTGCCTCTCCAGCAGAGGAGGTCGACGGCCCTCCCACCTTAAAATCTATCTGGGTCTTCTCTCTTTATTTCTAATATTTCTCAATCCCTGGCCACCTCCACTTAGAACTAGTTCGTTCATCTCTATTTCCGTGCAGGACACATCAAAGGGAGATCCCGCCACATCAGGCCCCCGCAAAGAACTTTATGGATCTCCATCCTTGGCATTATATAATGCAGCCATACCGAAAATATTCACAACTTCTTAAAGGCTTATAGAAAAATATTGAACTATAGAAAACAAAGTTTAAACACGCTAAGGGGCTCAATTTTATATATGATTATTTACTCCACATCCCTGTTCTACATATCAACGGGGTGTCTTACAATCACACATTTAGCACTTCTTGCGTTGTTCCTTATTCTACATTTGTTTTCTTGGTAAAGTAATAAAATAACAATGTGTAATCAATTCTTCCTTCACAAAAGGAATTCACTTTCATAAACCCATGCAGATGTTGATGCTAATGACAAGAAAAGATGATACTTCTCTGTTTAGACTTTAAAATAAAAATAAATGCACATGATGGCCATGAAGCAATAGAGTTGTGAGATACACATATTAGATTTAAATAAAAGCAACTATAGACCTCCATTTCCCTGTTCTAATTCCAAAGCTGAATGTTTGGGCATCAATAGTTGTCTGTGATTAGAACATTGGAAATCTTTTGTTAGCCTCCAAGTCTATATCATTCTGTTTAGAACGAAAAAAATATTTAAGTTTCATTTAAAAAAAATATATTTTATTGATTTTTACAGAGAGGAAGAGAGAGAGATAGAGTTAGAAACATCAATGAGAGAGAATCATCGATCAGCTGCCTCTTGCACACTCCCTGAACTGGGGATATGCCCTCAACCAAGGTACATGCCCTTGACCGGAATTGAACCTGAGACCTTTCAGTCCCCAGGCTAATGCTCTATCCACTGAGCCAAACCGGTTTTGGCATAAAGTTTCATTTTTTAGTGAAGTATCTGAAAGCTTCTGGAAACACTTTTCTGTCCCTGCTGCATAATTTATGACAGCGATGGTGTCCCTGATGTATGATTGGCTTGTGGGGAAATTGCTATTTAATTTTGAGGCTCATAACATAGACTCTAACTGCTAAGAAATCCATTTATCTTAGAACTTGATCTTTTATTTAACAAGTAAATATATTAAAGCAGTGGTGCGATTATTTTTGCTCTGTACTGCCAGCACCGAGAGGGATACTGAGAGGATCTGCGAGGCGATCACTCAGGGATTTCAGTGGTTCTCTGCTGTTTTCCCTGTTGCCTTTTACAAATGAAAGACACTCAGTATTTTATCCAGGTTGGCTGTCCTGCTTCTCCATTACTTAAGAGCGTCAATACCTTTCCAACTATTTTATAGGTTTGTCTGGGGGAAAGTCCACATGAGAACATATACTTTTTTTCAAGGAATAAAATTAGGAATTAAAATTGTTGATTCTCAAAGGACATCACTTTCACTTTAAAAATAGTGCATAAAAAGTGAATAATTACTTAACATAGGTAAAAAATAATTCACATTGGTTTATCTACACAATGCCAGTTATTTACTGTGTTACTTATGTTTTACATAGTGATGCAAGATAGGTATTATTATTATTACTGGAGTCTCAGTGCATGAAATTCATGCACAGGGGTAGGAGGGTCCCTCAGCCTGGCCTGCACTCTCTTGCAATCCGGGACTGCTGGCTCCTAACCACTCTCCTGCCTGCCTGATCTTCCCTAACCACCCTGTCTGCCTGCCTGATTGCCCCTAACCACTCTGCCTGCCTGCCTGATTGCCCCTAACTGTCACTGCATTGGCCCCTGCTTCAGAAGCTTTGTCCAGAAGAATGTCTGGAATGACAACTGGAAAGTCATTTAGTGGTCCACTCTAATTAGCGTATTATGCTTTTATTATTATTATAGATTGTTTCTACTTAATAGTTGAGGGAAATGAGAGCGAAAGGCATTTAGTAAACCTGTACATATTCCCACAGTTTAGGTAGCTGAACAAATAGTCAAACCTTTACTTAGCTTTCTCCCAAGCCCAAGCTCTTTTCCTTGCAATGTGTGTCTCCCAATACAAATGATGTTTAAAATCCAGTTCTAAAATGTGCTCCCTTTCTATTGCTTCCTAGGAGGAAGGAACTGGAGGGGGTTTATATTTATGTTTTATAGGGACCATTAACATCTTTTATCAGTCATACTCATTTTGTCAGCAGGGAGTGGAAAGTCCTAATAGTTCAGACTCCTAGACATGGTTTTCACACTATTTCATACAGCCTAGTGCTTCAGACCAACACTAGATACTACAAATATAAAATCAGCCACATACATCATTAACATTTTTCTACTGGTTAACTAATAAATAAAAATAAAAGAAGTTAATTTTAATATCAATTTTTGGGGGGCACAAAATCTACAAAATATTATTTTAACATGAAAAAAAAGTTATTTTAAAAATTTTTATTGATTTCAGAGAGGAAGGGAGAGGGGGAGAGAGAGAACTATCAATGATGAGAGAGAATCATTGATCGTCTGCCTCTTTTAGACCCCCTACTGGGGACTGAGCCCACAGTCTGGGTATATGCCCTTGAGTAGAATTGAACTCAGGGCCCTTCAGTCTGCTCTATCCACTGAGTCAACCCAGCCCGGGGGGGGGGGGAATTGATGAGGTATTTTACATTCTTTTCTCATATAAAGTCTTCAGATCTGGTATGTTAACCACAAATCTCAGGATCTGAAATTTTTTTTCAAAAATACTACATTTGCATTTAGATTTCATAAACTTACAGTTGTAAAACAGATTCACTTGTCCAAGGATTCATCATTGAGTATATGTACGCTATTTATATTCACATCAATGTTACTATTAATACAAACATATTAGCACAAACATTTAAAAAACTGATATTCAAACATTTTAGTATACTTGGGGCAACCTGGATATTGATGCCCACCACACAGGTGCCACTCAAAGAAGGAGATTGCTCTGTGTTGTGGAGCCCAGGCCTTGGCATTAACTTTTTTTCTAAATAATTTTTTCCCCATTTTGAATAGATTTAAATATACAGAAAAGTTACACAATGAGTTCCCATATGCTTCACACCCACTTTTCCCATTACTAATATCTTACTCCAAAATGGTGCATATTTCATTATTAATGAACCAGTGATTGATACATTATTATGAACTAAAGCCCATAAATCATTGAGACTTGCTTAGTTTTTATCGAATGCCCTTGCCCTATTCCAGAACCCTATCCAGGGTACTCCATGGCATGTAGTCACTAGGTCTCCTTCGGCTCCTCTTGGCTGTGACGTTTTCTCAGACTTTCATTGTTTTTGATCATCTTCATACTTTTGAATAGTGTTGACCAAGTATTTTGTAGACTATCCTTAAATTGGTATTTGTCAGATATTTTTCTCATGACTGGATTGGGATCATGGGCTCTTGTGGGAGGAAGAGCACAGAGGCAAATGCCATTCTCCTCACTTCATATCAAGGGAACCAAGTGTTTATGATCATCATGGTGACTATGATAAACCATCACAGTTGATATACTATCAACGTGCCTTAGCACTGTCGCTGTTGACCTTGACCGCCTGGCTGAGATGGTGTTTGTCAGATTTCTCCCCTGTAACGTTATTATGTTTTCTGATTCCTATACTGCCCTCTGGGAAGGAAGTCACTATTGAGAGCCCGCACTTAAGATCTGGGGAGTCACGTTGTTCCTCTTCCAGGATGGAGTATCTTTCTTAATTACTTGGAATTCTTCTTTGAAGGAAACTTGTTTCTTAACCCTTATTTATTTGTTGAAGTAATTGTTTATATCAGTATGGACTTATGGACATTTGTTTTCTGCTTTGGGTCGTAATACCATACCCTTTACTTTGTTGCTCAAATTGTTCCAATCTTGGACACATCACTAAAACACAAAAACAAAAATAACTATAAACCGAATCTATAGGGGAATTATACCAACTTGCATTTGGTGAGTTAAAATGAAAAATTAAAAAACATTTATTATAATTCATAATCTCAAACTTTTATTTCAGTTTGATTTCCTCTTAAAAAATAAGCACTGTAATTATAAATAAAAATAATTTTATGGCATTTTCTTAACTTTTGCTCATGGGCATGCTACGCTGTACAAACGGTAGGATAAATATATCTAGTTTACATATAGAATATAAACACCATCAAACAAATTTTAAAAACCCCTGGGAAATAAAGCAAGGGTAAAACACTACAGCAGTCTTTAAATAGTTTCTAAAAGAAATGCCACACGTCTTTCTTATTCTTTGTCACTTTTATATCAAGAAAAGGAAATCTCTTCATAAATATTAGACACTCTCATCCTCAGTCATAGGAACACTGTACTGAATATTAATATTGCCAAGGGCTCCTTTAAAAAGAGCAACCTCAAGTTCTTTGTTCATTCATATTGCATTTTTTTTTCTCTCTCTAGTACGCATGATGAAATAAGCAACAGTAGAAATAGTCTGACTCCAGTGATGGTGATATATAAATTGCATCCAGCTCATGCCATGATTGCAGTCCAGAGTTAAAGGGTGTTTGCACACCCCATGAATTATCTTTCTCTGCAGCCAAATGTGTATCTTAATTCCAAATATAGACCTTGGGCAATTATTAATCTTCAGTAGCAGGACAACTCCAGCCCAATCTTTTTATGCTGCCTCATTATTCTTGTTCATAAATAAAAATTTAATTTCTGTAATGGCGCTTAGTGCAGTCAACTGTTATGTTATTAATTATAGAACTGCTGCTAATGCCTAGAAATGATATTTTAATAAGGTTTAATCTCTTTTCCATATTCTCGTGTCTGTAATAATTATGTCTCTGTTTTTCTCCTTGCTTTTATTTTATCTGCAGACAAACTGAGCCGTGCAGGTTCTAATTTCAAGTTGGCTGGTAGTCCTCCTCATAGCTCAGGGGAAAAAGAAAGAGAGAGAGAGAGAGAGAGAGAGAGAGAGAGAGAGAGAGAGAGAGAGAGAGAGAGAGAGAGAGAGAGAAAGAGAAAGGAAAGAAAGGCAACTTTGTTTCAAATACCAACTGCAGTTTTGAACCACATCTCAGACTCAGGTTTTAAGATTTAGTCCCTTCACAATTGCTGAGGGACCTTTTATAGATTTGGCAATTGTTCTTGAAAGTTTTTCAGCTGGAAATTGTGTTGTGTATCTCCAGAGCGTATTTTTGTTTTCAGTTATGCTTTAAGGCAGTAGGGGACTCTCCAGAGAGAAAGTATAAAGGCCTCTGGCCATGTATATAATGGCGTAATGAGGGTGAAAATTGAGCTATTTTGTCCCTCCATATCTGATCGTCTGTTTCTACTATCCAAGGAGGTGCGCGTTGCTCTTATGAGAGCTGCGTTATTTTCCTTTCTTAAGCAGGAGAAGGGCTGAGATCTAAGTTGTTTTGGTTAGGGTTTCTTCTTCTTTATTATTTAGAACGCATAATACTTAGTTCTGTTACGCTGCCCCCATGATGGCCTCCCTGTTTATCTCCCTTTTGTTCTTAGAGCATTTTAACTTTAGTATGATGTATTTGTGTAATTGCTGTGCTTACCGAATCAGCTCTTGAGAGAGAACCTTAGCGGTACTCTTGTTCCAGTGTGTTGGAGAAACGGCTCTTCGGGGACATTTTTATTTGTCTTATGGTGCATGACACTGATGAGAACTTAGGAAAGGAAGGAGTCTAATGTACAGGTTAATTTCAAGGGGGAGAACGAGAGTGGAAATAGAAACCCATTCTATTTGCTCCACAAACATTTATGGAGCATGCTATACGTTTTAGTTGCTGATCATTACTAAGAACATAGCCACATGGGAAAATAGTAAAAAACGTCACAATCATTTTTTTTGTAATGTTTTGAGTTAAGTCTGATGAGAGGAGGAACGGGGCAGGGTAGTCTATCGAAGATTAATCTGGTCTTGAGGGATGAAGGAGATTATGTAAAAAAAAATGTGGAACTAAAGACTAGGAGACCTAAGATGAAACTTGGGAGATCACCAGAATTTAAGGAATAGAGGTAAAGAATAAAAAGGAACTAGTAAGAGACATGAGGTGTACTGGAGAAAGTCGAATCTAAGTACTCAAGGTAGAGGAAGCTGCAGAGGGAGGTAAACATCAATAACTTAACATGCTAGCAGGAGGGAAGGTTCTATAAAGAGATATATGTTCTCCTTGGATTTGGCAACTTGTAGAGCAGAGTTCAGCAAACATTTTCTTTAAAGTTCCAGATAGTACATATTATTGGTTGATTGATTGATTTCAGAGAGGAAGGAAAAGGGAGAGACAGAAACATTAATATGAGAGAGAGGGGGAAGAGAGGGGGAGAGAGAGAGAGAGAGAGAGAGAGACATTGATTGGCTGCCTCCTGCATGCTCCCTACCAGGGATCAAGTCTGCAACCGGGCATGTGCCCTGACCATGAATTGAACCATGACCTCCTGGTTCATAGGTCGATGCTCAACCTCTGAGTGACATGGTTGGGCTAATAGCAAATATTTTAGGTTTTGAAGATTATATGGTTTCTTTGTAACTACTCAACTCTGTGGTCATAGGGTTTGAGGAGTCCAAGAGAATATAAAGGTGAATGAATGTGGCTGTGCTCCAATAATGCATTTTATACACTAACTAGAAGGCCCGGTGCATGACATTCGTGCACTGAAGTGGGGGAGATCCCTCAGCCTGGCCTGCACTCTCTCACACTTCAGGACCCTTTGGGGGATGTCTGCCTGCTGGGTTAGGCCCTCTCCTGGCAGGCCTAAGCCAGCAGGGGGACATCTCCCAAGGGGTCCTTAGCACTGCCGCAAAATGGGAGAGGCTCCAGTCACTGCTCCTGTGCTCGCCAGGGGTGAGCCTGGCTTCTGGCTGGACAGTGCTCTCCCTGTGGGAGTTCACTGACCACCAGGGAGAAGCTCCTGCATTGAGCATCTGCCCCCTGGTGGTCAGTGTATGTCATAGCAACTGGCTATTCTGCTCTTCTATTGATTTGCATATTAGGGTTTTATTATATAGGACAAGTGGCTCCCATTCGGATTGTGGGCCAACACCATGAAAAAATTGGGGCAAGAGAGTTTTCATTGTTTGAGACTAGATAGCCAGAAGTGACAGAGGCTAAATTATACATACTCTAAGTCTCAAAAATAAAATATGATAATTATACATAATCTAAGGATTTAAAAAAAAGCAGTATAATGATCTCTACAACATCATGTTGCCTCTAAAGTAGGCCACTATAAAAATAATTTGGCCCCAAGTTATTTTAGATTTAGTTCTGTTATTAAGTAAAATACATGCATTGAATTACATTGTGGGGTCATTTTGCTTTTATGCAAACTCTCTTTACATTAGTCTCACAATAAGCCTTGATATGGATGGGAGCAGAAGTTTCACATGGCTTATTTTGTACGTTGTCCGTGCTCTGAAATGTCCCTCAAAAGATGTCATGGGGTTTGATAATCTCCCATTAGGAATCTCTTTTGAAAATGCAAACACTCCTGCAACCTAAATACATTGGCATTGATAACTAAATTTGGATCAGCATATCAATTTTATTTATTTGAGGTATAATTGACATATAACATCAATTATATGTCAAATAACATATAACAACTTATGTTGTAAGGTGTACAACACCTTATATAATGATTTTATATATGTATAAATTGTGAAATGATCCTATAGTTTTCAAACAATATTGGGAATATTGGTGATAAGTGGAGTCTGAAATAAGTAAAAATCAAAAGAAGAGGAAATGGAAAAAAATGTCTTCACTTTACTACTTACTTGCTGAAATCATTAAAAATTAAAAGTAAAGATGAGACTGGTTTGGCTCAGTGGATAGAGCATAGGTCTGCGGACTGAAAGGTCCCAGGTTCGATTCCAGTCAAGAACATATACATTGGTTACAGGCACAATCCCTGTGGGGGGTGTGCAGAAGGCAGCTGATCGATGTTTCTCTCTCATCGATGTTTCTAGCTCTATATCCCTCTCTCTTCCTCTCTGTAAAAAATCAAAATACATTTAAAAAAAAATTAAAAGTAAATATCTCAGCACTTTTAAATATGTATAGTGACACATAATTTCTACATTATAATCTTTTAATTAATTATATTACTACTAGAGGCCTGGTGCAAGGATTTGTGCACATTGAAAGGAAATTAATTAGAAGGTGGACAGTGGGGCCAGACTGGGCGAGATAGGACAAACACGTACTGGAGCCAACCTCTCATGGTCCCTCCCCTGCTGGCCACACCTGGGATGGCACCAGGGCTTGAAGGGCATCTGAAAAGTGAATGGGGTCCCTCTAGCAGGTGGAATTCCTCGGCCTGCAGGGATTGGGCTGAAACTGGCTGTCTAACATCCCTCGAGAGGGTCTTGGTGTGTGAGAGGGCATTCTGCAAAGTTGCTGTCACTTGGTAGCTCTTGTGTTGAGCATCTGCCCCCTGGTGGTCAGTGTGAGTCATACCTACCGCTTGGTCAGCCGGTCACTTGGCCTTTTATATGTACAGATGTGCTGCTCAAAAGAGCCAGAGATATTCTAAAGGTTGCATTATTCTCAGGTTGTGAAAATAAGATTTTTGAAATGTAAGTTGAGTGTGATGAGGTTCATGTGGGTCTTTGATACACATGTTGTATCCATCTCCTTTCCAGTTTTACTATGACCTACTCCAAAATCACACATCCTCTGTGTAAAAAAATGTGTCACCATATTAATATGAATCTTAGTAGAGAACATGCATGATAAATGTATTTGTACTTGTACATGTATGCAAATATGATAATTAATGCGTGATTGAGTGAGTGAATTTCATATTCATGATCTTCAGAAGGTCTTAAGAGTGTAGTTTTATTATTCTGTGAGAATCTCACCCAGAGACAATAATTGTATTTCCTACATGGGGAAAGAAATAGATAAAACCGCTGGTTGGGGTGACTCTTTGGCAATGCTGATGGAACATTAAGGATCAGCAGGGAGCCCCCAGGCGAGTTCCACCCCATAGCATCTTCTGGATTGAAAGCAGCAGGGGATGCTATTCCACATCATTTCCCAAATCATTTCTCTTCTTGAGAAGAATGACTAACAACTGTGAAGGAAAATTGAAGTCATCGTAGACTTTTGAAAAGAGGAGGAGATTAAGACCATGAAAGCTTATGCAAATAAATAGACCAAAGTAACTTCACAATAATCAAAAGTATCTTGTGAAGTTTATTAAACCTATATGTACACTTATGGTGGATCTTTTAATTATCTAGATCTCTAGGCTCAACATTATGGATCAACATTTTAGGTTTTAACAAAATATTTTTTATGTGTAAAGGAAAAAAGCAATGTTATCATTTTAGAAAAAAATATGAAGAAAACCTCTAGCTGGATTTTTAGAAGCGAGGTTTGATGAGTCATTACTTATTTTAGGAGTAAAAGAAAATATCCTGATTCCTTGGAGGTTTGAACAATTCCGAGAGTTCAGCTTGCCTCTGAGATGTTCTCATTGAGTTATGAGCTATTATTTGCATAAGATACACAAACAAACATTTACTTTGCATGTATCTACTCTGCTGATATGCTCCCCTCTTCCTTCTATTGTCCACTGCCTGACTCAGAATAGGGATGAAAAATGCAATTGGCTTAAGGGGTTAACAAAATCTGAACTGCTGGAAGCAGAGATGACAGAGTTTGCTGGATATGTAAACCTGCTCCCTGTCATTCAGGACAAACCCCTGCACCTAAGCCTGCTTTAAATGTGTGTTATTTTGTGCACAGAACAAATGGTTAAAATCCACAGCAGAGGAGAAGTCACATTTCGTTCAGTTTAATTAAAATTATTGAGGATCCTACAATGATATTTTAGGGATGTGATTTAAAATCATTCTGAAACATTGATCTGGAAAACAAATACTTGTAAGTGGAAGAAGTAATATGCTGCCTCTTTACCTCTGATGAATATTTGGGTTGGTGTTATAAGCAGCTCAGTCTTTCTTTAAAGTTATATTTTTTTCTTTAAATATCAAAAATTATTGCCAGATTATCAATTTTATCTTTTTTTAATGCTACTATTTAACCAAGTTAGATGAATCTCCAATCCTATTCATTTCCAGATCATTGATTAATAATTAATAAATATAAAGTGCTTAGAATAGAGCCAGACCTATAGTAAGCACTCAACACATCCTATGTAATAAAAGAGTAATATGCAAATTGATCATCACTGCAACAACACAAGATGGCTGCCCCCATGTGGTCAAAGATGGCTGCCCCCATGTGGACACAAGAGGACCACCAAAAGATGGCCAGCAAGGGAGGGCAGTTGGGAGGGACCAGGCCTGCAAGGGAGGGCAGTTGGGGGTGATCAAGCCTGCAGGGAAGGGCAATTAGGGGTGATCAGGCCAGCACAGGAGGGAAGTTGGGGGCGCCCAGGCCTTCAGGGAAGGGCACTTGAGTGGGACCCAGGCCTTCAAGGGAGAGCAGTTAGGGGTGACCAAACCTGCAGGAAAAGGGCAGTTAGGGGCAAACAGGCTGGCAGGGGAGCGATTAGGTATCAATAAGGCTGGCAAGGAAGTAGTTAGGGTGTGATCAGGCTGGCAGGCAGAAGCAGCTAGGGGCAATCAGGAAGGCAGGCAGGTGAGCAGTTGGGAGACAGCAGTCTTGGATTGTGAGAGGAATACCCACTGCCCGTTTAGGCCTGATTCTACTGGGATGGGCCTAAACGGGCAGTGGGACATCACTCGAGGGGTCCCAGATTGGAGAGGGTGCAGGCTGGGCTAAGGGACATCTGCCCCCATGTATGTATGCACGAATTTTGTGCACTGGGTCTCTAGTGTAAATCATAAACATATTATTATTACTATTGCTATTATGTAACTTCTAGGGTGGACTCTGCATTTAAACTCTGATCCAAAGGCTGAAGAAACCATGAGAAGTCTGGTTCCCCATGCCTCATTCACAGATGGAATGAAAGCCTACTTATTGAAGTAATTTTCACAAAAATTAAAAACTACCTCCACTCTGCTTTTACTGGAAAAAAAAAACACCAACTAGAAAATATGTAAAAATGACATTTGAGAAGATATTTCAAATGTTCTTTGTGAGTTAATTAGAAACTTAAAGATGCTGTCAAATGCATTTTGCATGATTTAAGATGAAACCTTTAAAAAGGGGATCATATTCGACAAATTATCCTATCAACTACTGTACATAATCCTGTTATTTCAGGCAAGATAATTACAGGGTAAACAGCATTAGATATTCACTAATGTAGCTCTTCTAGCTGATTCCTTCTCAGCTGGGCAGATTTAATTTAGTGACAAGAAAAATACTGCAAATCAACTCTGTTGTGTGAACTAAATAAATACAAAAATAAATAAGTAGAAGAGAATTCATAACACAAATAAAATCAGTATATCTTTAAAGGATAAAATTTATCCCATCTGGAAATTTTAGGGTGTAACATCTGAAAGACATAACCATATGTCAGTCACCATAACAAGTGCCAGTCATAGTTTCATCATATTTTCTTTCTTTAACGTTGATGAATAAATTCCAAGTTTCTGGCATTGATATCTGAATGGATGGTGTTGCCAATTCTCGAAGTTGGAAACAATGGACAAGGAGATGTTGAATTCTCTTAAAGGCTTGTAGTCTCTTTACATTTTTGAAACATGCTATAAAAAAGCTAAATTCTAGCCTATTAAAAGTCTGATTTTTTTTTAAAAAGTAAGATCAAGTTCCTATCTGATGTAAATTTAAGTAAATTTTATACTTGATTAAATTTTGTTCACTGTTGTTTAGATGTGTAATTGGCTTTGATGTGCATAGAAGATATTATATGGAGATATTAAGGTGGCCGACCTTTTAAAACTGTCTTAAAAGGCATCTGTTTTGTTTCATTTTACATTTTTCATAGTCAATACCCTAGATTTCTTGTGTCAGGGTAAAAAAGGCTGATGAGTGAACAAACTTGTATCTTGAGGGGGAAGGAAAACACTTTAGTAAAGGAGAAAAACAATCTTTGAGAAAGTACCAGCCTGGCTCGTTTGGAAAACATACAATATTGTTTGTGTCATGCATTCAGGAAACTGATCTAGGAGGCTCCTGCTGACCTAGTGCACAGTGGATAGAAATCAGATTCATAATGCCACCTGCTGTTACTGCTTTGCTTCCTATACATTGTAATGACTAGATAGAGCATTTAGCAGAACTTGATAAACTCCAGAGAAAAACAGAGTTATGTTGGTGTTAAAATTTTTATTGTTTTATTATCATATAGAGAAATATATTTTTTAAAATATATTTTATTGATTTTTTTCACAGAGAGGAAGAGAGAGGGATGGAGAGTTAGAAAAATCGATGAGAGAGAATCATGGATCAGCTGCCTCTTGCACACCACCTACTGGGGATGTGCCAGCAACCAAGGTACCTGCCCTTGACCGGAATCGAACCTGGGACCCTTGAGTCTGCAGGCCAACGCTCTATCCACTGAGCCAAACTGGTTTCAGCAAGAGAAATATTTTTAATGTCTATAGCATAGCCACTTTCAAGTATGGCCATAGGCATATATGTAGTGTTTTTTTTTTTAATACCCAATAAGCTAAACTTAGTGATAAATGAATATACATTTTTTCTTAAAATATATATATATATTTAAATTTCTTTATTGATTATGGTATCACATAATTGTCTTCATCCCCCCATTCTCATCCCTAACCCCTCCCCACATATGCCCGCCCCTGTTGTCCATGACCACTGGTTAGGCCCATATGCATGCACACAAGTCCTTTGGTTGGTCTCTCCCCTTTGTCCCCACCCTCCCCTACCTTCCCTCTGAGGTTTGACAGTCTGATCGCTGCTTCTCTGCCTCCAGGTCTGTTTCTGTTCATCACTTTATGTTGTTCATAATTTCTCCTAGATGTGTTAGATTTATATAAAATATATTTAAATATATTTTATTGATTTTTACAAAGAGGAAAGGAGAGGGACAGAGAGTTAGAAACATCGATGAGAGAGAAACATTGATCAGCTGCTTCCTGCACACCCCCTATTGCTATTGGGGATGTGCCTGCAACCAAGGTACATACCCTTGACCAGAATCGAACCTGGGACCCTTCAGTCTGCAGACTTATGCTTTATCCACTGAACCAAACCGGTCAGGGCAGGAATATATATTTTAATTCTTCCTTATGACTCCTTATATCAAGAGTAGAGTGAGACAAAAAATTAATTTCTAAAATATCATTAAAGATTTAAAAAATACCACTGAAAACCGTTGCTTCTAAAATTGAATTACAAAACTATGTGGTCATTAAGATTGAATTAGGACAATGAGAAGTAGGCAATTGGATTTTCATATTTAGGTTGTGTTTTGGTATAAAATGTAGTGCTACAAATGTATAAGAATTCCAAGTAGATAGTGTTGATTAAATAGATTACTTTAGTTGATTAGTGTGCACAATAAAATGGTGCCTCATGATTTTCTTGTCACTTAGCAATGATATAAAATATTTCTCCAGATGTTTTCAGGTGAACAATGTGATAAGATGACAACTCCTTAATTAACTTGGGACTTGATTACCTCATCCCTCTAATGCTTCCGATAGCTTTTTACACTAATGTTGTGGCTTATATGTTAATACTTGTTGGCATTTTCCAGATATGTTGATGGGAGGAAATTAGAAATGAATTTTCTAAAGTTTAGTTAATTACAGATAATAAATTTTGTTATGCAGATGTGGAAATGATTTAAGTTCCTGACAACCCAGATTGAGCTAGTAAATTAAAGCTTACCTTTTATTTGTAATGCTAAATTGCCCATCAGATTGAAGGTTACTCAATTATAATTACATTTAAGTTTCTAGGTGTTTTTGATCTTTTCCCTTGGAAGGACTCTAGAGATCTCGCTTTGGTTCTTTGAGGCACCCTTAGGCTCTGAGTCAATGATACGTCAATGATATTTCTACCTTGAAATTAATCTCCCAATGCTTAAACCAGAGTTTAGAGTCAGTATAGTATAATAGAAAAACCTGTGTTTCTCTTTTACGAAATTATTCAGCCCACAAAATTTATTCTTCTTATATGAAAAATATAGTTGAATGGGGTGAGTTTTCCTTTATCTCACCATAACAGGAACAGGAATGACATTGGACGCCCCCACCTAGACTGATCCTTGCCTATCCCTCAGTATAACACTTCCCTTTATCCGAAGACACCCACTCAGCCTTCATAGCCCAGCTCCAATGTCAGTCATGTTTTCCATTATATTTTCTTTCTTTAATTTTTTTCCATAGCACTTTTCGCAGTTTATAAAAAGTACGCTGTTTTTTGGTCATGTTTAACTCCAAGAAGATAAAGAGCGTTTCTATTTCTTAGTTTATTTCTTATCCTTAGCACCGATCACACTGCTAGGCATATAATAGATGCTCCCATAATATTCATTTAATGAATGAAAAATATACGGGTATATTGTGTATTCTTTTAAGTTGGACATTGTATAAAATAGTAAACTTATTTATACTAGCTGATCTGAAGAGGTATCAGTTTTTCTTATGGCGATGTTTCATATGAAATGTCTATAGCCACTAAATCAAAATGAAAATGAACAAGGAATTTGTTTCATGATCTTTATGGCTACCAAGGCCAATGAAATCAGACATGTGGTCTTTCAGTGAGCGAACTAGACAAATGTCACTTAGATGACAGAGAGCAACGAGTGGTCATTTCAACCAATATACTTGATATCAAAGGTGCAAAACACAATGCTAGGTTCTGTGGGGATAGATTTATTTGTTCATTTACAAAGGCAAACTACTGTATTACAAACAACTTTGCAAATCTGCACTTAGATACCAATTCAGTGTAACCCAATAATCTATTATGTTAGTCACATCCAAAACACTGATGGAATTCTTAAATGAAGGATTTCTTATGGAAAAGCTTACCTGAAAATAACCCAAAACATAGTGTGGATAAAATAGCAGCCATTCTTTTTTGAAGTAGTTTTATGGTAAACTTATCCTATTAATTCTAACATTTGTTATGATTGCATAAGGAATAAAATTGAATTTCCTTGAGGCCCTTGCCACAGGCACTTGGCAGCTAAGTATAAGGAAGGCCTTTATACCTTTTGGTTGGGCTTGGTTTCTCTAACTCAAAGGCAGCCCATAAAGTTATCACTTAAATTTCTCTTTCCATATTGCTATTCATGCCTGTCAGGAAGTTCTTATGGGCAGGGCTGAGACCAATTACCACATTTGGAAAGGAAGGTCTTTGAGACCATTCTTCTATTGTTTGGTAGAAAATAATTCACTTAAAAAGTACTAGCTTTTGCCCTAGCTGGTTTTTCTCATTGGATAGAGAGTTGGCCTGCAGACCAAAGGGTCCTGGGTTTGATTCTAGTCAAGGGCACATTCCTTGACCCTGGTTTGGGTACGTGCAGGATCACATCAATGTTTCTCTCTGTCCCCTCCCTCCTTCTTCTACTCTCTCTAAAACTCAATAGAAAATATCCTTGGGTGAGGATTAAGAAAAAATAAAAAGCATCAGCTTTTGACTTCTATTTCTATATGTCTCATGATTTATTTTTTTTAAATTTTCTTTATCTTTCTTTCTTTCTGTTGGAGCCATCTCACAGATTCAAGACGGACCCTCACCTAAAATTTGGTTTTAATGTCCACACACAGGAAAGGAATAGATTACACTATTTTTTGTACTTATTTAAGGATTTCAGGTTCTAGATATTGGCAATTGAATCTAATAGTGGCTTTCTGGATATTGTTTTAAAAAACAAACAAAAAAAATGTTTAGTTTACTTGGACTAAAAAAAACACAATTGTGTAGTCCTCAATATCTCTTTTAATGGTACAAAAGACCAAAAGGACCTGAATTTTAGTTAGGAAGTGTGCGTGTGTGTATGTGTGTGTAGATCAGTGATTCATAAAGATGAAGGTAGATTTTATTTGGTAATAATAAAATTCACTTAAGACTTTTATTTTAAAATTTTTATTTTGTTTTTCAATAGCTATTTATCCATAAACCTTTGTTGTTGTTATTTCACTGCAATGTTTGATTTCTCATAACTTATTGTGCACAAATCTCTACTATAGAAGTTAAAAGTGTGTGTTTGATATCTAAAAATGTATCCATATAAAAGCCTAAGCAACTGTTCAACCATTTGACCATTTGACCAGTAGCTATGACATGCACTAACCACCTGGGGGGGGGGGGGGAGATGTTCAATGCACAGGCATGCAAGCATGGAACAGATTGATAAATCTCAGAAGGAAGGGGGTAGAGGGTACCAATGATCTTATATGCATTATAAGAGATTAACCAATGATCTTACATGCATACTAGAGGCTCAGTGCACAGATTCCTGCACTGGTGGGGTTCCTTCACGTGGCCTGCAGGGATCAGGCCTAAACCTATAGTTTGACATCCCCTGAGGGGTCCTGGATTGCAAGAGGGCGCAGGACAGGCAGAGGGACTATACTGGGCCTCTACTATTTATATAAATATGCAAATATGCATACATGATCAAATATATGTCAACATTGCATTTCTGATTCAGAAACTGATATTCTCAATGAGTTGCTCCTATTATTCAAATATCAATATATCAGAATTTGAGGATCCTACACTGGTCTATTTTATTATATTCTCTACAATTCATTACCAAATTGTGAGGATTAAATAATACCAAATGATCATATGTACAGCTTGAACTGCTTTCATATTTATATTAATTCAATATTCATTCCATCTCTCTGAGTAGGATCTATTTTGTCCCCATTTGACAGATGAGGACATGTATACACAGCAGGTTAGAATCTTGTCCTAAAAGAGCATTGGGATTAGATTCTAGATATTCTGACTCTCATCAGGTAAAGTCATAGTTGTAAAATTTATTTTGCATTTTTGACACTAGACTTTTACAACAAGTATGATTTTTTCCCTCTGCACTTGTCCTCAATTTATCTCTGTGCTTCCTTTTCACTCAAAATATTCATGTGTTTTTTTCTTCTTTACTGTAGGCAAAGAAAAATCTTTAGTGGCACACACTTTAATGTGCACATTATATAGCATTCATATTGATATTATGATTACCAATGGGGAAGTCACAAACTTGACTTTATATATTCTCTTTGGTATTACAAAAAAGAACTTTGGAATTTTGTACTATATTTTGGTTCTTTCTATGCATTATTTTGGTTCATTTACAGTTAATTCAATTAACTACAAATCTAATTACACATAAATGAACCAAAATAATGCATAGAGAGTTTACCCAGTTAAACTTTAAAAATTAATCAAGTACTTTATGATAGAATGTCTGAAAAATTCTCATTGACTCTGTTGTTAAATGTTTCAGTGTGCTTTCTAGCAGCATAAATTGTATAGATCTAAAATTAGTGTAAAATTTGTTTTCTCATATTAGAATAAAAACTAAAATGAAGGTTTAAAAATTTATACTAAACATCCAAGTATGACTTTTGGTTACTCTTGTGTTCTTATGACAAGGAAAAAATTGAACGTCCCATGTAGAAAATTTGATTATACTTGTCTACCGATTACTATAATTCATAATTATCATAAAAATGCCTTCTGGAGTGAAATGGCAATTTAATAGTTGCATAGTGTCAGTCAGCTGCAGTATACAAAATGAAATGTCTTTCATAAGGCAACAGGGTCTTAAATAAATAGATCTGTTAAAATAATAAAATGTTGGCACATAAAATTATCTACTCAACAGATTTCTACTGTATTTAGTTAAATTGCATCGAAATCATTGGGTTTGGAGTTTTATAAGAGTTAGTGATTTGCATTATCATCTGAGATATTTAAATATTTTTATTATTCAATACAAACTCTCTAGTATAAATCCTTGTGAAGATGGTTTATGCTTTGAAATAAAAATGACTGTCTCGCAGAGTGTGATTCAAAGAATTAAAGCTTTATGAATTGTGTTCCAAATGGTCACATATTCATAAATTTGCCAGGTTAAATAAAGAATTCTTAATTAAACAGAAAGTTTTGGGTTTGAAATGAAAAAAATAAAATAATTTTTGGGTTTTATGTTTTTATTTCTAAGAAAGTTATCCTGGGAATGACATACTATATCTGCTATTACTAGAAAGTATGTAAGGGAAGTATTACTATTTATTTCTTTCAGTGTCATAATGAGTGGACAATGTTATTGGATTATAATTTACCTTTAGGTTATGAAACTGATAAGTGCTGAGTTATCTTTACCAGCACTTTCAGGAGACTAGCTTAGAAGAATTCATCCTAAGAACGTTAGATCCTGTAGTTAATTTGTCTCTGTTATGCTGATCTACAGCTTTGGGTCATTTTCTGTTTTATGACAGCCTTTGAAATTCCTATTGGATGATTGTTCTGGCTTGTTTTTCTAACTTAATTTGGAATTAAGCAGTGAAAAATCTATATTTGAAATGAGACCAACGTGAGAAGAAAGAACTAAAAAGTTAAATCCTAGAGAATGAAGGGGGGAAGTAAAATAGACTTTTAATATCCATATTCATTTATATTATAAAATACACACATAAAGGTTCCAGTGTAAATAAGATTATTATTTACACACACAGCATATACATGTGGCGTCATAGCGCCCAGATCTCTTAACCCTTGGGTGAAGCAGCAAGATCCAGATCTTACCCTCCATATACTGTTTTATGTTTTGGGTGCAGGAGACAGCAAAAAGAACCTGGGTGCTTTGCTGCATGTGAAGGCTGTCTTCACTAACCCTTTAGAATGCATATCAATCTCTCCAGGGAAAAGATAAGGACATTATCTCCAGCTTTTATAATGTCTTTACAGTATAGCTTCCCCGGTAAATTTATCACTATCTAAATCAGTCATAAATTATCTTCCCAAACTTGCTTATGTCTTAAATTTATGAAAAATTTACTCAGAAAGTTTTAACTGTGCAGAAATTAAAAAAAAAGTTTTCTCTACACTTCACAGGGGATTATTGTGTTTTAGAAGAATTATAAATCATATAATTATTTAAATTGTTACTATACTGAGTATGTGTATTGTTTACTAATTTTCTAAAGATTAGGTCTAAACCATTGGACCTGGATAAGTCTGTATTCATGGTTAAGCAATTACAGCTGTAGTAAGGGTAGAAGTGCAGTGGCAAGAGCCAAAGAGATGTTTACCTGGTTATCCTTTATAATAAAAGCCTAAAATGCTAAGTGTTCCATTGTCCGTTCAACCAATCAAAGCATAGTATGTTGATATGCTAAGGCCACTCAACCACTTGCTATGATGTACACTGACCACCAGGGGGCAGAGAGTTGACTAATCAATCAGTTGCTATGACATGTAGTGACCACCCGCAGGCAGAAGCTTTGACCAATAAGTTAGCTTGCTGCTGGGGTCTGGCCTATCGGCACTGAGTGAAATGTGCTGGACATGCCCTGGAGTCCTTCCTCGAACCTCCCCAGCTCTGATTGTGCACTGGTGGGGCACCTAGGCCTGGCCTGCACTCTCTCACAATCTGGGACTCCTCGGAGGATGTTGGAGAGCAGGTTTTGGCTCAATCCTGCAGGCCAGGCTGAGAGACCCCATTGGTGCACGAATTCGTGCACTGAACCTCTAGTTGTATAATATTTGCATTCAGATCAAACGAGGTCTTTATGATTCACATATTCTTTTAAGGGTCCATATGTCTCTTGTGTGAGATAATTCAATTATCACAACACCTAACTCTTCCTAAGAAGACTATATCCAAGTGTTAATCTTCATAAGCCTACTGGTTGTATAATTTGCTTTAATGATTATGTCCATGTTTTTCATTTCTAGAAGGAACTGTTTCTGCTAAATGCACTGATGGTATTTTCCCTCCACGACCGTAGGTATTAACTCAGCTATTTTACACTACAGCTGGTAGACAGAATGTGCTTCAGCTATTAGAAAAAAACAAAACAACAAAAAAACCCCTCAACAAATTAAAACAAAAGCATCAGTAATACAAATAGAGAAGACAGGCTCTTTGAACTTGTGGGGTTATTTGCATACAGCTTATGTTGTAATTCCCAGGAAGGTATTTGATTTTTCTGCAGTCTTCAATGGCAGTACATTTTATTCTCCCTGACAGCAAAAGTAATTGCTTTGAACATAACAAAAGTAATTGTGTGAGAAGTTCAACATGACTTTATTGGAGCACCTCTGTAGTCTGCCGGATTTCCATGCCTAAATGTGAAAAAGCAAATACATTGCTGGTGCTTGAGAAGTGAGATTTTGGTTAGGGCAGCGTGACATACTCAGGTACATCATGAACCTTCATTAGTTCCTATTTTTTTCCAGCTTGAGATACTTTAATAGAGTATGTTCTTTTTACTTGATAATTTGTGTCATTTTCGAAGAATGGCCTGAAGCATCAATGGTTATGTTATAAAATCGCTAATCACCATTTTTTTAAAAAATACTGATTAAAAAAATCAGTTTAAAAACCTTGTCAGTTTCCAGCATTTGCATCCTTCTTTCTCACAGCTCTGCTATCTGCCTTCCTCTTGCAGCGTATCTGCGTTTCAGCTTCTAAAACGAACCTTATCCAAGTAAGAGAAAATTAACTGAATTGAACGAAATTCTGTAATCAGCGAATCATCTTATGCCTGTGTGACCTTGCCAGTTCTTATTGATAGAGCTTCCTTCCCCAGTGCCTCACGGGTATCTACTTTAAGGCTCAGTTCATAGCGCTCCCTCCAGGAGCCATTCTTCTATTCATCCCTCTGCAGAAGGGAGCCTCAGATCACACAAGCCCCTCCCCATGTGAGGAAACACACTCAGGTCAGCCTCACTTCTTTCAGCACTTTCCTTATTTAATTATGTTTAAAGCGTTGTTTCATTGTGATAAGAACACCTAACATAGGATATAGCTTCTTAACACAGTTTTTAAAAGTATGTAATAGACTATTGTGGATTTTCAGTATATGTTGGACAGCTTTAGAGCTTTTTCATCTCATAAAACTGAAACTTAATGCTCACCGATTAGTAGCTACTCTTTTTTCTTTTCTCTCCAGCCCCTCGCAACCTTTCTACTCTCACTCTACAAATGTGGCCATTTTTAGATGATTCATATATGCCGAATCAGCCCGTATTCACTTTTCTATGATTGGCTAATTTCATTTAGCATACTGTGTTCTGGATTCCTCTGTGTGGGCACATATTGTGGGTTTACTTTTTTTTAAGGCTGTGTTTTATTATATGTCTAAATAAAATATTTCCTTTATCCATTTTCCTTTGCTGGATACTTTGGTTCTTTTCACATCTTAATTATTGTGAATAATGCTGCAATGATCATGGGGATGCTAACATGTCTTCAGGACCCTGATTTCATTTCCTTTGTATATACACACATAAGTGGGATTGCTGGAATATAGTAGTTCTATTTTTTTTTTGAGAGACCTCCATACTGTTTTCCATGGTGACTGTACCATAAAGCATTTCCACAAACAGTGTGCTAGAGTTGCAATTTCTCCACATCCTTACCAACACTTGTTATCTTTTGTTTTATTGGTAATAGCCATCCTGCGTGGTGGGAGGTCATATATCATTGTGGTTTTGATTTGCATTTTCTTGATTACTAGTGACATCGAACAGCTTTTCCAGCACTGGTTGCCCATTGATATGTCTTTCACGGAAGAAGAGGTGCCCCCCTTTTTAACCACAGTAAAAACTCTGAACCAACCATTTTCCTCACTCTCCCAAGCCATTTCAAACTTGCTTTTGAATCTTACCCTGCTCACCCCAGAAACCACAATTCAGGTAATGAATCTTAATTCACTTGGTGTATGTGTGGTGTCATCAGTTCCTATATCTACCCTCAAGATTGGGTGGGGTCTGTTCTGTACTTACAGAACAAGCACACAAAAAATGCATTAATATATTCTCGGGCTTCACCTGGAAAGTGAACACAAGTAGTTACTAAGAGAATTTGTGTCAACACAACTATTTGCTTAGGAAATTTTACTCAGGGAGATAAGACTGCTAACCAGTCAAAACATTGTTTCAGAAAATCTTTGAAAACCAACTTATCTATGTTTGCCCCTCTGGGCAAATAGCTGCCCAATCAGGACAACAGCCTGCTCACCTGGGCACAAAGCTTCCTTATCATGACAATGGTCATCTTTGTCAAGATTGATATCAAGATCCTGGCCTTGTTATGTCCACTCATCCTCCCCCCCCCCCACCTCCCCGAGGGGAAGGAAGAGGGAGAGAGAGAAACATCAATGATGAGAGAGAATCATTGATTGGCTGCCTCCTGCACAACCCCCATTGGACATTGAGCCCATAACCTAGGCATGTGTCCTGACTGGGAATCAAATCTGGGATCCTTCAGTCCACTCTATCCACCAAGCCAAACCAGCTAGGGCTGTCCACTCATCTTAAACGATTATGTCATGGACTCTGACATGAACTTTGAATCACTTTTCTTGCCTTCAAAGTATTACATCAAACAATTGGAGTTTAGGGAATAAATCCTATAAATGCCCCTTTTATTCCCTTCCCTCTGATACCATTAAAAGTTTTTAAAGGTTATAAATTTAGTAAGCTCAGCTTTGACTGATCAACAGTTTTTTTGTTGCTTTCTAAGAGTGGGCTGACCTTTGTGGTTAGTCTAACACAGACGCATATTGAGCCTTGCTTAAAACCTTAATTGCTTTCTGACTGCTTTTTACATGACTTAGCATAGTTTGAGTCACTGCTGTTTCTTAAAATTGCAGCCATTCTCAGTAGTGACCCCAGTGTTTCATGGGTAGTTTTCTGTTCTCTTGCCTCTATCCGGCCATAATCAACTAAATTTTGTGTATATTCAGAAATATGAACTTTTTAAAATCAAGAGATTGCCTCTGCTATCTGTGGTACAGTGATTTACACAGTAAGTAGTCATAGAGTATTCACTATGTTAATAAACTCCTATTGAGTATGTTATTGACAAGTTTCCAACTTCCCTCTTTATTCCCCAACATATGATGCTTCAGATCTTGTGCTGGTTGTATTCATATAGTTGATACTTTCCCCTGTCTTTCTCTCTCTCTCTCTCAAAAAAAAAATCAATGGAAAATTATGCTTGGATGAGGATTAAAAAAATGAGAAAAGAATTTGTCTGGCTTTTGTCCCCAGTTCTGGGAAGTAGCTTCTCAATCTTTGGAAAGTCCTCAGGTGATAAGAGTATCGTTGCCACTTGTGGTGGATCGAGGTTTATATTAATGACGTGATTCATGGTAGGATTCTGTGCAGTTTATGTTAATGAGCGATGACTCTGGATAGGGGTTTCCCAGGATGGAAAGACCAGCCATATATTAATGGGTTCCAGCTTTGAGCGATGTGGTATCAGCTCAACCTCTGAGGAGGGAAAGGGGGCTGAAGATTGAATTTAATCACAAGGCCAATGATTCAATCAGCCATGCCTACACAGTCAAAGCCCAGAAAAGCTCTGGACACTGAACTCGAAAGAGCATTCCTGGTTGGCCATACTCTATGCATATTATTATATATTTATGTGCTGGGAGGTTGACATACACTGACTCTATAAAGAGCAAACCTTGAAAGCATTGCGTTTGAGATCCTCTGAGACTTCGACCTATGTGTCTTGTCTTTTGCTGGTTCTGATTTTAATTCTCTCTTGCTGCAACAAAACTGTAATAATAAGCACATAGCACTTCCCTGAATTCTGGGTTACTAGACCATTAGGATTAAGCCCCCAAATAACTAGGCTGTAGGAAGTGTGTGGTTGGCTAAGGAATTAAAGGGACTAATTGCTATCCAAAGAGATGCGGTAAAAGTCTTCCTTTCCCGGGGAGACAAAATAAGACTCATCCTTTAAGGAGGGTTATAAGAGAAAATGAGAACACATGGCACAAAAATACCACCCATAAAACATATTTTTAAATGAGCAAATGAATAGCTCAGCTCATGTCAGCTTCTCTAGCAATATTCCAGGTCCTTTCGAGGCCAGAGAACTTCCTACTGTGCATGCCAATCATCTCTTCTTTATCTTTCTGTGGTAGTAGTCATTCCATTGCTGTTATTCTCCACAGACCCGTCTCTTCTACCGCTGGAGGAAATTCTGTAGAATAGCGAGTATGCTTGGTTCATCCTTGAATACATAGCAGATGACTGGCACAGTGTCTGCCTTTGCAATGAAACACTGAAAACTCCATGGTGGTTTGCAATTCTTAGGCCATTCTGACCGAAGAAATATAAACTCACCTTGCAGGTCTCCTTTGAACTCACCTTTTCTTAATATGCTTACTATCTTTTTTTTTCAAATTAGTGACTGGATTAGGAGACCAGAGACAATTTAAAAAAAATTAGTTGAGATGAATGCAACTAATTTGCATTAGTTCTTCTCTCGAAGGTAGCAGCAGACATCTGGGCATGTTTGAATTTGAGTTGGCATCATGATACTAAAATGCTAATACTAAGTGGAGATTTCTTTTCTAAACATCAGTCAGAGCCAGTTTTTCCTTGGCCCACAAAACCACATAACATTTGAGAAAGCTGTTTACCTTAACCAGTTCCGTTTTGCTTGCACCTACCCGTCACGGTGAAATAGTGTCAACATTCACCCCCAGCGGCCAGCGCCATCATCTCACCTCCTACAAACACATGTGCTCAGTCTGCCCATTTGAAGCTTAAGATAGAGGATAGCAAAACCTCTCTGTGACCTGAAGCCAGCGGCTTAAAGCCACTTTATTGACATCAGAGGCAGGAGATGCAGCAACGTAACCGAGTTGCGGTTGCCCAGAGTGGTGGCAAAGCTTCATGATGTTCAGCTCCAAGTGACAGATGCCAACGCTTGGAAGCTGTGCGAGAAGGGAGTTATAGTAAGCGGGCTGCAGGAGACAGAAAACACACAGAGCTGTGGCAGGGCATTCCCGAGAAATATGGATTCAGCCGGTGCTGTTTACAGATCAGAAAAAATGTATTTTTGAGATAAAAATCCAATCTGTGAGATGGCAATGAGAACATGTGGCATCCAGTAATCCACTATCAAAGCTGATCTCCCCACTCCCGGAGACGAGTGATACGAAAGAGAGGAATCAGAGTCGGTGATTTATTTCATTCTTCCTCAGGCTGTCTTTGGGGGATTACGGATGGCTGATGCTGATACAATGAAACAACAAGTTTGAGACCAAGCGATTCTTGAGAAATGACAGATATATCTGGCTGTGCGCTTGAGCATCGGGAAAGTACTGATAAAACTGTGCTTGGAGTTGAGAAATGTTCATTCTGATTTATCACATGTATATATTTGATTAAGGCAGGGAAGAGGAAGGCTACGTGAAGTCTGAAGTACATGGCACATTTGGAATGTCAAATTGGCATTTCATGAGTATACGACATACTTGGAAATGAAATGAAAATAACTAGAAACATACATGGCAGCATTGTTTATTAGAAGGTATCTACAATTTTCTCTGCAAAAAGGAAAGACTACTTAAAATTTCTATTCTGCTAGATGTTGCCACAGTGAGTTGAGTATAGAAACTGTGCTTTGGCAGAGACAGAGAGTGTGATCCCATAGGCTAACTCTAAACTAGCTTCATAACTGAGAAAAATAAGCAGTTTTGGGTCTCTGTTAGCCTCAGACCCTAGCAGAGAGTTTGGAAAAGGTAAATGTTGCTTCATCAATGGTAGTTAAATTGAATTAAGTACAGTAAGGAAGGTCAAGCAGATTAAAGATTATAAATTGCCCTAGAAAGAAAGTAAAGAAAGAAAGAAAAAGCACATCAAAGTGGAGATTATAAATATTTTTGACTGAATGCCTGACGAAGCTAATTTATTCATTGTGTCCAGTTTTATTTCTAAAACTGAATGCATTCCCTTCTATTCAAATAGCTACTTGCAACATGAGTCTTCTTAGGCTGACGGGCCACTTTGGGACCCAGTGGAGGGGTAACTCCTTAGCGACAAATTCACTTTGATGAGACCTCAATTTCATATCAACAGGTTCCCTCCATAAACCATCAGGATATGACTTCAGATTCCTAGCTAATATTATATTGTCCATTAAAGTGATACATCGGCTGGATGATTTAGTATCAGGAAAAACATGATCTCATTTGAGGAATCGGTATATTGTTTTTTATCAGATCATGACAATTAGATAATCCATCTTGTTTTCATTTTTATCTTATCAGGAGGCCCCAAACAAAATATAATGTAACTACTTAGGCATATGTTAATACATTTTCTTTGACATGTTTCTCTTTTCTGTCTATCCTAATATTCGCATAGTAAAACTGAGTGAACCAATGCACATATGAGAGGTATATTGGTAGCTAGCCAACCTGCAGACCAGGTATTCGTCATCATAAAAATGCTAAATCAAACAACCTGGAAAAATATTCCGGTGATAAGACAAAGACCTGAGGGCACTCAAGTTGGATGAAATGGAACAACCTTCATACTAGACACCTAACACTGTGTGTCACTGAAAACATCACATTTAAAACAGTCATTAAAGTCACCAGAATATTGTCTTTTATTCCTTCAATTTCAAAAAGAAGGATTTAATACGTATTAATATCTGTTTAAGAAAACTTGGTGTCCTAGACATATAAGGTAATTAATGTTAGCATTCTCCACAATTTGATCTAAAGTCAGAGTTCAAATGCCACCTGGAATTATATTTTTTCTTAAATACATGTCTATAATCATATGTAAATGCCCACATTTATTTGTATGAATTTGTTTTAATAGCATATACTATAGTAAATATTATGGTTATTATAGCATATAATGCCCAGTATATGTGCTATATATTTTTACATAAGTATATATTTATATAGTATGTTAAAAATAAAGAATATTAGATATTTGATTATTTTTGAAGATTAATAGAAAATTAAATTTGTTAGACTAAGAGTCTGTGATAGTATTTTCTCAGATTTCTAATACTGAAACTTTCCTGAGTGACATTTGAATTTTTTTTTTCCAACTGGAAGAGGTCACACTACACAGACACCGTCTTAAATAAAGAAATTAATGTAAACCACCATTATTGTAATATTGAAGATTAGTATTAAATAAGGACATTAAATGTGTACCACATTGAAGATTTTTCTATTAATGGAAATGACAAAACAGAGCACCAAAGTGAAACTTCTGTAACAGAAAACTTACTTTAGATGAAGTCATATTATGGTATTTGTTTTTCTGGATAGATAGTGTGCAATAAAGTCCTGTGCTAAGTTTATAAGACCGTTTACCCTGATGTCTCATACATAAGGTTAAAAATGGAAATAAGTAATAGATATAGAACCCCGGAGAGGTAAATTACATGTTAGCTTAGAGGGAGCTGCGTTTTGTGAGGCTCTGTCACCACCGGGAATTCTGAAAGATACACCTACATGAGCTCTTTACTGGGACCTTACAATGCGTGAAACACTAAAATATACCCTGAAACTTTTAGATTTGATGCAGGTACCATTTTACAAGGAACTGCTGTGCTCAGATGCTAAATTCTGCTTCACTAGAAATCAAATAATGCCCCTAGCACCACCTATGTATGGCAACTCAGAGAAAAAACAGTAACACAAATGTCCTAGGTTCACATTAATGCTTTGGATTCCACTATTTAGTGAAGATAGCTATAAGTTTTGCCCGATGTCTGAGATATTTTAAAAATAAAACCATTTTTTAAAAATTACTAAATGCCCGCATCTCTTCTTAATAACTTGGTCACTGAAAAACTCTACTCCTAAGTGAAAAATCATTAAATAAAAAAATACTTCCTTTAATTTTAAAGAAAAAAATAATACATACCATCTTAACCCTAAATATCCAAACAATTTTCACAGATAAAAGTGTAAGTCAGCCGAAACCGGTTTGGCTCAGTGATAGAGTGTCGGTGTGCGGACTGAAAGGTCCCAGGTTCGATTCCAGTCAAAGGCATATACATTGGTTGTGGGCACATCCCTGGTAGGGGGTGTGCAAGAGGCAGCTGGTCGATGTTTCTCTCTCATCGATGTTTCTAGCTCTCTATCTCTCTCCCTTCCTCTCCGTAAAATACCAATACAATATATATTTAAAAAATGTAAGTCAGCTAAATATCCATAAATTTAATAGGTTACAAGTCATTTAAACCAAAGAAATACTGTTTGTTCATAAAATAAAACATAGCTAAGTTTAATGTCATTCCTTTTCTGTCTGTCTCTACCAGGTTCTTGGAAGATTTTTCAGTCTTTTCGGAGCTTGTGGTTATTTCGTATTCAAATGCATTTTAAAATAGGGGGATGGGTGGAAAGAGATCAAGCAAAGAATTTGTATTCATAAATCATAGCCCATGGACACAGACAATAGGGTGGTGAAGGTCTGGGGCTGGAGGTGGGGCAGTCTAGAAGGGGTCAATGGGGGAAAAAGAGAGCATATGCAATACTGTCAACAATAAAGATGAAAACAAACAAACAAATGTATAAATTGTTCTATAGTCAAGATTTACCTCTAAAAAATAAATGAAATAGAATTCTATTAAATAAAGTAGAGGGTGGGGGTAAGAAAGAGAGATAAACCAAAGGACTTGTATGCATGCATATAGGCCCAACCAATGGACACAGACATGGGGGGTGGAGAGCGGTGGGAGGGGAGGGAAGGAGGAGGTTATGTGTAGGAGGTAATGGGGGGTAAAGACACATAAGTAATAGCCTAATCAATGAAGAAAAAAAAGTCCAAATACAGAAGTCTTGGAAAATTGAGAAAAGAAAATATACACTAGGCCGAAGTCATAGTATATGCTGCTCTTTCATCTCTCCGATCTTATAGTGGTACACAAAAAGGGTTTTAAACCTATCTAAACAAAGGAAACAGTTTACTTTTGTTTTATAAATATTCTCTAAGTGAAAACCTTTTTGCTAAGTAAACTAGTGAATGTGCTTTCTTTCTGATATTATATCAATATATCACTACTATATAGTGTTTCTTTGGTGTGGTTTGGGATGAAAACTTAATAAACAAATAAAAAATGTAATTTTTAAAATAAGCTGATATGTCTAGGAGTCTGACTTATAAACTTACCTCAACTGTTCAGTTGTAAATAGTAAATTAAGTAGTGCACTTCTTGTTTTAAACTACTTAGGAGTTTCAATAGCTCTTAATTTTAAATTGATATCTAATTAATTTGACACTATAAATTCTTTTAAAAATATTCATTTCATCCAAAGTTACTTTTGAAAAGTATCTTGATGTTAAGTATGTCTTCAGAGGCCTTGGAATGATCTGTTTCCCATATATAGGGTATTTTTTAGAAAAATGTATATTTTTATTGATTTCAGAGAGTAAGGGAGGGGGGAGATAGAAATATCAATGTTGAGAGAAAAATAACTTATCAGCTGCATCCTGCACATCCCACACTGGGAATCAAGCCTGCAACCTGGGCACGTGTCCTGACTGGGAATAAAACAGTGACCTCCTGGTTCATAGGTTGATGCTCAGGCAGGGTATTTTATATTAGAATTAAATATACATACCATTTACTAGTTAAGGCAATATTCATAACTAAATGCCCAAGAAGAGTTAAACTGGAACAGTGATTAAAATAAGTTTATGAGAACATAATTTAATTTAATTTTTTCTTGATAGAAGAACATTGTCTCCTGTAAAAAATGTGCAACACATACATTCTTTTTTTAAAATATATTTTATTGATTTTTTTACAGAGAGGAAAGGAGAGGGATAGAGAGTTAGAAACACTGATGAGAGAGAATCATTGATCAGCTGCCTCCTACACATCTCTTACTGGGGATGTGCCTGCAACCCAGGTACATGACCTTGACCAGAATTGAACCTGGGGACCTCTCAGTCCAGAGGCCGATGCTCTATCCACTGAGCCAAATCGGTTTCAGCACAACACACATATTCTTATAAGACACATATGCCACACACACAAGGAATATACACACACACACACATTCAAATAGTCTCATAATTTTCTTAGAAGTAACTTTATTATGATTTTGCTAAAATTTCAACAGTGAAAACAGTTTTTATTCCTGTGCTGTAGGTTAGCTATTAAAAAAATGAATCATCAATCCCTGTCATCTATAAAAGTCTCTGATGACTTGTGCAATCCATGTAACTGGAAAGCATATTCTCATTGAAAAAGGGATAAAGCCTCTTCCTCTGTCCTCCTACTGTTCACAAAAGGTTCTTAAATTGTAGGGTTAAAACTTTGAGCATAACATAGCGGAGAAAAATTATATCTTTTGGTGCAGTCATCAGAGAGAATGATCGGCAAATATTTAAACCAGAATAATTGTTGTGTTTTTCTTTCCACTTCATATGGGTTTAATTACAATTGAGTGAATCTATGCTGTTGCTGAGAAGCTTAGATTAGAATGAATGAATGGATGAGTAAATGAAATATATCAATCCATAAAATGGCATACTGAGTAATCTTTACATATCATGGTATTTCGTGGAATACTGAATAAGATGGAAAAAATTGTATGTGATAAAATAAATGGTAGAGAAATTTCAAAAATTGCACCAAAATCAGCAGCAGAATCAACAACAGCAGTAATAGGTAACATTTACAGAGTGCTAATTCATTGTCTGATATGATTCTAAATAACTTTACATATACATCAATCATTTAATACACATTCTATGTAATAAGAGAGGACTATGCTAATTATCTGTTAGGCTGTGACAGATAATTAGGTGTAGCGACCAATTGTGTAACAACCTGATTAGCAGGAGGGTGGGGCAGTGAACTACAAGCTGGTGGCCTAGAGGTACAAGAGGGGGCAGGGCAGCAAACTATGAGGGAGGATTAGGGGAGAAAGGGGAAAGGAGTGGGGGAAACTACAGGAGGGCAGCAGTGAGCAACTGGCTACAAGGAAGCTGTGGAGAGCTGGGGGGGGTGGCGGGGGGCAGGGCAGCAAGGAAGCAGGAGGCTGAGAGCTACAGGAGGGGGCAGGGCAGAAAGCTATGGGGGAAGGCAGGAGGGGGGGAGCTACAGGAGGGCAATAGCAAAGTTACTGGTGCATGAATTCATGTGCAGGGCTACTAGTTATAAATAAGTACTAACATTTTCTTTTTGCAATATTTGAGGCCCAAAATGGTTAATTCAACTGCCTGGGGTCACCTAGATAAAAGGGCCAGATCTGGGGCTCCAATCCAAGTTGTCAGGCATCAGTCTGTCCTCCGTACTGTGTGATTACACTCACACACACACACACACACACACACACACACACAGTTACAACACTCAAACACTCAGTTGGAGAAAGAGAAAGATGACAACCACCTGTAAGTAGAAATAAGCTTCCTTCCACTTAGAGGACAATCATGGATTTGAGAGTAAATGAGTAAAAGCCTTTCGCTATCTTGGATATCTTTTCTCTTCTTTTATTTATGATGCTTACAATACTGCCTACTTCCATGTTTATATAATCAGACTCAGCATCATTTTCCAGGCAGAAAATTCCACTATAATTTCCCACAAATGCATGGATGAATAAAACAACTAATATACTTTTAGATGCTATGCCATGAAATGATCTTGAGAAATTTTTTCTGCTGACTTTTTTTATGATTAGGACAAAATTATATTTCTTTGTGTCTTAGCTTCTACTCTGCTAGGTAATTCGGGAACCAGGTGTGCGCATACAATTTCCAGTTGGCTCCATGTTGGGTTTCCCAGATTAGAGTTACTCATGGCAGATCAGAAGCCAAAAGTAGCGGAAAACTCACAGTTCTTCACCTCTGGCTCTAATTTCCTTTCTTTGTTTTGGAGCAGGTGTCTCTTAAGTGTCTCTTCTAATTCCTCAAGTTCCATGGCAGCACCTTCCCTCAAGTCCCAGTTCCTTTAATACCATTTCCTTTAATACCAGTTCCTTTAATACCAGTGTTCCCCTGAGGATGATAGCTATTACCTGCATTTTATTATCTCTGATCACTTTGTTTGTTTGTTTGTTTGTTTATTTATTTATATTTTAAATCTGTATTGTTGAAAGTATTACATATATACCCTCACCTCCCCCATTGACCTCTTCTATCTGATTAATTTGTCATTTTGTTCCACCAGCTTTCTAACATCTGTATTAACAACATACTATATTAAATCTATTATTTTTGAGATATCTGACATGGTTTCTATTTTTTTTAAAACTAGGTCTTGACCAGGACTCTTTTACGCACTCATACAACAAATTCTTATCAATGAGAGTGGATTCTAGAGAGTAGAAAGGTAATATCTGATTATATAATATTTTGTTATTGATTGGATGTTATACAAATTATTTATAAAATACCTAATTTTTATTTAGTTAACCATGTACCAACCATCCTTCTAAGTGACTTACTTGTTTAATCTTCATAGCAATTCTAAGAGGTATATGCTGTAAGTGCATATATTTTTCAGATGAAACAAAGGCATATTGGCTTTTAAAAAGTGCTCTTAGCTAATAGAATTAGTATGGGGCAGAGGAGTTTATCTTTAAAGGGAAGCAGAGAATTGAGGAAATATGTTGAAAAACAGTGATAGTAAAATTATTGTTTTTCAAGATAGTAAATATTGAAGCATTGATTTGGATGGCATTCATCTGGTAGAGTGGTAACAACTGATGGTTTAGAAAATATAAAGGTCACTTTCAGAATTGACTTGAGTAACAGAGAAGCGCTTCTATATAGTAAATATGGACAGACTGTTTTCTTAGATAGGAAGACACACATTAGGCAAAATATATGATATAAATATATTGCTAGGATGGAGGCAAGAATGCATGACAATTCATTTATAATTAATTCTATTTTCCAAGTAAATAAGATGCAAAGCCAGTAGTTGAAATGAGGATTGGGAAAATAATGTTGGGATGACTAAAGAGAGGAAGGGGTGTGATTTGGTCACTTAAAATCAAATGGATTTACAAAGAGAACATAATAGTTTGTCATGCAACACTAAAAGTGAGATTGAAGTTATTGCTCATAAATTTAAAATGAGAGGAATCAACATTGTTATATCAGTCAGTATTCTCCAGAGCAACAGAACTAAATGTATATGTAAAAATCTGTATCTATTTTTATATCTCTGCTTATATCTATATCCCACCATTATCTACAAATATTCCTAAACATCCAAGGTGGGATTTCAAGTAGAAAAAACAAGTGCTATGGACAGACTCAAATTCAGAGAGGCATCAAAAACCAACAAGTAAAAAAAAAATAATACTGAGAAGAGTAAAGGATTTGGATCAGTTTTGCAATATATTTACCACAGAATAGATCGAAGAGAACAGGTTTAAATGATTTTGTAATGTGTTTATGTATGTGTATAATAAATGTTCTTGTCGGGGAAGAAGAAATTTTTCTCTACCCTTCTAGGTTTTTCAACTGTTCTAATAATTAAATTGACATGAGAGAAATCAACCAGAGAGAATAACCAAATTTAATTACATATGTAAATATGAAAACCCCACATACATGATAAAGACAGAATCAGAAGGTAAAATGAAACCTTTATAACATCTTGAACTAAGGATTAAGGAAAGAGGCCTGAGGCTTCAGAGGGCTGATGGGTAATACACAGGATAATAAGAGGACCAAATGTTCATTAATTAAATGTTTGCCCTGCCACATGCATATGCCATAATAAGTTATTTCTATTAATGACTCTTATTATGGTCAAGTTACACAATTCAAATTCCTTAAGGGAGAGGTAATAGTTGATTGTATTCAACTCAAAATAACTCACATGTCAAAATAGCAGAAGTTGGGAGCCTATTCTGAACTCCTCATTGTTTTTTAAATTTAGAGAACAGATAAAAAGAGCTTTAATGCTGAAGCCAGTTTCGCTCAGTGGATGGAGTGTTAGTCTGAGGACTGAAGGGCCCCAGGTTTGATTCCTGTGAAGGGCAAGTACATTGGTTGCAGGCACATCCCGGGTCGGGGGTGTGTAAGA
Organism: Vespertilio murinus; assembly: GCA_963924515.1. NCBI lineage: Eukaryota > Metazoa > Chordata > Mammalia > Chiroptera > Vespertilionidae > Vespertilio > Vespertilio murinus. The sequence goes on along the minus strand of OZ004706.1, from coordinate 190,453,156 downwards.
GGCAGCTGGTCGATGTTTCTCTCTCATCGATGTTTTTAGCTCTCTATCCCTCTCCTTTCCTCTCTGTAAAAAAATCAATAAAATATATATTTTAAAGAAAAAAAGAGCTTTACTGTTAGAGCACAGGAAGTAGAAAACTACATGTTTGAATACTTGATCTTTTTCTCCAGAAGATCTGACCAGACATTGAGATTCTTATGCAAATTCTCTGGATGTATTTCAAAATGCTTTGTAAATGTTAAAATCCATGTCACAGGGTTTCCGTGGCTACTTGCCTATTGATGGCATCTGCAGGCTCTCTGCTCTCACTTTTCACATTTTGTATCATTAAATTTGAGGCTTTGCACAAGTTAATTTGGAAGCAACTAGAGTCTGATGAAATGAAAATAAGATTGAGAGATGTTTCATCACCTTGGGATTAAAGGTGACAAGAAAAGGAGTTCACACATGAACAACTGCTGTCTTGAAATAAGCTAATAAAAGTGAATTGGTTACCAGACAATTTCAACTCTACAGATTTAAATAGAGAAAAGAAATATCTAAAAAAAAAAGTACTCCAGTTGTACTAATAAGGTAGGACAAAAACTACTTTGAATTTTTCTATATCTAAATTAATAAACGTGTCAATGTATTTGACACTTCATAGTATACTCAATACTTCAATTGCTATGAACTTTTCCTCTATTTATTGCTAACCACACAATGCGCGCGCACACACAGACACACACATGCACAGTGTTTATGGCCTCATGCATAATAAGGCAATCAATCCTGAGATGAGTAAATTGATGATTCTGTGACCATTATTAACAGGTATTTATTTAAAAAATCTGCTCTTTCCTGAAGCATTGCCACTTTTTTCTCCCTCCCCCCACCTTGGTGTAAGAAAGTCTGTGTTCACAAAATTAGCTCATACTTTCTCCTTAGTGCTGATTTCTTTACTTCACCATAGCTTCCTTTCTTCGTAATTGTGCCATAACTTCCTCGCTCTCTGAAGTCAATCAATTCTTGTGTCTACAGATTATAAATTAAGGTGCAATTCTTTGACTTACAGTGGGCAGGGATCAAGCATATTTGTATTTTTTTTAAAAAATATATTTTATTGCTATTTTACAGAGAGGAAGGGAGAGAGATAGAGAGCTAGAAACATCGATGAGAGAGAAACATCGACTAGCTGCCTCATGCACACCCCCTACTGGGGATGTGCCCGCAACCAATGTACATGCCCTTGGCCGGAATTGAACCCGGGACCCTTAAGTCCGAAGACTGACGCTCTACCACTGAGCCAAACCGGTTTCGGCCATATTTGTATTTTTTAATGCGTGAGAAATCACAGGTATAAAGTTTTAAAAAAAAAGTTATGTTTCTTATCCATATAATTTTTTTTCACCTAAAATTACCTGAGTACGTTCATTTTTGAAATGAAGAGTGACAAAGCAAATCTTATGGTTTGCAAACGACAAAACAAAACAAAAACCAGTCTTTTGCACTCAACATAGTACACCACAGCTTTTATTTGTTGATTTCTCTTAGCTTTGGCCTTATGCACTCAGGGTCTCTAATGCTGTCTTCTTTGCTAGTTTGCCTGGATTAAGCTTTATGAAATTCCTCTGGACAAGTGTGAACAGTAAAATTAAAATAGGTTGATAAGCACTTCAGGAGTCTTGAATAAAGCAGACCAATGTCTTTATCTGTAGTTTATAGGGATTTCCACAAGCAGTCTTGTGCTATATATATTTTTCTTTACTCAAAGAAACTTTACAGCATTCATATAAATGCTTCAATCATAAAGAAAATGTAAATTCAAACCCTGACTACCAACTGAAATATTTTGTGGCATTCTCATGGATAGATAGGTTAAGAGGAAAAGTAGGTCAGAAGGAAACTAAACTGAAAAATTCAATATTTGAGTACATGCTTAACCAAGGTCGCATAATCAGACTTCCAAGACAGCAGTCTACATCAGTGTTACCCAAAGTGTGGTATGCATACCCCCAGGGGTACGGGAAGAGTTTGGCGGGGGTACGCGTTGCACTGGAGTTTACTGGGATAAGCACTGCACCGTGCTTAGCTGCGCCTAATTCTACGTTCTCATGAGTCAAGTCAAGACAGTCTTGTGAGGCGTGAGATGGTCCAGTGTGCAAGTAAATGTTATTTATAATATAACTTTTATTTATATTTTATAATGAATAATTTTATTTTTCGTTTATTATTATTTTGTGTATGTACCAAAAAAAGAAAAAATAAATATATTTTGATTGTTATTAAAATACATCCTTTTTTTAATGAGGGGTACTCAGCGTTACAAAAATTATAGAAGGGGTACACATATGTCAAAAGTTTGGGAAACACTGGTTTACATGAAGGTCTCTTACTGAATCTGCACCTTCAAACCCAACCCACTTTACTCTTTATAATTAGTGAGATGGCTTTTTCTGGAGATAATTCTTTCTGGACCTCTTACATTGCAACGGGTCTTATTTTCTGAACAAAGGCATCGCGATTCAGCCAATTTCTGCTGGATTTTCTTTTTGGGATAAGCAAATAGCCTTGAAAGGGAGAGATTTCAATTCCAGAGTAAAAATACGGGGAATGTCCCTCTGTGTAAGATCAGAGCGTTCCTGATATCAAGGCTCTTCTCCTGGAATTCATCCGACCTTGTGGTCAGGAAGCACCTGACCCTCATTGAGTTGCCTCCTGGGAGCTGGGGCTCAGACACAAGGGCAAGATCATTGCTCAGGCCTGTGCTGTAGCTGTGTGTATCAACCCGCTGTTTACTCTGACCCAGAAATCTCATGACTTCCCGCTAGTATCTGAGTTTGTGACAGGCTCACTTGTTAGCTTGAAAGTAAGGTAAACTTAGACATTGCTCCAGGGCTGACAAGCTTATTTGAACTTTAGAAAATGCCTTAACAGTTTTCCTAGACTGGATTATACTGTATTTCATCATTTTTTTAGAGAAAGATGTGTTCTTTTACACCAAGATACCTTATCTGATTGCATAACTAACATGCACTCACAGTAGAAATGGAGGAACTCTAAAATATAAAGAAGACATTAAAATGCCCACCATTCTGCCACTTAGAGAAAGTCATTAACAATATCTTCCATATCTTCTTAGGTCAGCCCCATCTTGAGGGTACATGAACATATACACATATATTTACACATGGAAACACATTTTTATAATTTGAGACCATGCTGTATATTACTGTTATATTTTGTGCTTTAATTCTAGAACTTCATTTGTGCCTTCTTACGGATAATTCACAATATTGCATACTATTGGTATTGGATTATGAAAGATACCACTTGGGTTTTTAACTTACTTTCCCCCCACTATCTCCTTTGTCTCTCATACCCTCTTCCAGTTCCCACAAATTATAGTTCATACTAGCACTTCTGGGATACTAACCTATCCTGCACATTCTGCTAAAAGCTTTATATGCATTATTACTGTAATAATCTCCAGAATCTTAAGAAAATATTATTTATCTTTTATTTCTATTTTACCAGCTGTCCATGTTATCCTTAGAAAGGCACTTCCTCACCCTAAAATAAAATAAAACATTAAACTTCTTGTCTTAATTATTACTTTTAACACAAATCCATCTAGGGAGGTAGTGATCTTGTGACTTATAAGACAGCTGCTTTGAGAGAATTGCCTGTACATCCTGATACACCAAAGTTGATTTACTGGACATTTCCTAGAGCCATATATGTGTAACATGTAAAGGATTTTCCAGTTTATTTAGAAGATGTCAATAGTTCAAGGAAATGAATGGATATGAAAGGGAACATACCTAGCTAATATAGATAGTTATTCTCAAGTGTAGCATGTACAAACCTGGAATTTTGTGCAGAGAGACTGTATTATAGCCAATCCCAGTGACAGGACAATTGAAGAATCTCATCCCATGGAAGGCCCATATCTTAGTCCAGCTGTGGGCAAACTACGGCCTGCGGGCCGAATCTGGCCCGTTTGGCTATTCTATCCAGCCTGCGGAGCCGAAATAGTGGAGGATTCTCTTGCTCTCCCCTCCGCTCCTTCACCAGCAGCCCAAGATGAGAGTGCCAGCATGGTCAGGTTGCTTTTGTTCCAGCCCTCCGGTCCAGTTAAAGAACCCATTGTGGCCCTCAAGTCAAAAAGTTTGTCCACCCCTGTAACTTAGTCTGTTCAGGCTGATATACAAAATACCAAAGACCAGGTGGCTTATAATGAACAGCTATTTATTTCTCACATGTGGAGGCTGGAAGTTCAAGGTCCCGGTGCTGGCAGATTTGGTGTCTGGGGAGGGCCCATTTCTTGGTTCATAAGAGCCCATCTATTCCCCATGTCATCACATGGCAAAATAAACAAGAGAGCTTTCTGGGGTTTCTTTTTTGAGGGTACTCATTCCCTTGCTGAGAGGTCCACCCTCATGAACTAACGTCTGCTAAAGGCCCCACTTCCTAATGCCATCACTTTGGGAGGTGGAACCAAACATATGAAGTTTGGGGGACATATATACATGCAATATTTAGCAGCATAGTCTATAGAGCAGGAGGGATACACATTCCATTCATGGGGGATAACAGGGTGTCTTTCAAGACCATTCTGGCTGAGAAATCATTACTAGGAATGATAGGATGATGGAAATAATACTGAATTTTACTCGTTTGTAGAACATTATCTTTAAAGAGGACAAATGCTAGGACAATTCTTTCTTCTCTCATTGTGATCATTAATCATTGAGCTTCCTCTTGCCAACACACTGCTAGTGCATAGGCATGACCGAAGCTATGGTTTTCTTAACGTCCCATACAGCATTTGATCCAGTGCCAGCTGCCCTAAATGTAGATTAGATGCTGCTTTAGAATTTGGCAAGAGTATTGGAATCCTGCCATTATCCTAGAGTCCAACTTTCCTCCTGTTATATTTAGGTGTGTTTTTACTGCTAACTTTTTTATGTAGCATATTTTGAGATTGGTTTATCTTCACAGCCGTGTGTACTGTGAGGTTGAAAGGGTTAAGGAAAAGTAATTGAAAAACATATAAAGTCGTATGCAAACTTTGATTATAGATTATTTCCAATAATTACTAATTTTCATGCTGATCACTGCAAGATCTTTGCCTTTCACTGAAATAACGACTATAAATTTCAGATTACGATGGGAGAAAAAAATAAAATGTTCAAACACCTGTCCTATACATGCTCCCATTTTTTATATGTATTTTACAGAATGTGACCTAAAATTATTAGTTTTTAAATTTTTCTATGAAGGGGAGCGTTGCTAACAAATTCTTTAGATTTTAACTAGAGGCAGTGTTATGCTTTTGCCCACTCTCAAGGATGTGTATTCTTTATAGGAAGTGACATAAAATGTTCCTTCAAATAGAACTTTTATCATTTTTCTGTTGTTGGGCTACTATGATGGACTTACTGCAATGGCTTCCTTCCTGTAGTGTGCCAGGGAGAATCACGGAACCGTGTTTGGGCTCTTGCCTGACTTTGCATAGTCGCATCCACCAGTACTGCAAGCATTGTGCTTCCTGGGCCTGACAGCAGCATGACTAATATTTACGTTGTGGGCACCTAGCACACGCACTGCTATTCCCATTGCTTAATGCTGTCAATTGCAAGAGTTGGGTTTTGAAAATTAAGTCAAAAGTAATATTTCTACTTGAAAAGTTTGAAGGTAAATCAATCTGTATTTTTCTTTCTTTATAATTCATGTTAATTTTAAGTCCTCAAATGGCTCATGTTAAAATTGAGTTAGTCGTTTAGTCAAGCATATTGTTGTTGCTATTTTCTTTCTCCCAAAAGATATGATTTTTGAAAAGTACTGCTTCTAAGAGAATTCAGTTGGAAACTACTATTGATCATCTTTTCTTCTTTAAGAATCACTTTGAAAATATATATGTGTTAATATATGCTGTTCTTTGTTCAAGCTCCTTCTTGGAAAATACGTTTATTATCCATATTGGAGAGTGACTATGTCATCTGCATTTCTGTTTCTTAAAGGTTAATAATAAAAATTATAACTTTAAAGAATATTAAAAATGTGTTCCCAAGTCTCCTCTTTTTTTGTTAGTCCTCATCTGAGGTTAACTTTCCATTGAATTTTAAGGAGTGGAAGAGAGAAGGAAAAAAAGAAACATTAATGTGAGAAAACACATTGACTGGTGGCCTCCTGCATGAGCTCTGACCAGGGCGTGGGAGGAGCCTGCAACCAACGTACATGCCCTTGACTGGAATCAAACCTGGGACCCTTTGGTCTACAGGCCGACCATCTATCCACTGAGCCAAACCAGTTAGGACCTAAGTCTTCTAATTCTCCCAACAGACAAAGACTTGGCTCCCAACTGCTTGCCTGCCTTCCCTCCTGATTGCCCCTAACCACTTCTGCCTGCGAGCACCACCCCTGCCTACCTTCCTGGGTAGGTGATCAAGGTGTATAAAGAATATTTAAAAATAAGAATTTTGAGAACCCTCATACTATTTAAAACTTGTTTATATATCTTATTGCCATTAGGATAAAATCCAAATATTTTATTAGGTTAGATAACACTAGCTGTTATAACAGTTAAATCTGAAAATTTCAGTGAATAGTAGCTGTTTATTTATATTTTTGCCCACATGAAGTCCAAAACAGCTTTTCTGATAAGTGCATGGTTTTCCTTCATAATGAATTAGTAACAAAAGTTCCTTTCATTTTATGGCTTAGTATGCTTTTTAACAAGTGATAATTAAATCAAATCTAGGAAAAGCACATGAGGAATTATGTAAGAGATTTTTACAGATTAAGATAGGAAATAGCATGAAACATTTCTGCTCATGTTTCATTGGTTGAACTCAGTCACATGATTCTAACTAATCACAAAGGAGGTTGGGAAGTGCAGTCCAACAGTGAACCAAAATATTAGAGGAACTGGTTGAGGTAATCAGCCTTAAAGTTTCTCCCTTACTTGCCATTGCCTCCACTGTCCCACATTAATGGGTTCCTAGGGATTAAGTTCCTTATAGTCTAACCACACTGAAATTCCTTCTTTTATTCAGTACTAGAGGCCTGGTGCACAAAATTCATGCACGGGGGAGGGGAAGTGTCCCTCAGCCCAGCCTGCACCCTCTCCAATCTGGGACACCTCGAGGGATGCCCATAGGGCCTAAATGGGCAGTTGGACATCCCTCTCACAATGCAGGACTGCTGGGTCCCAACTGTTTGCCTGCTTGCCTCTTAATTGCCCCTGACTGCTTCTGCTTGCCAGCCTGATCACCCCCTAACCACTCCCCTGCTAGCCTGATTGCCTCTAACTGCTCTCTCCTACTGGCCTGGTCACCCCTAACTGCCCTTCCCTGCAGGCACAGTCGCCCCAACTTCCCTTCTCTGCCAGCCTGGTCACTCCTAACTGCCCTCTCCTGTAGGCTTGATTGCCCCTAACTGCCTGACCTTGCAGGCCTGGTCCCTCCCAACTGCCCTACCCTGCGGGCCTGATTGCCCACAACTGCCCTCCCCTGATGGCCATCTTGTGGTGGCCATCTTGTTGCAGCCATCTTGTGTCCACATGGGGCCAGCTATCTTTGACCACATGTGGGCAGACATCTTATGTGTTGAAGTGACGGCCAATTTGCATATTACTCTTTTATTAGGTAGGCTAGAGGCCTGGTGCATGGGTGGTGGCCAGCTGGTTTGCCCTGAAGGGTGTCTTTGATCAGAGTGGGAGTTCCCTTGGGGCATGGGGTGGCCTGGGCAAGGGACCTATGGAGGTGTGCAGACCAGGCACACACCCCGGCAACCCAAGTGGAAGCCCTGGTACCTGGCATTTATTTATCTTCTATAATTGAAACTTTGTAGCTTTGAGCAGAGGTCTGGGCCAGCCATAGTGTGCAGGAAGCTTGGCTTCCTCCATCACAGGGAAAACCCAAGCCTCCTGCTTGCCATTTTTCTTGGGATTTATTTATCTTCTGTAATTGAAACTTTGTAGCCTTAAGTGGAGTCCAGGGCCAGTCAGATTGTGCAGGAAGCTTGGTTTCCTTTATTGCCAGGGAAACCCAAGCCTCTTTGTTCACTCTGTGGCTGTAGCCATCTTGGTTGGGTTAATTTGCATTCTCACTCCTGATTGGCTGGTGGGCATGGCTTGTGGGTATAGTAGAAGCACAGTCAATTTGCATATTACTCTTCCTTCTATTATATAGGATTCCAATGCCATGTACCTCCTTAGATCTTTACATTGGCTGTTTTCTGCATATAAAACATTTTGGATTTTTTATAAAATCCATGCAATAGATTAAATGTAACCTTCCCAGGCAGACCTTACTTAACTCTGAATTCGAAATAATCTTATTTTTCTCTATTTCAGCAAAACCCTTTCATATTTCCAATCCTTATTGCACTCATCTTATTAAATATTTTAAAACTCATCTATTATTTGCCTTTTTACTTCCCTGAAAAGCTCAATGGGAGCAGGACCTGACTTTTTAAATCACTTCTTTGTCATCAGTGCCAGAAAGCCTGGTACTAAATGTTAAAAAAATTATTTCAATAAATGAATAAATGTATAGAAAGAATTGATTTTCATTTCACTGAAAAGACTAGAAGAGAAAGAGCTAATTCTTCTTTGTGGAAGGAATGAAAGAAATGAAGCACATAATATTAAAAAAGAGCATTAAAAATTTATATAATGAGTAAAAGGACAACTGAGAAGAAAATGGGGAGTTTCAGATTTCTTATCTAGGCTTCTATTAAATCATAATGCTTTATTTCAGAATTATGCAGCAGCCCCAATCAGAAGTCAAGCATTTCTATAATTAATGTGACATAATTATTCAACAGAATTATTTACACAGGTCCTTTAAGGATTGATTGACCAATTCTTCCTCTACTACTCTTTTTACCTAAACTGAAAGTCTACTCATTTAAATGAAGAAAATAAACTTGAACTCTAAATATGAATCATATATTTATAATCTTCAAATATTATATTGCTATCTTGTTTAAATTTTACTCGTTTCTCAATGAATGTTTTGGATACATTAATGCTACTAAATAAAATAATCTTTGTTATCTAAATTTTTGAATAAAATATAATTTAAATACTTTACTCATAGTATTTTAAAAATATATTTTTATTGATTTCAAATAGGAGAGAGGGAGAGATTGAAACATCAATGATTAAAAGAGAATCATTGATTGACTGTCTCCTATGCCACCCTCTACAGGGGATCAAATCCACAACACACGTATGTGGCCTTGAGAGAAATCAAACCCAGGACCTTTCAGTTCACAGGCCAATGCTCTATCCATTAAGCCAATCCAGCGAGGGCTCCCGCTTAGTATTCTATTCACTAAGACTAGAGGCCTGGTACACGTAATTTGTGCATGGGGGGGGTGGTGGTTCACTCTGGCCTGCACCCTCTGGCAATTCAGGATCTTTCAGGAGACGTCTGACTGCAGGTTTGGGCCTAAACCAGTAGTCCGTCTCACAATCCGGCACCTCTGGCTCCTAACCACTCACCTGCCTGTCTGATTTCGCCCCTAAAGCTGAAGCTTCTGCTTTTTTATTTTTAATATCTATATTTCTTCTTTATTTTTTATTTTAAAATCCAGGCTTCTTGAGAACATGAAGTATTTACCATTATTCCATCTTCCTTACAGAGAGCTAAGCATGGTAAACACAGCAGATACTTAATACTTATGGGCTCTGTACAAACACTTTCCAACCAGGAATGTTTTAATAGCCAGTCTCCAAAAACTTGAACTGGAAATTCTATAAGTAGAGCGCTCAGATTTCAGGCATCAGGTGCTATTAGGAGGAGATATCTATATATATCTATCTATATCTATATATCTATATCTATATCTGTATTTGATTGTAAAAATGTTAAAAAATAAACTATGTGCTCAGAACCATTCCTTAGTATCAGTTGCCACACAAAGGAATCCAAAAGGCCTATTCTATCCATGCTTGAGAAAAACTTGCTTCTTAGATGGTAGATGCAGAAAGTAACATCCATATAAAACATTTATGAAAGGAAAAAATAAAGCAGTGTTGTTGGTGGTTGTGAATAATGTCAGTGAAGCCTTTGTGAAGTGAATGTCTGAAAGGAATTGTATAGGACATGGTCATGTTTTATAGGATGAGAGTTTCTACAAAACAAAATTGTGTTTAAATCATGGGGCTTTCTATTTCTTACCTATGTGTCCTGAGACAAGTGCTTAGTACTTCTGACTTCCAATTTTATCAATAGTGAAAGGGGGCTTGTTAAGTCCAACTTAAAGACACTGTTGTTATTAAGTGACTTGTAAATGTACTAGGCTAGCACATTGTAACTACGATGAAGGCAATGCTCTCTGAGACTACATGGAATGGAATTTTCCTGAGAAATCTATAAATAAAGTTCACTTATCTATTTAGATATTTCCATTTGTAGATTATCCGTATACATATTGAATATCAATATAGCTTCATTTTGAAAGTCAACATATTTCTAGGATACTTGTTTTGGCTCTTAATGGAAGATATGTTGGTTTTAGTATTCCTCAAATTAAATATAGAATATTGCAATTGCATATCCAATATTGATTTCCTATTATAATACTTATTAAAAATTGTCAGCATTGACCAGTCAGTGTTGCTCAGTGATTGAGTGTTGACTTATGAACCAGGAGGTCATAGTTTGATTCCTAGTTAGGGCATATGCTGGGTTGTGGGCTCGATCCCCAGTATGGGACATGTGGGAGGCAGCAATCAATGATTTTTTTCATCATTGATGTTTCTATCTCTCCCTCTCCCTACCTCTCTGAAATCAATACAAATTTATTTTTAAAAACCATGGGGTTAGCTTTTCAGTATCATAGTGGCAGTATCATAGCCAATGATACATTGGAGAATAATCTTCTGACTGGAAAGTGTAAATTAACAACCTCCTGCTTTCTTATATCCCAGGCATGATTATTGCTAATTGAAAAGGAATAAAACAAACCATGGGATTGATTTCTTAAAAAAAAAATTGTCAGCGTTCATTTTCTATTGATCCTAATTTAGTTACATAAGTATTATATACATTAAATACAATATAGCATATGCCTTGTGCTTGTTAGTTGGTCAAAACCATTTGAGTTATTAAAATTAAATTAAACCAACCTATATGGCTTATTGGTTTAGGAAGAATAAAAAAGGAAGCATTATCTCTGGATGAAAGTCACACTACAAGTTAGCATGTTTAATCTTATCTACTTTTTAGATTATTCCTATCTTTGATATACTACTGTAGAGACAATTGATAGTTAGTTGGTTTGTGCCTTGTTAATCTCACCAGCCATTATGAAGATTGATTAGTTTGCTCAAGATGATCGTTTTCTCAGCTCAGTTAAAAGTAAACACCAAAAGAGAATGCTCTTTACTTAAGCAAATGCTTCTAAAATTTGAGGGAAGGTTTTATTATTCACACACGAAAACCTACCGAACATTGGTGTCCTCTGAGAGGTATGACAGAGATGTACAGCCTTCTGTTAAGAAAGATGATGGTTGGCCCACAGATAAGAGCGGAAAAGAGCCTGGAATGAGAGAACAAAAGCTTTGCCATTTAAGAGGGAGTGGGTGGGCAGTGTCATAGTCAATGTCAGAAATCTTGGGCTCACAGAGGAATTCATTGTATATATTCATTTCCTCATTATATTTTACATATATGTTTATGTTGAATATTTATTAGTTCATTTGTTAATCTATCAATTTGTTTGATATTATCCACGCTCAAACCATTTAACACATTTCTCCTGTTTATTTGTGGCTTTATCGAGTGGTAAATTAGGGTATTTCCTAAACAGGAAATACTACCTCAAAAACAAACAAACAAAAAACCAAACAAAACAAACCCTAGAATCCAATTCAAATTCTAAAGGTGCTTTAAAAATGTATTTAGTATGTTGTTTTTCTGTAGGCTGCCCTGACTTCAAATTCTAATTAATCAGCAAATGAGGTGGTAAACAGGTATACTATTCTTGTTCTAACTTTGCCCTAACTTTGTAATTACTTACATGTGAAATGTGTGACTCTAGTTATGGTGGTATCTATTAAAATTTCAATTCCAGCTAAGTTAATGAGTACGTGAGGAAGGAAATGCTTGCAAAATTATTATAATTAAGTTGCTTGAAATGGCCACATTTTGAGAACACAAGGAAATGAGTAGTTGGTTCCCTAAAGAGATGTGAACATACTATAAAGACCAAAATGTTCTTTAAGATTTACAGTTATTTCTTGCTTTTTATCACTCCAGATTCTTTGGTTGGAGTTAAATCTACCTTGAGTTGACACATTCAAGATGAAATAAACAGTCACTACACCATGTTGGCAAGTGAGGGACAAAATATAAAAAAATTCTCAAAAGAAACTTAGTTCTTCCTACTGCATGCTTAAAAACATATACATTATAGCTTGTTATTTTGAAAGACACTTCTCTCATTTTTATCTTATATGATCTAAGGAAGTACCACAAAAATGACTTTTTAAGAGTTTAATATTATCTTAAAGATATCTTAAAACATCTATTAAATAAATAACATCTTAGAAGTTGCTTAGAAAAGAAGACAGTGAGACTATAAGATTCAGGATAGTTACATGTCCAGACTTTTATTTCTCTTCTGTGCTTTTTTTTTATCCTCTCAATGTAGGATTAGAATTTGTGAACTAATATCTAATTGCCCTGGAGAGACAGTACTGTAGAGTTGGGAATACTAGATTGAATTATGAAAAGCTGAGTCTCATAGCTCATAAGTTAATAAAGATATAAAGGAAAGGCTTCAGCATATCACTTGTTAAATTGGAGGCAGTATTTCAATATGCAACACTGACCGCCTTCTGGTATCTTTCAGAACTTCTCAATTCCTGTCCTTGTTTGTGCTTCTAAACTTGTACCTCTCAAAGTCAACCAAAATTTGCTTTACCCAACCACAATTTACCATTTTATTTTTCTAATTTCAATAGTGTTAGTTTCCTATATTGGTATTAATTTGATTAATTTCAACAATTGAAGCTAAAGTGTAGTCCATATGGAGACTGTTCTTCCCTCCTTATCTGGATTTTGGGCTATTCCCCTCTTGTGAACCTGTGGGGACATCAATCTTCATATCTTTCTCTTCCCTGTAATAGGATTGGAAAGAGATCCAGGCTCATCTAATATGTCTTTGCATCTCCACAAAGAAATTATGGTTTAATAAATGGGCATAAAGACCTACCTAGGCCAATTAATATCTTCCTCTGCATTTTTCCACTGGAAATCATGGCAAACACTAGATATCTTTGCTTGGATTACTAGATGGGAGGATAGAGTTTGGGGATTTCTATGATAACACTTTATTGGAATGTCAGGGTAACTTATAACTTCCCCTTTTCTGGACCCCTCAGAGCACAACCAATGTGCCAGGGTGCCGGAATGGAGACTTCAGATTCCTTCATTACTATTGTTATCATGTTGATTGCTGACTGTTAATTAACCTGTACCCATCTAATTAAAAGAAGCATCTGTCTCTCATTTTACTTTTTATCCAATCCCAGACGTCTCCTCTGCCACCTCCCTACACTATCACAATGGACTTCATGTAACCCACTTATGTCTTCTCCTTTGATTGTAATATATAACACAAGGTAAAAATCTGCCATTCTCAGGAGCATTTTCCCATGAGTTGAGATTCTGCTTCCTATCAATTGTCCACAGTTCTGCTCAAATAAACTCACAAAAATTCTTTACAGGTTTGAATGTTTTCTTACATTAACAGATGGCAGACACAAGCATATTTGTTTGCTGCTTACTCTGTTCTGAGTCTTTCTTTACAGAATCAAGACTTGTTGATAGAACCACTCAATGGAAAATGTTAAAGGCAGGCAGAGTCTTCAGGACAGACTGTCACACATAGGATGCTGATACTCCCTAGATTTGACCTTGTGTTTATAGTAGTGTCCTTTGTTGGCCTTTGTACATTGATTTGCATTTACACTAAATACTTTTTCTACATACCCTTCTCGCTTGGCTGATTTGTTTTCAACCTTTGGATTTCACTTTGTTTTTCACTCTAAGCATCATGTATATTTCTTAAAAGGAATTTAGAAGCAATAGTACAATGAATTTAGTTGGCTAAATGTTAATTTAGTAGGATACATTTTAGAGCAATATTTTACTTTTTAAAATTCATTATTAGATTCAAAGTTCCTTGAAAACAGAGACCACCTATACTTCATTCATGCAATTATTTAGTGAGCGCATAGAATAGGTGCAGAGGATAAAGGGACGAATGAAGCTATTTCCCCGTGATACCAGGAAAATAGATGAATAGATAAAAACCTAATTTTCAGTTGGGATTCAGCAAAAGTCTTCCTTTTTTGTCACTTAAGTTGATCTTTAAAGATCATAAAAAATTGAACAATATAGTGAAGAATATTCTAGGAAAAATAAGTAGCTATGAAAAACCTAAGTTGGAAACAAACAAACTTCGGAAAATAAAGAAGCAAGTTTGACTGGACAATGGGGAGCAAGGATGGTGCTGGGTGTCCTGGAGATGCAATAGAAACAAAATCATGCCAGTCCTTACCATCGATGTTCAAGACTGAATGATAGAAACAAAGCCAATGGACATTTTTTTTAGAGTGAACACTAAGAGAGTTTTTTCTTTCTTCTCTTCAATGATGATGAATTGGATCAAATGCTGCTGAAAATCAAGAAAGCTGAAGACTGGAAGGGATCCTTTGGAATGAACATCAGGGAGAACATTGGAATTTCATCAAAGTTGTTTTGATAGCAGAGGAAGTAGAAATCAGCTTTTCATTGCTTGATGAGTAATTGCAAAATCAGAAAGAGGAGACAACATATGAAAAATTCTGACAAGAGCCCTGATTCAGTACAGAAATAGGATGATAGCTGGATGAAGGATTAGTGGTTAAAAAAGGGTATTTTTTTTAAAAGCAGGAAACAAAGACCTAGACCATGATAGAGTAGGTTCTCACTGAATATTTTAATATGATTTTAATTTTACTTAAGATACCAAAGTGAAATTACTTGTCCATTTTAATTGAGAGTCTAGAATCTGATGTGCCTTATAACTCAGAGCCATTTATCTTAATACTCTAGTCTTAACATTTCACTCTAAGCAGAGACTTTTTCTAGTTTTCATACCTAATACTGAAGTCTAATCTGTTGCAAGTTACTTTAGAGAATCTAAATGTCAAGAAATATGTGTTTTCTGTATAAAATTTTGAGATATATTTCCTTTTAAACTTTACAAATGTCAACCCTACTTTAATTACTCAAGTTATACAAATTATATATTAGTGATATGCAGGAGTTTTTTAAAGCCAAGGAAAAAGCAAGGATAATAAACGTATAAATTATAAATTCATGCCATTTAAAATTTAGTTCATATGGAAAAGTATTACTTTTAAAAGAAAAGAATGTTATTCTTTTCATAAATTAAATATCCTAGGCCAGAATTTCCAGCCTTGTAGACATAATCAATCAGAATGAAGTGATGAATTCCACAAATAAGACAAAAAGCTCAAATATTATGCTGGTATTTCTCAGGCAATGAAAACTATTTTTATCTCAATCCCTGTCATGCATTTTGATCACAGGAAAGTCAATTTTATAAACAAAAATTGTTCATCTAAATAGAAGGAGCTGAAGGTCAACATGTCACCAAAATTTTCAGCAAAACCTCTGGGCTTTTTGGTTGATGGGGTCCTTTCTTCTTTTCTGTGACTATTTCAGGCTAAACCCACCCATGTCCCCTTTCCTTTTATAATCACATTAACTAGTAAAGTTACCCAGGTACTGCCTGTGACTTAAAAATGTTCTGAAAGGCGAGGGGAAAGAATTTAAGGTTTATTTTTAAATTCAAAAGATACTAATATCCTAGGTTTTTTCAATGTTCTTTATCCCATTTTTTTCTTGTACAGTTTAAACATTGCAGGATTAACACATAGCTATTAATAAATACTCAAACCTATTTCACTTATAAAAGTATATTTTCAATGAAAATAATAAAAGCCAAATTCATTAATATAATTTGGCAATCAGTTCCCCACCTAAAATTGTGCTTATGTTTGTAGACTTATTTTTTAATCCCCGGAGATGAGGAGCAAGAAACTAGGTTATAGAGACAAGAGAGAGTTATCAATGAGTCAAGCCAACAAGATCAGAAAAGAAAAACTGTGTAGAAAGTGCTCAGGACAAATCTATCAAATGGATACAAGGAAATGGCTGTCCTAGGCATATTCACTTTCCCTCTGTCTACTAGGTTTTTTCATCTGAATTTGAGTTAGAACTTCAGATTCATGATGTTTGAATTCTTACTCATATTGCATAGTTTTCTCTCTTCTCCCTTGAGCCTACAATCTGACTTGCCCTTTATTTTGTTTCAATTCTGATTCCCTAAATTAACAGCTTCATCATTTGGTTGGTTATCTCAGTGAGAAATTGCAGAGTTGTCTCCCACAATTCCCTGGCCCGCATCGTGGAGTGTCATTCATAACCATGACACCACTCTGTCGGGTCAAGTGTATCCATCTCTTCCACCCCATTGGCTCTGTCCAATTTTCGATTTAGATGCTCATAAACTCTTCACTGTGCTATAACATAGTTTCTAGCTGCCAGCATCTCTTCCATCTGCTACTGCCATGAAGGTTAATTTCTAACTAAGGCTCTAGTGATAGCCAATCAAGCCACTGAGCTAATAAACTGTTTCCTGGATTGTATAGCATGAAACTTGAATAGATATTTTCATAGTCATAAGAAACTATTCAAGTCCCCGTGAAACTGACAATTTTTAGTGCTCATTTTTATAATGTACACTCCTTTGAACCTTGCAAAGTAGTGTCCATTTTTTGTGTTTTTTAATTTTGAATTGCTTTTTGTATTCTGATTGTTCTTTGCTAATATCAGATGTATTTATATATCCTAAATTATGTTTGTCCCCTTACAAGTTTTTTTTAAAAAAAATATGTGATTTCCTTTCTTGGTTAGATGCAAAATCACTTTCTCTATTTGCTACATTTT
The DNA here is from genome assembly GCA_963924515.1 of Vespertilio murinus. NCBI lineage: Eukaryota > Metazoa > Chordata > Mammalia > Chiroptera > Vespertilionidae > Vespertilio > Vespertilio murinus. The sequence goes on along the minus strand of OZ004706.1, from coordinate 190,436,132 downwards.
CTCTTAAATTTAAAGGACCACCAAATATAAAGTATACCCCACATTAATTCTTTCTCTCAAATAGGAAAATATCCTTACTGTTCATAATATATCTGCACCATGGTACTAAATCTTTTATAGCATTAGGACAGAAAACAATAATCTTTTTAAGGATACCATGTAATTTTTAATCTCACATTTATAAACCAAAGACTCCCTGAAATACTTTTCTCTGAAGACTTCTTAACAATATTCCAAATATAATATCAATTTTCTCTTGCAGTCTACTTAAATTATGTATAAACTATTTATTTATTTATTTATTTATTATTGTTTTTATTATGGGGGGAGGAAGAAAGAAGTGTACAAACATTTAAATGTAAGAGTTTATTAGAAATGTATTTTCTTAGAGTATATTTAAAAAATGTATGCTCTTTCTAGACTTGTAAGCCTTTCATATATTTAAAAATTTTTTATTTAATGAAACATCTTAGCCATGACTCTGCTTCTGAACATCAAATTCATTTTATAAAAAATTTAATCTTAACATAAATTATTTATTCTACAATGATGATTGGCATTAAAATAGATTTGAGGGTTCCCTTAGATAGTATGAAACTTTCCTCACTCCCATCTTTGAGCATTTATCTCCACTGGTGGGAATTTCTAAATCAGAGCAATTAAATCTTAGAGATAGACCCCACATGAATGAGCTTCCTTTCCCTAATGCAGAAATGAGCTCAATGGCCAAGAGTATACTGAAGTTGTGGAGAAATAAAAAAAGCCGAGGGGAAATTATTTAATTCTGGACCCTAGAGATGCTTCTGTGCCCTGCCCACCTCCATCTAAAGACTTTATACTGCCAAGACCTGGAACTCTTTGCTAAAATCTATCTTTGCCAAATTTTCTGGACTCCTTATTGAACATCATCAAATTCTTAAATATTCTAAAGAGCTATTTGTGATGCTTTCTCATAAGTCTTTGTTGTGGCTGCTTTATTATTATTGACTCTTTTCACTTAGTTTCAACCTATTTTCTTTTGAAATGATTATTCTTAGTTCTTACAAATATGCTCTTCATCATTTGGGCTGCATTTGCTAATTTACCAAATTCCCCTGAAGTATTTTGCTAAATCCAATGGTCATTTCTCCTTGACTAAAATTCTAAGGTATTAAGTTTATCCCTTGATGCCTATTTCTGTCATCACTAATTCCAGGCTTCTTGGCTTCAACACTCTTTTGTTCATTGTCATAGTTACAGCATTTCCCATATTCCATTTCTGTGACTCATGTACTGGAAATGGTCCTTGAAAAGACAAAATAACTCATCTTCTGTTGGTCTACTCCAACTGTGACAAACTAAGATACACATCAAGTTTTACCTACTTTGAGTTGTTTCAAAGCCTACAATGGCATTCTTTTTCTTCACACAAAGAGAAATTCAATATTCTAGGCAATAATTTTCTGATTATATGAACTGTCATGGGCTGAATTGTGCCCCCCCCCCCCCCATATTTATACGTTGAAGCCCTAATTCCAGGTATCTTAGGAGGAGACTGAATTTGGAAATAGGGTTTTTAGATAATAAAGGCTAACTGAGGTTACACTCATGAACCCTAATCCAACCTGACTAATGTTCCTAAAAGAAAAATAACTGTGCACACAAAGAGACCCTGGGTGCCTGTGTGCACCGAGGGATGACAATGGGAAGAGGTAACAAGAGGGTGGCCATCTGCAAGCCAAGAAGAAGGCTCAGGAGAAACCAACCCTGATGGCATCTGAGTTCCAGCCTCCAGAACTGTAAGATGACACATTTTATTGTTCGTGATCCACTCTGTGGTATTTCGTTACAGCAGCCTAACAAATTAATACAGACATAAGTGGCTTACTTATAAAAAATGCATGAGATAATAATTCACTTTATATACATCAAACCACTGGGATGGAAGTATTTCATAATAAATCAGAAGAAAAAAAAGACAAGTGAGATGTTAATGCTAGGCATTATTATGTTGTTTGTGAGTCACTGGGCTGTTCCTGTTCACATTTGTATTGAAACTATGTAATCCAAATACATTACAGATTCATTACTTGTGGGGAACCTAGTCAATACAGGAATTAATAGAAAATATAAACTATTGATTTCTTTAGAAGGATTGCAAGTGCCCTTGGATTAGTTTATTGAAAAAGAAGAATGGTTTAGAGAAAAAGGATATTGAAAAGGAGTATTGATATGTTTTCCCCAAATCATTTTAATGCACATGAAAGTCAGGCTAACATACCTGGTCTTGAATCTCAACTCCACCATAGCCTCTTTATAAGGCATTGGGAAAGTAGCTTGACCTCCCTGCCTGGACTATAATAAACTGAAGTATCTTTTTCTTTATTCATAAAGAAACTCCTTAACACTTCATAGGCTGTTGATAGAATTGCATGCATATATTATCACCTAATACAGTTTTTAGCATATATAAGCAATTAGTAAATAGACCTATTATCATTTTACTAATCAAACTATAAATGATTGGATTAAAGTGAGTCACTGGTTAGTGCCTTGAAAAAGATTCCTCAGGCAGCTTAAAGATGAGGGATCTTTGGCCCTAGCTGGTTTTTGTGGATGGAGTGTTGGCCTGTGCATTGAAGGGTTCAGGGTTTGATTCCTGTCAAGGGCACATGTCTGGGTTGTGGGCTTGATCCCCATTGGGGGCATGCAGGAGGCAGCCAATCAATCAATGATTCTCTCTCATCATTGATGTTCCTATCTCTCTCTTTCCTCTCCCTTCCTCTCTGAAATCAATAAAAATATATTTTAGAAAAAAGAACATGAGAAGAGTTAACTTAGTAAAGCAAAAGTACTGCTATCTCTACATAAGTCAAGAGGAAAATGACTTATCTATAAACAGGCTGCTGTGTGCTTGAGAGAGCTTCTGGTTCAAGTTAAGCCTACCGTTTCGCTCAGAGACTTACCCTGAAGTTGATTAATCAATCAATCAATCAATCAATCATGGTGTTGTATATACCTTTGGTTCATTCTATCATAGCCTGGGTGGACTGTCTGAGTACAAAACGGGAAGTCTCATTCCCCCGGGAAGCTGAACAAAGAGATTTGGAGCCTTTGGAACAGTTGCAGTCCTCCCCTTGATTTCCTTGCCCTGATTCCTGCTCAGGAGGCCTTTGACTTGCACTCACCTTCAACCAGAGGAAGATACCAGAGAGTTACGATTCCCATAAAGATTTGCATTATGAATATTTAGAAACAACTTCACTTAAAAGAAGAAAATTGTAGAGTATTATAGTTTTGTAAAATGGGAAATGAATCAGTGTAATCACAGCATATGTCAACACATCATGCCACAGTATCATATAATGAGTGCCCTGTAAACTGAAATCAAGATATGTTGACATTAATGAATCTCTAGAAATAGATATGCCAATCCAGAAAGTAAGTTTCTGCGTTGACTGGAAAATTAATGTGGAATTTGGGGTTTTCTAAAGTGTGTCTAACACTGTAACATCAAAGCATGACAACTCTGGCAACTGTAGAGCAGAAGGGCATCTGAGGGGACTCTTGTGGCAGCTTAGAGATCCTCACAGGAGCACCCAGAAACGGGTGAGTCTCTCCCAGCCTGGATACTCAGTCTTCAAACCTTAGCGATCCAGCTTTCTGGAAGACATATCCCTAAGCTGTTTTGTTAGTTTCACAAAACCCCAAGTTCAACCACCTCTGCCCAGCACTGATTGCTCTACATCACATTTCATTCAAATTCAAATGCTTTAAGATGTGTTTGGGGTCTTGAGGGCTCTTTGGAGCAGCTCCTGAAAAAATAAAAATTGGCTTCATATATTAGGATGCTGCACTGTTTATATAATTTTACAACAAGGCTGAAAAAAAGCAGATGTCCACTGGCATGTGTCCTGACTGGAAATCAAACCACCTCTTGGTTCAGAGGTATATACTCAATCACAGAGATACACTGGCTGGGCACATTTCCACATTTATATAAGTTGTTGCATGTGCCTCAGTTTGAATAACTATGCAGAGAGAATTTTTTTTTCTGGTATTGAATCTGAAGTGATTAAATATATTATTTCATTTTTTCCCTTTTCAGACACAAGGTACCTGTCAAGATTAAGCATGTTTCTCGAAAGGTGGATATTGAGGGGAAATTATAAACAAATGGTAGAAAAAATTAGAGAGTTGTTATTTTATTCTCCACATGTCCACATGATGTCCACAAAGAAGTAGATTGTAGATAACTCTCCCAAAATTAAGCAACTGTTTCCCTTGGGTTATAGGTGGGAAAGTATCCACTTACACATGGTATTTTACTCACACATGGACGCTGTCCCCACTTTGCCTCCGAATATGCGCCATGATTACAGAGATCAGCGTCCTCACAGAAGCCACATTTTTAGGCATGGGTTCCTAAAAGTCATGCTCTGGCTTTGCCACTGTTTGGAACTCCCTGACTAAGAGAACTCCAACCTCATTAGTTACTTCCCTCCGGAGTTCCTACCACCTTTTCAAATTCTTTAAAAAATACATCTGCTTTGTGGTCAGCTAATGTGATTAATATCATAAATATTTCTCAAAGTGGCTACTGCTCACAAAGCTTAAACCTAGTTTAGATCCATGAAAGAAAATCATTGTGAGATAGAAATATTTAAATGAGTTCTTGGTAAAAATGTATTGATTGAGTTTTATTTTTTTTCCTTTATTTTGGGGGATGGCTAGAAGGTATGATAGGATTAAAAGTACATTTTCCAAAATGACATAGATTTTCAAAATACAGGTTCCTTAGATGAATGTCCAACCCTATAAGATTTTTACATTTATAAATATATTTTTATTGATTCAGAGAGGAAGGGAGAGGGAGAGAGAGAGGCGCATCAATGATGAGAGAGAATGATTGATTGTTTCCTGTGCACCCCAAACTGGCATGTGTCCTGACTGGGAATCAAACCACCTCTTGGATCATAGGTATATACTCAATCACTGAGATACATTGGCTGGGCAGACTTCTACATTTATATAAGTTGTTGCATGTGCCTCAGTTTGAATAACTATTTTAAGAAAAGAAAGAATTTTTTTTCTGGTATTGAATCTGAAGTGATTAAATATGTTATTTCATTTCTTTTTTTTCCTTTTCAGACAAAAGGTACCTGTCAAGATTAAGTGTGTTTCTCCAAAGGTGGATATTGAGGAGAAATTATAAACAAATGGTAGAAAAAATTAGAGAATTGTTATTTTATTCTCTTTACTGTGCTATCTTGACACTACTTGCCACTTGTTCCTGTCATTGTCACTGGTCTTCCTCCTCCCTCTTCTTTGTTTGAATGCATATTCAAAGTTCCAGATAATTAATCACACAAGGACTGTTTTTTAACATGAATCTGCCTTGACAGGCCTTTCAGACAATTAGCCTCTTTGCAAGTGTTCAAGATTGTGAACTCTCCAGATTCCTTGCTTCCTGTCACTGATCGATTTTAACCTAGTCTTTCAAGACTTTATTTCCAACTGCTGAAGAGAACATAGACAGAAGATGGCACTGTTTACTCATTACTAAAAGGTCAGCACACACTCCACTCCCAAGAATAAAACGATTCTGCCCTAACCTATTTGGCTCAGTAGATAAAGCGAAGGCCTGTGGACTGGAGGGTCCCTGATCCAATTCCAGTCAAGGGCATGTACCTTGGCTGTGGGCACATTGCTGGTAGGTAGTGTGCAGAGGGCCAATGTTTCTCACTCTCTATCTCTCTCCTTTCCTCTCTGTAAAAAAATCAATAAAATATATTTAAAAAAGAAAATAAAACAATGCTTCCCTTCTAGAAAAACAGTACCATATTATTAAAAATTGGAAGTGAGACTATGCATATATGAAATATCATTTTTGAACCTTACAACAGTAAATACAAATTTAAAATTGGGTGAGGTAGGCTAAATAGTGGAGGATAGTCTTACTGCCCACTGACTTAGGAACATCCCATTTCAGATGGAAAGCGGTTGTTACAAGCAGTGAAGGGAAGGGACTAGGATCTTGGCTTTGGGTCTCCATTCTATCTAACAAACCACAAGACAAGTCCATGTGTGTCTTCACTTCTCACTGAGTCTAAATTTTCTAACTGTAAAATTGGGGTAATAACACTTATTCTGCAGGATTGCTTTGTGCATTGAATGAGCACACAGTAAAAGTCCATTAATAATGTTAGACCATAAGTGTTTGGTTATCTTATTAATAAGACATCTATTGTCACCAAATAGCTCAATGTGTAGCCTAGAGAAGCACTGTAGAAATTGATTAAATGACTGAAAAACACCGAGAACTTAATTGAATTTTATGTTGGCTACCAGATGATTTTTATTTTAACAAGAAATAGGACAGGCACAAAAAAGTAATTAATTAGTTACTAATCTTGAACTTTAGAATACTTGACTGCTTCCATTTTTTTCTTTTCCTTATCGGGGAAATTTTATTATTCCCCATTAAATGATTGAAGGTATTTCATTACTAAGAATAGTAATTTTATTCTAGTCTTCAGAAGCACTAAGAAAGTATTTGTCATGACAGGTAGAAATTTATTTTATGTCTTATTCTATTTATTACTGTAATTGCAGATATTGCTTCAGAGTTCAATTTTCCTTTAAGGAGTTTAAATGAGCAAATGATACTAAAACATGGTAGAACATTTTGTTCTTCTTGTTTCTGAAATATTTAAAGCACATTATTTGTGCTTAGTTACACTAATTAAACTTGAACATTTGAAATTAACCTACATAGATAATGACTTACTCTATCTTATGATATTTAACTTTGCAGCAATATTAACTTGAAACATCAAAAGTTTAAATCATTATTTAGATATTATTAAATGTTTAAATATTTATTTTCATGACCCTCATGTGGTAGAACTATTCACCAAACATCGATTTCCTCTTATTGGGCACACATTGTAGCCAGCTGACATTTCTTGCTCTCTGAAATTAGACGTGTGTCCATGGGACTGAGTTCTAGCCAGTGGGATGTGCATGGGAGCAATGTTATGGGCCATTTTTGTGACAATACTTCTAGCAAGAGGGTTTGCTTGAAAACACAGAAGGTCTATTTTTCCTTCAGCAATCTACATGCAGATGAGAGAGAGAACTTCTCTAAGAGATAGCCACATAATAGAAAGAATCTGGCCCTTGAGTATCCAGTAAAAGAATTCATTGTTAGGAAAATGGCGAATAAGTTTTGTTCTAGTAGTTGGCATTGCCCAAAATAATACTCTCATAAAAGACAAACAGTAAGCTAACAATAACATTGGAGCATATGATTTGCTATCGTTGTTTAGAATTATCTAGGTTGAAATAGTGATTCCAGGTAATGAGTGACTTTTGATGGGAGGACCACAATGCTTTGCTCCATCAGCTCATTAGCAGTTTTATACAGTAGACATTACTTTTCATTTATCTATTTTTCTTGTTGTTGTTAATTCTCACCCCAGGACATTTTTCATTGATTTTTAGAGAGAGTTGAAGGGAGCAGAAGAGACACATATAGAGAAACATCAATGTGAGAGATATATAGGTTGGTTCCCTCCTGCATGCACCCTGATCAGGCCTGGAGATCAAGCCTGCAACTGAGGTACATGACCTTGATGAAATCAAACCCATGACCCTTCAGTCTACAGGCCAACGCTCTATCCATTCGGCCAAACTGGCTAGGGCTCATTTAATAAAAAAATACCAATAATGGCTTAATTATGTTAGTTTTAGAGTACATTTGAACAGGTATATGCCTCCTTCTGTTTAGCTCCGTTTTCCCCATTAGACTATACAGTGGAGGAAAATATTTAAAACTAAAATTGGCAGCAGTTCCTGTACCTTCTAGGGGATGACGACTGAGTGGCATAGTACTCATTTCTAGTTTATTACTCTTTCCTTCCTCACCCAGAGTCTAAAGTGCAGTGAAAACTTAGACCTTCCTAAGTTACAGCTATTTCTTTGCTGTAGAAGAGTGGACCTGGAGAGATGGATAGCCCATTGAAAGGGAGCACGATCATCCATCTTTGGTGGCACAGAAAGCAACGGAGGCCAGGAAGCAAGCAAAGAATGGAAAGTGAAATTTTTCCAATAAAGATGTGAGAGGAAATCAGTTGGGTGAGTGGTGTCATATGAGATATACAGTCTTTACTTTTTAAAATATATTTTTATTGATTCCAGAGAGGAAGAGTGAGGGAGAGATAGAAAAACCAGAGAGCAGAGAAAATCATTGATCAGCTGCCTCCTGCACTCCTCACACTGGGGATTGAGGCTATAACCCAGGCATGTGCCTTGACCCGGAATTGAACTGGGACCTCCTGGTTCAAAGGGCAACAATCAACCAGTGAGCCACGGGGGCTGGGAAAGATATATATCGTGTTTCCCTGAAAATAAGACCTACTTAATGGAAACATAATACATCCCCTGAAAATAAGACCTAGCGCATCTTTGGGAGCAAAAATTAATATAAGACACTGTCTTGTTTTCGGGGAAACAGGGTAGCCTTGAAATGGAGAGGGGCTGGCAATTTTCAATGAAGCTTGCTGTAGCCAGTGCTCTGGATGTACTTTACAGGGAGGGTCACATGCTCACTCGCTGCCACTCTCCTCTTCTCTCTTCCTGCTCTGTGTCCCAGGAGAGTGGTTCATGTAGATTCTATATTTCTGGCTTATAGTTGGCCTTGGCCAGTGGGAAGTACATGCAGAAACGAGAGTGAGAGAAGAAGAGAAAAGCCGATACTTTCCCTCCCCACTCCCTTCTCTGCACAGAATACTGCAAAGTTCCGACATCATTGATGGAGCCTGGATGGGCACCATTGCTCTTCTCCCCTTCTCCTTCAGCCTAGAGTGGCGATGGCTTCCCTGAGTGTTTCTGTTCCCATTGTTGTTTCTCAGACCTCTAAAGAGTCTGTGTGAAGTCCTTTCCGTTCAACACTTCTGAGGGGCCTTGTCTCTCCCCAGGACTCTGAGGAATAGAGAGTTGGTAGGGGTAGTGGTGAGGGCTGTTACAGAAAAGGTCCTGAGTTCATGCTTGGTTTGATCCTTATGTTCATTGAAAAGTGTCTGAAAGGAAAATTAAGTTTGAAATCGTTCTGATTTATGACTGGAAACTTCCACGACCTTCTGTAGCCCAAGACCAGGAAGAGGTCCTGGGTGTGCCTTTAGTGTTGCTTGCATAGAGGTAAGCATTGCAAATAGAATGCCATGGGCATTCATTCCAGGGGCTTCTCTGTGAAAATGCTTTAAACAAATGAAAAGCAATCTATTTTTATCCCAGCCTCACCCTCTAGCAACAGCTGAACTTTGAGGGGCTGTGAGCTCCAGGTTTTGATGGTAAGTGTGCACAAGGGATGTGCAGGTTCTTTAACAGAAAGAAGGAAATAGTCACAGGAGAGAAGTCCATAGGAGATCAGTTATTCACCGGGAGGGGATCCTGGCAGCTCCAGCACATCATCAGTGGTCTTTATTATAGCCATCCTAGTGTGTGTGAAGTGTGAGTGCATTGTGCTCTGTACTGTATTTCCCTAATGGCTAATGGTGTTGATATATTTTTACACACTTATTGGCCATTTGTATATTTTTTAGAGCAATGCCTATTACAAAGATTTGCCCATTTTTAATTGTGTTGTTTATCACTAGAGTTGTAAGTCCTTTTAGATATGCTTTTTATTTATTTTCTTAGTGGTTGCTCTGGGGAGTCCAGTTAACATCTTGACTAATAACAGTCTAGATAGGATTAATACCAACTTAATTTCAATTACATATAAAAAACTTGACTGTGATATAATTTGTTTCCCTCTCTTCCTCTGTGCTGTTATAGAAGTCCCATTATTTTGCACTCTGTGCCCACCCACACAGATTTATAATTGTTTCTTTATGCAATTGTATATGAAATGAGATAGAAGAAGAGACTTATAATTAAAAAATGAATGCCTCGGGGCAAAGGCTTTTCACTGGGAAGCTTTGAGTCCGGTTAAATAAAGAATCTTGCAAGGGTGTTCCTTCAGGGAATGACCAGACAGGTTAAATAATGATAATTCTCCGGAATGAGACATTGACGGAGCTCCAGGCCTGCTCTGCCAACTCCGGGGGCGGCCAGGCTGCAGGCGCTCACCGTGTTTGTGGGCTGCGGGTTTTTAAGACTGAACCAGAGAGTCAGGGATGCAACGAGACAAATTAAATCCCTATAATGCTTGTTCTTGTGAAGATGCAGTTGTTTTCTTGAATAAACATTCCCAAGAATGTTGTGAGTGTCTTGTTCCTTTTTAGAGTTTTGAGAAAATTAATTCTGAAACTCCTTGTGAGTGTTGTCATTTCCTTTATGGAGGAAAAATAAATTTGGAAGTCTTTACTTAGTTATTTTTTGCTGAACACCTCTGTTATGTATTTGAGTTTAAAGTAGCAGGAGGGGCTAAAAGAAGCCTTGAGATTTAAAATGGGCAGGAGGAGGGGGAGGAGGAGGAAAAAGAGGAGGAGGTGGAAGAGAGAGAGAGAGGGAGAGAGACTGAGAAGTCAGTCAGTGGCCAGATTATTCAGTTTTGTAGGTCAAATTTAGGAGTTCAGTTCTTTAATATCTATCTATCTATCTATCTATCTATCTATCTATCTACATTAGTATTTGATTTCAGAGAGGAAGGGAGAAGGAGAGAGAGATAGAAACATCAAAGATGAGAGAATCATTGATTGGCTGCCTCCTGCCTGCCCCACATTGGGGTTGGAGCCCACTGCTTGGCAAGTGCCATGACCGGGAATTGAACTGTGACCTTCTGGCTCATAGGTTGATGCTTGACCACTGAGCCATGCCAGCCAGGCAGGAGTTCAGTTCTTATTCTAAGGGCACAGATATGTAACCAGAGGATTTTACGTAGAAGAAAAGTCAGTTTAGACTAAGGGAGATCAGTTAATTAGGAGAGGGAAAGAAGATTGGATGCTTGGCTGAGTATGAAGGAAGTAAAAATAAAAGAAGGGGATAGATTTGAGAGACATTTAGGAAATAAAATGAACTGGGCTGTTGGTGGACTAAAGGGAAAGAAATTCAGAAGGGACATGGTTTTCCTGCCCTTGCATTACTGTATGGGTCCAGCTCTGGCGGCTACGGCACCTGCTGACTATCACCAGCATTTCATCTTGGATGAATGCACAATGGATAAAGTGAAATTGCCATGAAGTGTAGTTCCTGTCAGTGCAAGCACAGTGACCTCTCTGTCTACCATTTGACAAAATAACAGACACTTCTCAGAAGCAGAAGGGTTGACAGAAGCTCTGGCTCCCGAGAGAGAACAGGCGAGACATGGAAGAATGGACAGTGCTAAAACAAAACAAAGTCAAACACCTGTCTACCTCCTCCTCTTAGGATTTTATGGAAATAGAAACACTAAATGAATCTATTCTTAGAAAAGACAACTCTGTTTTCCTTGTAAGCACTTTTTGATAGCTCCTGGGAGATTTTATTTATCTAACATAGGTAAAAACATTTTTCCCAAGACTAGTATTTTCACTTTTCCTGACACATTAACTCTTTGTATGAGTATTTAATCATGTCCCTGAGTTTTGCAATAATCTGTTATCGGTGACATTAATGGTTTATCCTCAAAGAGGGCATAACTGTTGAAAAGGTATTTCAATGATTTGCTCCAAAATAGTAAGTTGAAAGTATCACAATAGCAGAAATCATTAATTTCCAAAGAGGGTAAAAAAAGTTATTTAGATATCAAAATGGTACCAGTATGTATTAATAAGATAAGTATATTTATCATATAAATATCAATATAGTATTATTGAACACACATATAATAAATATTTGATTCCACATCGAGGACTAAATTGCAAAGATAAACTATTATATTCACTAAAACAAGTATTTGGAATGATGTAATTTCAGCATTGTTTGACTCAACAATGAATTAGAAACATCCTAAATGACATTCAATATGAAAGAGTTAATGTTATGGTGATAACAATCAAAAAGAATGAGATCATTCAACATGTATTACTTATATGGAAATATCTTCATGACACATTCTTAACTGGAAAAAGCAAAGCACAAAACAATCTATGTGATGTATTACTGTGTGACAATGAGAGCACGTACATGATTATACATGCAAATATCACCTCTGAGAAGTTCCATAGGCAATTGGTATTCACAGCCAATACAGGAAGGAAAACTAAGAGGTTGAGAAGCAAGAAAAGTGGAAAAATTGCATGCACTTTCTTGGTGTATAATTATAATTTTTAAATGCTGTATCATGTGTGTACTAATGAACTTAGTTAACTTAAAAAGTACTATACTTAAACTTCATTTTATTTATTTTTAACTTAAAATTTTATTTTTTATCATTATAGCAGGGTTCATCTATCATATATCTATCACCTATCTATTTGTCTATCTGTCTAGCTAGCTATCACCTATCTTACCTTTTTGTACACATACACATGTCAAAATACATACGCACTGTATCTGTCAGGGTTCTCCAGAGAACTATATTAGAGAGAGAGAGGAAGAGAACTGTTGTTTTAAAAAATTGACTTACATTCAGGGAGGTGGTGTATGGATTGATTTATGTTCAGGGAGATGGTGCATGACAAGTCCAAAATCTGTAAGGTAGACAGCATCCTGGAAATTTAGGTCAGAGATGATTTAGGTTCTGAGTCAAAATCTTCTGGGCACATGCTGGCTGGAAACTCAGGTGAAGTTTCTTTGTTGCAATCTTGAGGATAACTCCTTCTTCAAGAACCCTGAAATCTTTCTTGTTAAGGCCTTAAACTGATTGAATGAGGCTCACCACATTATGAAAGACAATATGCATTACTGAGAGTCTACTGATTTAAATGTTAGTCAAATCTAAAAATTACCTTCAAAGCAATTTATCTAGTCTGGGGTTTAACTCACAACTGAGCACATAACCTAGCCAGGTAAACAGATAAAATTAACTATCACACCTACACTGAGAATTTTAGGTTTGAAAAATGAAGAGCATTCCTACAAATGGGATAGAGAGGAAAAAAACAACAACACTGAAAATGTCTGCATTATTTACAGATAATTTCCCTAATATTACCATCTATTTAACAAGAAGATGAGGAAGTAAGGGAAAGGTTAGCAAATAAGCAGACCCTCCTTTACAGATATGCCTTTAGGAAGAAATTCTGGAGCTAGAGTAACATAACTTCATCCTTGCCCCACTCTTCTACCCCCCCCCCCCAGATACTTAAATATATTTTGCCTTCCATATACCAGTGGAGCTATCCTTATGATTATCCGAAGGCAGAAATGAACATACACTTCAACATATTTCCCTATTTCAAATTTTTGATCACATTTAGAGTAGTGTCTATAATATAATGTGCACAAAGTGTAATGTTTCAGACAGCTTTATTTTTAGCATCTGTGCTTATTTTTATCTTGTAGTACGGCAATGACTCCTGTCAAATTCTAGTCAGTTAGGATTTTGCAAAGAAACGGCTAGGAACTTTTTGTTTTCCTGTAGTTTCTAGGACACCGCCTAGGAGCCTGAAGCGTGAACTAGGTGGTAAAATTTTGGAAGGGGGGCAATAGGCACATTACTTTTAACAATAAGGAGTTTTGCGGAAGTGAAACAAGGAGTTTCATATGATCCTCAGGTTTTTGAATCTACTTTTTGTACTTGAGAAGGAGAGAGGGCTGAGGCCATTATAGGGTTGTCCATGTTTTTTTTTTATATAATATATTTTATTGATGTTTTACAGAGAAGAATCGAGAGGGATAGAGAGTTAGAAACATCAATGAGAGAATCATTGATCAGCTGCCTCTTTCACCCCCCCTACTGGGGATGTGCCCACAACCAAGGTACTTGCCCTTGACTGGAATCGAACCTGGGACCTTTCAGTCCACAGGCCAACGATCTATCCACTGAGCCAAACCGGTTTTGGCGTCAATACTTTACTTTTTACTAAGTTATATTAAAGGAAAACCAAGAGAAATAACTAAACTCTAATATTGCTACCATTTAATAGAAGAAAGAACTTTTAATGTTTAAAATTACATTTATTCCCTGAGTAATATTAAAATATTAAGCACTTGGAATGGTGCTTATACTAATTCACCAGTCAGAACAGATATTGGCAGCTAAACTCTACTGTACTGAAAGAACACAATCTTAGGATAAAGCAGGGTGTTTTCTGTTTCATACCTTAGAGCTATGAAAACGTACTACCTTTTCCTTATTTTTAGCCATTTTCCAGTATGCATAAAATTCTGGTAGACACCTCTGTGTATGTGTCCACCAATAAGTATCTGCAATATTGACTTAAGGAAATTTCTTTGTGGCAGAAAGCTCAGAATTTTTTAATAACAAGGGATTTAGAATTTTCTTGAGAAGTATAGAATGCCAATCTATGAACTTACTCTCTTGGGTTTTTTTTAAAAATTTGGTCCTTTAGGAGTGATTTTTAATAACGGGTATGGAATTATTCCTTTCCTCCTCCTTCCTTCCTTTCTCCCTCCAGGACTCCTTCTTTCCTTTTTTCCTCCTCTCCTTCCTTCTTCCCTTCCACTCTTTTCTGGTATTTATTCCTTTGAGTCCTTGTTATTTTTATTACTATGGCTATACCAGAGTAGTGTGTTTACCCCAGCAAAAGCTTATTTATGAAGGTCTGTTTGTCCTTTATATGGTCGTATCTCTTGGCAAATATGCCGGGCCTTTCCACTGAAATCATCTAATTTCTCTTAGTGGTGATGGAAAGTTGACATTTGTGAGTGACAAATGCTAGAAGACCCATTATGTTCTAACCCTAGTGGTGCATACAAACTTGGAAGAACTGACAAACATTAGTGAGACTGTGCCAGTAAAGTGTATAATAAGAGTATTTTTGCCGGTTTGTCACTATTTCTGAAAGATTAAAATCATTGTAAGAAATTTAATGCACCACTGATTACTTTCACTGAAGATAAAAACAAAATCATATGTTGAGGCTGTGTTAATGTTTCATTAAAATAAAGGAGTTCTTTTTCTTGTTACCGTGGCAATTTACAACATAGTGCTTCCATAGTTGACCTTAGGCCTCCAGCAGCAGGAACAACTCATTGCTTCTCAAATGAGGAGAAATAAATTGAGAGTCAAGAAATGGGCAACGTTAAAATCACATCAATTATTTAAAGACAAAAGATAAAGAATAAAGGAATGCAATCGGCGGAGGAGGCAAACTTTGAAGATGACTCGATAGTGTAGAGACTGTCTCCAGGGCAACCTTGGGATACATGTTCTGAAGATGGCAGGGCCACATGAAGGAGGAGCCTGTGTCCCTATGTCACCCTGGAGGAGAGTCACCCCCTTCCAGGGATAGTTAGATTGAATGGAGGCATCTCAGCTCCACAGAAAATTCCTAAATTGTTAAGACCCTATCATTTCCAATTGATCTATCCCGTGTTCTTGCAATTGAATTACCAGCCTCTTAGATAATACCTTTGGGAAGGTTTTTCCATCTTCTGCTCATGGCTGACTGCTTTGGCCAAACACAATGGAGCATGGGAGCCTTTAGTGCAGGGAGATTTTTGGAACCTTTGAATGCAGGACCTAAGTAAACATAAAATCAAGAGGATGTGGGCCACACCACTGTGCCCTGACAACCTTGTGTGCAGAGCAAGGGGTGTGAGGGGATATGACATGGAAGTGCTTTGATTTTTTTTTTAGGTTTCCTAAGAAATGGGACATGGAGTAGTCCAACCTCAAGATTGCAATCAGCCCCTTCTAAGGTATCTCCTGTATTCTAGACATACTCTTCCTTAACAACAGGAATGGACAAATAGGAAAAAGAAAACATTTGCAAACTTAACCAAACACCAAGCACCAAGGGAAATATTAATTTTTTTGCAGGCAATGAAAATACATCTGTTAAAGCATTTGTAATCAGAGACCATTCGGATAAGCTTATGATGATCCATTCTCATTCTCCAAGTTCTACCTGTCTCCTGCACAGGCACAGGCCAAATAGGCAAGTTGAATGTGGATGTGATGGGAATGTTATCCCTGAATGTCTCAAATCCTTGATGGTTGCACTGATATCTTCAATCTCTGAAGGAATACAGAACTCTTTTATTTAACATTAGAGGCCTATTGTATAAAGATCCATGCAAGAATAGGCCTTCCTTCCCCTGGCTTCACTTAGGCTGCCTGGGAGCATGCAGTCTTCTCTGCCCTGCTAGAGCATCATTCCTGTAGCTCCCGCTTCCCCACGCCCTACCCCTCATAGCAGGCATCTCATCCCATCTGGCTGCTCCATGCCTATGTGTGCAAATTAACCAGCCATATTTGTTGGGTTAATTTGCATATTCACTCCTGATTGGCTGATGGGCATCATGGAGGTATGGCCAATTTGCATAATTCTCTTTTATTAGTGTATATTTTTCTAGGTAGGAGCAGTCTAGTGGTTTCCTCTTGGCCTTTCCACCATAACAACCCTCAATCCACAGTTCAGGAAGCAATGTGGGAGTTCTGCCAACAGACAACCTTCAGACTTGAGCTGTAGCACTGGGTCTTCCCTAGATCTCCTGTTTCTGGAGATTTTGGACTTGCCAGCATCCATAATCATGTGAGCCAATTCCTTAAACCTCTTTCTCTTTCTCTACACACACACACACACACACACACACACACACACACACACTATATCAGTTCTCTAGTATCTGAATGATGAATGTTATAAGCTGAATTCATATGTTGAAGTTCCAACTCTTACTACCTCAGAATAAAAGTGATTCAAATAAACTGCTAGGATGGGGTCCCAATTTAATATCATGTTGTCTTTATTAGAAGGGGAAATTTGGACACGAAGAGGTACCAGGGAGTCATAAGTTTCGAGGGAAAAACATGTGAGGACACATGAAGACAGGTCCCAGGAGAACCCAAACATACCATATCTTGATCTTGGACTTTTAGCCTCCAGACCTGTGGAAAAAGAAGTTTCTGTTTAATCAACTTGGCTGCTGCAATTTCTGTGGCAACCATAACAAACCAATATATAAGACATTGTCATATTTTTTCATAGTATTAGCAATGCTAATCTTATGATTTTACTCCTAGTAATTGCAGACAATATTTCCCAACTTAATTAGCAATTCCATTATGAGTTTTTTCCTTAGGGTTCAGAAGTTGCAAGGTTTATGACTCAGAAGAATTTTGTACTTATGCTCCATTTAAATAGGGTATGGTTTTATCTAAATGTTCTCAAGAACAAAGAAGACAGTAGCCTGGTTTCCTGAATAGTTGTTCCATCATGAGGAAAATCTCTCACCCTTATGTGATGCCTGTGCACAGAATATTTCTCTTCTTTAGTGATTGAGCCACATACCTTTGAGGTGGCCCTGGCTTAGACTTAAACTCCAGAATTAAACATACATTGGGGTGCAGGTTTAAGAAAAGGGGAATCACAATACATTATTAATCTAGGAATATTTTAAAGCACTGTACTAAGGTATGCCTGACATACAAAAAGCTGTACATATTTAATGTATGCAACTGGATGAATTTGGAGGTATGTATGCATTTGTGAAACCATCGCCACAAACTCTGCCAGCCCATTCTGATTCCAGGAGTATATCAAGTGAATGTGTCCCTTTTTCTCAATTTTCTATTGGGATGCAATAGACATCCCTGCTCTTTCTCCTTGTTATCCACAATTGTTTTCATGTAACTGCAGGTCCAAGCAAAAAATAAACATCTTTAAGACCTCTTTGCGGATAATCTAGCATCATTCACCAGTGTGTAAATAACATTTAGGTTTTCAGACTCTTGGAAAAAAAGTCCTCCTCACTGCCCAGCAAATTGCAAATCTGATTTGTTTCCTCAGACATAACGGAGGGTGAGTGTCATGAGGAGAGATGATGAGAGTAACAGTGCCGGTGCAGAAATAAGTCAGGAAGCAGTTTATGGGCTGGCCTTAATGAAATTGCTGAAGAATTGTACTTTTCATAGGCTCTATTGCAGGGAAATATCACAGTGGGGCTTAATAAAATCAGAGGTTAGTAATAGAAGGGGCATTCTGGGACAATAAAAAGTAAAATTCTCTACTTCATAAAATATACCCTTTCCACTGAAATTTCCAGCATATTACAGATGATATTGTACCAAAGTTGAGAAAAGCACATAAAGATTATGATTGTTTTTTAGCCTTTAAAAAGAATGGCTTCTTCTATTTACATGTGAAAGCCCGAGTTGAGGGATTAGTTCTTTCCCAAGTGATTATGGCTTCCGAAATGGTCAGAGGCTGTGTTCTTTGTATGCTTGAGGCATCAGTCAAGAACTGAAGTCAGGGGAGAAACTATTGAAAGGCTGATGTTTCGACTACAGATTAACTAGAGTGTTCCTGAGGTGAAATGGCTGTGGTTTTCTGTTTTGTGATATTTTAGAGTTCATTCTGAAAAAAATATCTGTTTAGATTGCTTTTTATCCTATCAATACCTAAATTCTAATGATTTTTTAAAATATATTTTTTATTGATTTCAGAGAGGAAGGGAGAGGGAGAGATAGAAACATTATTGATGAGAGAGAATCATTTATTTGTTGCCTCCTGCATCCCCCCTACTGGGGATTGAGCCCATAACCTGGCCATGTGCCCTGACCAGAGGAAATTAAACCATGACCTTCTGATTCAGAGGTCAATGCTCAACCACTGAGCCATGCCAGCCAGGCAATTCTAATGTTTCAATCACTTTCATAATATCATGTCTACATATTTCATATGTTACTGTATGTCACACATACAGTAGACATGTGAAAGAGCACTTTAATAATAGCAAATGTAGACCTATACATGCACTCTACAACACAATGTCAAGAATGAACATTTAAAACATAAGCTAATTTATTGTGGTTAAATGTCTACAACACACAAGAAGATTACCAAAAGTGATATTTTAAGGCTGGCAAGATAAGAATTGGAATGAAATAAATAAATAATACATCTAATTGGTAGAATATATCATGCCCATTTTTATATGTCCTTTTCTGAGTGGGATTAGATGAGACAAAGGAGGGAACTACTGGAAATAGATGAGGTGAACATGCATAAATAATTTTACAGTTAAATATTTCTCCAGGAGCAAGGATTTCATTGAGCTTAAGAGAAAATTCAAACTCAGATCTAAAATATGTATTCCTTTATAGTGTAGTGTTTTGGGGATATTTCTTCAGTGTCAACTCTGTCTGGTTTGTTCACAAATATTTTCATCCCTCTGGGATGTCTAGCAGTTAGTTATTTTTCTCACAGTTCCAGATGTGTTTTTTTCAGTTTTTGATTTTTTGCCTGATCTCATGGAGTCTTGCCCTGTGCGTCTTCACTTATAATCAGCTGGACTAGCCAAAGTTTACACAGATTTCCATACAGATTTTCAGGTCTCCTTCTCTGCATAGCATCTAATTTCAGGTTCATAGGTAATGAAGGGGATGCAAAAGTAACCGCGGTTACCGAACAAATCTCACCGCATATTCCCGTTGGCGTAAGAAATCTGTAGGGATTTTATAAGAGTTTGCTTGAGCCAAACTGACAAACAACGTCAGGGAGGGAGCAGAACCTCAAATGCTTCGGAGAATGACTGCTTTGCAGTTGATTTTATGAATTTGAAATTAAGGAGGGATCATAAGACATATTATATAGGGTAGGAAACAGCAAGGTGGGAATTGGGTTACAGGAGAGTTAAGGTTATGTGCTCCCCTGAGGGTGGTCACCCGTAGAAAGAGAAGTTTGAAAAGAAGCATTTCAAAGTCGTGCTAAACTAGATGCATAGAAACAGTGGATAGGGCTGGCTCAAAGCAAAGATAAGCCTGATACCACAGAAGTTACATGCCAGGGGTGTGACTACCCGCCATGACTTGTCCAGTGGGGAATTTATGATCAGATCATCTTGGGAGGCTACTTTTCATGGAAACCTCATCTCCCTCCACCTCTCCCCACACTGCCCACCCCGACCTTCACATTACAAAGGTAGACTCCTCAAACTGGTAAGAGAGATGGGTGCTGTTATATTTTCTAGAATAAGCAAGATCAAGGATCAAAGTTGGTGCTCAAGGCCATGGCAATGAAATCAAAATTCAAGTTGAGTCCGGGTTTCTATACTCCTGTGGAAATCAGAGAATGAGATCCACAGACAAAGAGATGAGTGAAAACAAAGTTTTATTGTAGAAAGGCTCCCTGTAGCAGGGAGGGGACCCACATGCATTGTCCTGGGAGTTCCTCTGTCTGTGGGTTAATGTGTGCCCTGCTAACTTCCCAGAGGCGGGTTAGAAAAATGTGTCCGTAGCAACATATGCTTTAAGCTTCAGGATCCCCTCTATTTTCCACCCTGTGTGTTCAGCCTGGGATCAGGGCTCTTTGTTCTTACCGTGGGGCCAGGGTGTGGCTGACAAACTGATTCCTGGCTATGCCCACAGTATCCAACTGTACTACCCTACTTCTTTACTGATGTCACTGATTGCTAGCCACTCCTAAGTCCCCAGTAACATAAATAACACTAGGGCAAGGCATCATTACTACTTAGTGATAAAATAATGTTGAAACCTACAATGTTATCTTGTTTTAATCCTAATGTTTTCTTCAAGTAAAAGCTCATCTATTTAGTGCATGATTTTTGTATTATAACTCTATTTTGTTTCCATTGGGCTGTGAGAAACATTTTTCCTCCCATAATTCATGAAAAAAAACTTATTTAAGAATTCTTTAATATTTAGGTTTATGGATTTTTTTTTACAAGCTAAGGGTTATTTAGTACTTTGCTTATTGCCATAGTTAAATTTCACAACAATAATGTTTGTTATAGCAATGAAAATAGAGGTCTTAGCTTTATTTTGGGAAAATAAATAGTTAAAGAGTTTACATTTATCAGCATTATCTATACTAATAAAAGGATAACATGCTAATTAGACCAGGTCGACTGAACATCTTTCTTCATCCTGCCTTCCTTCTGGACAAAGCCACTGTGGCTGGGCCCAAGGCAAGGATGGTTAGAGGCGATCAGGCTGGCAGGGGAGAGCAGGTAGGGATAATCATGCTGGCAGGGGAGGGCAGTTAGGGGCAGTCAGGCTGGCAGGGGAGGGCAGTTAGGGGCAGTTAGGCTGGTAGGGGAGGGAAATTAGGGGTGATCAGGCAGGCAGGCAGGTTAGGAGCCAGTGGTCCCGGATTGTGAGAAGGATGTCCTAAACCAGAAGTCAGATATCCCCTGAGGGGTCCCAGATTATGAGGGTGCAGGCTGGGCTGAGGGACTTCTCCTGCCCCCATGCACAAATTGCATGCAGTGGGCCTCTAGTCTATATATATACCGTATTTGCCGGCGTATAAGACGATTTTTGGCCCTGAAAAATACTGTATTTGCCGGCGTATAAGAGACTGGGCGTATAAGACGACCCCCTAACATTTCCACTCAAAATACAGAGTTTGTTATATACTCGCTATATAAGACTACCCCCCACTTGGAGGCATATTTTTCAGGGCCAAAAAATTGTCTTATACGCCGGCAAATACGGTATTTATATGGCTAAGTGACCATCTAACCATCAGATTGGCCAGTAGCTATGATGTACAATGACCACAAGGGGGCAGACACTTAACACAGTAGCTGCCAAGCTGCAATGATTTGGCAGCAGTGGTTCTCAGGTGACACACCCTGAAACCAGAGAGGAGGAAGCCAGATTCCAGGGTGCAGCACCGGAGAACTACCCTCTCACAATCTGGGACCCCTCAAGGAATATTGGAGAGCTGGTTTCAGTTTGATCCCTGCACTCCAAGTCAAGGGATCCGCCTGCCTGAGGGAACCTGCTCACTCTGCAGATTCCCTTTGAATCATGGTGCAGCCCCAGATGTGGCCAGCTGGGGAGGGACCACAGAAGATTGGCTCCAGGGTATGTCCAGCCCTTCTCACCAGCCCTTCCCTGCCAGGCACCTTCTAATTGCCTCTTAATGTGCATGAATCCATGCACCAGGGCACTAGTATAGTATGTTAAGGTATAGTATAAATAGTATAAGCAAAGCACTGAACTGTAGAATTTATCTCTTTTGTGTCATCATTAGTATTCAAAAGAAGGAAGAGGCTGTTCCTGTAAGACAGTCCGTAACCAAACACTTTTTTGGTCCTCTATAATTTTGTAGATATTTTTCAATAGAAATAAAATCTGCCATGCAGGTAAAATCAAGTTGAGAGAAGAAAATGCAACAGACTCTAAGCTTCAGAGATGAAACTTACAGTTTGAAGTGGTACTTCATAATAATGAGGGCTGAAAAGCAAGATGAACCCATTCTCAAATAGTTTTCCTGCTGACACGACACTCCCAGGGGCATATCTTCTGGCTTCACTGATGTATTTGAAAACCATTGAGCGGTTTGTACACGCCCCCACTCTGCAGCAAGGTCATCACTTAAATACTGTGGTAATGTAGATTAGTCTTTGTTGCTGTGAGTAGATTGGCCTTGGTAAAACAAAATCAAAACAACAATAACAAAACAAAACAAAACAGGGAATGCTTCACAATCTTAGATCATTTCTGCTATATCGATATCTGACCTACTCTATAGGATATCTCTGCCTTGATTATAGGTTGCATTCCACACACATGGCTGGCTTTGCATATTGGAAGCTTGTTGATTCTCAGGATAACTTGATGATAATGACTTGCTTGCCTGTACTTAGGAATAGAATGCTAATCATTCCAGAAATGGGGGAAAACCTGTCACATTCTGTATCTTAAAAGTCTGATTAGAACAAGGCTGATAATTGCAATGTTCTTATCTACAAATAAAAAATGAGCATATTTCTTGTAGGAAATAAATGCAGAAAGAACACACCAAAAAGGATAGTTCCATTGTTTGCCTCTCTCGCTTTTTCTACACCATTTCCCTTAACTATTGGAGTTGGATTTTCTTAATGTATGTAAACATTATTCTGTTAGGTTAGCAGAACTGTGTTTTTACCTCCTGCAAACACAAAACACAGACTCTTCTACTTAATGGCTTTCTCTAACAAGGAGCTGCATGAGAGGTTATACAGAAAACATACTGACTTAAGAGACTATGCAGCTAGAGGAGAAGCCACCATTGCAACTCTCCTAAGTCCTTGATTCTTTGTACTTTTGAAACTCCATAAGAACAGGGCGATAGACGTCACCAACACAGAGTTCAAATATCTCTGTGAGATGGTATTTTTGTAGGTGCCCCTAAAGTTCCAATAATGTGACATTTTATTCTTCCACAAAATGGAAGTGTAGGGAAATTTATTGTGTAGGGAAATTTATTGTGTAGTAATAAAGTTAATAGAAGAATTTTTTTCCACTGTTTAGTGGTAGCTGCTGGGGCCAGACATGGCAGGGATCTCCCTTTTCCACATCCCGCACGGAAAGAGGGATGAACAAACTGGTTCTAAGTGGAGGTGGCCAGGGATTGAGAAATAATGAAAGAAAGAAAGAAAGAAAGAAAGAAAGAAAGAAAGAAAGAAAGAAAGAAAGAAAGAAAGAAGGAAAGGCGCAGAAATAGACTCATAAAGCTGGGAGCCGGGTGTGATGCCTCTGAAGGAGAGGCAGCAAGACGAAGACCTGAGCCAGGCAGTGCATTTATTTTTATAGGCCTAGATTTACATGTCTAGTCTCGCCCCTGATGACACCTGGGCTGCTATGAAGTCAGAACTGATTAACATGTCCAGCCTTATTGGGGAAGCATATTCTCAGGGCATGGCTCTGCCTACACTCTGAGTTCAGCTGATGATAATTAAAGAAAATTGCTCAGGTGCCTTCCCAGGTGGCCCTCTACAGGGAGGTATGGACATAGAGTTAGGAAAGAATTTTCAATAGGTGCTAATTGTAAATGCCAATAGTAGTCATTCCTCATGTCAGGCGTGGCAGCAACCTCGTACCCTCCACTGATGTAGGTGCAACATGTTACAAATGTTCAAAACCAGACAGTTTTCTTCAGCTCAACTATCCATCAGGATAACAAAACCAAACATTTAACGTGTTCCATATTTTTACAAATAAAAGTGCCCGCTCACTTTTAGAAATTGATGCATACATTCATTTATGTAATAAATAATCTAATAATTGATTCTTTAAATCTTTATTAAATTGTTATGACATGCCAGGCCTTGTGTTAAATTCTAGAAAGTATTCTGTCATAGTTGCAACTATTGAGAGAAAAAAAGGGAGTGTGTGATTATTTCTGAAACAAAAGAAAAAGAAACAGAAAAAACAAACAAACAAAAAACCAAAAACACCCATGAGAGATCTAGACTAATTCCAATGGATAAGGTAGATATTTGTGCAAGGTTTAAACAAAGCAAATATGGGAAATTTCACTTGAATTTTTGCATTATCAATATCAAAATCACAGAGGAAAGATCAAATGAGTTAGCGTGTCAAATTCTTGGACAAGTCTAAAGATAAATACAGCACAGTTTAATTTTATACACATTGCATTTTTGAAGGTAGACTGACTTTTATAGGAAGGGCTTTCATTAAAATGGCCGGAAGATACACCAGCTATCCAGTGGTCATTGGAAAACTGTATCTATTTTTCAAATGAGAAAATGGAATAGGATGAAACATCTCCTTTCAAGAAGCAACGGTGTGGTGACGCTGTAGCACTAACGCATTCAATAAGCGTCATTTGATGTTGAATAAATGAATAGGGTATTTGAAAGGAAATCTAGCACAGTGGTTAAAAACTAAACTGCAGCTTCCCCTTAGTAGAAACGAGCCCATAAGATGCAGAGCCTTACTATAGCAGCAGTGTATTTCTCACATTGTTTGTTAGGTGCTGTAGGACTTTTCTTCTCTGACTTTTGTTGTGATCCTAAATGGAAGGACATCTCCCATGTAGAACATGTCGTCTCTTGCCAGAGAGGAGAGCGGGTGGAAATACACAGGGCTCTGGAAGCCTCTGATCAAAACTGTGCACCCATCACATCTGCTCATTCTGTTGACCAACGTATGTCATGAGGCTAGCTAGACCTAAGTCACCGGGCCGGGAAATATACTCATCGCTTGCCTGGCACTGTGAGTCCCGTGCCAATGACTGGTAATTGATAGTCCTTTTAGAGAGAGGGGAGTCAATACATCAGAGCAATCTTGTTACTTTACAGTGATAGATTCTGGAGCCCCGTTGACTGGATTTCTCACTCAATAACTGTGTGAATGTGGGGTGTTATTTAATCTCTTTATGCCTTAGATTTATCATCCATAAAATAGAAAACAATACTACTTTTCTCACAGAGTGGAAACGATGGTCATGAGAAGTAACATTTGCAACAAACTTAGAAGAATCCTGGGTCACAATGAGGATAATTTAATTGTGAAATAAAACATACGAAGATAGCAAAATTAATTAAAATGACTTATTTTAGTGACACTTTCTAATTGCATCCTAGAAGGTGCTTGTCAACTGTATGTTCTCAGCCATAAATAAAGAAACACTATTTCCCCGAGGTTTATTTGATCTAAATTCACATGAAACAAAGCCTCTAGGGATTATAAATTCATGTAATTTTCCACTTTATGATACTTTTACTTGGTGTTTAAAATAAATACCACAAAAATGAGTTAACGTACAATAGGTGGCCTTTTGTGAGATATCCAGGATAGGTAAATCTATAGAGACAGAGAATAGATTGGTGGTTTCAGAGTCTGGGGAGAGGGGAGAATGGAGTTGCTGAATGTGTCAGAGGTTTTTTTTTGGGGGGTAGGTAATGAAAATGTTTTGAAACTAGATGAAAGTGATAGAATGTATAAAAGCCCCTGAGATTTAAGTGAGAAAATGTACACAGATGCAACTAGTAAAGATGTGTAACTGTATTGGTTTTTACTCTTACAATTTATGATTGAATCTGATATTCATGAAGTCATGCATTCAATTCTAGAAGCAGTAGTGGGAAGCTTATGCAATGAGATGGATAGTAACAGAATTCTATCTCCCTGAGCTTCACAACTTAATCTGCTTGCTATATTGATCTAAAGCAGCAACCTATTGTTTAAATTAGGAGAGAGAAAAATATATTGGATCTGGGAAAGACTCTAGCAAATCTGACTTATATGAGAATGAGACACAGATATGAGCTATTTCAGAGATTAAATTTTCTAAAGTTTTCAACCTCTAGGGGAATTTCACTTTTTGGCCTGATATTAAAATTATATTTTAAAATCTCCTTTGGTGAACTTAATACTTACTACTCAGGTAATTATGAGGCATTTTGTCATAATCTACAAAATCTATTTTGGTTACATAATATTTTTTTATGGAAATAGTACACAGTTTTTAATTAGTGTTTCCCAATATCTAATTAATAATATGCTCTTCAGCCCTAGCCAGTTTGGCTTGGTGGATAGAGCATTGGCCTGCAGACTGAAGGCTCCCAGGTTCCATTCCGGTTGAGGGCATGTACCTTGGTTGTAGGCACATCCCCAGTAGGGGGAGTGCAGGAGGCAGCTGGTCGATGTTTCTCTCTCATCCATGTTTCTAACTCTCCATCTCTCTCCCTTCCTCTCTGTAAAAAAATCAATAAAATATATTTTTAAAAATAATATGCTCTTCATGTTTAATTGTTTTTCTTTTCCCTTTCTCAATTGTGAAGTGACTGAAAATCCAAGTTTAGATCTCCTTTCTCAAATAATTATTTTCTTTATCTGCCAAAAATACCTCATACAGATTGCTCTTATTCTTGTGTTTTGGTTTATTTTAGTTTCTCCAATTCTTTTTGCCTAGGTCTTTACATTTTTAGATTTCAACAAGAAGGAATTGCTATTTTATAAGGATTATAATTAAAAAGTATCTAGATAATAATCAGGAGGTTCAAAATGAGAGTTATTTAGCTCAGTAAATGATTTGTGTTTCTATGTTTTTTAGTGATGGAAATATTTGAATATAACAGTCATAAGTCACTTTTAGAATGTTTAATTCTTTTTATATATATTTTTTATTGACTTCAGAGAGGAAGGGAAAGGGAAAGAAAAATAGAAACATCAACAATGAGAGAAAATCATTGATTGACTGCCTCCTGCACACCCCCACACTGGGGATCAAACCAGCAACCTGGCCTTGCATGTGCCCTGGACTGGAATCAAACCGTGACCTCCTGGGTCATACATCAATGCTCAACCACAGAGACATGGGTTATAATGTTTTATTCTTCAAAGATACATGCTAGAAAATCAGATACAAGCACACTATATATTCATAATTATTTAAAACATAATTATAGGAAAGATCTTAATGGGTGGAACTGGATTATGCAATAGGCATATCATGAAAGAACCCAAGATGGTTTTCAGGCTCTAGGGACTTATTTCTGGAGTTCTGAGCAAGTTGAACCTGTCAAGGCAAGTGTGGTTAATGTGTAATCGATGGAATGGTAGACACATTAAGTGCGAAGATTTACAAGAAACTTTGAAAACTAGAAAAAAACTAAAAATTATAACTATTTTTTTCACTTACTATAATGATCTTATTTTTTCTATTGTCACATGGAACATAGCTAAATGTATTCTCTGCTGACTTTTGGGTTAGCAAATTTTATTTCTTTGTGGATAGCAAATTTACATGACTGGGTATGGCTTTAATTTTTAAATGACTGGTATTGTGAATTATGTCAGGCTCACAATAACCAACTCAAGAAAGTGTGAAGGCTTTGTAAAAACTTGGAGCTGATGGCACAGTGCCTGGCATGAAGTGGGCAGACACTGTTAATTTGTCTCTTCTGTATCTCCTCCTTGCATGCCAAGTGAACAGTTAAATGCTGTTCTCATTACACAAAGAACCTTGTTAGTTTGGAGAGAAAAATGTGTCTGAGCCGAAGAATTTCAGTACCTGACAACTTTGATTAGTCTTATAATTACACATTTGCAAAGCAATTAAATTAGAGAAACTACAACCTGATATAAAGGACCTATGTCAGAGGAAATTTTAAGCACAATAAATATAACTGTGCAAATATTAAGTCCATTATTATAACTAACAACCTATTGCTAGGCAGAACAGACCAGAACTATTGCTTTGAATAGTCATGGCTACGTTCGGTGCTGGGATGCCCATATTTTGATAGGAATTAATACATAATGCATACCCACACTATTGAATACTGAACACCAAGAGAATTTCTTAGAAGAATGTGTTTACTATCCCACCAAGTTATAGCTCCTGCAGAGGTGTTAGCAAATATCCACCCACCAACCTACAGCTATGACTGACATTTAAATTTGTCTAGCACAATAACTGAAGTGAAATGTGATTAGTATTCACCTGAGATTGTAAGAATAATATGCCCAATTGATAATCGAATAATGAAAACAAAGTTAAGCTCCTCCTTAGAGATGTCTAAAATGCAATATTGTCAGATGCTCAGCTCTCATGCTAAAGACTCTATCTACCTTAGTTGTCTAAAATTTTTCTTTTAAATAATTTCCTTCCAAGTATACTTTATTTATTATATTATTAATAATATTTAATTTTTAAATTATTAACACTCTGAGAGAGCCTTGTATCAATTTGTTTTCTACATTAAATTGCCAGGCAAAGAAGAAAAAATATAGATGCAACACTCACAAATTATCAGTTGAAAATATCCATTATGCTTATCCTATAGTGAAATTAACCAAGTAATTGTGACCTTGATGATAACTACAAAATATAAAACCAAGCTGATTTAACTTAAAAAAAAAGAGAAATACAATGAAGTTTATTTCTGTGCATGCTGCTTATTTTGAAAAGATGGTTTAGGAATACATTTCCTCTCTGTAAAATATAGTAGAATACACTAATGCCATCTTTATTTGGAAGTTTTGAGCACATATTAAAAATGCATATGAGATTTTAAAGAAAGAATATGCTCTTTTGATTATGATGATTACAGAATAATACTTGTGCAGTATTCAGAAAAATAAAACCCCCTCTATGTGCCTTTTAAAATATTTTCACTTGAATTTAAACTTCATATAGGTGGCTTGCTTAATATCCTTCAGTAGCTTGTCTCAGAATGATGATAAAAACCAAACATTTTGCTCTCCAAAGCCCTTGACAGATGGCTGGTTGCTTGTCTTTTTCTCATCCCAGACCACGGTTTACTCCATTCACTCTGGCCTTTTCATTCCCAAGGCAGACCAAGCTTGCCCTGTCTTGGGGGCTTTGCACTTTAGAGTTCATCTTTCTCCAAATCATGCTGTAATTGAGTTAGCAGCACAAATGTCAGCTTCTTCAAATCACCTTTTAATTTACATTCCAGTCCAAATGTCACCCTTCGAACATATTTTCTATGGCCTTTAGACTGATGAATAGCGTTCATCCCCTTTTCTCTTTTTTCTTAGTAGTATGTATGCCTCTTTGATGTTATATTAGTTTGCTAGGGCTTTGTTGAGGAAGAACAATTTTTCTCCACCTTTTTAATTTTGAATTTTCCTCTCCATCCCTATCATTTCTAAAGCTGCCATCCCTAAAACTCATTCCCATCTGGAATATTCCAAACTATTGATTGCCCATAGGACAGATTCTGAGGAATGCTCAGAGAAACCACTGTATCTTAGACTTCAAAGTGCATTTGTGTTATTCTCCATTTAGTATTTTAAAATACAAGTACTTTGGGGGACAGTTAACTTATCAAATACCCTTACCTACAAGAGGCCTCTAGCAGATTACTGGTATGTCTCTAGAAAGAATGTCCTAGAGAAATGTTAGAGAGTGGTAAGCAGAAGGAGAAAAGACATAAGTAACTTTAGCTACTTCTTGATAATTTCTTTGATTCTTTCTCCAACTTCTCATCACTAATGATGATGATGATGTTAATGATAGCACTGTGATTAACCTAGTTATTAATAACAGGAAAGGAGCAAAGGGAAGGCAAAATATTATAGCATGTAATTTGGGCAGCTTTGCCAGGAAGCTACCACTTTATACCCATCAAGGGTCCAATGGAGGGGAGATAAGTGCATTCCCAGTAAAGTTGGGTTGACACAGGGAAGGTATTTGTATGTCAATCACACCTGGTCATTGGCCAGAGTAGACGTGGCTACTGCAAGGACATGAAATTTGGGATGTTTAACCCTTAACCAAAGGAGTTTCCTCTCTTGGGCTCTTGTGCTCCTGGTTCCTCTTGGCTGTGTTGCTGCTGAACTGGACTTGGCTATAAGACAGACAAAAACTCTGGTTTAAGCTCTCCTGAATCCGTTACATTTCCTCTAGGACTGGATTAATGGAAATGGGACTTTGGAAACCCAGTGATGTAATTCCATGCAAATAAAAATCATTCATGAGTTTCAGAAAATTCTTTTTCTTGAGATATCATAAGGACCCCACCCCCAGTACTCAGTGGGAAAAGGGACACTCCAACATCTCCAATAACATCCTATATAATGAAGAGGTAATATGCAAATTGACCCTCACACCCTCATGTCACAAAATGGCCTCCTCCATATTGTCACAAAATTGCTGCCACAAGATGGCCACTTTCATGCCATCACAAGATGGCCACCCCACATTGTCACAAGACGGCCACCCCATGTTGTCACAAGATGGATGCCCCATGTCATAAGATGGCCACCTCACTTTGTCACAAGATGGCTGGTAGTGGAGGGCATTTGGGGGCGATCGGGCTGGCAGGGGAGCAGTTAGGTGTCAATCAGGCTGGCAGGGGAATGGTTAGAGGGTGATCAGGCTGTCAGGAAGAAGTGGTTAGGGGCAATCAGGCAGGCAGGCAGGTAAGTGGTTAGGAGCCAGCAATCCCAGATTGTAAGAGGGACCCTAGATTGGAGAGGGTGCAGGCCAGGATGAGGAACACCCCCCCATTTCCACGAATTTCATTCACTGGGCCTCTAGTTAATACATAAAAGTGCCTCTAAAAATAAGCGTAGGCTATTCATACCATTTTATGTAATAACTAGTGGCTCAGTGCATGAAACTGGTACATGGGGTGGGGAGTGTCTGGAGTGGGGAGTGTCCCTCAGCCTGGCCTGCACTCTCTCCAATCTGGGACCCCTCGAAGGATGTCCTACTACCAGTTTACAGGGATCAGTCCTAAACCAGCAGTCGGACATTCCTCTTGCAATCCGGGACTGCTGGCTTCTAACTGCTCACTTGCCTGCCTCCCTGTCTGATTGTTCCTAACCACTCTGTCTGCCTGCCTGCTCACCCCCAAATGCCTCCCACTCCTGCCAGCCTGCTCACCCCTAACTTCCCCCCCCCCTACTGGCCTGCTTGCCCCCACCTTCCATCCCCACTGGTCTGCTTTCCCCAACTGCTCCCCTGCTGGCCTACTCACTTCAAACTTCCCTCCCTGCTATTCTGATCACCTCCAACTGACCCACAGTGATGGCCTGCTTCTTCCCAACTGACCCCCCCCTGATGCTCTGTTTATCATCATTGCCCCACCCCCCACCATCCCAATCACCCACAACTGCCCTCCCCTCTTGGCCTGTAATCACCTCTACCTTGGCCTGCCATCATGGCTTTGTCCAGAAGAATGTCCAGAAGGTTCCTGGAAGGTCTCCTAGTCTACTTAGCATATTACCCTTTTATTAGTATAGATAGAGGCCTGGTGCATGGGTGGGGCCAGCTGATTTGCCCTGAAGGGTGTCCAGAATTAGGGTGGGGGTTCACTTGGGGTGTGGGGTGGCCTGGGTGAGGGTCTGTGGTGGTTTGCAGGTTGGCCATGCCCCCATGGGGTGAGGGTCCCCTCTTGGGGGCATGGCCAGCCTGAATGAGGGGCTGAGGGCTGTTCTTAGGCTTTGCTATACCCCTTTCATGGTGGGGGTCCCCAGTGGGGTGCCTGGCCAGCCTGGGTGAGCTGCTGATGGCTGTTTTCAGGCTGGCCATGTTCCCCAGCGACCCAAGCTCTGAGCCCCTCCTTTTTTTTCTTTTCTTTTTCTTTTTTTCTCTTTTTTCCAGTGCCTCTTTGAACAGAGAGCTTGGTCACTGGAAGCAGGTATCTTAATTTATTTACCTTCTATAATTGAAACTGTGTAGCCTTGAGAAGAGGCCAGGGCCAGCCATGGCAGGCAGGGAGAAGCTTGGCTTCCTCCATCACCGAGGCCAAACCTAGCTTCCTGCTCACTCCAGCTCCATGGCTGCCGCCATATTTGTTGGGTTAATTTGCATACTTATTCTGATTGGCTGGTGGGCATAGTGGAGCTATAGTCAATTTGCATGTTTCTCTTTTACTAGATAGGATTTATGTGCAGAACCAGAATTTAACACTGACTATGTATTACTAATACTTCTAGCTTTACAAGGAGCTGTACAAAACTGCGTTTTTTTCCTCTTAGAAACTCTCCTCTAGAATCTCAGTTTTGTAGATTGAAGAGTTTTCACACGTCAGAGCAAACAACTCAAGTCCAGTGAACAGGAAAACAAACTTCTGAAAAAACTTGACCTTTCTCACTAAACTTGCCAAATATTCTTCCCCTCTGGATCTCTGAGCCAAACTCTTCTATTTTCTCTCCTATTTTCATCTTCTACTGTGAGAAAATAGGGTTGAAAAGCAAACTCATGAATCCCAAGACACACTGGAAACTCATTCTATTCTGTTTCCTTTCGGCCATAAGATTTCCCCACTCACTTTCAGGAATAAGCAGTTTCCGAGGAAGCAATCTTTACAGTTTTAATAGCGTCTTGCACATTCAGTCTCTGAAGTATTTCTCTCTAAAGTTTCCTTCTTTAACCACCTGGGGCTTCTAGATATCATTCATGCTCTGAGAAAAGTTTTCCTCCTACATTTCATCTTGATTTTCTTTTCTTTCTTTTAAAGTCAGATACATTTTTTTTTGTCAATCATCCTAACAATACAAAACATCACAGGTTTTTCAAAGCAGTTCCTTAACATACTGATGATCTACATATTTCTTAAAAAACATTTCTTTCATAAATATATATTTGATGCAGGCAACTGGAGGTCATGCATGAATTTTCTTTCATATATTGCTTAGAAGATAGAACATTGTCTTATTTATATAGAAAATAATTCTGTAAGGGTACAATTTGGAGTGGATATAGATTGCTTTTTTCCCCCTCAATTCAAACTGCACAATATTATCAAAAGAAGATATTTTCGTGGAATAAGTTAGCTAAGCAATTTGCCTGTGACTGTGAGGACCCGGACAAAAACAGCAAGAATCCATGGATATGACAAACTTGAAGAGAGTAATACCTTCTAGAACTCATACACTACTGTAATTCTTGTAAAAGCATATTGTCACCCATTGTTTTTCCCTTGTGCTTTTATGTGGCTTACTATTCTTAA
This sequence comes from Vespertilio murinus, assembly GCA_963924515.1. Lineage (NCBI taxonomy): Eukaryota > Metazoa > Chordata > Mammalia > Chiroptera > Vespertilionidae > Vespertilio > Vespertilio murinus. The sequence continues at coordinate 190,402,907 of OZ004706.1, read as the reverse complement.
TATTTTTCAGATAAAAGTAATATGTTAGAACAGTTAATATGAAGACAAGTAACTATTTTTAAAAATGTTTTCTAATCAGCCCAGTTGGTGTGGCTCAGCAGTTGAATGTCAAACTATGGACCAGGAGGTCAATAGTTCAATTCCTGGTCAGGGCACATGCCTGGGGTTTCGAGCTTGATCCCCGGTGTGGGGCATGCAGGAGGCAGCCAATCAATGATTCTCTCTCATTAGTTCTATCTCTCTCTCTCCCTCTCCTGTCTTCTCTGAAATCAATAAAACTATATTAAAAACATGTTTTCTAATCAGTTGATTTGGATGCACTTGCTTAAATTCACATTATTAATCAAAAGACATTATGTTTGCTTATTGTTCTTTGAGGTCATGGCTATTTGCTATTCTGGGAATACAGCCTTTCTTTTAGACTTGATTATGTATTTGGTAGCGTAGCTCTCTGGAAACCATGTTTTTGGTCATGGAGGGATAATAATCTTGGGGTCATTTGGACTGATTCTTCACTGCAGGCAAGCAGTGAATTTTGTTTTTGATTTTGTTCAGTCTTCAAAAATATAACTTTGTTTTTTCTACTGCATGTGACAGTATTGTGTGTACCTGCCATTGTCATCTGAACTTCCTGCCCTAATCTCCTCAGTTATATTCTGTTGTATGAAAATATCTTGAAAAAAGGAATGAAAAAATGAATTAGGGTTGAGAAATCTTGGGTTTAACTTGTACAATGCTAGTCTATTCAAGCTGTGGACATAATTAGTCTTAGTATCTGTAATGTGATCATTTTTACTGAAATTGTGTGAGAGTCACCCACGCCAAAAAAAAAAACCCCACAAAAACAACAACAACATTCTCAGAGTAACTTAGTTTTTGTTTTCCACAGATAGCTACTCCATTTTCTCTTAATTTTTATATATTGAATTCTTTTTATTTTAATATATTTGTATTGATTTCATAGAGGAAAGGAGAGGGAGAGAAAGATAGAAACATCAACAATGAGAGAGAGTCATTGATCAGCTGCCTCCTGCACGCCCCACACTGGGGACCGAGCCTGCCACCCAGGCATATGTTCTTGATGGGAATCAAACCCGAAACCCTTCAGTCTGCAGCCCGAGGCTCTATCCACTGAGCCAAGCTGGCCAAGGCTACATGATGAATTCTTGATCTGAGAGAGAAAATCACTGTGTCAATTCACCTCCAAAACCCAGTAATTAAAATAACCATCACTTAGCATAATATCTCTCAAGTTTTGAATTTGGTGTTTGGCTGATCTCAGATGGACACACTCATATCCTAGGCTTGGAGGGCTATTTGCTGAAATAGCATAGCCTCATCTGGGAAAATTGGGACCCCTTGGTCCTGCGCTGTGTGTCTTATATCCGTTTTGGGGACCAAGAAGCAAAGGGAGTATGTCTATCTCATGTCAATAGCAGGAGGACAAAAGGAGCAAGCCTGATCTCGCAAGCCCTTTTCACACTGATAACTGAATCACATCTGCTAACATTTCATAGGCCCCAAAAAGTCACTTGTCTATACCCACAATCAGGAAATTATACTTCTCATCACTCCATGGAGGATGCTGCAAAGTCCATGGCAGAGGATGGAAACCGGAATGAGTGACACACTGGAGCCATCCTGCAATCTACTATGGTCACCTTTGTAGAGTTGTACGTTCCAAAGTGAGACAATTATATGTCAGTGCATGATGGTGTAGACTGTAGACTCACAATATATTCATGTGTGTTTAGCACAAATATAATCTTAGAGGAGCACATTTCTTTTTATTGTTTTTGATCAGTTTACTTAGAGTATCAACTCTAAACATTAGCTGCTAGCACAAAATTCATATTGCTAGGCAACACCGAATAATATAAACATTAAAATTGTCAGTAGTAAAATACACCCACACATATGTTCCCTTTCCAATTTAAAATTTATAATATCAGATTAACATTCTCTAGCAAACATTGTTATACAGAACATAAAGTAGTATAATATTCTCTCTATCTTTGATATACACATAAGTATAGTTTTCTGTTCTATTTAGTTCTTATATTTGACTATTTGAAATAACTTGGTTATTCACATGATTCCCTATTTCTAGTAGATATTTTAGGAGAATAAATTGATTTTATAGCACTCCTTATAAAATTTCATCTGATTTAAATTATATGTATTTTTGCTAAGACAGACATGTGTGATTTTTATTAGCTTGGGTTTTTTTTCACAGTATTAGTTTATTATCATAATATTATTAAAATAATTTAATTGTCTTAGTAACTATTATTGCTTTTCCCCAAATGTGTTTTTGTCAACTTGTTTTGCATTTATATTCCAATTGATTTGGCTGAACCTGATATTGTCTGAAAGTAAGGTTGGTAATTATTCTCTAATGAGCACTTTGTCATATTTATGCTTTGTTCATCCCATTGGGAAATACAATTGCATTTTATCTTACCGTGCTCATATTTTTCTTTGTGTGTATTCATTTTTGTGTGTGAAGTAGTAACTGTAGTTGTTCAATATTGACCTAATACATTGACAGACATCATTCAAAACCAAACTATTTTTGGTTTAGTTGGAGTACAGCAAAGATGCTGACTTAACCAGTAAAGGAGCATAATAAAATGTAGGTATGATAAACATAGGTCAGATTTGTCCCCTTAGGAATCAGCAGAAGTCAGGTTTGCTTAAGAAAAATAAAAATCTGAACCTGAGTATGCAGGTTCTAGTTTTAATAATTTTCTATCCCATGACCTTGAGGAAGTCATAATCGCTTTACTTTTCTGTTTCCTGATCCAAAAATGAGGACAATCAAACGCAACTCCCCAATCCTACAGGTTTTGGTATGATTAAATCAAACAGCTGATAGAAAATTATTAAGCAAATTCTAATGTATTACATGTATAATTTGTTGCAGGGTCAATTGTGTCAAGAACTGCTAGTTTTTATTGGGAGCAATAAAGACCAGGGAAGGAGCTGGTGATTTAAAAAGTCTTCATAACATTGAAACCTCCCCTAAGTCTCAGAGGCCTGGCTGGTCAGGGCCACCAGCCAGGAAACCCTCACAGCAGAAAAAGGGCTATCTCCTCTAACTATGACTATGTAAAAAGAGACATTTGTCATGCAAACATTAAAAATTGGGTCACTGAGAATCCATTTTAAGTTGCAGATTTCATGTGTAAGCTTTATATATATATATATATATATATATATATATATATATATATATATATATATATATACCAGAGGCCCAATGCACAAAGATTCTTGTTAGAATGGGCCTTCCTTCCCCTGGCTGCCCGCTCCACCTTCGCTCTGGCCTAGAGCCACCTTTCTGCCTTCCCACGCTGCCCAGAGGCCCGGAGCAGCTAAGGAAGAGAGGAACACCTGCATAGTCACCATGACTGCTCAGTGCCTATATATGCAAATTAGCCTACCATCTTTGTTGGGTTAATTTGCATACTCACTCCCGATTAGCTGGTGGGAATCGTGAAGGTACAGTCCATTTGTATCTTACTCTTTTATTAGTGTAGATAAAATATCACACACAATAGTTCTGGACTGAAAGGGTCCATTTGCCTGTGCACATTAAAACCCAATAAGAGCCGAAACCGGTTTGGCTCAGTGGATAGAGAGTCGGCCTGCAGATGTAAAGGTCCCAGGTTTGATTCCGGTCAAGGGCATGTACCTTGGTTGCGGGCACATCCCCAGTTAGGGGGTATGCAGGAGGCAGCTGATCGATGTTTCTCTCTCATCGATGTTTTTAACTCTCTAGCCCTCTCTCTTCCTCTCTGTAAAAAATCAATAAAATATATACTTTTTAAAAAGCCAAAAACCAATAAGATACAAACGGGTTTTCAGCAAAGAAAGTAAGGGTATATTTTTAGGTAGTGTCCCAGCCCAGAGATAGATGAGCTAATGCTCAAAGACCTGGCTCCCTGATGGTTTCCTGGGGATGGGTTATATATGGGGAAGTCATTAATCATGATGACTGAAGGAATTAGGGTCGTGGTCAGGGTCCTGGTCTCTACCGATTGGTTGGTGCTAAGGTAGGGGGTAATTGAACAATGTATCTGACCCTGATGTCAGCTAGGGCATTGGTTCCTCCGGTTTTGCCACTTTTCCAGTCTTGGAGCTGAAACACAATTGAGGCCTAGATGTTATCTCTAGTTTAACCAAAACTCTGTCTCTGGAGTCCCCAGACAGGAGGCTTTGTTCCTAATTATTTGATGCTGATCAGAACCTCATTGTCCTGAGAACTTAATGAATAAGGAAGTGGACATGCAAAGGAGAGAGAGGTGGGTAAGTCAGGTTGCTGGGTGAGGCCAGTTTAAATAAAAGTGAATGAGAGGAGAAAGGGTCATATTAAAGAAATGAAGGATCTGCATGGTTTTACACACACACACACACACACACACACACACACACACGTAGTGATTTGGGAGGAGGAAGACATTTCAGATGGTGGAGACACCACTGAAAAGGCACAAAGATAGAAGCGACTAAGATGTGCACAGGAAATCTTTCTGGAGCTTACTTAAGGTTCAGCAAGTAAAAGGAATTTTAGACAATGAGAGGACCTAGGCAATTCTTATGTCTCTGAGCAAGTGATTTCAACAGCAAAAAGAGTGTGTTAGTCAAATGGATCTGGCAGTGGTCCTAAGACTGGGTTGGAGGGGCAGAGAACAAGGAGATTGCTGGAAGCCAATTCCAGCATGTCAGCAGGGCTGAGGGCATTTCCCCAAACCTGAAAAGGATGCATAAATGATTGCTTGCTGCCAGACAGCTGAGGGCATTTCAATCTACATGTTATTGCCTCTTGCTGGCCAAACACCTGAACAGCCTTAGGCAGTTTCTCCTAACCTACAATGGATTCTGTATACTAAACCCTTGCCTTTTATGTGTATATCTCCACCTTGCCTTAGGACAATTTGTGTTAATAAAAAGCCAGGGGTCCTGAGACAAGGGAGAACTTGGTTTCTGTAGCCAAGCTCCTCTGGTCCCCCAAATGCCTTCCAAAATTATGTTTCATCTCTGGGCTCTTGATTAATTTACACACAGTGCTTCTCCAGATTTCTGAACCCCCTTTTAGATGCTAGATTAAAAACACACACTGATAGGAGATCAGCTTAACTTTGACAGAGTTACAGAGTGAGTAGAAACTTCAGGAATGAAAAGGAGAGAGGACACATTTGAGGGATATTTCCAAGGAAATTGCTGGGCTGGATGACAGATGGGTTAAGATCGTAGAGGAGAAGAAAGGCTTACACATTTTTAGTTAAAGATATGGAATATGCACTCACTTAAATTGAAATTGTTCTGGTACCAGTGCTTCATTTTAGATACATTTATTGAGGTATAATTTGCATACAGTAGAAATAATCATTTTTTCCAAGTCAGAAGGCAAAAAGAGAGCAACATTGTAAAATGCTATGCAGAACCTAAGAAAGATAAAAACTGAGAACAGACATTTGCATTGAAAGAATTTGGTTTAAAACCATCCAATAATATTGTGAGAAGCCACTTTTATAATTTTTTATTGTGTAACTAGAGGCCCAATGCATGAAATTTGTGCAAGAGTAGGCATTCCTTCCCCTGGATGCAGGCACCTGCTTTCCTCTGGTCACCTGCCGGCTCCTGGGACCCAGGCTTCCCTTACAGCCCCGGCTTCATCCTAAAGGTCATCTGATCTAGTTAGCATATTACACTTTTATTATTATAGATTAATAGCTATACAATCAGTGACAAATTTCCAATGAGGATGAAATTTTTACTCATCTCAGTTTGAGACTAAATTCTGCTGTGCTTAATTGTTTAAAATCTCATTCAAAGTCAATTACTTTATATTCATCCAAAGAATTATGAATGCAGATTTTACCACATCGTATTATGCATAGAAATTTTTAATAGATGAGGAGATAATATTTATAGAACTTGATTTATGAACCCATAAAGCAGATGTAAATTAATGTAAAAGCTAATGTCATGAAGGAAATACCTCTTTTAAAATACTACTTTCTCTTACCTATTAGCGACAGGTTTTTGTAATGCTACTATTACAATTATTTTGAAATGACCAAGTTCAGGTTTTAAATAACAAATTTCTAACACTTGCCATTTAATTATTATCAGAACTCTGCCATAACAAAATTGTTAATGAAAACAAGTTTTATCAGTCTTCAATAGAAGAAAAATACATCAATTAAAAAATGACATAAATACAAAAATAGAAAAATCCTAATCACTTTTGAAGATGAAAAGATTTTTTGCATGTGATAAAGTCTCTATATGCATTAAATGCAGTTTTGGGGGAGGAGGATTATTTGCTTTTTTTGTGTAGATGTTTTCTTATAGCAATACCTTTGTAATTGAAAATAAGATAAATCACCCAGAGAACATTAGTTTACATGCCTTAGTCTTTTTTCCTCTTCTCCAAAAAGAATTTAAACCTTTTGATGGCAGGGATCATGTCTCCTTCATATTTCCTACAGCACCTAGGATAGCAGTACTGAGTACTTAGCAGAAGGTCAAACATTATCTAACAACTGACTTGGTTAGCACTTCCTGTGTGGGTTCAGTTCAGTAACTGCTCATTTTGTATAAGATTGGATCTTCCAAAATGTCTTGCTCTCAATGATTTGTTCTGGGCTCCTTCTTGCATTATCTGGAAAACATTCACATGCAATGATCCAATTTCATGTGAAATTCATGGAGTGATGATGCACAGCCGTGTATCCTTATCTCTTTGTCCTCTTAATTTCTGGAGTGGTGTTGTCGTAGCGAGCAGGGAACAGAAGAACATATGTATCCCCTACATAATTCATAGGGGCCCATTTTAAATTTGAGAAAGGCCTTAGTTTCCCCCTCCAAAAAATACAATTCCAATATCCAATATTCAGAATTTCTTGATTGCTAGGTGAAAGCTCTCAAAGAAAATTCAGATTCTTAACATGCTTCTGGAAAATTTTGTACCCAAGTTAAATGAAGCATGTGAAAAAAATATAAAACGATTTTTCCTTTTCACCTCCCTAAATTACAACTTGAACCTACCAGACTTTATTCCAGTATTCCTTTTCACTCCGTTAGATCCTACATTTGGCTCTGCGCTGACCCCGCTTCTGACCTACTTTCTTTCCCCTCTGCTCACCAAAACACCCTCATATCTCAATTGCCTTTTAAGTCAAATATTCTTCAGATTAGAACAAGCTCCTTATGACTGATGTTAAGCCCTCTTCTCATTCTTCTAAAGAGCTTACGGAAGCCTAGACATGAAAGAATGAAATTCACAGAAGAATTTAGAATCATTCTAGCTCCACACTCTACATTAAGTTTTTCTTAAGGTAGTAGAGACCTCAAGTGCAAGCAATTGAGTGGAAAAGGTAGAGTGGAATGTTCTGGTTGTGTTGTGAGAGAATCTCCCTCCTTACATAGAAAGTCAGAGGCATTTAGGAAAGCTGTATGTAGATTAAAAGATTTTGGAAGCTATCTCAAGTGCCTTTTCTGTGAAGAGAAATTGGACTCTAATTTGTTCCCACAGGCAAAGAAGGAATGAATTCACATTAGAGATTTCAGAAATACTAGAAGGCTTTTTAATACCTTTATTTAAAAAAAAAGATATATTTTATTGATTTTTTACAGAGAGAGATAGAGTTAGAAATATTGATGAGAGAGAAACATTGATCGGCTGCCTCCTGCACACCTCCTATTGGGGATGTGCCCACAACCAAGCCACATGCCTTTGATCGGAATCGAACCTGGGACCTTTAAGGTCGAAGACCAATGCTCTATCCACTGAGCCAAACTGGTTAGGGCTTTTTAACACCTCTTGATGGCATTAACAATGTATTCTAGAGCAGGTGAGCCCAACTCTTGTTTTGCATATGTGTGAATGGCCATAAACCAGAAACAGAGAATATAATATCAAACAAATATTACAATGGCATTAACTCTATTGCTATATCTCCAATGCCCCTGCATATGTTTTGAAAGAACCTTGGGGCAAAAGCATAAAAAGACCCAAAATATGGATTGCTGGCCTTACTGTAAAATAATTAGATGCTCCTACACCAGTTATTAATCATTAGGGCATGGGAGACTATTGATAAAAATGGGTGTAGATACAGTAAACAAAAAAGACAATGGGAAAAAACCCAATTATTTTTAAAATATATTTTATTGATTTTTTTACAGAGAGGAAGGGAGAGGGTTAGAGAGCTAGAAACACTGACCAGCTGCCTCCTGCACACCCTCCACTGGGGATGTGCCTGCAACCAATGTACATGCCCCTGACTGGAATCAAACCTGGGACCCCCCAGTCTACAGGCCGACACTCTATCCACTGAGCCAAACTGGCTTCGACTAGAAAAACAATTCTGTTACACTAGCTAAAACACTGGGGGGAAAAAAGGTTGCTGACCTGTGATAGTGCTAGAGAGGGAATCAAATATCTAAATTACTATTCACACTTAAACTCACAATGAGAAAGCTCATGTTCATTTTTAAAGGGGAAACTTGAAAATGTGATTAATTTGGGTGGCACAATATTGACCTTTTTATGTCCTTTAGCCAAACGCAGCTTTTTCCTCAGAGTCAAAAGCCTAAGTTCACGTGGCAGTTCTAAGAATTTTTTTTGATTTATACTTACAAGTTGACATTTTTAAACTAAGTACACATGAATAAACTATACCAACATATTTCTAATTATATCTATTCGTTTTCTAGTTTAGACATTTAGAAAAATTTCAATTAGCCATCTTGATTTGTAAGTAGATTTGGGAAACATTTGAGTCTCCATACCTGGCTATCATTAGAAGGATGTGTGTTTTTTTCTCCTTGAAACGTCTTTCAATTTTATTTGATTTCTATCTACTATCCAAGTACTTTTTTCAAATTATGTCATAATACTAATTAACTATATCTATATGTGTGTATATTCTGAGTTCTTCATTACTTTTGCTTTCTTTGCTTTGTCTCATTTTCAGTCTAAATATAAGCTAGTAGGACCATCAGTAGCTGTTTCCAATAATATATTCTAATGAATGAAGTCAACAAAACTTGCAAATACTGGTCATTATACTTTTTAGCAAGCTGATCTTCCAATTACCCTCTTTGAACTTAGATTTCCTCATCCGTAAAACGAGACGGTGGTGGTACCTACCTGGCTGAGATGTGAGAATTAGACACGATGCATGCAAAGTCACTTTCTACCATCCTGCTATGCTGTTGGAAACAAATAGGAGTGCAGTGACCATACATTACTATACAAGTATGTTTTACTAGTGCATTATCAAAGTAGTATTTTTCAAGACTATTAGTTGTCAGAAATAATGGTGCAAGTGAAAAAGCTTCCCTTAAAATGGAATGTACTTATTTTTATCTTAATGGACCTGCCATGTTTTATGCACATTTTTTCTCCGTTCAATTTAATACAACATAAACAACATTGACCTCAGGGGAATGATGAATATTGTTCAATTAACAAAAGGGTTTCTCTTCCCTGAACATATGTAGAGTGTGAGGTCTGCACTTTATAGTGAACCGGCAAATGTTTCTCTCTTGGCCTTCTTGCAAAACCACAGAAATATCTGAAGTAATAGATTAAAAAAGAGCTGAACTTAATATGAAGTCGTTTCATGATCAATAGTTTCAAGACAAATAAATGTTTTATTTTTCTGAGTGTTATAAACGTTAAGCTTATAACTCATGTTATTTTTGTGTTTGACAAAAGCTAGTGCAAAAAAATTATGTCACACAGGTAAAGCTGCCATGTGCAAATGGATGAGCTGATTAACGGTCTGGAAGATTTGTAAAGTACGGCATCCAAATTGTTTCCTCTTAGATGGGCTGAAAGTCCAAAGTTCTACATTTTTTTTCCAGGTAAATAGGCACAACTGTTGTAGCAAGAGGATTTGACAGAACAATACATGCAGGTCTTTGCTGTTTCAGATTGCACTGTTGAGCTTAAATGACTTCATTTTCTCAAACTCTTTTACTGAGTCAGTAAGATTTTAGCGTAATATCTAAACACTAAAGATGTTTACATTTCAAAGTGTGAGGGGCATGAAGACTCATATAAAATGCTTTCTTTTTTTAAAATATATTTTAATTGATATTTTACAGAGAGGAAGGGAGAGAGAGAGAGAGCTAGAAACGTCGATGAGAGAAAAACATCAACCAGCTGCCTCCTGCATACCCCCCTACCGGGGATGTGCCCGCAACCAATGTACATGCCCTTGACCGGAATCAAACCAGCGACCCTTCAGTCCATAGGCCAATATTCTATCCACTGAGCCAAACCAGTTTCGGCTCTTTTTTTTAATCTCTCAGAACAAGTGTCTCCATTCTAAATTGCCTCTGTCTTACTGAAAGGTGCAGAAAGGGCTCCATGGTGATGTTCCTCCTGCATTGTTTTGTCCCCACTCTCACTCCCAGGGCTAAGCCATCTTCACCTTCTGTCTTGGTTCAATCTTTATTTTTCAGATTTCAGAGAAGCAAGTCTTTTTGTTATTTATAAAATTTTATCTTTATTTACTTTTATTTTATTGTTTTCATCACCTTTTATCCCTTCTCTGCCCTCTTCCACCTTCACCCTTCCCTGTTCACACCCATAATCACAACACTATATGTCTATGTCCCTTAGTTCTCTCTTTTCCCTCTTTTGTGCTCAATCCTTCCAACACCCCAACCTTCCCCCACCCCAGAGCTGTCTGCCTGATCTCTGTCTATAACTCTTTCTCTATTTATCTTTAGTTATAGCTAGCATTAGTTTCAAGTGTATGACATAGTGAGCCAACATATCTATATCTTACAAAAGGATTGCCACAAGTAACTTTAGGAACCATCTCTCACCTTACATAGTTATTACAATATTATTGATTCTATTCTCTAATTGTTTACTACAATCCCGTGCCTTATTTTATAAGTGGAAATTTGTACTTCTTAATCTCCCTCCTCTCTGGCAATCATCATTTTGTTCTCTGTATCTTGTCTGTTCCTGTTATCTTGTTGATTTTATGTTTTAGATCCCACAAATAAGTGAAATCATATGGCATTTGCATTTCTCTGTTTAATTTAGTGCACTTTGCATAGTACCCTCTTGCTATCCACATTAGGTTAAAATATCAAGCCCCAAGGTCAAAGGGAAAGACATTCTTCATTTTAATATCATAGTTTTTAGTGTTTTTATTATCTTTTTATCTCTTTCATGAATCATACGTTTTTCTGTATTAAAGGAAACAAAACTCAAATTCAACTGCTCATCCACTCTGGTGGGGTTAAATTTATTCCTGCCAATTGCTATACAGTCTCTTCAGGAATACCATCATTGTGATCTGAGCAGCTACTTACACAAAAAAGGGACAGATTGCAGATCTAACATTCTATGATACGAGCCTAAAATGTCACACTCCAATATATTCCCAAGGACTTTGTTCAATCCTTTGTACCGACGCAGAACAAATTGCTTATTTATTCTTCATTCATGCAACAGGTGTCCATTGGGCATGACTAGACACTGCTATGTGTTGATGATTAGCAGTGAACAAAATACATATATATTCCTGTTCTCATGGGCTTCATATTTTAGTAGGTTTAAAATAATAAGCAAGATAAATATATGCCATATTTGGTGAAAGTAAGTGCTAAGTGGGAAAATACAGGCAGAGAAGGGCGTGTGTGTGTGTGTGTGTGTGTGTGTACAAGTTAGCAATGTAAATTGAGTTGCTATGGAAGTCCTCACTGAGAAGGTGACTTTCTGTGACCAAGATAAGGGAAGCCATCATATTTGGAGAAAGATTTTCAAGCAAAGGGAATAGAAAGTCAAAGATGCCCAAGCAGAGAATCTTATTTCATGTGCTCCATGGAGTGCCTGAATTATTTAACAGTCTCCAGCATATCATGCAATACTCCCTTTCATTGAAATACCCTGGTGTCTTCCTTGACTTCAGAGCTAAAATTTATTTAGACAACCTTTATTGACACAGTGGCTTCCCTCCTGGAAAGATTACCTGCTTTGCATTCACCATCTTCTTCACATTTGTATAGGATAATAATTAATACTCTGTTGTACCTGTTCAGGAATGGCTGAATAAATGCATTGATTGTATTCCTGGTGCTTTCTTGAAAACTATATTCTTACATGATTAAAAAGTTTGCTAGTATTCAATGCTCTTTTATATTAGTTCTATTCATTTTCTCTCACTCTTATTCTCCCTATTTGTTCTACTTTTCCATCCCCAAAGAACCACTCAATTTTAGATTCTTACTAAAATTTTAATTATTCCACTTTTATCTCAGTCAAAGCTGAGAAGGCAAGGAGTGTTGAGCATATAACTATTTCCCTTCAATATCAGTCTCTTTGGCACCTAGCAGCAGAATTAGAATTGTGAAAAAACAAGTTGGTAAATTCTAACAAATTTCTGTTAAGTGTCATTATTATGTAATTTTCTCTAAAAGTCAAAGTGATAAAAATCAGTGAAGCATTGGCAAATGACATTATGGACTTCATCTTTTTTTAAACTGTATACATCTTTCCCTAGGTTTAAGATGTCCATTATAGATCATGTCAGTTAACAATACCTGTTACAAACAGCACAAACATATAATTTATTATACAAACTGGGAAGTTTTGTAAGTGACCAGGGGCACTATTAAAAATTCAAGCATGGTAAAAGGTATGAAGTGAAACTATGCAAAAAAAAACTGGACTTATGTTTATTCTACTTAAAAACTATATTTAATAAAGATAATAATACATAGTGGCTAACAGTCCAGACTCTAGAACCCCGGTGTTTGTGAAACAGCTGTAGAACCTTGGGGAAATCATTTAATCTCTTTAAACCTCATTCTCTATATTTATAGAGTTCAGCTATTTATAGTATGTGTCTCAGAGCTGTCATAAAGATTTATAGAGGTTATATGTGTATGTTGTTTAGCTTAGGGTTTATGTATATTAGGCACTCAAAAAATAGACACACTAGAGTAAATGAGCATTTGTTTTGGGGCATGGATGGGAAGCCACTAGAAAGGTAAAATGTTACAGTACTTTGGAAACAGTTTGCTAGTTTCATATAACATTAAGCATTCACTTACTGTATGACTCAGTAATTCCAGCCCTAACTATTTACCAAGAATAATAAATGCCCATATACAGTTTTGCACTTGAATGTTGACAGTTGCTTTATTCATAGCAGCCAATTAGGAAAGAACCCAAATGTCCTTCGGATGATGAACTGGTAGAGTATCCAGCCAATGGCATGCTACTCAAAATAAAAAGAAGCGAATGACTCATATAAACATCATTGTGGATGCACTCCAAAAGCATTATGCTAGAAGCCACACACAAAAGGCTGCATACTGTCTGATTTCATTTATGTAAAAATATTTTTTAATGCCAAGACTATTGTATCAGAAAGGAGATCAGAATCGGCCATGTTTCGGGAGGTGAGGACAAAGGGGAAGTGAACTTTCGGGGGTGGCCGAAATGAGCAGAACGGGGAGAGTACACAGGAAGCTCTAATTATATTTTCTAAACTTGAAGGTGAGTCTATAAATGTTCCATATATTATTTCCCATTTCTTTTTATTTGTTCAGGACTGGGTTATAAAAGAGCTAGAGGCCTTCCAATATTAGATCAATTGCTAATAAGGTTTTCAAAATGATCTCTTTGGAGGATGAGAGGACCGGTAGCCGATCAGAACAAGCTCAGAAGTCTCACGTTTCCGTTCGGAGTAGCTCAGCAATTAGCTACTGTGTTTATTCTGTGGGGCCTTAGCCTGCCTTCCACACGTAGAGAGTCATTTAGAGGCGCCACTGTGACAGCAGGACCCTCTGCGTTGACAGTATCACCATCTGCCACCTCGTGAGATCAGAAGCCACTTTAATAAGAAGCTGCATCATTAACGTGACTCTTCACAACCCCAGCACTCCTAAATAAGAGCGAGAAACTTTTAGTGATCTGACAGAGTCTCCTAATTAAAATATGAATAATTTAGAAACATGTCAGACTTGGGGAAGTTGAAATGGAGGATAAGAACAATGTTTTTCAAATTCAGAATAGAAACATTTTTTTCATATATATATATATATATATATATATATATATATATATATACCTATATATATCTATAATCTATCTATCTAGATTATACATACATACATATGTGTGTGTGTGTGTGTGTGTGTGTGTGTGTGTGTGTGTGTATACATAGGGCTGGGGAAATATCTCTTGATAAAATCTAAAGGCTGTTTTATCATTTTCGAACTACTGGGAATCATAACCTTTTAAATTACAGGCAGAGAAATAGAGCATAAGAGATGAGATTTTGTGGCTTTCTGGGGGTGGATCAATAGAGGAGGGTGTGATGGAGGTTTCCCCAGGTTTTCTTCACCGCTGGTTTCTCCTTCATACAGCACAGGTCTCCATTGTCAGTCTGTTTTTTCTAATCATTGGAGACTCTAGTCTAAATGTAGCATTAAAACATAGGAGCCAGAATTTACTTAATACTATTTTTAGTTCACAAGTTTGTACTGTTTTCATGTACTTTAATTTTAATTTGAATCAAAGTTATTTTCAAATATAAATAAAGATAAAGTTTGGCAAAAGGAGGTTAAAAGTTGTGAGTACATGAAACAGAGTTTATGCTTGTATTGTTATTTATTAATTATTGTATTATGTTTTTCCATCAGAACAACTGTGAAACTTTTGCCTCACCCTGCTTAATTGTTACATATACCAATTAAAATATTACACATGCAAATTTTATTTTATTACTGTTAATTAGCTACAGATCATACTAACATAGATATAATACACTATCTTTTAAAATATTAGTGTGATGCCTTTTCATACAGAATGAAAATTTATCATATCTAATTGATACCTACAGTATCTTGATAGAGAAAATCTGCTAAGGAATTTGCTAATGATGCTCTATCCACTGAGCCAAACCGGTTTCAGCTATTTTTTAATGATATGTGAACAAGTTTTAAAATGCACAGGTCACATAATCTGATCAAGAACAAAATAATATCCTTGTAATACATAATATCAAAAAGTAAATACAGAAAGAAAGAATATTCTTCAAAAGTTACAGTGAGATTAATGTTGAATATCTTTCATTGGAAATAAATTTTGCATCTGAATTAAATGACCAAGAAAGAGAGCTAATAAAAAGTGTAAGAAGGTGTGTTAATTTTGGAGCTTGATAGAAAGTTGAGCTCTCTCTGACTTTCAACTTTAACTCCAATCTCTTTGCTCATAATCAAGCAACCATGAAAGAACTTTTGAGAATAAAATGATAGTTCTGTAAACATAGATTTGAAGGTGTTTTAGTTTATTTTTGAAATAATCACAATCACCAAGACAAGGAACGTATTAATAAGAAGAAGAATCTGGGACACATCACAATTGATTTGATACCTTGGAAGGTCATATATATATATAGAGAGAGAACAAATGCCGGAAATATTGGCAGAAATTCCGCAGTGGGATGAGGGCCCGGAACAAAGAGCACACATGATGACAATGGTCAGGCCCGTGGAGAGGTGGAGAGGGGCCCCTGGGGTGGGGTGTATTCAGTTCTGACTTTTTATTTTTGTGCAGGTGTCAGCAGGGGTGGGACTAGATATGTAAATCCAGTAATGCTAGGCCTACTTAAGAATGCAAATAAGCTCCTTTGATCCTAAGCTTTGGTGTTACTTCCTGGATTTTGGGGATATAAAATAAACCTGCTGCGTGGCTCAGGGTGCTCACTGCCTCTCCATCAGAGAGAAGGGTGCCCACCTAGCTCCCAGCTTCATAAATCTATTTCTGCCTCTTGCTCTCTTTCTTTCTTTAATTTCTTAATCCCCAGCTCCTCCACTCAGCAACCGAACTATTTTTTTTTCCGTGCTGGATGCGGACCAGAGAGAAAAACTCTCTCCCCACAGAGAGGAAGGCCCTTTACGATCCTCCAAAAAGCAGACGCCTTGGAAATACGATGGAAATCACAATCCCATTAAACCCTTGCCCTTGAAACTAGGGAACGTCTAGCATGAGACAAAAATATTTGTGGAGCCATGCATGAAATATATCAAATAGAGTTAGCCCTTGCTTCTCGAAGCCATCTAATACGGCGGTCTAACTACCATTGTAAAATTTTTGATGGCATGTTATCTGGCAACTTCTGAATGCCTATCTATAGAGAGAGGACATAACAGTAGAAATAAAACTCCAATGAACCATTGGAATGAAATAGTTAAGGGGAGGATCCTCATCATCCAAATAAATGAATCAGCCCTTTGGATTGAAACTGGTTTCTCTGGAAGTGGACCTTAAAACTCAGGCGCACGCACCATAACAAGGTAAAGACACCATGTGGATAGGCATTTAGGAGGGAACCTGGCACCGTTGTGGCGGGGCATATGTGTGCATCTGGGTTAGTGCCAGGACAGGATTCAGCGAGCCAGCACGCAATAAAAGGAATAGAAGCAGCCTTGGAAAGCAGCAGAGAGAGGCTCTGCCAAGTGGGGAAGCAGAGGCAAAGGCTGCAACAATAGTTAAGTAGAAGCGCAGCTTTGCAATCGTTCCCACACAAAGGGCATTTGCAGGGAAATCGCTCTGTTAGGAGTCCTAATGGAAGGATTGTTGTCTTGACCCACCCGCTCCATTCATCTGCTCTCACAACCATGACTTTTCACCGCTGGTTTGTCAATGCTCTTGGACACAACCTGTTGTCTTCCCCTCTGCCGGAGTAAAGTCCCCGTGGAGAGACCTGTTGGCAAACAGAAACTTTGTTGATAGCACAGGAGGCAAATGGAACCAATAGCTTTTTCCCATTCTTCCATTTTTTATATGGCTCTTTATGCTCTCAGTTCATATTCCAAAAACCCGGTGTGACATTGGGATAGTGTGTACGCTCCGTTTCATTCGGAATCAGGCGTGCTTTCTTTCTGATCATGTCTGCCCCGCATGTCCGGGAATATTAAAATTGATCTCCTCCTCCTTCTTGTCTTCTTCGGGATCCATGCAGAAGGCGTTGGATGACCCAGGTTGCCAGGCAACCATAAGGCTTTATTCACCTGTATCTTTGCACATAAGAGCTTGTTCAGAAGGGAGGACAGAAGAGTGTATGTGCCTTCAGAAAGTACGGACTTGAGCTGCCACAAGCAAATTCCATCTTGCTCTCCTCTCCACCTGGTGTGTAGATTGTAAGACAGATGTGGGGAGCTGCCCTGAATTCAGGGGTGCTATATGCCTGAATGCAAGCATGGGTGTAGGACACAGCTCTCATGTGCCCCCCTTTTCACCTAAGTGGAAAATTATTACCCCTAGGAATGCTGCTAACTGCAGATGTCTTTGCTTTAGGAGCTGCGAGATAAGAGGAAGATAGGTGGTCGTAAAGGCCAGGTAGTTGTAATAGGTCAGGTGCTGAAGGAACTTATCTGTCCAGGAACTCATCATGTTAGGAGAAAGGGTCACCTGCATGATTGCCTGAAATAAATATTTCCTCCTTCAGAATTGTATGTAAAGATTGGAAAAATAAAATTGATCACTGCAGACCTCGGGTCTGAGCCCTCCCGACGCCTTTCTGTTCTTGTCTGTCTTTTTTCTTAGCCTTCCCCCCCCCCCCCCCCCCCCGCCAATCAGGTACTGTTAGTTGCTGGCAGGTTCCAGCAGACAGAGGCTTGGCAAACTCCTAGGTAACCTGCAGAGAATTTGATGCTGCAGATTTTGGTTTTGGTACATGTTCCACTACTAACTGGTGTGTAACTGTACTGAATCACTTTAATTCTTTAATCATTAGTTTGCTTTTTCTTTTAATGTGTACATAGAAAAAAAAAGCAGAACAGGACTACTATATAAAGGAAACTTATTCCTTTACTACCCCAAAACCCCAAAATTGAGAACTAAATTTTCAATGGTTCTATTTTAGAAAAATCCATAGATTTATTCAATAAGTGAACATTTCTCACTCAACCAATATTTCCCGAGATTCTACTGTGTGCTATGCACACTTTGAGGGTTCCTGAGATACTGGAGTGAACAACAGAGTAAACACCTGGCTTTTATGGACTTTACATCCTAATAAGAGTGGCAGGAAGGGAAACATAGCAAAACATACAAGAACACATTTATAATATGTCAGGGGGTGACATGAGTTAAGAGAAAAATAATGCAGGGCAAAAGGATGGAGTGACATAAAGAGATATAACATAATGTTATGTAGAAAGTAACGTAGAGAGTATGGCCCAGTCTAGAAAGCTTCCCCAAAATTTATATAGATAAGTTTCTGCTGATGATTATCTTATTTTCCCAGTCTCTCCCTGTTATAGTTAATTTCACATATAACCTTGACTGTGCTGCAAGGTTCCCAGATAGCAGAGAGAGAAACAATAGCAACAACAACCATGGTTTCTGGCTGGGCCTGCCAGGTGTTTCCGGAAGCCAGGAGCGCTAGCATAGGTAGATTTAGTAAAGAAGTTTCCCCTCCTTGCCGTTGCAGGTGGCAGCATCCAATCGATTGAGGGCCTGAATAGAACAAAAAGGTGGAGGCAGGGTGAATTTGCTTTCTGTCTGAGCTGAGACATCTCTTTTCTCTGCCTTCAAACAGAGCTGTTCCCGGCTCTGGGGCCTTTCGATTTGGATAAAGGTTTTCACACCAACAGCTTTCTTAGTTCTTTGGCTCAGAGGAGGCAACACCTGGGCATTCTCAGCGTTCATATTTGTGTGAGCCAACTCCTTAAAATAAATCTCTTCCTGTATGTCTATCATGATCACTATTCTTTATCTGTTCTCTGGGTCTGTTTCTCAGGAGAACTCTGACTCATACCCTCCCAAATCCTATCCACTCATGTAAACAGAATGCGCCACACTCAGTCATAAAGAGCCGGCGTCATTAAGAAAGGAGACGATAGGGAAGGCTGTTATGTTTGCCCATTTGTTATCTCTCTCCTTTACAAGTAAAATTGTAATAACTTCAAAGTGTGATGATTCAACACACATACTGCGGAAGAAGTCTCACCATTGAGTTGATTAAATCGTCCATCACCTTGCACATTTGCTTTATTTTTTTTTTAACTCTCAAAGTTAATGCTTTCAAATTAAGTACCAAGAGCTAATATTTCCAGACTCATCACTTATGACTATGAGAATCTTTTCAAACCACACGTTTCTTATCACTTTCAATAATAATTTAATAATACTAAATTATCAACATTCACTTAAATCATATTTCTTCTCTATACCACTATTTTCATGAGCTGTGTCTAAAAACAAAAAAATTGATACAATACATTCAGGAAATACAGCTATCTGAATCTTGAGAGACTTAAACTAAAATAATTTTAGCAAATAGCACACCGAAATATCATGAATGTTTTTTATAAGAAAAGGTCCAAGTCAGAATTATTTTTGAAGTAAATTGTTTTTATTAGGTCTTCTTGCTGTTCACTAGGCATTGAACAAATGCTCTGTGCTTCCATTTCTCACTTATGGGAGAGTGGCATATTGATAATGCACAGAACTTCCATGCCTTATTTTTCACACACACACTAGAGATAAATTGATAATACACTTGGCTTAATGATTTAGTAACATTGGTAAATATATCACCAAGATAAATAAATTTGGCCATTTAATTTGGAATGGGAATATAATCAATGATCACATAAAGATAGACTCACTGAATATTTTTTTAAACGGATGGGAATAAGATTAGCCTGTGGCATTCTCATGGATATTTTATTGGGACTTTTACTTGCTTGTTATAACTCATGCATTTGGAAATGCTTTGGGAATTTTAAATTGTTGCAATTTTTCTAAGAAAAGAAAAATTGGCTTTTAGAATAAGAACACATATAGCTTCCCCTCCCCTCCACCCCTGCTCCCCTTTCTTAACTCTCATAGGGGAAAAATATCATTTTCATGACACTTCATAGAAAGTAAGAGACTTGTGAGTCCTGGCACCAGCTGCATAGAAGCATCTTATGGGGGAAAATTAAAAAGCACAGGCTGGTGCTTCTCAAGGAACTACTGCCTGTGGTAGCAGAAGACGCTCATCACCGTGTCGCTCCTGCAGGCAGGTCTCCTGCCATATTGAAAAAGACTACTCCATTAACCCTGACTCCCAGTGCACAAGTCCTGACAACCTCGGAGACACCAGGCGAGTCTGAGGAGCAAGAGGCGGAAATGATCTGTGTTATCCCTGGCATGCTCCTGAGATACTCAGTGATTAGCAAATTGATCTTCAGTTAACACAACACAAGGAGCGATTGGGCTCCAATTAGTGTGCAATAACTTCAGAGATGGTAAGATGCGAAAGCTCAAGAGAAAATTTCCTTGCATTGTAAGTCATTCGTCAATATCTGTGCTCCTGGGGAGATTATTGAATGAGGGAAATTAATCTTTAATGTGCTGAGCTACACTAGCCAACACATGTTGCCATAGACTTTAATAAAACAGTAATATAGACTTTTTATTATAAAAGTCTATTACCATAGATTTTTAAAAATAATAAAACCCACACAAGTGAATTATATGCACTGATTTCAGTTTAATATGAGTATGCCTAGGAAAATGAGCAAATCTTTATGATAGATTTCTAGACAATTTCCACAGACTATTATTGATTCAGTGAGGCCAAAGTAAGTACAGGTGATGATGCTGTTGTCCCACCTGGTGGAGAGCAATCAAGTGGAAATGCAGAGATCCCCCTTATCTTTATGATTATGCAATGAATATTAGGTTAAAAAAAGTTTCAATTATCCTATCTAATAAAAGAGAAATTGCAAATTGACCATACCTCCACTACACTCACAAGCCACACCAGCCAATCAGGAGCGAGTATTGAAATTAACCCAACCACGATGGCAGTTAATTTGCATATCAAGGTGCAGAGGGAAGACTGAAGACAGTATAGAAGCAAGCCAAACATTGCAGAAGGGAGTGAAGCTGTGGAGAAGCAAGCGAGGGAGCAAAGGAGGGAGGGAAGGAGGCGGGGTAGCAGAGACAGCTGCAGGAGACCCTATTCTTGCAGGAATCTTTCTTCATCAGGCCTCTAGTCTAATATAAAATTATGTGTACTACATACTTGACTCAGACTTGCCACGGAGTGCAGAAAGTGATATACCTTTGCTTAACAATTCAGATCCACATTGTTGTTTAGTCCAAATCAAAATCATATTCATAGTACATAGGATCTTTCATAGTAGTATAACTTTATAAGTTATAGTAGTATAACTTTATATTGTCTCACCATTTTTGAAAACCTGTTGTAGCTTATATGGTAGTCTGCTTCTTTATTGTCATGCCATTGTTTTCTCACTTCTACATTTTCTTGTGGTTTTGTTTGTTCTTTTGACTATGTCCTTTTTGCTGTTCTAAGCCAATCTCTCCTCTAAGTTTAGATAAATCTCAATTCCATCATGAAACTTCCTTACATGGCTTTAAGGATTATTATCTTTTCCATCCTAATGCCTCTCCAGGACATGTGTTTTCAGAACCAAGAATTATGAAATGTCTTAACTTTTGCTTTCAAACTCACATTATTTCCTCTTGCTTTAGATGTAAATATGTTTGTACAAAACTATTTGATGCAATGATCAAATATTACATTTCTATTAGCCCAGTAATTAACAGAGGTAAGAATTTGCCATCTTTTTATTCTATTCTCCTGGTATCCTAATACTTATCATAATTATATTGCATGCTTAATAAATGGGTGCTGAATTAAACTGAATGTTAAAAAAATACACAGAAGTTTTTGATGATTTGTCTTGGCATTTTTACATAATGATGTTAATTTACCAACTTTTTCTATGGCACAATTTTATTGACTTGAGAATCCCTAAATGTTTTATTTCTTGTTGGTGAAGAGACTGTGAAACTATTTTTACTCTCAATTCAAATATACAAATGTATTGATTTAGGAATTACTTTGATTATAAGATCAGTAGCTACCATGTCAGTCATGTATTATTTGTTGGAACTTAAAAAAAAAATTTCCCATACCCTGGAATATAGATGACTCAACATAATAACAAGTAGGGTTATTAAGAGAAGTCAAGAAACATGTTTATAAATCATATTTAGTAAGCGACCTGTGTGGAAGGCAGGGGGCTAAGGGAAATCTCTGTACTTCAATCTCAATTTTGTTGTGAGCCCAAAGTTGCTCTGAAATAATAAAACCTTTAAAAAAAAAAAGAATAAATGTGGTAGACTGGACCTTTGATAATGTTGTGGGGATTGTTTTGTCAGTTATTGTTCATTCTGAGTGACTGGTAAACATTTAGCCTCTTTCTTCAAGTTCTTTGCTGCCCAAATATATTCTGAAATGATGTAGAGACCACATAGGCTTGCTTTACTGCCTCAGGTCACCTTTGCTTAGTCCACTCATACACAAAGGGAAGCAGAATGGGGCCTGAGAAAAAGACTGTGGGGTATCTCATATGATCTTCTTACTGTAAATATAATTTAATCACATCATTAGGATTAACCAGAAAACTCTAATGGCTTCTATTTGAAACCCTAAGCACATAGTAATATATACTCTTACTGTGGACATCATGAAATTATAAATGTTATAGTTTTTGATGGCATAACATCTTTTTTCTTCTTCTCCCGTGTATGGTATGGAACTAAGAAAAACTATTAAAAGAAACACTGATTTCAAAGAAGCTGAAACTGAAAGAAAACTGACGGTTCTACTCCTGGTGTGTCTCTATAGAAAAATTAAGTTGAATTACAAAATCAGAGCTAAGATAAAGAATCCTGGTCAGCAAAAATAGTTGTTGAAAATGACAAATTGTGCCTCTCATTTTTAAGATAAAAACTGCATCGTATGTATCTAACTCTTGATCACAAGTTTTATAATTAACTATTATCTAGGAAATTATATTATTAATGTCTTAGAATACAGAAGTAGCCAGTGGGGAAAGTCTGTAAGCACTAGTTGACATACATTTGGAGAAATGCCAATTTCACATGGGATGGTTTGAACAGGTACCGAAGACTCAATCAAGGGGCCTTACATCTCAAGTGCTGCTTGCTTTGTGGGGAAACATATTCCTGGTCACTACAGCTGGTGGGTAATGACTGAATTTTTTGTGTGTGTGTGACCAGGAAGTAATGTTTTAAACTTAGTATAATAATTTGCGACATATAATAGTACTAGAGGCCCAATGCATGAAGATTTGTGCCCGAATGGGCCTTCCTTCCCCTGGCTGCCGGCACCACCTTCACAATGGCTAGAGCCACCTTTATGCCTCCCCACGCTGCCCAGAGGCCATTAGCAGCTGGGGTGGTGTGGAATGCCCCAGCCATTCAACACCAATGTATGCAAAATACCCACCATCTTTGTTGGGTTAATTTTCATCTTTCTCTTTTATTAGTGTAGATGGCTCTTGAACTAAAATTAAAGTAAAATAAAAATAGCCCAGTCTACATGGCTTAGTGGTTGTCACCTATGAAACTGGAGATCACAATTTGATCCCTGGTTGGGGGAACATGCCCGGGGTTACTGGCTCAACTGCCAGTGTGGGGCGTGCAGGAGGCAGATGATCAATAAAGTATTAACACCTGAGGTAAAATACGATAATGGTTATGTATAAAACGTTTTATGAGGAAATTAAAGTTCAAAGGAAAGTGCATAAAAATACAATCCCTGCATATTTATCTATGTATCTATATTTTCTTATAATTTTTGTAAATATGAAAACAATAACCTCAATGGACATATTATGGACTTTTGATATGCTTGTCATTTTTTTTGAGATTCTTAAAAATTGATTTTTAGAGAGAAAGAGTGAGGGAAAGAACCATTGATAATGTGAACACACCCATCGGCTGTTCCTATGAGCCCCTTCCCCGGGGATGGGCCCACAACAGGGGCATGTGCCTGGGCCAGGAATTGAGCTGGCCACCTTCTGGTGTATGGGATGCCCAACCACTGAGCCACACTGGCCAGGGCTGATATGCTTTTCTTTTGATTTGCTCCTTATCAGTATGTTGTTTGGGATCTATAGCTAATATTATTTAAATATGTTCATGTATAAAGGTACACAGGTTTAAATCAATGTGCTTACAAGTTAGGAAAGCCTATATGTAAAGAGAAAAAAAGCTAACAGAGTGGCAGGTCGGCGAGTGAATAAAACTGGTCTCTGGTCTGCAGTGTGTGCTCTCCCAGGTGGTGCTGTTTCGCGTCGCCCGCGCTCTGCCCAGGTGGCGGGGCTGGCGGGGCCCCTGGAGCGTGCGGCCTCACATATTAAAACACATCAGTTCCCGTCTCTTTCCTCAAGCCCAGGGGTACTGCTTGGCGGAGAAAAATTGTGATAGCAATGAGTGTGTCTTACTTCTAGAGAAGCTCAATTGTTAATGGTACCTAGGATACTTTCTACTCGAGCTGTTAAAAAATATTGTTTCTGCCTAATAACCCAGCCCGGGCGGTGGTCATTCCTCTTCCTCAGCCTGCTTCCGCAGTCCGCTTCATCATCAGAGCATGCTCCCTTGGCCTTCTCTAAGTTAAATTTAAAACAAACCAACAAAAAAATAACAAATAAAAAGAAGGGGGAACAATTGGCAAAGGAACATGAAGGCTGTCAGCACCTTTACTCTACATGGATTATCTTTCCTGCTCCCCAGATAGCTCCTCAAAACAGCAAAGCATTCACTCCCCATTTCCACAGAATAACTCCTGCCCCTGCACATGCCACGGAGAGGTCATGTGAGCTGAACATGGCCTGTGTGTCCTAAGTTTCACCAGCAAGACTCCACAGTGATGTGTATGTCAATTACATGAGATCTGTTTTGTTGTCAATTGCACTGACTCTGTGTTTGGGGGTGGGTCTCTCAAGACCAAGAAAGTGGCTTATTTCCCTCCCCTTCACCCTTTGGAGTCTATTTATAAATATATACAAGGTCCATCATTCACCCGAACTTTCTTGAGAGCACTTGTGCTATTAGGAATGGCAAAAGCATAACCACGAACAAAAGCAGACACAGTGGCTATGTGCAGGATTTTTTATAAAATGTTTTGATCTGACGAGTGGACACTTAATTTGGGCTCCCATGTTACAGTTCTGGATGGTGCAGTAGGTTGTAAGCACCCGTGCATTCATTAGCACCGTCGCTGCCTACAGCATCTGAAATGTCAAATCCGAAATCTCCAAACTCTATGTAGAAGTGTTCATAAGTGGCCATATGTTCTGCTTATAATCCTTATAAACATGAGATCTGCAAAAAGAAAAAAAAAGCAGAGGCTTGGATTCTCTTTAATGCATGCAAACTGTTCCTAAAAGGACCGGAATATTCATTGGGTAGATCAGATCAGATTTTCCCAAGAAGTGTGACGAGACACGTGGTAAGAAGCCACCTCAGAGTGGCCGGTCGGAGGCCACGTCTTCTAACATCACCTGGACCAGTGCAGCTCTGTCTGATAACCCCAGGGCACCTCATCAGCACCGTCGCTTTTTGTGCATGTAGTGGCATACAAACCATTGGGAACCACTGCTACTGTGTGGTTATATTTTTCCAAAGTACCAGAGCGAGTCAACAGATTTCCTTCCACAGGACGTGGACAAATAGTGTCGAGTCAGCGTCTGGTAACTGGGTTCACAACAAGGACTTCCGGCTGAAAACATCGCCAGAACTTTGTTGGAAAAGCCTTCTCGTGGTTTGCTGCCTCATAATGGGTCACATTTCATCTCACCTTTTGGTAGCTGTCATTTTACCTTTCCCCGTTGACCAGTAAAAGGAAATTCTGGGCCACAGGTTCATTCCTCCCTTAGTCAGAGACGCTCCGAATGAGTTCTGTCCTGTACTGTGTGACTATAATTTCTTTTCTTTCTCTTTCCCCTGTCACTCCATACACTAAGCATGGGACATATTTACCGGCAATTTTCAACCTTTATCATCTCCTGGAACACATAAACTAATTACTAAAATTCTGTGGCACACCAAAAATGTATTTTTTTTGCCAATCTGACAAAGTATGTCTAATTTTTATTGACTTACACAAAAAATTAATAGTGATTACCCACCCTTTTTGCTCCAAACTGATTAAAAAAAAATCAAATGTCTATATATAAGGATTTCTAGTACCAATAATTAATCCATCAAATGCAACCTTATTATGCAATTTGACCAACAAGAAGCAGGTCTATTATAAAACCTATATATTTATGGATCGGGACAGAGCATTCACGCCAATTGGCTGTTGTCATTATTTTATTTGACAGGAAAAAGAGGTCAGTGACCCTGACTAAATGATCAGGTTTTGAATGTTTTAAAAGTTCTTGCTATACATAGGTTGCTGCTCCAGTCAACAGAACGAAACTGACTTTCACATAATCAAAGTCTCTTGACTTGAAACAATGCAAGGACTGAGCAAGATTGCTCATCATCTTCTCCACTGAAGAAACCACCCTAATGGCTACCCTCAAGTTATGCCTGTGAACAAGTGTCTTGGGAAATGCGAGTTGCTACACCTTCGAGCTGAAATGTCTGTTCTAGACTATTGGCTCAGAATTACTAATAGTGAGGATGTCCCACTAAAATGGACAGATGTTGACTAGTTATTGTTACTATAATATTGACTAAAAGAGTACAAAGACTTAGTGTTAATTCATTATTCCTCTGTATTATCAATGTTGGTTTGCTCTTATTACCAAATTGTACTGAGGAGGGAAGTCTGCAATATATGTATGACAGGAGTGACAGTGAGACAGTTAAAGTTGAAAATATACTTTGAAAATTTCAGTTTAATGCAAAAAGTAATATGTTTTACTTCACAGTAGTTGGTTAAATTAATTTGCTGCATCAGGATTTTATGGTGTTTCTGGAAAATCAGATTTATAACAAAATCTTAACTGTACTAAAAATTCAACTTTTGTGAGGTACAATGATATTACATATTACATGTAAATTATGATAATCTGAAATGGTTCATTTATTTTTATTTGTAGAAACTGAGTCTATCCATGGTTTCTAAGTAACTTGTCTAACTCTTAGATTATAGATTATGGAACACAGCTTTGAATTATCTCTTTACTTTCCTCATTGGAAAGATTCACACATCCTTGATAGAAAGAATCAAAAGGGTCCCACCATGTGGGGTTTCTGGTTCTGCTGGAGAAACCAAATCCTAGTTAACATTAGGATATGTCAGTAAAAAGAAGGTGAGTTAATTATAAGGTCAGGGGGAATAGTGACTTTAGAACTACTTTAAACAAATATATTTAATTTTTAATCTTCACCTGAGGATGAGAGAAAGAGAGAGAGAGAGAGAGAGAGAGAGAGAGAGAGAGAGAGAGAGAAACATTGATGAGAGAGAAGCATCAATTGATTGCCTCTAGTATGTGCCCAACCAGGAACCAAACCCACGACCTTTTGATGTATGGGATGATGTTCTAACCAACTGAACCACCTGGCCAGGGTGCAAATAAGATTTAATTTTAACCAGCAAAAAGAATAGGTTACCTTAGTAGCAAGAATCTACATGTGCATTTGTGACAAAGTGTATCTTTTCCATAGTTTTCAGGTCTAATCCTCTCTACCCCTTCCCAGAGACTCCAAATTATACCAGATTGAAGCTTGGAAGTATTTTTATAAGCTAGGGGCATAAAAACATCAGGTACTTTAATGCTACAGGGAATGGTAACATTTGCCTTTAGTGGATACTCAGAAAATGTTGAACAGCTCGTAGCCATATAAGGACGCATGACAAATACTGTGGCTGGGGTAGTGAACAAGCAATGCCCCCTATGAATTTACAGAGTATGAAATCTGAAGTATAAGAGGTACATGTTTTATCTATTGATAAATTATTAATAAATATAAGAGTGTCTGCACAGTGCAATAAAGAAGGGTCTTTACAATTCCCATATCCTGTTAAAAATTATATTTTTCTGCAGTTTTTCCCCCCAATCTTGCAAGTTGTTTTTCATCTCAGGCTCAGTGTTTTGTTTGATGCCAAATGCTAGATTCACAGTGCTTAGGCATTTTAGAATGATCCTATGAAAACGGTCTCGGAAAATAATAAGGGGATATAGCATAAAAGTTTCTATATCAATATTATCTTCAAGAGTACTAGGTACTTTTCACTTTTGCTGGCATATCCTTGTTTTAATGTACACTCTGCTGAGTGGGAGTCGAGTAAGACATCTCCTCACCAGGTTGGAAACCACTTATATGCACACAGAAGAAAAATCTAAAATATGGAAATAAAGGCTATTTGGAAATCATTCTAGAGACATATTACAGAATGAAATAATTTACCTTCCAGATAATAAAATATATCACGTATGTGACTGGTAATTTTATTAGGTGAAATGCAGATGTTGGAGGGATTTGTTTCTTTGATTTGTTGGTGTGCTGTTCTCTAAGGGAAAAAAAATAAGTAGAACATCACAGTGCCATTAAGTAATTCTCACACAGATCTGCATCAATATAATAGTCACTTCTTTATAAAATTGCTTGTTGAGAAAATCAGGTACTTATTTAAATGAGATTTAGAGCGTAAGTAATTTATCGGCATGGAGTGTCTGTGAACTCACAAATTTACAGAGACCATTTGTAGAAAATTACCAGCGATCTAAAAGAGGCTCAGTTCTCAAATCAACTAAACTTTGACGCAATTGAGTAAAATTCCTTTTATCTAACAGCTGGAGAGTGAGCTGCTATGGTTACTGAGAGAGCCTGATTAAGGCAATATTACAGCATATTTTAAAACCACACCGTGGGTAATTTCATGCGGTTTAGCAGGCACCGATATAGTGGTAGTGACACAGGGATACATAAAGATATAATATGAAAAATGTGCAGCAAAGTAGGTACGGAAAAGTAAAAGATTGGATCCACAGTGTATTTACCTGGTAAATTAAATTTCTTTAGCTAAATTAACAGATTTTAATTGATTTTCTGAAAAATTGCAGATAAAATTTAACGATGAAGGTTTTCCTGCATATACATATGCTATTTTAGAAATTGCTCTCTTCTTGAGTTTTGCATATCTCTTTATAATGGAACTAGAGGTCCAGTGCACCAATCCATGCACAGGTGGGGTCCCTCGGACTAACAGGCCATCGAAGCATATGGGGGAAGGACCCTGAGAGATTGGCCAGCCAGCCTCCTGATGGGGGCCTTTTGAGGGGCTGGCCATCCAGGGGAGGGGCCATGGGAAGTTGGCCAGCTGGCCCCTCCATTGGGGCCAATCAATGAGGGGCCTGCTGGATGATGAGGAGGAGGGACCAAAGAAAATTGGCCGGCTTGTCCCTCCATCGAGGCCATTCAAGGGGGCTGGCCAGGAGGGAGAGGGTGGGGGAAAGGGCCACGTGAGGTTGGCTGTGAGAGTGCATTGATCACCAGGGGGCAGCTCCTGCATTGAGCATCTGCCCTCTGGTGGACAGTGTGCATCATAGTGACTGGTCAACTGGTCATTCTGATTATTCTGATTGTTTGTTTATAATGATCTCCTAGGCTTTTATGTATGTATAGATATGCCATTTAGTAACATAATATAACTTGGGAATGAAAATTCTCTAAGCAAAACCTATTTTGAGTCCATCTACTTATATGACAGCATCTATAAGTGTATATAAATGTACATATGACTACATATACTATTTATGTATATATAATTTCTTGAGATTTACTCCTGTAAGCAATTAAACATTTATATATGAGATATTTAATTCTCACAAATCTATGTGTGATAGTAATATTTTACAAATGAAGAAACTTAGGCTTAGAGGAACCAATTGAATTTCTCAACATGATACCACTTATAAATGGGAAGGAGAATTTAAATCTATTTTATCAGATTTAAAACTTTAGCTCTTAACTACCATGGCATTCTTCTCCCTAGACCCTGTCAACCCATTCCATTATATTTTAATCTTACGATCTAGCTACTAAATACAAAAGATTAGCAGTTCTTCACTTAATTCATTATTTGTATCAATCATAAATCATTAAGATTGACAGATGCACTTGTGGTAGACAGCTCTTCCTCATACTTATAATTATGAACTAGAGCAGCAATATTATCTGATAAATGGCTTCTAATATAGCACTGCTGCTAGATTTACATGTCAACCCTATTTTAATCAAAATTTCAACCAAAGTCTTCTTATTTTTGTTGTACATTTTCACAGTGTATTTTGTTTTCTTTGATAATTTGAGTTGTTTTATCACTGTAATCCAAAGAAAAAAGAAGGCAAGATCATCTTTGCTACACTGAAATTCATCCACTTTTATATGAAACTTGGAAATACTTTAAAGCTAAATGATTTCACCATGTCAAGAAATAACTAAACTTCTCTCATAGGAACATACATCTATGGAAATAAAGTGAATTTTCAAAATCACCTTACCAACTTATAAGTGACTTTTAATAGTGCTTTATCCTGTATATAAAAAGACAGTGAGCGTGACGACCAAAATGACTGTTCGACCAGTCACTAAGAGGTTGCTGTTCCACCCTCTCCCTCCTGCCCCCTATCCCCGGTCCCTAAGTCTCTGATTGCAGCACAGTGAATGGGGAACCACAGAAAAATGGAGCAGTGAAGGGGGACTGGGAAGTGAGAGGAACAGGGACCTCTTGGTCCCTCCCCCTGGCTGCAGGATCTGGGGAACTGGAGCCATGCTGTGATCAGAGAACCACAGGGAACTGAGGTGAGTGGCAATGGGGTGGGACTGGCTAGCCAGGTGGAATGGTTGACCTCTTGGTCCCTTCCCTGGCCCTCAGGCTCCAATTATAGCTTGGTGAATGGGGAACAACAGTGAATCCAGGTGAGTGGCAGCAGGATGGGGAGAGGGTGGAACAGCAACCTCTTGATCCCTCCCCCTGGCCCACAGGCTCTGGGGGAATAGGAGTCATGCTGCCATTAGGAAACCACAAGAACCAAGGGGTGGCAGTGGGGACTGGTGGGCAGAAAGAAGATGGCCTAGGGACCCTAACAGCACACGATTTTGTGTGCACTAGGCCTCTAGTTCAAAGATAAATAGAAACAACTGTCTTTCAGCCTAGAATTCCAAGAATGTAGTATGTAGTATAGTAAGCATATTTTGAACTACATGTTTTGTTTTATAATGTTATCTACTCCTATATAATAAAGAGGTAATATGCAAATTGTCACTCCAACACACAAGATGGCCACCCCCATGTGGTCAAAGATAGCCACCCCAATGTGGACACAAGATGGCCACCATAAGATTGTCAGCAGGGGAGGGCAGTTGGAGGGGGGCAGGCCTGCAGGGGAGGGCAATTTTGGGGGACTAGGCAAGCAGCAGAGAACAGTTAGGGGGGACTAGGGGAGACCTGCAGGGGAGGACTATTAGGGGTGATTGGGCCAGCAGGGGAGGGCAGTTAGGGGCAATTGGGTTGGCAGCAGAGCAGTTAAGCATTAATAAGCTAGCAAGGGAGTGGTTAGGGGGTGATCAGGCTGGCAGGCAGAAGTGGTTAGGGACAATCAATCAGGCAGGTGAGCTATTGGGAGCCAGAAGTCTTGGATTGTGAGGAATATTTGACTGCTCATTGAGATCGGGCCTAAACTGACAGCTGGACATTCCTTGAGGGGTCCCAGATTGGAGAGGGTGCAGGCTAGGCTGAGGGACACACACATTGTGCCTTCCCTCCCCCCCCCCCCCCCCCGTGCATGAATTTTGTGGACTAGTCCTCTAGTGTTTTATAATGTTAGCCAATATTTAGGAAGAAACACAAAACAAATGGATAATATTTTAAGTTGTGTATTTTGTTCACTCATTCATTTTAGAGTTTGTATGCTAAGATTTCATCATCCTGCTTCTTTTGTCCTTTAGGCAGATGATGGCTGATGCCAGATTGAAGAAAAATGTGGGAAGGAAGAAACAGTACCAAATCATGGAGACATTTTGAGCCAGGAGGCTCTTTCCTTGGAGCAGACGAGCCCTGATTCACAGGTGATGCTAAATGCTTCATGGTCCCCATAACTTGAATTTTCTAAAAGTCCAATGCTTGTGGACTGTTCGATGATAAATTTAATCACAGGTTCCTTATAAACCAAACTGGAGACATTAGATAACATTTCTTCTTTTGGTCCAATTATTGATACTTGATAGCCTTTTCAAAGACATAAAATATCACTATTTATGTTCCATAGAAAACTCTTAGCATTTTTTAAATGTTTTAAGTACTTGGCTTGGCAAGGTATCCAAGCTGAAGCAATCTTTTCCTTTGTACAACAACTCTGGTGCTTGTTAAGAAAATCATTGATTTTTGCCTTTTACTTAGATCAATAAAGCATAGTAAACAATTCTGAATTGTTCACTTTACATACCATAAATCCATTTAAATGGAATTGTGTATTCAGGTAGAACTCAGGAAAACAAAACTAGAAAATAGAATGCATTTGAGGTAGAGATTTTGAGATCAAACTAGCTTTCATAATAGTAATAGTTTGTATATTTTCAGCATTTTCTTTCTAAGGTTTTCACTAAGGTTGCAGTAATTATGCTTCAGCTTACCTAATCTCACATCAAATATAATTATCTTTACAATAGAGATGAGGAAATTGTTTGATTTTACTGTTCTCCAATGAACAATTGTAGTTTTATTTAAAATCTTCAGCTTCTAGATATCTTTTAAAGCTGAATGACTCCATTTAAAAGTACAACAGCAACTAGACCATGAACTTATACCACACACAAGAAAAAAACTCAAAATGAATAAAAGACTTAAATGTAAATTGTGAAGCCATAAAGATTCTAGAAAAAAAATAGGCAGCAAAATATCAGACATCCCATGCAGTAGAATTTTCACTGATACCTCAGGCAAGAGGAACAAAGAAAAATATAAACAATATGGATATATATATATATATATATATATATATATATATATATATATGTTTTTGCACACAAAAGCAATTATCATCAAAATAAAAAGGGAACCCACTAAGTGGGAGAACATGTTTGCCAATGATACATATGCTAAGGGGTCAATTTCCAAAATAAATAAAGTACACATACAACTCAACAAAAGGAAGACAAACAATCCAATAAAAGAAATGGGCAAAATGCCCAAATAAACATTTCTCCAAAAAGGATATACAAATGACCAAGAGACATATGAAAAAATGCTCAACATCACCAATCATTAGAGAGATGCAAATTAAAATGACAATGATGTGCCACCTCATACCTGACAGAATGACTACAATCAATAAATCAACAAACACTATGTGCTGGTGAAGATTTGGAGAAAACGGGATCCTAATACACTGTTGGTAGGAATGCATTGATACCACCATTGTGGACAACAGTGTGGAGTTTCCTCAAAAAATTAAAAATGGAACTGCCATTTGACACAGTGATCCCACTTCTAGGAATAAATCCTAAGGAGCCTGAAATATTGATCAGAAAGGATAAATGCATGCCTATATTCATAGAAGCATTATTTACAATAACTAACATCTGGAAACAGTTCAAGTGCTCATCAGTAGGTGAATGGATTTAAAAAAAAAGCCATGTATGCTTTACCTGTATGTCTTCATCCAATGGTTTGGAAAAGAGAGCAACTTG
Organism: Vespertilio murinus; assembly: GCA_963924515.1. Classification (NCBI taxonomy): domain Eukaryota; kingdom Metazoa; phylum Chordata; class Mammalia; order Chiroptera; family Vespertilionidae; genus Vespertilio; species Vespertilio murinus. Next base: position 190,369,366 of record OZ004706.1, on the reverse strand, counting down.
AAGGTGAATTTAATCAATGTAGATAACTGAGATAATTGCTTCATTCTCTCTGCATTATGTAGCCTATGTACAAATTGTCTTAAACCATGCTCCCAATGGTGCATCACTTGAGGGATAAGAGGTTAATGAATCTCAGAGGATTTTGTGTGGTTTGAGGACCAAATCATTATGGAATCATATCACTAAGCAAATACTTAGACACCAATATATCCAAGAAAAAATATATAATATATATATTTTGACTGATGGGGCAGGGCTTGAGCACGGGTTAAGCCTGTTTATGTTAAAATAGGATTAGAAGATTTTTTTAAAAAAATATGCAGCTAAAATACATGTATTTTAATGATTTCTATATGTGACTCAGCAAGATCAAAGAAAAAAGATAATACTCAATGCACTCTTATGTGAAAAAGGTAAGTAAGATAACTTAGCCAATTTCAATGCAACAAAGAATGTCATAAAGTAGTATGTAAATTAAGCACCATTCAATTTTATGGACTTTCTATAATACAGCATTTCTTAAATTGAGATACATGAAATACAATTTAAGAATTGTTAATAAATGTTAAGAGGATTGGGGAAAGCTTCTACGATCAAATGCATTTAGAGATACCAGGATTACAATGTTTGATTTATTCAAGGAATTTCAGAACTTTACATAATCTGCCTTTTTCATCTCTAAAAGAGAGGATATAATATTTAGTACTTTCCAAAAAAAAAATAAAAAATTGGTTTAAAAATCATCTCAAGGATCGGAACATTCTATAATGCAAATTTGGAAATCATGTTTTTCTAGGAGAGAACTGGCCACTTTCTAAAGAAAAGCTCTGCAAACTTTATGGTGAATTATTATTTAAACTGAATTTGGACAAAATATTAAGATACTTCATAGATAAAAAGTCATGGGGGATATGATGGAGCTATGTTTAAGAAAATCTATTACTGTCCTTAATAAAACCATTTACAAATGAGAATGAAAGTCATGCAAACATTTTAAAAGAAATTTACAATAAAATGTAGAATTTTTCTCATAGAAAAAATAAAGAACCTCTGATATTTCTTAGCAAATGGTTGCATGTATTGTGTGTAAGAGAGAATGATGACCAGGCACCTTTTAGGATAAATCATGATCATGAGAAGGGTCTGAAGTTGGACGATGATTATTGAAGAAAGCACTAAGTGTTCATAGGCACCCAGGCCTATATCCCGTGCCCCCTGGGATAGGAGGGCACATGAGGGCAATACCCAGGCTGCTAACAGCAAAGATGGCAGCTCTTTGGCTGCTCCTACTTCATGTCTCACAATCAGTTAAAGTTGCAACAAAAAGTCAAGACATTTTCATATTCTCCTCACCCAGATGACCCATTTTTAGTATTTTCTATATCCACCACCCCAAATATAACATTATTTAAAATTTTGTCTACTTCTCCATAATATTTCTTTTAAAAAAAATTCTGGCCATAATTCAACTTTAGATTATATGAATGCACTTAAAGGCAGAATGCTTTGGGGGTTCTGCAATATATTGTATATGGTCATATTGATCAGCATAGCCTCCTCCTTTATCATGGTTTAATTGGTTTCTCCAGTGATTTTCAGTCTTTGCTAAGTGGCTTCGAAGTAGTTTACACTAATGAATCTGCCTGGGAGGAATGCTGCGAGTGGTTCTACAACCTTGCTGCTATCATTTGGGCAAACATAATCTCACTGTTCCATCACTGGGGTGATTACTGGTATACAGATTCTGATTCATGTTCTGTAATAACCTTGTAGCATTTCACTAGGCTCCCATGCCCCACCAGCCAGGCCAGATTTCTTCCAGACCAACTGTTGTGTAACATTGTCAACCAGCAATTACCATCAGGTCATCCTGGCCTTGCCCCACACTGAGCCTTGATAGCTTGGCATTTTCTATGCTGCAGATAGGAAAAAGCAGAGGGAGTGAGATAATGACATCCAAATTAAAATTCGTTAACCTTGTTTAACATCATCAATAGATAAAAATGCTGGCAACTTCTAAGCCCTAATTATTCATCAAGATACTAAAATTTATTTTCCCCACAAATCTCTGGTACTCACAACTTTAGACTCAGTGTCCTGGATGTTGATACATTAAATATCCTTAGCAAATCTTTGAGGAGTGAGACAGAACATTGGACTTTATTATAATTTTTAAAAATATATATTTTTATTGATTTTAGAGAGAAAAGAAGAGGAAGAGAGAGATAGAAACATCAATGATGAGAGAGAATCATTGAATGGCTGACTCCTGCATGCCTCACACTGGGAATTGAACTTGCAACCCGGGCATGTGCCCTTGACCAGAATGGAATCTGGGACCCATCAGTCCACAGGCTGACTCTTCATCCAATGAGCCAAACCAGCTAGGGCTGGACTTTATTTTTTCAATGTTCATTATCTAGAAAATTATTTAAATGGCTAAAGTGCCCTCAAATTTTCTCATGGCCTTGATCTGGCTCATTTGCATATTTATATGTCTACCGGCAAACCATTTTTGTAAGAAGACATTAGGTAGATTAATCCGTTGTTCTGCAGAGGCTGTATTAGAGTGGTGATTTTGATAAAGACCATAATTATTGCAGAAGACTGTTCATTATTTCAAACAAATAAGATGTGGTTTTTCTGAAGGCAGCAGACTGTTGAATTGTTGGGTTTTCCCTCTTCCTTCAATCACAGGCCAAGTCCTGTGTTCTTCCTTAGCTTGCCTAATAATCCCTTCTTATTCTTTTGTCCTCACCCTACTCTCTTTTGAATCCTATGCTTTTCCAGTTAGACCCTTAAAGAAGCATACATTTCCCAATACCCTATGTTTCCACTTATGTAGTGTTAGCCAACATTTGTGATCAATAATATGTACTCATCTTCCCCTCTGCACTAAATTATATTTATTGTAATGTGTAATTTCTTTTTGCCTGGCTAACAGTCTCTGTGGGAGAAAAGTTCACACTAACTTTAAGTGTCCTACTGAGTGCCTGGAGCAAGGAAGGACTGGTATCAATGCCTGGATGTTAACAATTTAATTGTCTCTTTAGGAATTATCAAGTGCTTCCAACTCCCCAAGGAGGGAGAAGGGAGATGAAGAAAAGTAGGTAGATGACAAGTCTGTAAGCAAATACCCACATTCTTCTGCTTCCTGCCCCTGGTTATTTTGGTTATTGCAGTATAAATTGGTTGTCATGTTGTTGCAGACAGATCTCATTGTGGGTCAGAAGATAAGATGATAGAGGAAGCATAGACTGATTTGTTCTAAAGAAAAGCTACAGTGTTTTCACTATGTCTGACTTGGTAAGCATTCAAGAAGCAGCTAAACCACTAAAGACATCACAGAAGTATTTAGTTTGCAAACCCAGGAATTTCCTGGGTGAGTTCTAAAATGGGCCCACACATACAAAGGACAAGAAAGGGGCAGGCCACTCCATATTGGTGTCAGGATTAATATGCAAGGGAACTTGCATACAAGGTTTTTCTGGGTCATATGCAAGGTGAGTAGATTCCTACGCCCATCTGACAGAATCTTAAAGTTTAGCTAAAGGTCTTCATGGGGTCCAGTTACATGGACCATCCAGATGGTCTCAAAAACTCCTTACTCTCTCAAGGCCTTGTCCTTGAAAATGCCTCCCACTGTGGTAGCACTGGGCAGAGCATACATCCCAAGGACAGGGGAGAGTGTGGGACTCCTCTCAGACCTGGGTCAAGCTCCTGAATTAACTCTTAGTCACATCCTCTCCATAACTTCTTCCAACAGGAGAAAAAAAGAATCCCCAAATAGCTTTCAGAGAATGCATTATACCCATGTATCTCTCTAGGTAGAAAAGTAATTATCATGATTCATAATATAGCTTCACACACAAAAGCACATTGTAAGATTTTTATTTATGCGACTATTGATTATTACTAAAAGGAGGTGGAAGAACAGAGAAACAATAGTAGTGGCAGTAGCAGCAACTAGTTATAAAATTCCCACTAAGTGCCAGACATTGTTTCCGGTGATTTTCCTACATTATCTTATACTGGAGGCCTGGTGCATGAAATTCATGCACTTGGGAGAAAGTCCTTCAGCCAGGCCTGTGCCATCTCATAGTCTGGTAGCCCTTGGAGTATGTCCAACTGACATCTTAGGCTCACTCCCAGGGGACATGCTTAGTGCTGCCACGGAGGTGGGAGAGGGTATGCATTGAACATCTGCCCCATGGTGGTCAGTGAGCATCATAGCAACCAGTACTTCTGACATTTGATCAATTTGCACATTAGCCTTTTATTATATAGCATAACTCTTACAGGAAAGTTACCAGTTTTGTTTGTTATGAAGCAGCAAAGGTTTCCAGGCAAGGATTTATTCATTTAATTTCAAATGTATGAGAGAATTAAGATTTAAATATAGGGCTTCTGAACCTAAAGCCCTTGTTTGATCCATTTTATAATTGGATGTCTCTTATTTTCTGGGGACTTTCCAGTGTCTTAGGAACAAGGCTCTGTGTTAGAATTTTGTCCACATTCAGATTGGAAGACATTATAGATGTGAAAAATTATCACTTAAATCTTGAAGGATGATCAGGAATTTTACTGGTTAATATGTGCTTCAAATGTGTATAGAGATGGGAAGAAGGGGAGAGTATATTTGAGGGAAATCACCAACTTTTACAGAGGTCCTGATTTATTAAAGGAGAGACACTGAGACAATGAGACTTTGATCAACTAGCTCATAGTCTACACACCAGGGAATTTCAGGAGCTGAATTTGGAGGTTGTAGCAAATAGACTGATTCTATTTCAGAGATGAAAAAAATAATCAAAAGCCTAAGATGTAAGATCTTTAAAGAAAAAAATGATAGCAAATAATCTCAATACTGCAAAGGGACTGAGCTGGGTGAGAAATTAAAGAGTATAATATATTCAGAAAAATCATGATTATCTTTTAATTTAATTTTATTGCAGTAGGAAAGAGAGTGCATATGGAGGAGTGACTATTAACAAAAAAGGGGACAGAAAAAATGTATCCAAAATATTAGTGGATTTTAGGTAACTGCTTTTATTTTTCTATTTCTTTTTTTAATGTGTAAAGTATTACAAATAGTAGTAAATATGTCTTCTTTTTCCCCCATGAACCTTCACCCAGCCTCCACTATTCCCCCCACCCCGTCACATGCCCTCACCCGGCCCTACCCCCAGTGTCTTGTGTCCATTGGTTATGCTTATATGCATGCATACAAATCCTTCGGTTGATCTCTTTTTTTCCCACCCCAACCCTCCCCAGCCTCCCTGCTATAATTGACAGGCTGTTCTATGCTTCTCTGATTCTGTATTTATTTTTTGGTCATCAGGTTATAATGTTCTTTATTTTCCATAAATGAATGAGATCATGTGGTATTTTTCTTTCATTGCCTGGCTTATTTCACTTAGCATAATTCTCTCCAGTTCCATCCATGCTGTTGCAAATTTTAAAAGTTCCTTCTTTTGTATAGCAGCATAGTATTCCATTGTGTAGAGTACCATGGCTTTCTAATCCACTCATCTGCTGATGGGCACGTAGGCTGTTTCCAAATCTTAGCTATTGTAAATTGTGCTGCTATGAATATAGGGGTGCATATATCTTTTCTGATTTGTGTTTCTAGTTTCTCAGGATATATTCCTAAAAGTGGTATTACTGGGTCCAATGGCAGTTTCATTTAGACATTTTTGAGGAAACGCCATAACTGTTTTTCCACAATGGGTGCACCAGTCTGCATCTCCACCAATAGTGAAGGAGGGTTCCTTTTTCTCTGAATCCCCACCAGCACTTGTCATTTGTTGATTTATTGATGATAGCCATTCTTATAGGTGTGAGGTGGTACCTCATTGTTTCTTTGATTTGCATCTCTCAGATAATTAGTGACTTTGAGCATGTTTTCATATGTCTCTAAGCTTTCTGAACGTCCTCTTTCAAAAATTGTCTAGTTAGGTCCTTTGCCCATTTTTAAAAATTGGATTGTTTATCTCCCTTTTGTTAAGCTGTGAGAGTTCTCTGCAAATGTTGAATATTAAACCCTTATCGGAGATAACATTGGCAAATATGTTTTCCCATGCCGTGGCTTTCTTGTTGTTTTGTTGATGGTTTCTTTTGGTGTGCAGAAGCTTTTTATTTTGTTGTAATCCCATTTGTTTATTTTCTCCTTAGTTTCTCTTGCCTTAGAATCTGTGTCTGTAAAGATATTGCTGTGACATATGTCTGCAGTTCTGCTGCCTATGGAGTCTTGTAGGATGTTTATTGTTTCCTCTCTTACATTCAAGTCCTTTAGCCATTCTGAGTTTGTTTTTGTGTATGGTGTAAGTTGGTGATCAGGTTTCATTTTTTTTTCATGTATCTGACCAAATTTCCCCGCACCATTTATTAAAAAGACTGTTTTTTACTTCGTTGTTTGCTCTTGCCTCCTTTGTCAAATATTAATTGAGTATAATGGCTTGGGTCAATTTCTGGGTTCTCTATTATGTTTTATTGGTCTATATGTCTGTTCTTGTGCTAGCACCGGGCAGTTTTGAGAACTGTGGCTTGGTAATATCGCTTAATGTCTGGTATTGTGATCCCTCCAACTTTTTTTTTCTTCTTTCTCAGGATTGGTGTGGCTATTTGGGGTCCTTTTTTGTTCCAGATGAATTTTTGAAGATTTTGTTCTAGATCTTTGAAATATGCCATTGGTATTTTAATAGATATTGTATTGAATCTATAGATTGCTTTAGATAGTATGGACATTTTAATGATGTTGATTCTACCAGCCCATGAACATGGTATGTTCTTCTATTTGCTTGTCTTCTCTTTTTTCAATGTCCTGTAGCTTTCTTTTTTTTAAAAAAAAAAAACACATGTATTTTATTGTTTGTTTGTTTCTGTGTTTTTTTTCCCTGTGGAGTATTTATTTATTTATTTTTTTACAGAGAATAAGAGAGAGAAATAGAGAGTTAGAAACATCAATGAGAGAGAGAGACATCGATCAGCTGCCTCTTGCATACCCCATACTGGGGATGTACCCACAACAAAGGTATATGCCCTTGACCAGAATTGAACCTGGGACCTTTTCAGTTTGCAGGCCTACGCTCTATCCACTGAGCCAAACTGGTTTCGGCCCAAGAACCAGCTCTTGGTTTTATTGATCTTTTGTATTGTATTTTTGGTTTCTGTGTCATTTATCTCTGCTCTGATCTTTATTATTTCCTTCCTTCTGCTTATGCTGGGTTTTTCTTGTTGCTCTCTTTCTAACTCTTCGATTTGAAATTTAAGTAAATGTGAGCTACTATATTTGTTAATAATTTGCTCAATAGAAAGTCTGTGTCAATTGCTTCTACTATTCTGGAGGAAGGGTGAGGGAGGGAAACAGTAACAAAAAACTTCCCGCCCTTGGTTTTCTTCCTTTAATGTTTCTATTAAAGCTTTTCCTTAAAAAAACATTTAACCAATATGTTTTTACTAAACACTCTATTTATTAACCCTACTTGCTTCAGCTTTCTGAAAATGATATTTCTTTGCAAAGTAATGATAGAGTGGCTACAGCTTACTTTTTTTGATTCTTTGTGTTTTGAACAAAAACCTACAGGACCATTTTAGTGTGTTATTAGAATTTTTATATAACAGAAACATATTTAAAGATACTTAGATGCTGAGATATAGACTATAACAATAATTAAAGTAATTATACTTTAAAAATGAAGTTATTTAAGGTATTAAAATATATTCCAATTATTTAGTCAAATACACTATTTTTTTCTCTCTATACCTTACCTACTAACTTCTGGAAATCATTGATGTGAATTTAAACTTATTCAGTTGAGCTTTTTATTTTTTTATTTTTACCGTCTTTAGAAAGGAAGGGAGATGGAGAGAAAGATAGAAACATCAATGATTAGAATTGTTGATCAGTTGCTTCTGCACATCCCACACTACTGATTGAGCCTGCAACCAAGGCATGTGTCTTAACTGGGAATTGAACTGTAACCCCCTGGTTCACAAGTCAACATTAAGCCACTGAGTCACCCTGGAAGGTCTTCAGTAGAGCTTTTTATGATAATCATAGCATAAATGTTTCTCAACAAGGGGAATGTGAATATTTATTTAACTATGTTCTCAGCCTGTTTAGTAGTTAAATACATATCTCAATAAATAGAGTGCTTAGTAAAAACATTATGAAGCTATAATATGATACTCATCATGGATTTCCAATAAATGATATTTCAGATTGAATGGTTTCTGTAGTAAATCTTTAAATTTTATAACAAAAAATCATTTTAGAAGTGTTATTACAGCTAATTTTCTGCTGGATAATGTCTCCATAATGTTGGTATAACTTGAAAACCTTTGACATTAAAGACAGTGTCTCCCTCTGGAGAAGATTTGCTCACCTTCCAGAGTAATCATGTGTCTGCCTCTCTCCACAGAGATTGAAAGTGCTTGCTAGCAGCTCTCCCTTTATACCATCACCACTTCCTAATGCCAGTGTGATTCCCCCATAACAGAGGGCCGGCAGCATCTATCCCTCTTCATGTAGAAATTGGGGCTCAGAGAGTCCTCACAATGATGTTGCTTTGCTACTGCTGCTGTTGTGAGCAATAAACTCTCTTGCGTCCTGCCAGTGTCTATAAAACGGTGGCAGGTTAATTTGTTAGCATGGTAGTATGGGAACCAGTCAGAGCCTTCACAGTTCCTTGACAAGACCAATTTGTTCTGAGGGTAAGAGTTGTCTGACCTATGTTTTTAGTCATTCTCTGGGTGTCTTTTTGGTTTCGAGTTCTAAGAGCTGACTTTGTGTTCTTCCAAGATGGACTGCTTATGACTGCTTTTCCGGGTGGTTCTACATTACTCTAAATAATTAGGTTAACATATTAAAAAGATTATGTTGGGCACATATCTGAATCTGTGCAATTTGATCTGATGGACTTTTCAGGGGGAAAACAAAAATACTGTGATTATAAAAAAAATCTATTTACAGACCAATATGCTACTATCATTGTAATGATCATTTTCTTCACCATAGCTTTTTAAAAATAAATTACTACCTGATTTCTTTACTATCATTAATGAAGACTTGAAACCTATGAATTGATTCCTACCAATTCAGAGAATATTTAGATAGGTAGGCCTCCTTGGAATTCCTAATTGTCCAACAATTTGAATTTTTAAAAATACATTTTATTGATTTTTTACAGAGAGGAATAGAGAGTTAGAAACATTGATGAGAGAGAAACATCCAGCAGCTGCCTTCTGCACACCCACTACTGGGGATGTGCCTACAACCAAGGTACATGCCTTTGATCAGAATCAAACCTGGACCCTTCAATCCACAGGCCGATGATCTATCCACTGAGCCAAACCGGTTTCGGCAACAATTTGAATTTTTACACACCAGAATTAGAATTGGCCTGTTACTTTCATTTTAACTCCTAATAGCCAACATCATGTATCATTCATTATATTTTTGATTTTTCCAACATTAAGTCATATTTATATTCCTAGGATAAATTCTCATCACTATGGCTTATTCTCTGACATCCCCTGAGGGGTCTCAGATTGTGAGAGGGCAATTCTTGGGTGATGCACCCTGGAATCAGGCTCCCTCCTCTCTGGGTCTGGTGCAGGTGAAGCAGATTTGAGCCAACAGTGCACCAGCAGCAACCTAACCCACAGCCGATTCTGTGAGGAATTGGGCTTCCTACTCTACCGGTAGGAGCACCTGGCCCCTGGTGGTCATTGCTCATCATAGCTACTAGGTGATCCGTGGAACCATAAGACTTAGGCTTTTATATATATATATATATATATATATATATATATATATATATATATATATATACACACACACACACACACACACACACACACACACACACACCGTATTTGCCGGCGTATAAGACGATTTTTTGGCCCTGAAAAATATGCCTCCAAGTGGGGGGTAGTCTTATACGGCGAGTATATAACAAACTCTGTATTTTTAGTGGAAATGTTAGGGGGTCGTCTTATACGCCCAGTTGTCTTATACACCGGCAAATACGTATTTTTCAGGGCCAAAAAATTGTCTTATACGCCGGCAAATACGGTATATATATATTTACCCTTTGTAGTGTATAGATCTTTCACATAGTGAGACATCATAGCATTGTGGATGAAAGCAAGCACTGTATCATGACTCTACTTTTCTCATTTACTAGCTTTATAACTGAGTCCATTACTTAAAAATCTCTGTGAGATCTTGAAAATAGTTGCATAGAAATTAATTATGATAGGATGTACAAAGAATTCCTAGAAAGCTCATTGTTTAAAGTTGATTGTCCATGAAGTAGACTCTGATATTCAGTGTATGAGATATTAACTCATTGTACACCATAAGTACCAGTAGACGCAAGTGGCGGACCTTCTCCATATGCCATGCATGTCTATTAAAAAATATGTTTTCCCTAAGTTACAGCCCTGACCAACTTTCAAATCATTTTTTCGTGATAATTTTCAGCTGAAAATACTCAAGACCACCAGAATTATAATACATTTATTTTATAATATTCATTGGAAATTGATTTTTTTAATTAAAAAATTAAAAATATCATGGCTTGTGGGGATGGTTTCTGTTTTGGATGCATGGCAGTTAACTAAGTATGGAGTACTTTAGAGATCAACCCTTGTGGGAAAGGGCTGAGGGAGACAATGTCTCCAGCTTGGTTTTGTTGAGACTAAAACAAAGCTATAAGCCTACTGGCAAGAAGGAAGGTGGGTTCCTGACAAGGGCACGTATTGTCTTGCCAGAGAGAAGCTTTTGTGTTGCTTTCCACAAAGAGTGTTGTGATGGAAGGAAGAACTCCATGGCAGTGCAGAACGGATGAGGCCACATGACCAAGGCTTGAGCCACAACTGACCTGACTCTTGGTGGAACATGATGTGATGCCCCTGGGGCATAAGAGCATGTATGACTGAAAAGAAGATGCTACAAGGCCAATTTCTCACCTGGCTCCCTTGTTTCCCAAGGAGGCTGCCATGGGAAAGATTTTCATTGCTTCACAGTTTCTAATGAAGATGAAACACTCTGCCTTCCTTCCCTTGGGGTATAGGTATAGGCTACAAAACCACTTGGTTGCAGTCTAGATTGGGCATGTTAGCAAAATTGCATTCTATCACCTTTGTTGAATTCATCTTTCCCCTCTATCCCTCCACCCCCATGTGGTCGGCACAAGAACCATGGTGAGCCAGTGCCTTTGAACGCTTTTTTACTGTCTGTGTGAGTCACACAGTGATGGCATCTTACAAAGACTTATTATTTCTTTACTGGTGTATCTGTCAAAATATGACCTTGTCTTGTGTGGTTCACAAGGGAGTGTTAGCTTTTAATAAAAATGTAACCTTTCTGTGGGTTCAGGGGGTTGGGGGGAATCTATGGATCCAATATTTTCAGGGTCATCAACCCAGATGATTTCTACTCCCAAACTAGATTGAGATATTGTGATATCAGAATGGCATTGATCAAGAGTGTAGCTTCCTTGGCTACAATGACAATAAATTCTGGGCCTGTCATCCGCTTTTTCTGCTCTCTGAGTACAGGAGATGTGAGACTCACTTCAGCCTACTTTAACTTTCATACCTGATGTTCAACTGAATATTAATTGTGTCCTAAAGCAGTGACTCAGTCTAACGTGGTGGTCCTTTCTCAAACATAGATAATAGGCCTTCACTTTCATAGTTTTGTGTAAAGTGGATCTGGGGCAAAGCCTGAATGTGGACATTTATAGTAAATCCATTGATTTACACTCTAAGAATCACTGTTTCAGGACAGTTACTAAAGGTTAAAAATAGCCATCCAATCCATTACCTTTATTATTACTGACTCCTCTCCACTGGGATCTCTCAAAGACCTAATATTTCATCAACAGGAGCATTTTTTCCCCATGCCAGGACCAACTGAAATCGCCATGTGAACAATTGGATAGCCAGGCAGACCATGGTCCAACTCCAATAATTCATCCTATTACCTGATTTCTTGGCACCCACTATTGTAGGCTGGATTCTCCAAGAAGAATACACTGAGATGTTGGTTAGTGTTCAGGGTATTAATTAAGTAGTGTGTGTGTGTGTGTGTGTGTGTGTGTGTGTGTGTGTGTATGCACTGCATACATGGAAAGGAGGGGAAAGAAAGGATTGGGCAGAAAAGAAATCTAGCTTTCATGTAGTAGCTCTGGCAAAGAGCATCAAGAGTTCTGGAGTTACAATAGTCTATTATAGTTGTCCCATATTGCTCCAAAGTGGTCGAGACTGCTGCTATTAGTAATTGGATGTGGGCCACCCTAAAAAGGGCATGACTTTGGATAAATTGTTTCTGTGTCACTGAGACAGCTGACAGCTAAAGGCTGCTTATAGCACTTCTAACTGGGGCAAAAGTTCTTGTCTGGGTGGCATGCTGGTCATTCAAAATAACTGGTGGCGATTACTATGTCTTTATCCTGGTCACTCAAAATAACTGGTGGCAATTAGTATGCATTTTAAAATAATATTTGCATAATTAACCACGTGTATTTCTAGATATCTATTTATCGTGATGTCATTGCTAATTAAAGGACTTTAATTAACATTTTGTAATAGGCTATTTCTGATAGATAGTAAGGCAAGTTTTTTTTTCCCCTTGCAAATTAATACTTTATTTGGTTATCTTACTAAACATTTTTACTTCTATTTCTTTTATAATTTGGGATTTTTCAAGCTTGTAAACCATATTGTCTGAAAATAATGAGGACTTATTTCTCTCTTTCAATATGCATGCTTATAGCTTGTTGCCTTTATGCATTGTGTTGATTAAGATTCAGTAAAAGATAAATAGTTGAGAAAATGGGCTCTGATACCTGTCTCTGTCTTTAATAGGAACCACTAACACCTCTTAAAATTATTTATTATGTTTAATGTAGGATTTTTATTAATATATCTTTCTAAGCATATGAAGATAAAGAACTTTTCTTTTCTTCCTAATTCATATGTAATTTTATCATAAACCAGAAGCCTGATGCACAAAATTCATGCACTCAGGGGTGAGGGGGCGTTCCTCATCCCGGCCTGCACTCTCTCACAGTCTGGGAGCCATCAGTCGGACATCCTTAGCGCTGCCGCAGAGGTGGGAGAGGCTCCTGCCACCGCTGCTGTGCTCACCAGTTGTGTGTGGGGCTTCTGGCTGAGTGGCACGCTCCCTATGGGAGAATACTGAACACCAGAGGGAAGCTCCTGAGTTGAGCGTCTTCCCCCTGGTGGTCAGTGTGCATCATAGCAACTGGTCCTCTGGCTGTTCAGTCAATTTGCATATTAGCCTTTTATTATATATGCTATGCATCAAGTTTCATCTATTTTTTGCCTCTATTGGCTACTGTAGCTCTTCTTAATTTTATTAATATATTGAAACAAAAATGAGATGATGTGTTTAAACCCTCATGCTTACAGTCATTTATTAAATGCTAGCTATCATAATTCTTGAAATTTTTTATATTTTAATTATTAATAATTAGAATATTAATAAGAAAGGTAAATGTATAATTGTAAAATGATGAAGTGTAAGAATAACAGTTTTTGGTTCTCTATTGCCTGTGGAAATATGGATAATCCCCTGAGAAGATGCATACTTTTGAATGAAGAATAAGAAATCAATGAATTGTATAGGAACTGGGAAGAAATATAAAAATAGGTCTAGGGAACTGCAGTGCAGAGATCCCGTGGACAGAGGGAGACTGAATCATGCAGAATTTTGACAATTGAAGTTTAGAACTGTTAGTATAGATTACATATTACATATGACTACATTTTCAATGAGGGGAGGATCTTTTTAGTTTTATGCATTTAAAGGTAGTAATGTATCATATCCAAAACTACCACAGATTTTAGCATAAGCTTTTCTCTACATGAGTACAAAATGAAATATAATTTACACACATATACTCACCCATACACCTGAACATACTTATTACTCAAGGCAAGAGTGCATAAGCATGTAGAAAAAAGCCTGTGCTTTTGGATGTATGTTTAAGATAAGCTTTTGTTGGGTACAAGTAGTAGAGGGAAGTGTAATTAAGACAGAACAAGGGACACTGACAACTTAGAGATGACTAAGGAAAAAGGAATTTGTAACAAAATAGAAAGATAGTGACAGCAAATATTGTATATTTCAACTTTCATTAATATTGAATGCAAATTTACATATTCTATTTTATAGATTATTTGCATATATGAACAATTTCCCATATTGATCAAAACCAATTTTTTATTTTATTATTTTATTTAATTTATTAAGGTATTATCTGTGTACATAGCTTACTATAGCCCGCCCCTCCCATAGATGCCCTCCCTCCCCAGAGTTTTGTGTCCATTGGTTGTTCTTATATGCATGCATACCAGTCCTTCCATTGATCTCTTATCTCCCCCAGATCTCCCTACCCTACCCCCCCGCTGTCATTTGACAGTCTGCTTGTTGTTTTACTGTCACTATATCTTTCTTTCTATTCATTCGTTTATAATGTTCTTTAATATCCATAAATGAGTGAGGTCATGTAGTGTTTCTCTTTCATTGACTGACTTATTTCACTCAGCATGATGTCATCCAATTCCATCCAGGTTACTGCAAATGATGAGAATTCCTTCCTTTTTATGACAGCATAGTATTCCATTGTGTAGATGTACCATAGTTTTCTGATCCATTCATCTGCTGATGGGCACCTAGGCTGTTTTCAAATCCTAGCTATTGTAAATTGTGCTGCTATGAACATAGGGGTGCATATATCCTTTCTGATTGGTGTTTCTAGTTTCTTGGGGGTATATTCCTAGTAGTGGGATTACTGGGTCAAATGGGAGTTCCATTTTCAGTTTTTTGAGGAAACTCCATACTGTTCTCCACAGTGGTTGCACCAACCTGCAATCCCACCAGCAGTGCACGAGGGTTCCTTTTTCTCCACAACCTCGCCAACATTTGTTGTTTGTTGTTTTGTTGATGTTGGCCATTCTGACAGGTGTGAGATGGTACCGCATTGTTGTTTTGATTTGCATCTCTCGGATGATTAGTGACTTTGAGAATGTTTTCACGTGCCTCTTGGCCTTCCTTCTGTCTTCTTTTGAGAGGATTCTATTTAGGTCCATTGTCCATTTTTTAATTGGCTCATTTATTTTTCTTTTATTGAGTTGTATAAGCTGTCTGTAGATGTTGGAGATTAAACCTTTATCAGTGATATCATTTGCAAATATGTTCTCCTATATAGTGGGTTTTCTTGTTGCAAAACCAATCTTTTAAATGGCTGCTGAAAATAAGTAAATTAATTGACCTCTGAAACCAATTATTGCATGGAGTTGAATGGTCTTAGCTGGATTTTGCACATTATACTCAACCTTTTGTAAGAGAAAATGAAGTCTCTTTTATTTTTCTGTGTTACTGTTCTTAATTCTTATTTTTTCTCTCAGTTTGCCTTAGCCAATTATTGCTAGTTAGTATGGTAGAAAAAATATATCATTATTCTTGATAAAGAAAATCACAGATGTGAGAAATGGATGAAGACTTAACTCCACTTTATTTCATTGGATTTTGTTTTAATCTCTTGATCCTAAATGTTTGGCATGGGGAAACTTATTTTAAATTGTGTAAAGATTCATCTAAATGATAGAGAGTGCTTTGTATGAAATGAGTTTCAGAATTGTTCATTTGAATGGCATTTTATAGAAATCATCTGCTTTTATATAGTCAAAATTGTACATATGTAATACTTTTACTAAATTGTTACTCATAAAAATAAATGGAATGTAAGTTTGTGCTTAGGAATTTCATGAATATTTATATATAGTTTTACAAAATAATTTTAGTACTTTTGATTGAAGAAGAAGACTGTCATGTTTCTAGTCTTTCTTTGGTGTATTTTGTATAAGGCTATTTTAGAAAAATAATATTTTATTTACCATATGTCAGGATATAGAAAAGGTAGAACTGATTATGATGCATAAGTCTTGCAGGCAGAATGATGAGTCTAACCATGTTAAATTTTTTTGAGAATTTTCACTAATACTAAAGCAAGCCAAAAATATACCACCCAATATATTTGTGGTCCCTGTAAATAATAAATGATGTAGAAATATTTTAGAAAGTTCAAATCCTTCTGTAAAGTTAATTCAAATCCTATTTTTAATAATATAATAGTTAAAATAACAAATATATACAGCATTATCCTATATGTGCATAGTGCTTAGTAGAATCTAGGATGTGTTATCAGATACTTAAAGCACTTAAATTTTAACTCCTTTATCAGTCTGCTATGAAGGTATTAGTTTTCTAAACGTACATATAAGTGTTCAAAGAAGTTCAAGGCCACATAGTAAATACATGCTTAACTAGAACTTGAAATTTTGTTTCCTGATAGGCCTCTTACTTCTAAAAGTCTCATGCATTTTACAATACATTCATGAATAGATGGCTCATATTAGTACATTTTGGAAATACATATTCTATGATGCATTGGCTACTAGTATATTCTGGTTCCTCTTTAAGATGCTGCGAATGACAGTTCATGGTCAGTGTTTCTATTTTTCCTAGATTTGTTGTGAGATGAAGTCCATTCCAAGTAAAAAAGGGAGAACAGACAGATTCAGGTGTGTGTGTGTGTGTGTGTGTGTGTGTGTGTGTGTGTGTGTGTGACATTAGGGTTAAGGGAAACAGTAAGGAGAAGCGACATATTATTCTAATGTGGAAGGACTGGTGTTTTCCCAGTCAGGCCTTTCAGCAGCCTTCAGAAGTTAAACAGTGCACAGTGTTTACTCCACTTCCTGCTGTGAGTGGAAGGATAAGGGGAAGCCTGTCATGATGAGGAGAGGAAAAATGCAGATGTGTAGTAAAGGGAAAAATGGTGGAAATCAAGTAAGACCTTGTAGAATAAAGCAATGAATATAGAGTTAGCTTCCACTGCAATGGGCAGCCATTGGAGTGTTTTGGAAGAGAATGAAAACAACCCATTTATAAGTTGTAATATGATTGCCACCTCAGTGTTAGCTAACACTTCTATCAGGTCACATGATATGGTCACACTTCTCTCAGGTACTTTGGTCCAGCCTCCATAACTGTGGGAAAATAAATGGATGTTGTCTAAAGCACCAGTGAGTCATAATTTGTTATGACAGCCCTACAAAACCAGTTCAGCGATATGGCATAACTTCCATTATACTAGTCAACTGGTTGAAGCAGTTATCAGCCCACTAAGATTCTAGAAAATGGCACTCTTTGGAAGAACACTGCCTAGCAATTTGCAATCCTGTTTTAAGATGACTACATACTGTTGGTTTGTTGTTGACATGGAATCTCTTTGCTCTCTTATTTATATTTAGGCTCTGTTATTGCCTTTATCTATGAGAACTTTGCCTATAACTACTTGTAATCTTTTATTAATATACAACCTGTTTTTAATTGAGATATAGTTGACATAAAACATTTTGCAAGTTTAAAGTATACAACGTGTGTGTGTGCTGAACTGACACATTTATATGTTGTAATATGATTGCCAGCCTCACTGTTAGCGAACACCTCTATCATATCACATGATCGCCACTCTTTGGGTGTGGTGGGAACACTTAAGATCTATCTCTTAGCAACATTGCCTTACAGATCAAATTTGTTATTGCATAGAATGGAAGTGTACCCTGCCTCTGTCCAGCACAAGCAGTTACCCACGTAGGAACAAAGGAAACCAGCTGAAGGTTTTAGTAAAATTAAATTAGTGTTGTTTGACATTTCTATTATCAATTATGCTTCAACTAAATCCTCATATATTTGTTTTTCTTTATTTTTAAAGAAATTTGCATCTAAGAAAAAAATTGACTCTCAATTTTTAAAAAAATACATATTTTTATTGATTTCAGAGAGGAAAGGAGAGGGAAAGAGAGATACAAACATCAGAGATGAGAAAGAACCATTGATAGGCCACCTCCTGCATGCCCCATACTGAGGATTGAGCCCACAACCTGGGCATGTGCCCTGATCGGGAATCAAACTGTGACCCCCTGGTTCATAGGTCGATGCTCAACCACTGAGCCATGCCGGCCAAGCCGATTCTCAATGTTTTTGATAAAGCATTTCAAATTAGGATAATGCTTCAGTACCATTCACATTCATTTAAGGTTTTAGAAAACGGTGCCTTGGGTGCTATTCAACTAATGGTAGGCAAATGTATAAGGTTGGATTTCACTAGAGGGAGCTCCCTCTCTTGGTCCTCAAAGTCTCTTTGTATATTTCAGTTCATTTCTTTTGGGAGGGAGAGTATTTATTTATTTAATTAATTGTGAAGTCATTGCTGGCCTGCTTTTCTGCTAGTCTTCTAATAATGTTATTGCAATTGGCCTGGTAAGAAAAAAAAGAGTTGCTTGGGTCGAGCATTTTAAAAGGAACCTTAGTGAATGCTATAGGTCTTCATAATCTCTTCTCTTTTAGGAGCCAATCTACAGAGCAGCCCTCCTAGTTTATTGGGGATTTACAAGAGAAAATGTATCCAAATTATGTATGTATCTCTATCATAGTAAAGAGACAACCTGAAGGGCTAGTTGCATTCTCATTTCTAAAATTCATTGCAGACAAGTCCAAGCTAGCTGACCATGAACAGGGCTTCATTCCTTATCACTAACTGTCTATCACATTAAACTAAGTAGGGTTTCTGTAAATTAAATTATGTTTATTGACTTATATGCAGACTTTTCTTTTTTCTTGGGTTGGCTATGGGCAAATTAAATGTATCTGGATGAAGAATATTTTCCCAATAAATAAACACCATTCCCAGGAGTTGATATATTAAAGCACTGTAGAATAAAGAATATTCATTGATAATGAAGCACCCTGTGAATTAAATGAAAGAAAAAGCACATTTTATTTTGAACAGGAAGAAAAATAGTAGCATTTCTCTGCACCAAACAGACCTTCCATCAAAATACTATTTTTAAAAATATATTTTATTGATTTTTTTACAGAGAGGAAGAGAGAGGGATAGAGGACTAGAAACATGGATGAGAAAGAAACATTGATCAACTGCCTCTTGCACAACTCCTACTGGGGATGTGCCCACAACCAAGGTACATGCCCTTGATCAGAATCGACCTTTTAGTCCGCAGGCCAATGCTCTATCCACTGAGCCAAACCTATTTTGGCCAAAATACTATTTTATGTCTGGCTGGGTTTGGGACTATTACCTAAATGGGGAAAAAATGTATATACTTAAAATGCTTTGAATACAAACATGTGCATTTGCATATCTACAAATTACATTTATTACTTACATCCCATAGAAACAAATGCTCTGCAAATGCATAATTCAGTAATTGTTCATGGGATAAATGAATTTAGAGTTTTTATATCCATGATTGGAGTTTTGAAATGTAATAAAATTAGCATTATCCATTTTCCCCCCTTCTAGAATGTTATACATTACCCTACATAGTTTCCTTAGGATTCCCATAGTACTTACATTTTTGCCCTACACATTGGTCTACACAAGGCTAACTGTCCTCACAAAAGGCCCATAAAGTAAAATGACTGAGTCAAATGTTCTCTCTATTAATGTTTTTTGGGGCTGTTACATCTTGCTTCTGACCCTCAAATTTGATAATGCTACCTGGGAGGGGGGTTGGAAATAACTCCCTGTGGATCACAGAAGAGCCTACGTGTACTTTCCTGTGGAGAGTGACGTGCCAAGTTCATGAATAAAACATGGTTTAAATGCTAGGAACAGAGGACAGAGAAAAGGCCATGAGTAATCAGCTAAGCGTTGACACTAGAAAACTACAAACAAAGAGTTTTCATCCTGGAAAGAGCATAGAAGCCAGAGTAAAGGAGGCATGGGTATCCAGGGGCGTGGGGATTTGGAACTGGGGCAGAGGAAACATAACAAGGCTGGAGATGACTTTTGAAGGCTCCAAAGAATCACTTTTCTTAGCTCTGTGGGGATTCTTTCGTTGCAACGGTACTATTCACTCGTCGCATCTATAGACTGCTGGGTGCTGTATTCCTGCTCTTTTAGTCTCTCCCTGATTTTTCACCTCTGCCGTGGTGAGTTCTGAGAATTGTTGCTTCTACGTGTTTCACCTCCGTTCACAGGCTTGTTGCCTGCTTCAACCCTCTGTGGCAACTTGCTGCTTTTTTTCCTTGAGTGCCTCCCCAGCGGATGATGCTTGATCTTTCTTTGGCAGATTTGAGTCCATGGCCTTCTTACACCTTGTACTCAGACTCAACGTGGCCAGCATGGCAAGTGGGCTAAGTCATTGCTTGTACTAGGCAAACAGCTGCATAAGCAATCACACCCTGTTCACTGAAGTCATTCCCTGTGTAGTCTACTTTGTTTCTGCAGTAGCTTACCTTCAAGTGCTTGTTTCCAAGGTAAAAATTCCCTGTATACTTGCATGCATGTACACAACCTCAGTGTTCTTTGGAGTCAATGAGATCTTAGTCTTAACCCCCAATCACGTCTTTCTTAGAGCAGTCATCGGCAAACTGCGGCTCACGAGCCACATGCGGCTCGCGAGCCCTGGTTTGCTGCTCTGTTGACTAATGAGTTTGCCGATCACTGTCTTAGAGCATCTAAGGTGGGGGTAGGAGGTGAATGTGGCGGTGGAGGGTGGCTTGCAGCCAGTGAGCAAGGCAGATTTATTTTCAGCTTCCAATGCCTCTATCAAACTTCTAATGTGTCTACTCGAGCCCTATCTTAAGCTATGAGGACATCCTTACTGTCTGTCTATTTCTGGTTGGAGATTTCCTTGATTCAGCAATGATATCCACACAGCCTTGTGTCTTAGGGTCAGGGAGTGTGGATGACTTGGGTTTGGCTTAGACAGTTGTAACCTTTTTCTAGGATTCTACCTTAATCCAGGGTATCTGCTGTCCTATTATCAAGACGACATTTCTTTAAGTCTTGCCAGGTTTCTACATAAGATGTAGGGGAGTTTTCCAGTATAAACATATCCTTTTGTTTATGGAAAGAATATGTTTGGGTTGGTTTGCTTCACATTCTCCAGTGAGTCAACATCACTGGCATTATAATTCCAATCCAAGGTTATAAGATGTTGAATACTAGTCCATATCTCATCTATTCTGTTTTCCCATGGAAATTTATTTCTGTAAGAGAAATCTTCCCAAAGAGAGCTGAAGTGGCATAAACATTCAGAGACATGTTAGTATCACTCCCCCTAATAAATCTAAGGAGAGCAGGAGGCGCTAATCCCCAAGATGTCTCAGATAATGTCATTTTCCCTTTATGGGCATAGCATACCTTTTCCCTCCTCTCCCAAGGGCACCAGCACAAGATTGACCATATGCCTGGATTCTGCCCACCTACTCTTAAATTTCCCTTAAGTTTAGTGTAGGTGTGCATCTCTGTAACTGCCTATGAAAAGTGTCCATATTGCTGCCTACTCTGGGAAGATGTTAGTGCTGGTTGTCACAATGCAGTGGACCAGAGGGTGACTTCCAGGGTGACCTTGAGTGGGATTTCCTCCTCAGGGGATAGTGTGCCTTCTCGGGACACTGTCCCATCTTGGACTCTGCTTCGCTCAGCTTGCAACCTCTCATCCAATTCCTTCTAAGTGGCATACAACAAAGGGGAGGACCTTATTTCTATTGAACATATAAATGTGTCACTTTCACCATTTATTTACCTCGATTTCACTCAAATCCTTTAATCAGTGTGCAGGGCATTCATCTTTCCTCTTAGAGAAGGCCATGTGTTTGTCAGTATCATATGTTTATTGCCAAAATTGTTAAAAACTATGAAGGGTGTGGCTTGTAAACAAATTGATGGATGCTATAAATTGAGCATATTATTTTTCTTTACTGATGTACATGCATGTAATTTTCATGGGTATACAAACTTCTGTAATTTTTTAAGACATCGTGTAGATGTCTTCAGCATATGGATGGGAGAGACAGCATTGAGATTACTCATTAAGTTACTTGGCAGGGTTTGTCTTTTTGGCACTGACATTCAGAAAAAATAGGCCAATCTCTCATTGTTATAGTTTATAATTATATGAATTGGAAGAAAAATGCATAGACCTCTTTTCGTACTAAAGAATGATGTTAAGGGCAATGGAAACTAAAGAGAAAATAAACAAATGGTACTACATCAAAATAAAAAGCTTCTGCACAGCAAAATAAACCAACAATAAGAAAGCCCGCTGCATGGGAGAACATATTTGCCAATGTTATCACCGATAAAGATTTAATCTCCAACATTTACAGGGAACTTATACAATTTAACAAAAAAAAAAAGATAAACAACCAAATTAAAAAATGGGCAGTGGACCTAAATAGATATTTTTTGAAAGAGGACATAAGGAAGGCCAAGAGACATATGAAAACATGCTCAAAGTCACTAGTCATGTGAGAGATACAAATCAAAATGAAAATGCAGTATCATCTCACACCTGTCAAAATGGCTATCATCAACACATCAACTAATGACAAGTGCTGGCCAGGATTCGGAGAAAAAGAAACCCTTGTGCACTGCTGGTGAGAATACAGATTGGTACAGCCACTGTGGATAATAGTATGGAGTTTCCTCAAAACACTGAAAATGGAACTCCCATTTGACCCAGTGATCCCACTTCTAGGAATATATCTCAAGAAACTAGAAATACCATCAGAAAGGTCATATACACCCCTGTGTTCATAGCAGCACAATTCACCATAGCTAAGAGTTGGAAACAGCCTAAGTGCCCATCAGCAGATCAGTGGATTAAAAAAGTGTACACAGTGGAATACTACACTACAGTAAAAAAGAAGGAATTCTTACCATTTGCAACAGCATGGATGGAGCTGGAGAGGATTATGCTAAGTGAAATAAGCCAGTCAGAGAAAGATAAATATCACTTGATCTCACTCATTTGTGGAATATAATGAACAACATAAACTGATGAACAAAAACAGATCCAGAGACAGAGAAGCATTGATAAGATCATCAAACCTCAGAGGGAAGGTGGGAAGGGTGAGGATGAGGGGGAAGAGATCAACCAAAGGACTTGTATGCGTGCATTTAAGTATAACCAATGGACACAGACACCCCTGGTGAGGGGCATGAGCCATGGGATGGGGGGTGGGAGGCAATGGGGGGATAAGGACATTCTCAATTCCAATAATTACAGGCTGTTTTTGTTCCTTGTGATTAAGCCCCATCAATACAGAAAAAAAAGTTTTTAAATAATTATATTGGATAACTCAAATTCCCAATTAAAATCCTTTCATATTGCATTTATTTATAGGAAAAGAGGATGGGCCCTATAATGAAAATAACACCCAAGCCACTCTTATGGTATATGACTAATATTAGCTGCCCAATAACTTTTTAAATAAAATAACCATATCTGTAATTTTCTCAGCAACAACTGCTTAAGATTGGCATGGTTGAGCTGGCAAGTGATTTGGCATATTTCCATTCTCCATTTTCCATCTCTGATGAATGGAAACTTGTCTTTAGAAACGTATAGCTACATAAGAAACTCTTTAATAAACAACTGATACCAAGGAATCCGTATTACTTGATAAGCTGTCTGTTTGCACTGTGCTTGTGCAAGCAGAACCGGTAGATCAGGGGCATCCATGAGGGATGTTATCCCCTGGTACCTGGAGGTGAAAACATATGGGGCTGCCATCACAGAAACATTCAGTGAGTAGTCAACTATTCACTTGAAGATACCTTACCTAATTAAATCCTACATCCGAGTTTTCCAAGGTATTACTTTTGGGAAATAAAAATGCTCCTTTCGTGTATCGGTCTTTGTTTTTCAAGGGAAGAAAGTGAGACTCAAAGGACACTTTAGTAATGACTCCAGAAGATGGATCCAGTTGAGGTTGCACCATATTATTTACATTCTCACCAGAGCGGGTTTGTTGCAGTAAGCATGTTTGTATCTTACCGAATAAAGCGTATTAGGCCACTAAATCTCTTAAATGCATGTATAGAAGATGAGTGAGCATTCCACTGTTAATATTTATGTTGCATTGTTGCCATAGATATTTCTTTATTTTCATCTTGGGGAAATGCAGAGAATTCAGTATCGACATAATTGTTGCTGGGAGCTGTCACGAAAGAGGTGGCTAACTAAAATAGCCGATCCCAGTTCAGTTACCTCTGGCAAGTCTAGCATCAGATTCAACACCTGGCATATGAGAGTGATAAGTGATCAGTCTCCAGGGGGAATTAGCCAAAAACAGAAAGGACACTGAAGTTTGTTAAAGAACAAAAGCAATTCAAATAATACCAATATGTCAATGTATATATGCAAGTAGCTCCCTTTCATTTACCTGATTTTATACTGTCATTTTTATTTTTTTTAATTGATGAATTTATTTAGCTGATTTTAGACCAGTGTCTGAGATTCCATCTGTTCTGGAAAATATATTTTGGAATAGTACTTTATGAGTTTGAGGAGACACTTCTACTGATCCTATTAATTACTTGTGAGATCATATTATGATCCTAGAACAATCACCCCTGAAGGATTCCTTAGTCAACAGTGTGGTTCTATTTTGTATTTAAATATATTCTCTGAAGAATTATTATTTTTAAATTATGATAGATGTTGCCTTCCCTCTTTAAAACATAAATCCAAGTCGGTCTTCTAATGCAAAGAATGCTGACAGCACATTCCAGCTAAGCACGTCCACAAATTCAGTCTGCAGTGTGCTGTGTGCTAAGTGAGCACTGATTAAATGTTTTCCAGAGGAGACATTTTTGAAAAGGAAGAAACAATTCTTTAGAATGGCTGGCTGCCTTGGAAGAGGCTGCCAGGAGCCCTAACCAGTTTGGCTCAGTGGATAGAGCTATGGCTTGCTGACTAAAGGGTTCTAGGTTCGATTCCAATCAAGGGCATGCACCTTGGTTGCGGGCACATCTCCAGTAGGAGGTGTGCAGGAGGCTGCTGATCAATGATTCTCTCTCATTGATGTTTCTAACCCTCTTATCCCTCTCCCTTCCTCTCTATAAAAATCAATAAAATATATTAAGGAAAAAAAGGCTGCCAGAAAGCTACAGTCCTCAAAGAGAAACCTCTAAATTATGGGATATCACCCCCTTCTCCCTCCAAATGTGAAGTTAGGAAAACTGGAAAACTGAATTGTTTATGCTGCATGCTTCATTCCTCAGAATTACTAATGTTATACAGAAAAAAATGCTTAGAGTAATCAAACGTGTTCTTGGATGAGAAGGGTCTACGAAAAGAAATTTGTAGTTAATGGATATAATGCTTATTATAATGGATAAACACTTTTGCACTCAAAAAAGGCAATGGGAATGCACTTAGCACTTTCTTCACAGACAGATCGTGCAGTGCCATTACAGGTTTGGGAATGCTAACACCGCTTGCTGAAATGAAAGCCCTGAAATGGGCAGCCGCTGGTCATCATTTTATAATTGCCTCTTGTTTTTTTGTGTTTGTTTTTTTTCCATTAGCAGTTTACAAAGCATTTTACTAGTGTATTATACTTTACAAGGGGATTACACAGAATATTTTCTATTCTTCTTCTGTTCATTAGCATTAAGAGCTGCTAACATATATCAAGCTCCAGGATAGCATTAGTATTTCAATTCAATTGAATCCAATTTCTGCAATTATATTTCAGCAGAATAATCTATGCAGCTAAGAGAAACTTAATATTGGAATTCAGTTTGAAATTAAGATATAACCTTTAAGGTAAGTTATGGTTGACATACGGAATTAACATGGTTACATCTAGTTATCAAAAGGTAGCTAATAAAAAAACTAATGCAATTTTTTTTTGTTCACTATGTACTTATTGAGGGCTTATTGCATGTCACCCCAGGATCTGGAAAAGGGACCAAGCACAAACAGACGCACTAGACAAGAAATATGAATTTAGAAGGCATGGGGGCCAGGCAGAAACCTTTCTTTAGTGGAGAGGCTCTCTGACTTCTGGGTCCTGGTTGATTTTATTCACTTGAATACACATTTGCTCTTTAGGCATGCATACAGGCATATCAAAGGTAAAGTGTGGTAAACAGTAAAAGGCTTATCAGGTTAGGGCAGTGATCAGCAAACTCATTAGTCAACAGAGCCAAATATCAACAGTACAATGATTGAAATTTCTTTTGAGAGCCATATTTTTAAAATTTAATCTTTTTCTAACGCCACTTCTTCAAAAGAGACTTGCCCAGGCTGTGATATTTTGTGCAAGAGTTACTACACTCAAGGGGCCAAAGAGACACATGTGGCTCTCGAGCCAGAGTTTGCCGACCATGGGGTTAGGGGATTGCCTTGAGTCATTTGGCCAACAGCAGGGCAATATCATGCTGATTTTCAGCCCTGCTGACCTTCGCACTGATATGCTAACTACTGTTGAGCTTAGCCTGCAGCAGGTTAACAGTACCGTATCAATATTAATCTGTTCTTTTTGAAAATTTTACTTTGGCTTTGTAAGGTATTGCCACTTGAGGAAGCTGGATATGTAAATAGGCTCTGTACTAATTTTGCAATGTTTTTTACTAGTATGTATGTATGAAATTATTTCAAAATAAAAATTAAAAAATACATATGTACATAAAAATAAATTTTATTCCAAAAGGAAGAAACAGAAGTTAAATTTTGGAAAGATATAAATGTATATCCACAGAACTTGATCTTATTGACTGTGTTGAGAAAGTAGAGAATGCAGACATGATGAACTTAGAGAGAAGGGCTGAGTGAATTAGCAGAATATAGAGCAATGCACATATCATTTCTTGAGTATGGGACTTTGTATTTGCTAAAGTAGACCATAATGTTGCATTCTCTACCAGCCATTCACCTCTTATTTCAAGCTTATGTACTACTGGCATTTGTAGAAAGAAGTTCTGTCATCTAGTGAATACCTATGTTTTCATATTTGTTTTAAATGAGGACCGAATTATTAGCCTGCTGCAGGTGCCCATGTGTCTCTCTCCAGGCCTGCCATAAAGCTTCAATGTCAGGCAGTTATCAATTGGATTGAGGGCATTTATGATTTTTCAGAGCTGCTTCCAATTTCTATGCACTTGCTTTCTGTTGAAATTCATTATCCTGAGGGGAAGAGGGGTCATCTATTAAAACAAAATCATCTTTTCTTACACCTTAATATTTAAAGTATGTTTATCACTTTCCTGTATTTTCTCTCTACATTTGAGATTTAGTGTAGTGTTTCATGTACCCTGTTTCAAAAACTATAAGAAACTAATTTAAGCCGTTGATATAATGTATTTCATACTGTTTATGCTTGAAAACGCGATCCTGTTTTCTCCTGCTTTGCAAACATCTGGTCAAGTCCAGGCTGCTTAATATGGTAGACTATTACTTTTCAACCTTCAATCAGCAAATTTGGATAAAATAGGAAAAAAAGGAACCAGGTACACCCCAAAATAAGATGTGCATCACCATGGATCTGAATTGCAGTTGAAAAGCATATTTGTGCTTGACCTGGAGCCATTGAACTGGTGGGTTCTAGAACAGAAAGCAAGAGGCACACTGAGCTGACAGATTATCTGGTATGAAGCCCCACGAAGCTCTCTAGATTGTGGGAGGTATGGTGGACCTTGGAAAAGTTAATCTAGAGCCTCATCACCCCTGTGAGGGTGGTGCATCCACCGAGCTCCTTCTTGAGATGCTGGATGGAAGAGGGGTCTGGGGCAGCTGGGCCATGGCCAGGACACCTGCCAACGTGAGTGCTGCATCTGTAGAATTCCCCATGAGACACGACCTCAGGCACCAGCTGAAGACTGTGTGCAGCAGAACAGAGAAAGATGGCTATAGAGGATGGAACATGTACATACCCACATGTACACACATGTACACATGTACATACCCACATGTACACATGTACACACACATACACATAACTATTCATTTTATAACTACAATAGTGAATTCTATGCATTTATGCATTCTATGCATGCTTGATGTTTGCTTTACATTATATAAAAGGCAGCAATATAATAAAGGACAAAACTTTCTAGTGATATTTGGAAACACCTAGAAATATAAAATGGGGCATTCGGGAAATGCATATACAAATTAAGTCTTATTCAGGAAATATTTAAATATTGTTTTTCATTTATTTTTTTTGATATCTCATCTGCTTATAAGGGAATAAACACATCTCTTTGGTTGTGCTGCACTTATATTTGCTAAGATTTTTAGATTGAATTTCTTACTGCTGCATACAATAGAAAATCATTAATATGTGCTTAGTTTTATACTGATGAAATCTTAATCAGAAAAAATTCCTAGGCAAACAATTTCTCTTATATCAAAGGGGAAATACTTTTCTATCTGGCTTTTATTCACTTTCATTGTACAGTTTTAGATAATATATTAATATCTCCTGAAAATAGAAAAAAATAAAACAGTATTGGTTTGCAAATGTCAGTCTACTCTAGATAGAACTATATACATGTAATAATAATGTTTTTATTTATTGCACATTCAATTTACTTTTATAGCATCAAGTTTTATTTGCTTTTGCATGCAATGACAAGCATTATTGTCAACAGGGTTTCATTATTAGTAAACATTTTAGCACATGTATCCGATACTACTCTATTTTTACTTTATTTGTCATTTTCTTTTAAATATATCTACTTTTTTCAAATTAGGCAACAAAGCTCACTCAAGGGGTTCATTTTAAAGGGTTACTGATAAATGATAAGTTATTTTATTTTATTTTTTTATTATTATTTTTTTAAAATATTTTTTATTAAGGTATTATCTGTGTACATAGCTTATCATTGCCCCCCCCCCCCATAGATGCCCTCCCTCCCCAGAGTTTTGTGTCCATTGGTTGTTCTTATATGCAAGCATACCAGTCCTTCGGTTGATCTCTTATCTCCCCCAGATCTCCCTACCCGATAAGTTATTTTAAATTATTGAGGGAACCACTGGCATTTATTGGAAACTGTAAAAACCTCTACCTCCAAGTAGTTCGTGGTTTCTACACCAGTTCACTAACGACTTTTCTATGGCGTCCTATTACCAGAAATTGGGTGTCAGTGATGACTGAGAAATGACTAGGAAAGAAAATG
Organism: Vespertilio murinus; assembly: GCA_963924515.1. Taxonomy (NCBI): domain Eukaryota; kingdom Metazoa; phylum Chordata; class Mammalia; order Chiroptera; family Vespertilionidae; genus Vespertilio; species Vespertilio murinus. Next base: position 190,340,321 of record OZ004706.1, on the reverse strand, counting down.
AAGGTGACAGGATCTAACCTGCTTTGGAAGTTTGAGAAGAGGTTCTATACCAATAGGTGTTAAGTTGTTAAAAAATAAATACTTATTAAGTTGTGGGCTTTTCAGCTATAAATGAAACTAAGTATTTCCTTTGGCCTAGGCAGTGGTCGGCAAACTCATTGGTCAACAGAGCCAAATATCAACAATACAACGATTGAAATTTCTTTTGAGAGCCAAAGTTTTTAAACTTAAACTTCTTCTAACACCACTTCTTTAAAATAGACTCACCCCAGGCTGTGGTATTTTGTGGAAGAGCCACACTCAAGGGGCCAAAGAGCCGTATGTGGTTTGCTGACCACAGGCCTAGAGCAAGCATGTCAAACTCAGGCCCAGCCAATATAACTATATGTAAGAAACATTTTAATAAAAATTTCATAACTTATTTTTTTACAATATTCTGTTATACATAATTATTAATAACAAACTACAGCGTTTGCTAATGACTGATTACTATAATCATGTTGCATTCATTTTCTTTAAGAGCCTTATGCGCAGGCGCACCATTTCTCTCCACTAATACTAGCAGGGAATATTTTAGCAGCTGATTGCCACATCATTAGTCTTGGACTGACTTGTTTGGTATATGCAACAGAAATTATTTTGCTTTCACAGAACAAGAAAAACAGGTTTATCTCCGTTATGCTTATTAATTTGTGCAGTTATTCAGTGTCTGGTAAGTTAATTTTCAAGAAAATATATTAACTTTTATTAAAATGTTCTATTATTTTATGTTAACGATTACTCGTTTATTTCAACCCTTTGTCTCTATCTAAATAAACCTACATTTCTATGAAAATTGAAGCTTTTTGTTTTTTTGCTGCCCACATAAACTTAAACCTTGTTTATTTGGCCCGTGTTAGCCTTTGAGTTTGACATGCTTGGCCTCGAGGTTTGGAAAAAGATTGTTAAGCTAATTAGAGACCCCATAAACAGAGCAATTTGGGAACCTGTGAAGCATACAGTATGTTTTTTAGAACATAAAAAGAGCTTAAATAAATGTTTGTTCTCCATCAATCTAAAAGAAAAACAAAACATTTTCCTAATATAAATTTAGTGACCACTAGTCTGTGCTTAAAGTTAGGGTATTCCTTTTCGAATAAATTGGCAGCATGTATACACAAACTATGATGAGATTTCTACAGAAAGATAATGCCTAATGAGTTGTGCATACCACAGTCACACACACACACACACACACACACACACACACACACACACACACATTCTGATACCAGTCCTAGACTATGGATAAAATAAAGTGTGGCTAGGAAAACACCAAACTCTATGCAAAACTTTGTAGACCATTATAAACACAAAAATAGATTTTTCTGATCTTGTTCCCACTCGCTTTGTGGGCATCACAGTCTCCACCAAATGTATCTCACATAAATGTAGAAGATTCTCAGGCTCGGTCTCTGTAGGCAGTGTGTGGCATGTATCAATGTCTCATCTATTCCGCCGGTGCTTTCTGTGCCTGGAGTAACCACGAAGGTGCTGATACTTGGTGAAGGTATGGGTTCCATGGCAGTGCTGCCACGGCTGCCATCCATGCCATTGTCACTGCTGGTGCCTGAACTGGTTCCACATTCTCTTTATTCTTTAAAATGCATTGGATAAGGACCTTCCTTCATTAAGAAACTGCCTGGCTGACATAGCACAGGGATTGAACATCCACCCAGGAGCCAAGCGGTCAGCAGTTTGATCCCATCAGGACACATGCCCGGGTTGCAGGCTTGATCCTCCATGTGAGGCATGCAGGAGGCATCTGATCAATGTTGTTCTTGTCTCATCAATGTTTCTATCTCTCCACGCCTCTTCCTTCCTCTCTCTTTAAAAATCAATAAAAAGAAAGGGACAGAATACTCTTAAGCCTTGACAGATTATCCCATCCTTTTTCATTTGTCAATTACATAACGTGAGCTTTCTTCATCATGAAACACTATCTAAAACAAATTAAATATTTACAGTAAAGACTAAAGTGATAGCATTAAGTGTTATTCTATGATCTTTAGGATTTATGCTTCGATAAATTATGCAGGGATTATTTTAAACTATTTATAATGTCAAGCCTGTTCTTTAGTATTAAATAAATAACTAAGTACCCTGTTTCCCAGGAAATAAGACAGTGTCTTACATTTTCTCCCAAAGATGCCCTAGGTCTTATTTTCAGGGGATGCATTATGTTTCCATGAAGTAGGTCTTATTTTCGGAGGATGTCTTATTTTGGGGGAAACACGGTAGTCTAATCAGAATGTAAGCCTTAGAATAGGTGTTCTAAATCAATGAACTTTTCAAACCTGGTGCCGATTAATATTCTCAAATGCACATTTGGAAGCAGAGCGCCTTTCTTTCCTATGTTCTGACTTCACCCCCACAGACCCCACTTTGGGAGCAGTTCTTCAGCAGCAGCGGCAGTCACATCTCTCAACCCCACAGGATGCACCTGCTCTCTGTGGACAGCGAGAAAGCAGTGAGAATTTTAGAAATGGTCAAGTGTAGGCTATAGAGATTTACGTGGTTTGTTTATGTACAAGTTGAGTAGCAACTCAAGAATATTAATGTATGGCTCATTATACTAGTAGGATCCAAGTAGCTAATTATTGATTATATTAATTGTAATAACACCGAGACTGCCCAACCTACAAATCTGTTATTAAAACTTAAAGTGAAAATAGCTTCTGCCATAAATTGGAGGTGCTGAGTCAAACGTAGAGGGTGATAAAGTCACACACAGTGCTCCTGAGAATGTTTTCCTGTGTACTCTTCAAGTATTTGATTTGCATTCTTTTTTCCCCCTCTTATTGATTTCAGAGAGGAAAGGAGAAACATCAATGATGAGAGAGAATCTTTGATTGGCTGCCTCCTACACACCCCACACTGGGGATTGAGCCTGCAACCCAGGCATGGGCCCTTGACCAGAATCAAACCTGGGATCCTTCAGTGCGCAGGCCAACACTGAGCCAAACCAGTTAGGGCTGATTTGCATTTTTATTTGAACTTTTATTTCATTCTTTCATTGCTGTGTAGTGGGACTCTCAGCATAAGCATTTGTTCTATTTTCTTTCTGTTCTAGTGAGAAAGGTTCCAGATGGCTTCTTCAATCATTGTTAGCTCAGGAGGAAGCTAACCTTCTGCTAAATAATAATTGTTTTTCTCCATGAATAATGGGAGGCATGTGAATGTCATATTAGCTGTACTAATGAAAGGGTTTAGGGAATTTCAGATGACTGGAAAAAAGTTTATTGAATCAGACAGTTGGTGTTGTTAAGATAAAAAAATAATGTTATCTAAAAGCCAGAATTTGGCTTCAGGTCCACAATTGAAGCAAGGATTTCTTAACTCCAGACCTATTGACTTTTGGGCCAGATAACTCTTTGTTTTGGGGGTAACAGGGTTGTACCCTGTAATACATTTTTATCAGCATTCTTGGTCTCCACACACTAGCTGCCAGTGGCAACCCATTATTATGACCAAATATGCCAGTTATGACTAAAATGTTTCTAGATTACTAAATATTTGATGGGGGAGAAAAATCATCTGTGGTTGAGACTCACTGTGATACCAATTTTTTGGAGTGAAACCCAGACTCTTTGTGTGGGACTCTTTCCCTCTCCCCATGTGGGAGTCTGTATTTGTTCTTCAATAAATCTCCACCTTTATTGTACTACCCTCTGTCCGTGGATTCTTTCTTTGACTCTGGTGGACAAAGAATCTGGGTTCCAGTCGAAAAATCCTGTTTCAAAAAAACATGACATCTCTGAGCAAGCAAATATGAAAGGAAATGAGAAGGGAAAAGAGTTGCCTATCCATACCAGTTCTGGATGGATGGGAGAGCAGACAAAGGGGAAAGAAACACTAAGCTAGCGGATGCTCTTCCACCTAGAAGGACACTTTAGGAACGGTGAATATGTAACCACTTCTGAGCCTTCCATCCCCACACCTTCACCCAGCAACACTGGAAGCCTGCGGTAGAGGCAACTTGTAAGGGGAAAATTGTCCTGCCTTAAGCACCTGTGAGAGGTCAAAGCAGGGATCATGAAATGTCGGATATGTGTGCTGTCCATCAGACTGTGTAGAACCTGTTTCAACAATGACATCAGTGCCTAAATCAATGAAGCCTAGCTGAGCTGGGATGTGTGCTTTTTACTAAACGGACTCTGGTTGCTTGTGGAAATGAATTACCTAAACCCAGGGGGCATTCAGAAAACTCAAGAGAGGAATATTTACTCTGTGAAGTAATCATTATTGCAGTAATGAATTTAAATGTAACACTCTTAAAGAAGAAGACTTATGATATTGTACATAAAAAACCCAAGAGACTCCATCAAAAAGCTAATAGACTTAATAAACGAATTTGGCAATGTAGCAGGATACAAAATAAATGCCAAGAAATCAATGGCATTTCTCTACACCAATAGTGAACTTACAGAAACAGAGACTAAAAAAGCAATCCCGTTTACCATCGCACCAAAAAAATTAAGATACCTAGGAATAAACTTAACCAAGGAGGTAAAAGACCTTTATGCAGAAAACTACAGGACACTGAAAAAAGAAATAGAGAAAGATGTAAACAGATGGAAGAACATACCATGTTCATGGATTGGTAGAATCAACATCATCAAAATGTCCATACTTCCCAAAGCAATATATAAGTTCAATGCACTCCCCATGAAAATACCATGGACATACTTCACAGACCTAGAAAGAACTCTCCAAAAATTCATTTGGAACAATAAAAGACCCCGAATAGCCTCAGCAATCTTAAGAAATAAGAGTAAAGTAGGAGGAATCTCAATACCAGATTTCAAGCTGTATTACAAAGCAACTGTTCTCAAAACAGCCTGGTACTGGCACAAGAACAGACATATTGATCAATGGAATAGATTAGAGAATCCAGACATCAACCCAAATCAATATGCTCAATTAATATTTGACAAAGGAGGCACGAACATACAATGGAGTCAAGACAGTCTTTTTAATAAATGGTGTTGGGAAAACTGGTCACATACATGCAAAAGAATGAAACTAGATCACCAACTTACACCATACACAAAAATAAACTCAAAATGGATACAGGACTTAAACATAAGACGGGAAACCATAAAAATACTAGAGGCATCCACAGGAAGCAAAATCTCAGACATATGCCTAAAGAACTTCTTCACTGATACTAACCCTAGGGCAATGGAAGCTAAAGACAAAATAAACAAATGGGACTACATCAAAATAAAAAGCTTTTTTACGTCAAAAGAAACCATCAACAAAACAACAAGAAAACCCACTGTATGGGAGAACATATTTGCAAACGATATCACTGATAGAGGTTTAATCTCCAACATCTACAGACAGCTTATACAACTCAATAAAAGGAAAATGAATGAGCCAATTAAAAAATGGGCAATGGACCTAAATAGAATCCTCTCAAAAGAAGACAGAAGGAAGGCCAAGAGGCACATGAAAACATGCTCCAAGTCACTAATTATCCGAGAGATGCAAATCAAAACAACAATGCGGTACCATCTCACACCTGTCAGAATGGCCAACATCAACAAAACAACAAACAACAAATGTTGGCGAGGTTGTGGAGAAAAAGGAACCCTCGTGCACTGCTGGTGGGATTGTAGGTTGGTGCAACCACTGTGGAAAACAGTATGGAGCTTCCTCAAAAAACTGAAAATGGAATTCCCATTTGACCCAGTAATCCCACTACTAGGAATATACCCCAAGAAACTAGAAAGACCAATCAGAAAGGATATATGCACCCCTATGTTCATAGCAGCACAATTTACAATAGCTAGGACTTGGAAACAGCCTAGGTGCCCGTCAGCAGATGAATGGATCAGAAAACTATGGTACATCTACACCATGGAATACTATGCTGCCATAAAAAGGAAGGAATTCTCATCATTTGCAGTAACTTGGATGGAATTGGAGAGCATCATGCTGAGTGAAATAAGCCAGTCAATGAAAGAGAAACACTACATGACCTCACTCATTTATGGATAGTAAAGATCATTATAAACGAATGAACAGAAAGATTGATATAGTGACAGTAAAACAACAGGCAGTCTGTCAAATGACAGCGGGGGGGGGGGGTAGGGAGATCTGGGGGAGATAAGAGATCAACCAAAGGACTGGTATGCTTGCATATAAGAATAGCCAATGGACACAAAACTCTGGGGAGGGAGGGCATATATTGGGGGGGGGGGCAATGATAAGCTATGTATACAGATAATACCTTAATAAAATAAAAAAATAAAAAAAAAAATAAAAAAAAAAAAAAAGAAGAAGACTTATGCTAGGAAGTGTTCAGCCATCCAGTTCATCACAGATGCACACTGTATCAGAGGCTTGAAAACTGTGTGTGTGTGTGTGTGTGTGTGTGTGTGTGTGTGTGTGTGTGTGAGTGTGTGTGAGTGTGTGTGTGTGTGTGTCTGCACAAGATTTCTGTGCATGTTTGGCTTCAGCTAAGAGGTATTTATCTACCCGCTTGCTGTCTTCAGAATCTCTAGGTGGCTTGTCAGCAGTCTCTTGCACACCCCCAGACACTCCATGAGTCAGTGGCATTGTGATTAAGGACAGATAAACTGCTTATGTGGGTCTTTGGGCAAGTTTTGTGACCTCTCTGTTCCTCAGTTTTCCCATTGGTAAAATTATGACATGATCACCATCAACATTAGAGAACTGATATGATGAAATGACAATGCATGTAAAACTTTTAAACAGTGCATGATATACAATAAGTACTCAATAAACATTAGCTGTTGTGTTATAGATGAAATCTATTACCATGATTTGGAAAGAACAGGAAAAAACCATAAATCTCATGTGTACTCTAATAATGTTCTTAAAATGAGTAATGTGGACACTTTTCCAATCATAAATGAATTTGCAGGTACGGATCAATAGTCACCCGTCAGTTGCTTGAAACTCCATTCTACATAAAAAGAGATTTACTGCGTTTGGATTGAGTAATAGGTTGTTGAGTACTTTGTAGGTATTTCATATCAGAATCACTTTTGTCATGGGAGAAGTAGCCTTATTTACCTAAATAAACATTGTCTCAGTTTCTGAGGATTTCCAGCACATACTGCAAAATATCTTTCCATATCGAGCTCAGAACAACAGATATGGGTTTAATCATCTTTGATTAATAGAACTGGAAAATATACATACTAGTAAATGCATTCATGCCATGTCTCCCTTATAGACATGGATTTTAGAATATTTGTCACATGTATTTGGGCACCGGGAAAATTTTGTATGTTGATGAGGATATTTCAAGGACAATGAAAGAGCATGTGCATTGCCTCCAGGTTTTCTACCCGAACGGCGGGAAAACTGGTGGCTCTAAAAGCTTAAAACATACCAACTAGTGAAAAGTGACTAATTTCACGTCAATATCGCATCACTCTCCTATGGCTGCTGTAAACAATGACTGCAAACGTGGGAAGCTTAAAACAACAGAAATGTATTCTTTGCGGTTCTGGCAGCCAGAGTCTGAAATGAGACTGAGAGGACCAAAGCCAAGTCCTACCCAAGGCTGTGCCCCCTCCCGGGGCTCCGGGGGAAATCTATATCCTGTTCCTTCATCTTCAAAGTCAGCTGCACAGCATCTGCCCTCTGACTCTCCTCCCTCCTCTCCTGCATCAAGACTCCCTTCTCTCCATTTGTAGTCCAATCTCCCGCTCCCCCCTTTTCATAAAGTTAATTGTGATGACATTTAGGACCTGCTTGTGGGTAACTTCTTCATCTTAAAATTTTAAACTTAATCACGTGTTTGTTGATCCCTTTTCCATATAAGATAAAACTATTAGATTCCAGGATGGGGTCGTATATTATTTTTCATAGAGGAGCACTATTAAGATTACCATTCATATGAAGATATTATTGGGAAATTTTTAAACTTTTCAGACATCAAAGTAAAATTGTTTATTTGATTGGCATAAGATATTCTGAAAAAGCCCCATATAGCAGCTATAGTTATGCTGTGTAAATCAATAGTCACACACAAACAAACACACACATACTTCCAATCTATTAAAGGCATTATTAAAATAGCTAATCAATATAAACTGATAATCAAATCTACCCCTTTTCTTTCTGTTTAAAATTTATTCTTAAATTGTATTTGTATAACTTGCTTCCATTTCGATATTTGTAAGGACAACTACAGCAATATTTTTTCATTCAAATTTAGTACTTACTGGTGGTTTTCCTAATGTTATTAGATTTGTCATGTAGAGTAATTACAGAATATAACTGAGAGAGTAAGTATTACACTAATTACAATATCCAAATGAATCTGTTAATTTAACAAGGGGCAAATGTGCAGCTCTTATCAATTATTTTAAAATAGGTAATAACAACGGAGTTCTCCATAATACTCCATAAATACCCAGGCAAACCCTGTCAATTTAATTAGCGCAGTAAAATTTAGATGAACTTCATAAAATATCCTGTAGAATTATGCAGTCATGTTGTAAAAGAGAAGCTTAATCAAGTTGCAATAGAAAGGTAAATGACTCTTCCTTTATAGAATTTCACTTGACTGAGAAAAGTAAGCAGATACTATAACATGTTCAGACAAGCATAAGAGTTTTTTGTTTACATGGGGCGAATACTCTGCTTTAATTCATTTTGGGGATGATGTCCCTAAATAAATGTATGTATAAACACTGGAGTTTGCTCCATTTGCTATATGATGCAATGTGAGCAGAATGGGGTAGTTTTATGCTTTCAGTGGCGGCCTCTACAGCATGTCAGAGTCTGTGAATCCAAACTACTACAAGTCTATGCTTTCTTAAAGCTGCAATGAACAAATATTGGCACCAGTTGCTTACTGAAAGTCCCTGGTATGTCAGACAGATATATGTATACTATGACCAGTGTCTGAATTTGTTAATGACAATAATTACTTATTACTCTCTGTTGATGGATTTTAATCTAATTTTGTTGTTGCAAGAACTGCACCCTTGATATTAGATGTCCATTTTTACTACATGTTTTTTTATACTTATTTTTATGCATGATAAGTGAGTCCCACATTTCCAATTAAGTTTGTGTTAAAAATCACATTAAAATATTACCAGCAACATGAAAAGTACAAAGATAAACAATGTTATTTAGTAAAATACCACTCCATTATAAAGCCAAAATACACGTGTGCATGTGGTAGCAATAATAAAGTTCTGCAGTTAGCTTTATGGTTTTGTCACCGATGAAAGTGCTTTGGCATCTTTGAAACTGGCTTTATTAACTTTGTTCCAAGGATGATTGAGGACTTGTACTAGGTATTTAAAAAAATCCATAGTAAAATACCAAACTGATCATGCCTATTTATCTCTATCCCTATCTCTATTTCTATATCTATAGGCATATGTGTATCTGCATATCCATCTATTTCTTTATCCTTGTTGTGAACATGAATTTATATGAGTAGACTCCCTGATTATACTATAATCACAGCACTACCATATGTGCCTAAATTAAAAATAAACATGCAGAATTTGATTAGTATTCATTAATCTGCTCTGGGAGCCAGATTGCTTGATTTATGATACTTGGAAACCCACTTAATTGCTCTATGACATTGGGTGACTTACTTAATCATGTTGTGCCTTGATTTCCTCATCTGAAGATAAGGATAATAGTAGCTGATTCCTATGATTATTATGATGAGAACATTAATTCAGGCAAAATTACACAAAGTAGAGTATAATATATTTTATGCTCTGAATATATATTGTCATAATTAATAACTAGAATTCTGAGGCCGCATGTGTGTGTGTGTTCTCACACACACATATGGTATAATTTATGTAACTCAGGGCTCATTATAAAAGGTTTCCAAAGATGCTTATAAATAAAAAGCCCAACTATTTCTTTTTATTTCTTTCTGTTTTTGGCCATAATATAGGTGATCTATAAAATTGCTTTGTTTTCTTAAGGGTTGATTTGAAATGTTCAGCTTTCAGCAGGAAGCAAACATTCTGCTATTTATTGAAAACCAGGAAAATAAAGAGCCCTCCAGGTATACAGACCAGCATAAATAATGATTAATTTGCCCTCTCCTGGGTTACAAAGTAGGTTATAGTTTACCAGAAGCTATTAGAAAACGTCACTTACTCTGCCAAACCTAAAAGAAATTCTGAGTCATTAAGTTATTTTACAAAGAACTTCCACTTTTCCAGAATTATTAAAATGGGATTTAGATAACTTCATACTCGGGCTATTATTTTCCCCTCACAACTCGGAACACCATGGAACAAAGTGGTGAAGTGGGTTGGAAATGTTGTAAGTATAAAAGCAGGTAATGAAGCATAGAAGCGTTAAGTGGTGTATTTCAAAGTCTGATTTCTGAGCCCTGTTATTGGACTTGGTCATTCTGAGAGAATAGTTTTGAGTTTTGTGAGAGTAGAATTGGTTACATTACAACAATTAGGATTCACCATGTCTTTTAGGTTGCATAAGAAGCTTTATTAACTGATTATTCTTCAAAAAAGACATATTGTTTCAATAGAGAATGCACAGGTGTGTGGCACCTATGTGAAAAATACTTAGAAAATGCCAGACGTTCCTTAAATTTTTGTGGATTATACATTTTCTAAGTTATTTATTTAGAAAAACTACTTTTTCCTAAACTGTGCTTCAGAGTACAGTGGGTTGAATATAGATGAGAGAGAGAGAGAGAGAGAGAGAGAGAGAGAGAGAGAGAGAGAAAGATAGAGAGAGAGATCTGATATCTCTATTCACTGTTACTGTCTGGTTTCCATAGAGATAACTTTTACCTGGCTACTTTAGTTTCAAGCCCTTGGTAAGAAAATGTAAGGAATACAATGTTTTAAAGATTAATCAGAACAAAGATTTCTTTTGGTATTGTGATTGTGAGAAATTATAAGTGAAATATAAATTTGAAGAGCCAGTGAAGAGCCAGAGATTCTAATAGATAAAACAGAACTTGTCTTTAGAATAAGCAATAAATAGCTCCCTCTCTCTCTCTTTGGCTTTTATTTATGCCCTCTCTCTTTCTGTCTTTCTCTCTCTTTGTTACCTTTTCTTCCTTTCTCAAATATTTTCTTACTAGAGGCCCGGTGCATGAAAATTCATGCACTGGAGGGGGGTCCCTCAGCCCAGCCTGCCCCCTCTCACAGTCCAGAAGTCCTCGGGGATGGGAGGCAACCCGGTGATCATGCCCCATCACACCTCTGCTGCTGCCACTGCCTGCAGCACAAGTCTCGGCCTGCCCTGGTTACCTGAGTCTCAGGCAGCCCTGGGTGGCTGGGCAAACACCAGCTGAGGCTTGCCTATGCCTCGGGCTGGCCCTTGGTGGCAGGGCTGAGGGAACTGGGTGCTGCCATTTTGTGGCTGTGGTCACCGCATCTTTGAGGGCATGACAGTCAATTAGCATATTCTCTCCTTATTGGCTGTAGGCACCACCACAATTAGCATTTTCCCTCTTTATTAGATAGGATAATGCTAAATTCCATTCTCTTCAAGCCATTGGCATAAAATCCATGTGTTAATGGAGAAAAGGAAGAAGGAATATATATATATATATTTTAAGTCATACAAAGACCTGAAGTAACTTACATGGTAGAAATGCTGTCCAGTGATTGTTGATTCCTTGATTTTATAACTTACTTTTTAATATCAGTAAAGTATGACTAATGTTTATTTATTAGCTGAAATCATAGATTTTTCTCAAGCTTAAGGTTTATTTAGTAAGAGGTTAGTTTCCACTATTTTTTTAAAAAGAGAAATCACTTGTGGTAAATAGCACAATTTATCATAATTTCTGCCGATAAAGAGTTAATACTCTTCATGATCTATGTACAATACATATTTTTAGAATCTAAACTTTAAAATAAAGACTTATGATATACTTTCAAAACCATTCTTATTGAGTTACTTTATGTGTAAAGGCTGTGAAAGCTGATCTATAAACTCAGACTACAGTAATAAGAAATCAAGAGTGAATTTTGCAAGAGAATTCAAAATGATCGCCATGGTTCAATGTTTCTTACCAGGCACAATTTTCAAAGATGTATGTGAATACATTTCAATTGTACAGCTCCTCTGTTTGTTTGGTGGTTTTTTGTTTTGTTTTGTTTTTTTACAAAGTGACAAGTTTTTATGTCTAAAAAATCTTGTTGAATATAACATTCTTCTACTCTCTTTATATTTGTCCATGCTTTTTCCAAGTACCTGTATTTTGCTTTAACGTTTTGAATAAGAGAGTGCATTTTAAAATCAGGATTGTGAATTAACATCATTCATTAGCATAACCCATATTCCTCATTTTCCCTGTCAATGTCCACTACCTGCTGGGTACCCCACAACCCATGAAATAACAAATCTCACCCAGTTAGATTGTGTACCTAATTTTATTTTAGTTAGCTAAAACATTGTCTTTAGTCTACTTCAAACCACTTCATCTTAAGAGTCTGCAAAGCTAAAACAAGATAATTTATAGGTGTCTTTAGCTTGAAATATACTTAAGACTTGGTTTTTAACTTAGCATGTTAAAGACAAAAAGTCATCACCTGTAAGATCAATGATAGTTGTTTCTCATAAGAGAAAAAGAAAGTACCAGAAGAACCCTATGGAACCAGCCATGATCTTTGACTATGTGCAAAACATACAATATCTCTAACTATTTACGTGCCTGTTGATATATTTGTGCATAAATATATGTATTCATATGCTAACATCAAATTTTCATATGTGTACAAATTTTACATTTGTTAGATGTAATAAAATTAAAAATTTCACCATTGAAAAATGCATTTACACATTAGAATACTCATTTACATGATTTCAGTAAGAGAGTAGGAAAACAGTAACTCTTCATGTGGTGATTCTGCACCCATGACTAGGAGGTTTCCCATAGTTCCCTTCCCTGTGTGGTTCTGAGCTGGAGTTGAAAGAGAGATGGCCAGGAGGTTTGGAAGTCAGAGGTGAGGCAGGAGCCATTGCTTTTGCAAACCTTCATGACTGCATGAGGTGAACGGCAGATGCATCTAGTACAGTGGGGCCCAGGCTGTCATTGCTTCCTCCCATTTTATTGTCCAGCCCTTCCTCCCACTCCATTGCTGACTAACAGTGGCCCCAGTTCCAATGAATGCCATAGAAGCAACGTCTCCCATTAGCTTCCCTTTGTGGCACCTCTGGGGTGGCTGAACCACAAGAAAGCTCCAATTTGTGTTCAAGAGAGCTGGGTCTTTAGTTTCACTTTCCAGGACTGATATTTCCACCTCCTCCTCCAAGTGTGTATAACCTCGTTCTTGCAATCCTTTACTGGAAGTATGTATAAGCTACTTCCTGCAATCTCTTATTGGTAACACCCAGGTGGTTCTGCTTCCTTAGTGTATGAAATATCAGGCAATACATTTATGAACTGATATCCCGAACTCTCTAATAAATTTTTTTTTTTGGTTACCATATAGATGACAGAGTCTGCTCTTGAAAACTAAAATCTGAAGGAAGCTATAGAGAGCACACTAGTAGGTCCATTTCTTTTATGACAAGCAGTACTAGAATCCGAATAAATTTTCGGATTTTTAAAAAAAATATATTTTATTGATTTTACACAGAGAGGAATTGAGAGGGATAGAGAGTTAGAAACGTCGATGTGAGAGATACATCAACCAGCTGCCTCTTACACACTCCCTACCGGGAATGTGCCCGCAACCAAGGTACGTGCCCTTGACCAGAATTGAACCCAGGACCTTTCAGTCCACAGGCCGACGCTCTATCCACTGAGCCAAACCAGTCTCGGCAAATTTTCAGATTTTTGAAATCCATCAGAATTCACAGAAAGAATGATCAAATAATGACCATAATAATGTGATATGGAAAACCATGCCTTCACATAAAGAGGCAATGCGAAGTCTCATTGATTTTTGTCGCCAATTAGTATGCATTGAATGGTCTCTCTGTAATTACTACAATATTGGATGCTCACAGCAAGGCTAACGGTTCAGGAAAAGTATGTGTGTAAAGCTATAAGTAATTGGTTTTGTAGGACAAAATGCAATAGAACTCACATGTGTGCTTGAATAAAATTTTGGAAAATCACGATAAGTAGCACATTTAAAAAATTAAGAATGATTAAAAAGAACAAGTTTTTCCCCTCTTTGTTAAGTGGATTATTATTTCTTAAAGGGAATATGCATGCAAAGTGAGTAAGATTTGTTATAACATATCTTTTCTGTACAATAGATTTTGAAGAAAAGGATATTAAAATGACCATGAGGTATTTTGAAAAGGCTGTATGTGATATATAAAGGGAGGGTGGGGATAAAAGGGAGATATCAACCAAAGGACTTATGAGCCTGGAAAACATTGCTTTCAAATGGAGTCCATTCTGCCCTCACAAACCAAAATGTATCATTATATGTCACTGTGGAGGTTGTAGAATGCCCCCTGAAGATATCCATGCCCATTTGCCCGGGATCTAGGAATCTTACCTCATAGGGAAAAGAGGAAATTGCAAATATGATTAAATTAAGGATTTTAAAATGGGGAGATTGTTGTGGATTATCGAAGGATCCAAAAATACAAGCACAGGTGTAAGAAAGAAGCTAAAGGAGATTTTATGCAGAAGAAAAATCAATGTAGTAAAGCAATGTTGTGACTAAAGCAATGTGCTACCTTGTTGACTTTGAAGATGCAAGAAGAGGCCACAAGCCAAGCAATACAAGCAAAGCAGCTCCAGAAGCTGCGAAGGCGAGAGAAGGGATTCTTACCTAGGGGCCTCAGAGAGAGCACGGTTGTGGACACATGGATTCTGGCCCAGTGAAACTCATTTCAGACTCCTGTCCTCCAAAACAGCAAGAACATAAAATCATGTTGTTTTAAACCACCAATATTGTGGAAACTTCTCAGAGTAATAAACAACAGTAACAACAACAAAACTATCTCAGCCATCCATCAGCCAGGTCTCTCCCACGTAAGCATATGGAACACTTCAGTTTTTTAAAATTTCATCTCCTGTCTATCCTTTAAATTTAACAATATTCTTTTTTATTGTTTTTTTTTCCAAAGGGGAAGAGAAAGGGATTGAGAGTTAGAAACATCACTGAGAGAGAGACATCCATCAGCCGCCTCTTGCACACCCCCTATTGGGGATGTGCCAGCAACCAAGGCACGTGCCCTTGACCAAAATCGAACCCAGGATCCTTCAGTCCGCAAGCCGACGCTCTATCCACTGAGACAAACCGGTTTAGGCAAAATTTAACAATATTCTACAATAAGCATGTTTTAGTCAGGATTTGAGAAAGGACAGCCTGGATGGGTTTCTTCTGATCCATCTGGCATCAGGGACTGGGGGTGGGGGGGTGGGATGGGGGGGCTGGCAAATACCTTAAAGAAGAGGTTTTTCCATAACATGCTGAGTAGCAGGGCACTCCATTGTCTCTCTCTCTTCACGACAGGATATCCTCCTCTAGGTCTGAAGACTTCTCTCAGAATAGTGCTCTAAGGAAACTTAAACTTTGATGGCTGGCCTCTCAGAAGCACTTAATGGAAGCTGCACTGCCAGGTAGCTTCTACCTTTAGAACTCTCATGATGACACCGCACAATGTTCTATTTGGCAAAGAAATCAGAAGGCCTGCTGAGCACTGATGGTTTAATACGAAGTGCCAATAAACTCAATGAAGAAAGCTTAATGTGAACCAAAGAAAGCTTGAAATGTCTTTGTTTTCATGATTGAGTGAGTTTAATTGTTGGCTGTTGGATCCAGTTATTCCACCACTCAACATAAACATACATACATAAATTTTATTTTTCTTAAAAATAGAAACATGTCCTGGTCTTATTGTTGGATTTTATTTGCACCTAGACTAAACTTCTGTTTGCTAGCATTTATGTTAACTTATCTATATTCTCAATATCCATCTAAATATCTAATCCGTGATAAAATCAAATGAAAAATCTTTATAGCTTCTTTTTTTTTATCACTACATGATCAACTTTTTTAAAAAAATATGCAATGATTTTATGACCCCAAGAGCTAAAATGGAAATTGATTGAGCAGAAGTAGTCTTGGTTTTAATAAAATGCATTTGGATAATAATGTATTTTGTTATAACTGGAAAGTGGTTGCTCCCATATTAGAGAAATGAACAGAGAAAGCTAACTTTTAGCTAAAAGGCTGTGGGGAGCAGGAGTGAGGATATAAGAGAATTGTTCAAATTCCTACCGAGCAGAGTTTTGAGAACCTGTCAAGTAAATCTAATATTTTTCAAAAGTTGCAATATCTTTCTAGCACAGAAAAAGGAATTTAATGGAGCCTTCCCTGGATTTGGCCCAAGGAGGAATAGAGAAGAAACAGAGATAAAGAATGCCCTACAGGTTTTATTTTTTAGATCTTTTAAATTTAAACTGACAATTCAGTAGGACTGAAACTTTAAAATGATTATGTATCTTAATTTCAGAGATGGAATAGAATACCATATTTGAATACTGTGAACATTGTTGGATTTGAGATCCATGCTCAGAGGAAATGTTCTGAAAATTTAAATAATTCAAGATATTCATACAATCTACTTGTTTACTATTTAAGTAGTATGCTTATATAAATTTCATACCATTCTCTTTCAGTTTTGTGTGTTAGGTGTTTCAAGAATTGAAGATACATATATATTTTTTCCAGAGACATACCTAAATAAAATAAAATAAAAACAATTTGACTTAAAGTATTATTTTATTCTGCTGACATATAACGTAGAAAGAGGCTGTTGTAAACACATTAGAAAAAGCCTTTACATTTTTATTCATTTATTCATCGATGGCCAGTTGGGTTGCTTCCAACTTTTGGCTATTATGATAGTGCTGCCATGGATACGGATATGCAAATATCTCTCGGAGATTCTTCTTTCAATCCCTTTATCTCTATACCCAGAAATGAGATATCTAGATCCTATGACAGTTCTATTTTTAAATTTTTATGAATAAACAAAATGTGGTATATACATACAATCCAATTTTGTTCAAGTCTTAAAAAGGAAGGACACCCTGTTATATGCTACAAGATAGATAAACCTTGTGAAAACTAAATAAAATAAATCAGTCAGAAAAGAAAGCAAATAGTCTATGATTCCATTTATATGAGATATATAAAATAGTCAAACTCATAGACACAGAAAGTAAATGGTAGTTGCCAGAGGTTGTGGAAAGAGAGAAAGGGATTGGTATAGAGTTTCAGATTTATAGGATGAAACATTCTGGAGATCTCTTTCATAGCAGTGTGGATACTTAATACGACTGAACTTATTCACTAAAAATGAATAAGATAATTTTTAAAAATGAGCAAGGCGGTATATTTTATATTATATGAATTTTTACCACAATTTAAACTTGTTTTTTCAAGTGGCTTAGAGAATAGTCGCAAGGTGGAACATGGAATAACATGAGCCATTGCCCTTTGTTTCCATAGTACAAATGTCTTCACATAAGGGTGAGATTGACCTTGGGAAAACTTGACCTACATGCCATAATTTGAGTATCAACAATGACATTGATATTCTAGTCACTTCCTGGAAAATCATGAATATGAGAAGCTAACTGGAGCAGCCTATAATGGTGCACCCAGCATTTGGGGCCGAATGATTGTATTTTCTGTGGGTGAAATTAATGGCAGAATGTCAGCTGGTCTCAAAGGGTTTTGATGGGACCCCATCCAAAAAGATGGCCTGCTAAGATGAGTGGAATGAATGGTAAGGATCTGTGTGCATTGCAGTTTAAAAGGAATGATTGCAGTGCTTTAAGAGGCTTTCAATGATAATGCCTCTACCTTACAAGAAATATAAGATATTCTTTAAAAAATGATGGCAAAGCTAGCATTTGTACTAACATGGCTGTTTCTCTAAAAAGGAAGTGTAGGCACAAAGCATGATTGATTTAATCATACAAAGTCAACAGGAAACAACTGAAAATAACTTATCCTAAGAAGAAACAAGAAGACATGATCTATACTCAAAAAGGGAAGATGATCAATAGAGACCAACCACAGGCTGACCAAGTCATTGGAATTAGCAGACGGATTTATTATAGCTATTATAATCATTACAATTGATGGAAAAAAATAGGACACTTAAGTAGAAAAGTGAAACTGCAAACAGGAGAAAAATGAATATTCTATAACTAAAAACACAATAATTGAAATATAAAAGAATCATCGGATAGGCTTAACAGAAGAATGGCTATGAAATAATAGTTAATTCATTTTAATGTAGATTAGTAGAAATTATGAAATCTGAAAAATGGTAGACCAAATATATTTTTTAAATGAGCAGAGCCTCAGGAGCTTGTGGTATAACATCAAAAGATGTAACATGTCTGTGAAGTTTTTTGTTTGTTTGTTTGTTTTGGGTTTTTTTTTTGTGTGTGTGAAGAAGAGTAGTGGAGCAGAAAACTTTGGTACAATAATGGCTAAAATATCCTTAATTTCTTAAAGGTACACATACAAATTCAAGGAGTTTCAGTAAAACTCAGGTAAGAGAAATATGGAACACGTACATACATCTTATCAGTTAAATAAGACAGCTGAATAAAACAAAAATTCCTTCAACTTTGCAACTCAATTGTGAAAAGACAAAAAAAATCTCTATATATAAAAGCCTAAGCAACCATTATGACTGAATGACCAGAACGACTGACCAGTCTATGAAATGCACTGATCATCAAGGGACAGAAGTTCAAGTCAGGAGCCCCCCTGGGGGTCAGTGTGCTCTCACAGCCAACCTCCCAGGGTCCTTCCCCTGGCTGGCTAGCCTCCCCAGCCACATAGGCCTCAATCGCCAGCCAGGCTGAGGGACCCCACCTGTGCATGAATTCATGCTCTGGGCCTCTAGTACAATATAAATAGGCAAAGAATTTGAGCAGGAACTTCACAAAGGAAAATACTTTTTGCCTGTTGACATTTCCTAAGGGTTGTGTTATACTTAACTTTCATAAATATACTTGGTAAAAAACAGGAATATGATTTAATTGATGAACTAAAAATCAATAATAACTTTTCAGTAATTAGTCAGAATAACATTGTTTAAAAATACCTTGTGAGAAACCGTTATTTAAGGGTCATTTATTAACCCACTAATTGATTTGGTAAATAGAAACAGCCTTAGTGAATAACTTGATTAAATAGCATTAAGTAAGCATTTTTTGAAAAAAGAAACATTGTCCAAGAGAATTGAATATTCTTATTCTTTCTCATCATGATAAAGTTATACATCTAAAATGTCTATTCCCTTATAAAATAATAATTCCACAAATTATATACCTCTTTTCCTCTTCTTGTTGAGTCATTTTTAATGTTACACTACCAGTTCATTGATTCTTCAGATATATTTAATCAGTAATATTATATTCTATAACCTAAAACTTCTTAGTTATTATTTCTAATGTAAATACTTTACATTTTCATTAGTCATTTATGTTATTTTATTATTTTCTGAAACTATGTGCAATCCAAGCAAACACTGTTTCTGTAGAGAAATAATTTCTCTTTCTCTTAACATCTGTTAATAGTGTCAACAATAATGATAAAGTTTAAAAAACATATGGATTATGTGTTAATATGATAATACTTCAGATATATTGGGCTAAATGAAATACATTGTCAAATTTATTTTTCACTTTTCTGCTAAAAGCTTTATTGTTTCATTTGGTCCAATGCATGGGAGAGGGCTCCAGGGTGGTTAAAAGAATGGCTAGTAGTTTAGGGGAGAGAGACTTGGGTAAAAGCCAGACATCAGGGGATGCAGAGGGGCCTCTCAAAGGCCTCTGGGCTCCAAAGGCTCCAGGTTGGGCTTGAGGCTGAGCCTTTGGAAGAGGTACTAGCCCAGCCCAGCCTGGGGCCAGCAGCCTGTGAAGGTGAGTCAAGTGTCACTCATCTTTTTGATGACTTTCACCTCCTCACCCCAGAAGTGGTCCTCCAGGAAGTCCCAGAGCTGAGGACTTCCTAGAGGGTCTGTGAGAGTAGAACCAGGGCCTGCAGCTCCAAAAGGGCCTGGGGTCAGGTTCCCCTCCAACACCAGGGGACTTCCATGGGCCCCAAGTTTTGCCTACTCACCTGGGAGGCGTGAGCACGTCCTGGAAGGGGATGCGGCCACTGTGCTGTTTTTGCAACTTTAAGAGATGCTCAGCACTCTCTGCTCCTTCTCCACCAACTTGCTCTGGAGAGCCACATCTTCACGGTCACATTAGAAGCCCCGAGAGAGGTAGGTGTGGGAGGCCCGCAGAGGCAGGGGGGACAGGTGGTTGGCAGCAGCCTCCACCTCAGTGGAATAATTCTGATGAATTTGGGAGCTCACAGTTGTTCGGTGATAAGGAGTTAAGGTGGAAAAGAAGCCGGTGTGTAGGCTGGTCCCGGAGGTGGTTCTGAAGGTGGTGAGTGGATGAGACGCAGGAGGGAGGCTGGAGGCTGGGGGAAGGGCATCCCTGGGTCTGTTCCGTCCAAACACTCTTGAACCAGGAGACAGATCCGGGACCGCCGAGGGACTCTATGTTTTCGATTATTTTTACTTTCTCATTTCATTTTTAGATAATGATGAGAGATTTTATTTAGAACAATGACAGCAAGTCATAATTGTAGACATCACTGGAGGTTTCAAATGGAAACTATAAGATAATTCAATGGGAAACCCTAAACACGTTCACCAGCTCTTCACCACACAATGAATAAATCACCGTACACATTGACATTAGCATTCCATACTTCTGTGAGAAGATGTACATACTGAAAATAAGTTTAATGCATAGCAATGAAAATTATATTTTATAGTTTGCCTCATTAAAGTTAAGGTCAACCCTCACTTTGAGGCTATATTACATCAATCAATTTATTCATTCCCCCTCCCCCCCCCCCCATAGACTCTGCTGGCAGGCTTGTGTTTGATAGTTTGATGATCAGTTTGCGCTATGACCATGGTTGGCAAAGCCTGAGTGGGAAAATACCATCCCGATTAGGAGAATACAACCCAATGGCCTGCTACAACACAGACTAGTATGCTAAAGTCTGTGTTATCAGGAAGACCAGTTAAGGTTGTGATATCACAAAACCTGGTCTCAGATTTTGCTTTTCAATAAGATTATAGGAATAGCCTAATTGTTCAGTTTAGTTTTACCCGCTGGAGTGGGGTAAACTCATAACTATTCTTACAGTGAAACCAAAGAGGTATTGAATAGGGTGTCGTCATCAGACTTTTAAAAATTGCATCTATTAGAAAATTTAAAATTATATTTGGGGCTCACATTATACTTTGTTTGGGTGATACTTTTTAAAAATATATTTTATTGATTTCAGAGTGGTGTGGAGAGAGAGAGAGAGAGAGAGAGAGAGAGAGAGAGAGAGAGAGAGAGAGAGAGAAACATTAATGATGAAAAAGAATCATTGATCAACTGCCTCGTACATGCCCCCTTCTGGGGATCCAGCCTGCAACTCAGGCATGTGCCTGCCTGGGATTCAAACCCTGATCTCCTGGTTCATAGCTCGTGCTCAACCACTGAGCCACGAAGGTGGGCCTGGGCAGTGCTTTTTTTAAAGGAAATATTGCCCTTTGTGACAGTGCAGATGAGCTGGAGAGCTTTATGCCACGTGAAATAGGTCAGTCAGAGAGAGACAAGTACCATATGATTTCACTCATATATGGAATCTAATGTACAATATGAAGAAACAAGAAAATAGAGACAGATTCATAGAGAGCAGGCTGACAGCTGACTGGGGGAGTGGGGCTGGGTGTAGGGGGTGGAGGGTTTGAGCAAAAAAGAAAGAAAAAATTAATGGATATTGACAATTTTGAGGTGATAGCAGGGTGGGAGTGGTAAAGGATGTGGAAGAAGGTATTGGGGTGGTGAACGGTGCTGGATGGGATGACGATCACACAATGTAGTGTACAGGTGATGTTTTGTAGAATTGAACACCTGAAACCTGTATAGTTTAGTTAACTAGTAGCACCCTATTAAATTCAATAAACTAGGGGAAAATTTACCCTTTAATTCAGTCCCAGTAATAATTTTTAAATTATTACCCTCAGTATGTCACATCATATATATTTGCCCATCTATCCTTATAGGATTTTTTTTCTAAAACATTGATAAATCACCTTGTCAAAAATTATAAAATGACTTTGACTCATTAAGTGGATGTAAGCACTGTAGAGATCCAGGTTATTTGAAGTAGTTCCCATCACAGTCATTTTAACATTCTATTCACTTTTTAAAAATGTCACTTCCTCATTCATGTAACTGCTTAGAATTTCTAGCACCCTCCAACCATACTCTACTCTAGCTTTAAACTATCACACTCACATAGTTAACACATAGCATTAATTAACTGAAATGATACTATGCTTCATTTATGTCCCTGATTATTAGTTTATATCTTCCTGAAAATTAGCTCTATGAAAGTACTGTCTTTGTCTTACTTTACCAGCAACTCTTAGGATAATCCTTGGATTTGTTTACTAGCTATTTTTCCAATGAACACGTACATGCATAATTTCTGGTGAAGTTTAAAATATTAAATATCTTTGTTATATAAAATTTGGCAAAGACCTTTTAAAATACAAGCGCATTGGATTTTATTGTTTTGTAGGCCTTATTTTGAGAGTTTTTATGGCTGCTACAGAGCACTTTAATTTTTGTCATCTCTTAATTATATTCTTACTCTATCCTCTGGAACTAATTCCGCTCAAGGGCAGAACATTTGTTTCTTCTCTTCTTACTGAAGAATTAAAAAATGGAGATGGGGCAAATGCAGGATTTTTCAGAGCAATCAATGCCACTCAGCTCTTTAAAGAATTACATTGAGTTTATTTATACTTCATACAGCAGATAGACATGCTCCATTTAGAGTTTCTGTTCAAAGACTGTCAGAGCAGCTACGCCAAAATCACACACACTTCAGTTTTTCACTCTGAAGCTGATAGTATTTTAAGAACAAAAGTCATTATGTATCTATAATTAAAAAGGTGAAAATAGCGTACATAGATTGTGGAAATGTTAAAATGTGCACTTCACTCAAAGTCTTTGTAATAAAATTACAGGGGGAATCTCTGATGATATTGAATTGCTAATCTTACTCTGTTGTATATATTTGAACTTCTCTAAAATATTAGCTCTATTATTAGGAAAAATATTCTCTTATTTTGGAAATATTAGGTAAGAACTCAGCATTTTTTTCCTTGATTCTACATATTTGGTATAAAATATTTTAGTGTTTTTTTTTTTAATTTTAGAGGTTGGTAATTAGCATTCAAAAAGATAGTAATAACATTAAATTCTTAGCAAGCTTAACAACAGAATAAAATTAATTGATCGTGCTAAGGCAGCGCCTGGTTTTAGTATCACATATTTGTATCTTTCTGAGTGTAATTATGCCTGATTTTATTTTGACAAGGAAATGACATTTTTAAATATGATGGTGCTAGTTTCATGAGTGATGAACAATTTACTCACCAATTAATGGGAGGGGACATGGCCTTTAATCATAATTCAATAGTGTAAAACTGGCTTATCACATGATATACTTGAAATATTTACTAAAGTCTAATAGGCCAGCAATCTATAAGTAATATGTAATATGTTTGCAAATATTATGCAAGTTTTCATAGTTTTTCTTCTATTTTAGAGTTTCCTTTACCCTCTGGACATTTCATTTTTTGTAAGAATATTAGACTAATTTTGTCCATCTTTGCAAATACTATTTCACTAGAAATAATATCAATGTACTGTCCACATTTAATCCATGTAATGTGATGAACCCTTAATAAAAATAGTTTAAAATTATGCCTAGCATATTTTTTTTTTCTTTTCAGAATGTGAGGCAGAAGTTATTCACATATAACTGAATGGTATCATGGACACATTTTCTTATAATCCAAAATTTCCAGAACATAAATATTAAAAGCTGAGCAATATAAGACTATGATGTAAGTGTTGTATGTTATAATATTAACAACAGAATGAAAGAAAAAAGGAAAAATGACAGCTTATACATACTAGAAGTAAAAATTGTTTAATTTTCACAATTATTCTATGAAAAGGAAAGAAGGGCCACTTGGTTCTAAATATTTCATATTGTTCAAATTAATAGTAATCATTTTGTTATATTTTCATCAAAAATTTCCACTGGGAATTAATTTCATCTCTTAATGCTTATATAATTAATATAAACTGGAGGCCAGGTACACAATATTCATGCACGGGGGTGGGGTGTCCCTCAGCTCAGCCTGCACTCTCTTCAATTTGGTACCCCTTGAGGGATATCCAACTGCACATCCCTCTCACAATCCAGGACTGCTGGCTCCCAACTGCTTGCCTGACTGCCTGATTGGCCCTAAGAGCTTCTGCCTACCAGCTTGATCAATCCCTAACCACTCTCCTGCCAGCCCTATTGCCCCTAATTGTCCTATCCTGCCAGCTGGGTCATCCCCAACTGCCCTCCCCTGCTGGCCTGATAACCCCTAACTGTCCTTCCTTGTTGGCCAGGTCATTCCTATTTGCCCTCCCCTGCAAGCGTGTTTGCCCCTAACTGCCCTCCCCTGCTGGCCTGGTTACCCTTAACTTCCCTCTCTTGCTAGGCTTGTCGCCACTAACTCCCTCTCCTTCAGGCCTGGTCACCCCCGACTACCCTCCCTTGCAGGCCTGGTTCCTCCCAACTGCCTTCCCCTGCTGGCCTGATCACCCACAACTGCCTTCCCCTTCTGGCCATCTTGTGATGGCCATCTTGTGTTCACATGGGGCCATCTTTGACCACATGGAGGCAGTGCTCTTGTGTGTTGGAGTGTTGGTCAAGTTGCATATTGCCTCATAATTATATAGGATGATTATAATGTCACAAGATGTCTGAAGATTATATTGCAATTAAATCTATGCATTTCAAGAAATTTTAGTTATTTGAGCTTATTTTATTATTTTTTAAAATAAATATTGTTGAAAGTATTACATATGTACCCTTTTTCCACCATTGCCCTCTCGCACCCCCAAGTCTTCACCACTCACTGTCTGTATCCTTGGATTATGCGTAACACATATGAGTTCTCATTGGTTGATATCTTTCCCCCCAACTTCCCCTATTTTCCCTCTGAGGTTTGACAGTCAGTATGATGTTTCTATGTCTCTGGGTCTATTTTTATTCATCACTTTATGTTGGTCATTAGATTCCACGTATGAGTGAGGTCATATGATATTTACCTTTCTCTGACTGGCTTATTTTGCTTAGCATAGTGCTCTCGAGGTCCATCCATGCTGTTGCAAATGGTAAGAGTTCTTTCTTTTTTTACAGCTATGTAGTATTCCATTGTTTAGATGTACAATAGTTTTTTAATCCATTCATCTGCTGGTGGGCACTTAGGCTGTTTTTATATCTTAGGTCTTATAAATTGTGCTACTATGAACATAGGGGTGCATATATTCTTTCTGATGGATATCTCTGATTCCTTGGGGTATATTCCTAGAACTGGGATCACTGGGTCAAATGGGAGTTCCTTTTTTATTTTTTTTTAGGAAACTCCGTACTATTCTCCACAGCGGCTGCGCCAGTCTGCATTCCCACCAGCAGTGCACGAGGGTTCCTTTTTCTCCGCATCATTGCCAGCACTTGTCATTTGTTGATTTGTTGATGATAGCCATTCTGACAAGTATGAAGTGGTATTTAAGCTTTTTAATTAACATTGAAATTTTCATTATTACCTAATCTTATATATTTCTTGGCTAATACTTTTTATTGTGTTACATATGTGTTGACTAAAACTTTTCACAGTTTTTGCTTTCATGTTTTGCTTTTTATTATGAAGTTTCAGGGGAGTTTTACAAAAAATACCTCAAATTCAAACCATGATTCAATTTTATCATCTCTTCTGATGGTTTTACCCACATTTTAAAATCTCTGTGAATAAAATTTGTTCCTTGGCTTGCGGTGAATTCTTCTTGTACTTTATTCTTGCTTGCCATTCACAAGAGCTTAATTGGAACACTCTGGCAAAAAGCCTACTGAGTAA
Organism: Vespertilio murinus; assembly: GCA_963924515.1. Classification (NCBI taxonomy): domain Eukaryota; kingdom Metazoa; phylum Chordata; class Mammalia; order Chiroptera; family Vespertilionidae; genus Vespertilio; species Vespertilio murinus. The sequence goes on along the minus strand of OZ004706.1, from coordinate 190,314,275 downwards.
AGTGCTGACACTTGAAGAGATTTTTTTTTAAAAAAAGCATCCAAGAAGCCGGGTTATTACAATAAATCTATATTTTTCAAAGGAGTGGGTAAGAGGAGGTAAAATAGACAAATTTAGCTTGCTGATAAAGAGCATGCATACAGAGACGGCACCTGTATTCAACATTTTTCTAAACTCCCTGCCTGCTAAACAATTACTTGTTTCTTTTGTATTTTTCACCTGGCACACATAGGACATCTGAAATATGGTAAAAAGGGTCCAGATAAGAAAGAAGCAATGTAAGGAAAACCATCCTTATTCTGTCTTCCACTTGACTCCATAGTCTTTATTTAGATTTATTTCATACTGATTATATGAATTGATTGAATGCTCATCAGCGCAACCAGTGGTTGTGAATATGAACAGTGGCCAAAGCAATAGAGGGGTGGGCAAAATTAGGTCTAGTTGTGAGTGTGCAAAACTCAGATCGTATTCTTCATTAATTATTGTATTATTTATTTTCATTGCAATTGTAGAACTACTTTTGCCCACCCCTATATAACTATATTTTCTGATCACACCGGCAGTGTCAGCTAATAGCCATAAGATGGAAAATAAATTTGGTGCTGTGAACACTTGCCACAAAGAGAACATTGGAATACATGACTGAAAACAATAGAAAACAATACAATCAAACATGGGATCATAAAATTAACTCTGCTGACTTATTGTAGATGACTAGACAGCAGCAGCAAGAAACTGGGTCTCTGGATCTTCACCTTTGTGACTTCATTGTGGAAATTAATTATAGTGGAACCAGGTTCAATACTTTTTATTAGTCTAATTGCCTTTACCCACCAGACTTAGAAAATAATGGAATTCAGAATAACTGCTGAAAAGCCTTCTGTTCATTATAATATCTATTTCAAAAATTGCTTAAACCCTAGAATATATAATGACCTGTTTTAGAATGTTACATGTTTCAAATCATTGTTAAAAATTAACCAACATCTCTGTAGTGCATCAATTGTTTACACTGTCATGCATTAGCAATTTTAAAATTATATAGAATGCTTTATGTGGTAGTTATGTCATATAATAACTATATTTCTGACCAGTCATGGAAGTTATACAAGATGCTGAGTATCACCAATTTTTGTCTCTATAAGTAATTATCTTTACTATCTTGCAAGTAAGAGTGATTTTCTGTCACTGTTAACATGCTACAGATTATACAACCGAATTGGGAAGTGTCACATGTAGATATAATAATCATGGTGCATTCTCTAATAATGATGTATTATTCACCTAAAGGACAACTCCTATTTTTTTTTAAATGACTTATTTTAGGCATCATCCCTATGCTCAAAATCTTGCCATGTTGATTTTATTTGCTTCTGAGTCATTTAGAAAATTCTAACTTCATGTTTGAGTACCTGTCAGAGATGTAGAACAGTTAAAATGGACACGAGCAATTTAAATGTTAGGTTTTCTATGTTATTGGTAGAAGTCAAGATAGGCTGAATTTTTGATATGGTATGGAAGCCTATAAAAGGGAAAAATCCAATTTAGCATTTTGTAATTGAGTCAATATTTCTATGGTTTGTTGGTGTAATATTGAGGTTTATAATCACTGAATATAAAATAATTTTAGGTGTACAGAACTTTCATAATTTGTACATATGTTGATAAATCATTTGAATATATGCAAAGAGTATGTGAAACAATAAACCACATGCATCGATAATAACATTGTCACATGTGATCTGATAAGATTTTAAGTATTATTTATTATATTAATTTATTTTAAGCTCAGAAATACCTAAAACACTGGATAATCAATGATGATTATACATTCAGGTTTAAGAAGGCATTCACCGTCTTCAGACGATGCATTAGTCTTCATTCACTCCCTAATTCTGGGAGAAAATGGAGTCATTTAGAGAATTTGCATCATTATCTGAAAAGCAGAGTAAGAGGAATGCACTTTTTAACCCCAAAAATATCCTCTTTGGATTTCTCTTTGAAGAAGGAAAAGAGGTGATGTTAAACAAAATTCTTCTTGATTTGATACCGTATAAAAATAAGGGCTGCTTACCAATCCCCCAAGAACAGCCTCTGTTATAGTTAAACAAGAATTAACTCTTTATATCCCTTTTCCCCAGAAATATTACATACCCAATATTCACCAAAAAGGCTCAGAAATTCACAAATCATTAAGAAGAAATGTAGATTTTTTTAAAAAAAGATTTCAGACAAAAGATTAACAAAATAATATTTTATCTTGGCTTCAAGAGATTCACTCTAACACTTTTAAAAAATATATTTTATTGATTTTCTACAGAGAGGAAGAGAGAGGGATAGAGAGTTAGAAACATTGATGAGAGAGAATTATCCACCAGTTACCTCTTGCACACCCCCTGCTGGGGATGTGCCCACAACCAAGGTACATGCCCTTGACCGGAATCGAACCCGGGACCCTTCAGCCCACAGGCTGACGCTCTATCCACTGAGCAAAACCAGTTCTGGTGATTCACTCTAAGACTTTTTAAGTAAACCTCTATGTCACACTTGTCTTTTGGGTCACAGGTCACAGAACTTCTTTCTCTTTGAAAATTCCTTCAATTAGTTAAACACTAAACTTTGTTCATTGTACTACTGCAGCCATGGCAGCAAAGAAACATGCAAACTTGATGTCTCCTTCTCAAGAAATATAATATATTAAAGCAAATAAAAAATAAAAAGGATTCAATGGGAAATCTCCTCTTTTTATTTTGTGGTAGATCTAAAAAAATGTCCAGAATTACCATGGGATATAATCTTGATTTAACCTCACAATTCAATCTTTAATGCAGCATCTCAAGAGTCAGTTTTTCAGAGGGCTTTTGCATCATGAATTATATGAGTAAAATGAAATAAACTTTTAAGTTGGAATCTAGAGTTGAATAATGAGATAAATTATATATTTTAATTATGAAAATAAATTAGTATTTTCACATAAATAAATAATTCACATATTAAGTGTTTTCCACTTTTTGTTTGAGTTTGCCTGAATATCAAAATCAATATGTATTTTCCCAAAGCCCATGTGAATAATTCGCATGAATGATCATAATAATATAGGCTAGTATGGTTTTCTATTTAGCTCAGATGTTACTTATCTTAGCATTGTCACATAATATGTGTAGGTATAAGTCTTTTGGATCCACTTAATCTTTTTAAATAGCGTGATACCAAATTGGTGTACAAATTAAAGATATCATTGTGGGTTTCTAAAAATGTACTGAGAAAGCCTGACCAAATTGTAACAAATAAATGAAATGATGATTTCATTATGAATGAGGATTTATGTTTCCAATCGGGACCATATCAATAAAACCCAGACTGCATGTGCCAACAAAACATCCATTCCCGGAATACTGCCAGGTACCTCAAGCTTAACTTACCTAAAATGCTTGAACTTTCCCAATTACCCTTCCTCAGTGTTATCCATCTGAGTTGGAGGTAATGCCATATTCCAGCTGCTAGAGGTTTTGAAATCATCCTGACTCTTTCCTTCTCGAATATGTCATATCCAATGCATAGGCAAATGGCATTAGCTCTAACTTCAAAATGTATTTAAACTTGAAGTATTTCTCACTGTCTCAGGGAGTATCACCTTAATCCAAACCATCCATATGAATGGCCCGGATGATTGCAATACTCTTTTATTTTATCTCCACCCAACTCTAGATCTTTTTCTTATCACACAATTAGAAGGGATCTTTTAAAAAACAATTTCAATCATGTTACTCTTCTGTTCAAACCCCCTGAAGGCATCTCTTTTCTCTCAGCATAATATCAAAGTACTTATTAAGACCAAGAAGGCCCATAATAATCTGCCCAATTCTACTTCCCTTTTACTTATATTCTTCCTCATCTCCTGCTACTCAATGGCTGCCTTTCTCTGTTCCAGTCACACACATCATCTCTCCAACATCCAGACACATGTCAGTCTCAGGACCTTTTTGTAGACTGAAGCACTTTCCATCAGATATGAGAAGATTTATTCTCTCTCACCTCATTCAGAACTTTACTCAAATACCCTATCACGGAGACTTTCAGGATTACTCAAAATTACAACTCCCAGTTTCCTATATCCCTTTCATACTCATCCTCCACACCCTTACCCCATCTTTAAAGCACTGATCATCATCTGATGTACTATGTGCCCTATTTATTTGTATTTTATCTACCTTCCCACCACTGGATATATGTTTCATAGACATGGGATTTGTTTCCAACTATTCAATTCTTTATCCCAAGTGCCAAGGACACATGGATGGAACTCAGTTAAGTACTTTTTGAGTGAATGAATTATGGAAGTAAGCTACTTGAACTATACAATAAATAATGCAGTTTTTCAATTAATGTTATTTCAACATAATATTGTGAGGTAGGTAAGGTTGGCACTGCAAGTCCCATCTGACAGCTAAGAAAAATGAGTATAAAAAGATTGATAGTACTTTCTAAATTAGAACCTAATTTCAAATTCGTTAAACTTGTATACATATTATATTCCTATTGCTCTTGTATCAAGTATAATCCAGTATAATATCCCCAAATAAAGACCCTTAAATTTATCATATCTTATAAGGTTCCTCTTGCCAACTGTGGTACCTTATCTGTGTTTGGGGGATGGGGGGAATGAGAAAGTAGACCTCTTGAGGGGGATATCACTCTGTCTACCACACCAGAACAGTATCTAATACTCTATATTATATCAGAACTATGATCCTAATGTTAATTACATGTTTATTTTTCTCAGAGATTTTTTTAAGTCTGTATCTTTAACTCATAAAGTTACCTCAAAAGTTATGACTTTGTATCTCATACTACAAATATTATTTTCCATTACAAAGCACATTCCCTTGAAGTGTATAAGGTAGTCAGTTGCCTATGTCTTTTTTTCTAACAATTTAAAGTAATTATACAAATTAGTCATTGATTGAAGTAACAATTCCAGTCAAATGTTTTCCTTCACATCCCTTTCCCCCATACTCATTTAAGTAGATTTTTATGTAGAGCTTCTGAACATGTCAACATATTTTATTTTCTTCAGCATCTTGAATTGACTGAACAAGAAAAAATTTTTGCAAGATAAATTACATGCTATTAATTGAAATTGATTTAAAAATAATCCATGGCAAACAGACAAAATACATACTGATGCTATCCTTATATGAGGAGAGTATATCAATTATTCTATGTTTCACAAACACAGAGCAATGAGCACAATTATGAGTAAAAAACACACTGAAGGCTGACATTTATTGAATGTTTTCTACGTGCCCAGCACGGCTCTAAATTAAACTACGTTAACTCATTCATATTATACTAATGACTGAAAGCTGAATTCTTCAACCCAAAATCGTTATTGCCAATCAATTATTTTAAAAATGTATTGTTCCATATTCACAGTAAATCTCAATGATATTGTCCACTCCTGTACATTCTCATTTCATTCCTTCCCATTATCGCCAACCTCCAAATATTTAAAAGTTGCCTTTAATTTTCAGGTATTTCTTATTTAGGCAGGGAAGAAACTAGCCTGTAGACTCCTGTGACCTGCTGATTGTAACAAAAATAATCAGTTTCAGGATTTTATAAGTGCAGACCCCCCCACCCCCCACCATGCACAGATTTCATACACAGGGCCTCTAGTCAAATATAATCTACCAATATAAACTATTTAGATTAAAAGTGAGTAACCAATTAGCTTCCTCAATTATGCTCCTATAAATATTCTAAATAAACATTCAAAGCTGTATCTGTATGTTAAAAGTGGCAGCCAATGGTCCCACCAACATCTGTCCTCCTTTATTCATAAAAATATATTTTTATTGATTTAAGAAAAGAAGGGAGAGGGAGAGCTTGATAGAAAATCAATGATGAGAGAGAATCATCTATTGGCTGCCTCCTGCACACTTCCTACTGGGGATTGACCTGCAACCTGGGCATATGCTCTGACTGGGGATCAAACTGATGACTTCTTGATTCCTGGGGTGATGCTCAACTGCTGTGCCACATGCAGGTGGGTAGTAGTAAAGGTATTTTTAACAGGACACACAAATGCCCATTTCAGACTGTAATTTCTAGCGGGAGGGACATGTGCAGTTCCTGGGAAGTGCAGGAGGAAAAGGGTGTGCCATCACTATCACAGATGTGGCCACAGAGCAAAATGGGTGAAGACACTCTGAGAACCCAGAACTCCCATACAGCCTCATCAAGGGGAATTCCTCGAATTCTGAGGCAGAGACTTCACATTCACACACGACATGTATTGGCAATGGCTGTGGAACAGAGGATGCTGGTTTCCTCTGTTTTCACTTTCCTAATGGGTATATCACAGTAATTATCATGACCCGGCTCTATTTCATATGAAAGAGGATTTAGTTTGTTATTTGGGTTAAAAACATGTTGGAGATGATTACTTAACATGAGGATATTTTGGAATTTTTCCTGCGTATAGTAAGCAGATGGGTCCTTGTGTTGTTTTATTGGTTAGAGATGAGTGTATTATATTGTGGGATGAAGGACCTTCTTGACTGTCCCAGTAAACACTATGTTGTCGCCTTTATTAGGCATAACCTAATGGTCTGTTTGGGTAATGGGAGAAATGATTGGTCAAATTCTAGACCATATTCTTAAAATGATATTAGTAACCTTGCCATTTTCTCTTTTTCTCACTGGCTGGAACTTCCTTTCACATGTGGACAAAGACTTATGGTAATGAAGTATAAGATGAAAAGAGGTCTGGTTGCCTCATCTGATCAAGCTATCATAAATGCCCTAACTATTGGACTGGTGAAAAATAAATGTTTTAAGCCACTGTATTTTGAGGTCTTATAACTCATGATAGATAAATAAGTCATAAGCACTCCTGAAATTTCACTAAATTTGAAACTTTGCATGGTGATTAGACATTTTTTAAATAACAATTGTTGTTCTCTGTTAATTATTCCTGCATTCTAGCTGACTTGCTATAGCGTAAGATGAATTATACCTTGCATATATCTGGCAGGCAGCATTCACTCAAGTTTTTGTTGAGTGAATTCATTTTTAAATTCCCCATTATTTATTATTCATGATTCATTCTTTCCAAAGACAAGATTTGCGCCTAGAGAAAGTTTTGTAATCTCCACAGAGTTGCTGGGAATTTTAATGCTATTTCAATGCCTTTATCAAAACAGAAACATGTGAGCCAAATTGGCCTTACGAAGTCAAGTTGAAATGAGCTTTTGACAGAGCAATTCTAAAATAAATGACCCCAAACAGGCCCTTCCCTCTTGTGTCAGGACAGAGCTCTGCAGTTGTAAAAATGTGCTCCTGTGCTGGATAATGAGATCTCGGTGGTCTGCCTGTCCCTCCTGGAGTTGTGACCAGCTCTGCACTCAGAGCGTGGTTTGGAGCTCAGTTTCAGTGGCATGTCATTCCCCCAACCTAATTGGTCATTTTATGGAGGCACTGCACCTCAGAAGCGGGAGTGAATGAAGGTCTAGGAGCAAGGGCACGTTGGCCTAGCACAGGGATGAGCTCCGTGATGACCAGTTGACTGGGGGGGGGGTAGGAACAGGTTTTATACACTAAGCATCAATCAGTTGACTCTTGTCTGTCATCTTACACTATTTTAGAGTACATTACGTGACTTTTTTTTTTTTTACTTCATATGATTTTATAGAAATTCTGAATTACATCTTAAGCCATTCTAAAATATAGGACAAAGTTGGCAGAAGTGAAACAATTAATCAATAGTATTCCCAGTTTGCCTTTGATAGCTGTATTTTTTATATTTTAATTGGATTCGTTTAAAATAACTTTGATAGAAATATATTTAGTTCTACATAAATGTAAGCTATAAAATATGTTGGCAAGAAAGAAAGAAGCTGAGAGGATAAAAAATGAAACCAAAACTAAGGGATAAGAATAGATTAAGTCTGATAAATGCATTTATACAGAAGTTTCCCCTTGTATGTTATCATTATGTTCTGGTAAAGTCTTTATTTGGCTGTGTGTTGCATGCACCCAATATATACAGATCTATTCTTTCCATTTATTTTCTCTCTATGCTTCAAGGAAGATGATTTGTATTGAATGTTCTTTTATTCACTGATCCTTTTCTCTACTGAGTCCATTGTTTATTCCCCAAGAAGGTTGGTTCAATCATCTATCAACAGATAGAGGTGTGGGAGGTCACCTCAATGTCCTACTAAAATGGCTGTTTCCAGCAGGGATAGGTTGCAACTATACTTGGTCCATCTTTGCTAATAACCTGAAAGTGTGGGTTGATATTTATGTGGGCCTTGGTGAGATTTGTCTCCTAAGTTCATAAGACTGGGAGATTTCTCGCTGCCTTTCAGGCCCAGCATTTCAGGTCACTGCCTTTCACCCCAAATCCCTTAGGTTTAGACCTCTCAGGGCCTGGCAGATCTTTGTCACTCTTGCCTGAAATTCCAAGCTGCCCCATAGATTTAGGCTTTTACAACAAAGCAAGCAGGGTACAATGTGCAGTCTCAGCAGAAACAAAATGAAAATAAAATAGCTAAAGAGCATTCACCTTTGAATAAAAATGGAAATAAGATTTAACTTACAAATTGAATGCAGATATTTGCCCATTCTTCTTGAAATGTATTCGTAGGCATAAGTTAATCAAAACAAAAGGAACAGGAACGAAAGTTTGGTTGTGTTTTTTATTTATAAGGTTTATTTTTTCTGATATCCCAGGAACTGATAGAAGTATTGAGAATGGATCCCAGTTCTTCCAAACAGGGTCTGAGTACATACCGGGATCCTGAAGGCAGATTAGCATTTAATACAGTTGACTCAACTTCACAACTGATAACCTGAGGCTGACTTAAGCTCAAGGTCCAGCTGAGTTTATAGAAATATATGAGCAGGGGCAGCCTTCCTAGTGTCTCTCTCTGACAGAAAGGGATTTCAAAACCTTGCTTTCTTTTCTTCATGCAGTCCCTTAATGGTAAAACATGTCGGTTGGATGGTATACATGTACTACTCATTATAAACATTGTAAGTAGCTTCAACGATAGTTATAATTGTGCATGTAATTATCCATTTATTTATTTTTTAAGATTTAATCTCTACCCTGAATGCCACTTATACTTTTATTCATAGCTGATTCACCAAGTGTTATCACCCATTCATATCTTTAATAAGTTTAGAAGAAAACCTTAGAAAGTAAATATAGTTTGGTAAAATTATTATGTCTATTGAATGATAATCACATTTACATGTCATTTATAGTATCATATAAAAATTCTCATTTGTATTCAAATGCTGTCTGTTACACAGTTCTGTATACAATTACTTGAAACAAAAGCAACATATATGTCATACATTCTTCTTTACAACATGAGATATGCATTGTGAAAGCTAAGAGAAATAGTTGAAGCAATAGATGGCAGTATTGTTGCATTTTTTTATGATTGATATAGAGCTTTTGCTTGCTTTTATTCCTCACCCAACAGCCTTCATTACTTTCTAAAGCTTTATAGGTTTTCTGAAATTTCAGCATGCAAGTGGAATGGTAGAACCAAATGTACCTAGTTTAAGCTTTTGCTGCCCCAGGAGCCGAGATTGACACCAAAGGAGAAAAATAATATTCCATGCTGCATCCAATAAGTTTACTTGTGTAAGAAGTTTCTTTCAAGTGGACTGGTTGTCAAAAAAAACCAAACAACTTTTTTTTTTCATAGAAAGATCAGACATCAATTGAAGTTAATAATCAAAGTAAGAAGTTCCCAATTTAATCTCATTAAATTTTTCTGAGGGCTTGCAGCTATAGGAATGCAATATTAAGGTGTCACACTTAAGTGGTATGTTATCAATGCTTCTTTTTATATCTTCAACATGATCTGACAGATTTCTGAAATGCCCACAAATAGCAGTAATGAGGAGCAAGCTGAGCTTCCCTGTACACTTTATAACACAATCGTGACACTGTAAAGAGTCTTTCTTTTAAAATATCTAAATTTGACCAGATAGCACAAAATGAACAAGATCAAATTTCTTTTTGTGGCTTGACACTGCTTTTATTTTATTTTTGTCTCCAATTGCAATAACCAACCTGAGAAAATAATGACAGTTTATTTCTCTTAGTGTTAATTTTAAAAGTCTGTGATTTTCAATAAACCTTTATGCAGACTATATAATTATATCCTAAAAGAGCTAGCATAGTCACTGCAATTTCACTTGCTATTTGAGAACATCCAGACACAGTTTGACAGTCAAAGAGCCTCAGTCAAATAATAAGTAAATGGCAGAGATGACAAAGGACAAGTCTGAGAATCTGATCCAGGAACTTCATGTCTCCTTGAACAGCTTACAATGAGGAAAATGAGTTAGTATGTTGAAATTATTCCTCTTAAATTTTCAATGATTACCAAAAAACAAACAAAAAAGGTTAATTAATACTTAAAAACACAGGTACCATATAAAGAGATATTTTTACTGTCTTGCAGCATGCTGTCATATAAAGTAGAAATAATACTTGGAAAATAGAAGACTATTTAATAATTTATTTGTATCCATAAAGTATTTCATGAATATTGCTTAAAAATAGATTTATATGATAACTAGGGGCCCTGTGCACAAATTTGTGCACCTTGAACAGAACTGTGAGCCGCAAAGCTGCAGTGGGCACAGGGGCGAGTCTCAGCCCATCCTCCATGCCCCTGCCTGGCTCCTCCCCATGCAGCTTCCAATTCCCTGTCTGCTATCAGCTCTGCTCCTGCTGCTTCTGTTCCCACATGCTGATGGCACTGGCCCCACTCACACCCACTGATGGTGCAGAGAGATTGGGGCTGGCACCAGCAGTGACTGCTGCCCAGATCACCCTTCAGGGACAGGGGGAGGTTGAAAAGCCCTCTGGGGCGATCTGGACCGGCAACCGCCTCTTGCACCTGCTGATGGCACCGAGTGATTGTGACCAGTGCTGGGCCCCAGCAATGGGTGCAAGGGTCAGCTCTGGCTCTGAGTGCAATGCGAGAGGTGGCTGCTGGCCCCAGTTACCCCTCAGGAACAGGGGTAGGTGGAGAAGGCCACAGGGGTGTTGTTCCACCATTTGTTATATTTGCATATTAGGGTTTTATATATATAGATAACTTATAAACATTATTTAAATTTGTGAAAGTAAATTTTAAGATCATTTATACAATTATCTATAATAATAAATGTGTAATATGCTAATCAGAACAGACAAACAAACAACCTTCCAGATGTCCTTCCGGACATCCTTTCAGATGACCTTCCAGATGAAGCTGGGACTGCGAGGGCTGAGGCAAGCCACTGTGGCTGTGAGGGTTGAGTCCCTTGCATGAATTTTATGCATCAGGCCTCTAGTTTATTTTATACAACAAGAAAGAACCACTTGTGACAACAAGATTAAAACTGGAGGATATTATAGTAAGTGAAATAAGGCAGATAAGAAAAGAAAAATATTTATGATCTCACTCATATAGGAAATCTAAAACAATGTCAAAGCCACAAAAAGAGGCCACAAAAAGAGGTTAGAATGGTGGATTCCAGGGACTTGGGTGTGGGGAAAATGGGAAGATATTATTTAAAAGATACAAAATTTCAATCATAAGATGAATAAGTTTTGAAGATGTAATGTATAGCATAGTGACTATAATTAATAATATGTATTGTATTCCTAAAATTTACTAAGAGATTACATATTAAGCATTCTCATCACACACAAAAGAAAGTTTACTATGTGAGGTGATGGGAGTGTTAATTGACTAAGTACTGGTAGACATTTCACAAAGTATACAGTAATCACATTTTTCATTTTGAATGTGTACAGTGTTATTTGCCAATTATACCTCAATAAAGCTGCAAAAATAAATGCAAAATCTTGTTTTTTTTAAAAAAAAAAATAAAGACCAAACTCCTACAATTCAATAAAAGGCTAAGAACCTAATTTTTAAAATGGACAAATGATTTTAATAGTCATTTCTTTAAATAAAATATACAAATTCCTAATAAGCACATGAAAACATGCTCAACATTATTAATCATCAAGGACTTGCAAATCAAAACTACATTAAGACACCATTTCATAGCCACCATCATGGCTCTAATAAAACAAAAGCATGTAATATCAAGTGTTGGCAAGGATGTGGAACACATTGAGCCCTCGTACATTATTTGTGTAAATGTAAAATGACCTCTTGTGTAAGCAGTTTGACATTTTGATAGCTATTATCTTTACAGGCTGCAAACCAGCTGTTAGTCTAGCTTTCTCCTTTTGGAGCGTTGGTCTTCGTTTCTAGTCAAAGGTGACTGGTGCTGTGGAGGGCACTAAGCTAACACTGCAATGAGAGAACTCTTGGTTATGAGATACCATTGAAGTTGGGACCAAGAGAGAGACATAATGGATATCTGCCAATGAAGACTTTTATGATTAACTATCCCTACCCCTGCTTAAATAATAGCAGTATTCATAGTAAAAATTGCATCAGAGATCACATGCCTGGACGATTATGAAAGGCATGCTCAGATCAGCTGGTCACCAAAAACATCTTTGAAAGTATATTTGTCTTCTAGCAACATGTGCCATCACAAGAAGCACAAAATCGGAAGGACAACATTAACCTAAATTTTGTATGCTACTTTATTTTAAACTAGAGGCCTGATGCACAAAATTCATGCAAGGGTAGGCCTTCCTTCTCCCGGCTGCCGGCAATGGCTTCCCTCTGGCACCAGGAACCCAGGCTTCCCTTTGGCCATTGGCAGACACTGGGACCGGGACCTGGGCTTCCCTCACAGCCTGGCTTCGTCCAGAAGGTCATCTGGAAGGACTTCCAGTCTAATTAGCATATTACACTTTTATTATTATAGATTACTATTATATATAGATACTTGGACACTCAACTATTATGGATATAAACTATGTGCAAGTAATACTGGGCACATTCAGATTTGTTTTAGAATTGTTTTCAACCAATTACTTAAAGTTATTATGAGGAAAAATATAGATACACATTTGGGGTATATATAAACACACAGTGCCTGCATTTCACAGTGAATTCACTTATTCCTTATTAATATTTGTAGATGAAAAAACCCGGATGATTAATCACAATATAAGTAAGTAATTTATCCAAGGTCACACTGTGAGCTATTGGTTTTGGTTGATAACACGGGCTTGAAGGCAGATTACCTGGGTTCAAATATCACACCTCTTGATATAATTTCATTTTTCATTTAATAAGTATAAATAAAATATTTTTTAATAAATTATTCTCACTTATTACTTCCCCATACAGAGCGATCACCACCGTGACTTTATTCTTTACACAGCTGGCTAAAGAATAACCAATATTAAAAACAACTTTCTCTTGAGGTGTCTGTTTCTTTCCAGGCAGTCAAAGCCCTGTATTGCGGGTTCCAGGAGTAGATAGAGTTCTGACTCACACTGAAGCTTTCATAAGCCAGTGGTTAAAATGACAGACAGATGTTCCACACAGCTAGTCACTCACAAGAGGGAAAATGGCACTGATTGGATTAGAAGTAGAAAGACTAATGCATTTTAGTCCTTAAGGGTTAGAAGACAAATAGATCTCTCCGCTCTGCAAGCCAGCACAACAAGCAATCCAAAAGCATTACTTGCGCGAGGTAGTTTGTAGAATCTGTTCCATTTGTCACAGAACTAGTGGTTGAGGCTCAGGAAAATGGGAGTTATGGTTCGAGTCTCAGAGCAATACCCTGGGTTTAAAGGTGAGTCACATCCCCTCCAAAACTCAGCAGCAGCATGTATCCCAATTATTAATTCTTCAAGCTGCAGTGTGGTTTGAAAGGAGTTAGGCATGGCTCCTTAAAGATATGGGGGGAAAAATGAAATTCTACAAGCATATAATAAACAATATTGCACACAAATTATATTGATCCCTGTGAAATTTGATGTAGCTATACTTTAATCTACAATGTGAGGCAAGTCCTTGTTTCTGAATAGAGAGTTTCTCAGACGATAATTTTGAAACATTAAAAAAGAAGTAAAAAAAAAATACAATGAAAGAATCACTGCAACTATCGAGTTTTTATGGCCATTGAAATGCTTCAGCAGTTAGAGGAAATTCATTTGAAAAGTAAAGTGCCATTGACATTGATGTACAATGCAAAATATGTACCATACTAGTATATTGTTCATCAGTTTATTTTGTTCACTAGGTTTCGCATATGAGTGTGATCATGTGATACCTGTCTTTGTCTGACTGGCTTATTTTGCTTAGAATAATATGATCCAGAGACATAGAAGCGTGGAATAGATTTTGAATCTCAGAAGGAAGGTGGGAGTGCGTGGGTGGTGTGTGAGAAGAGATTAACCAAATAACTTATATACATATATGCAAAACCCACAGACACAGATAATAGTATTGTGAAGGCCTGGGGCAGGTGCAGGCTAGAAGGGGACAATGGTGGAAAAATTTATCTATCTGTAACACTTTCAACAATAAAGATTAAAAAATTGTACCATATTCATTTTTGCACACTGATAGTGCAAAAATCTGGTTGATGCTGTCAATCCTTAAATTTCTATAATAATTAAAAAATAACCAGATGACCTCGGAAGAATCAACATCTATAATACTAACATTGAGTACATATGAATCAATCTCAAGTTGAACACTACCTACTAATGTATATGTAAGAAATCTTCAAGTATAATAATATTTTTATATCAAATTGTTTTGTTTCTCTAAGTGGTGAGCCAAATGAAGTAGATTCACTGTTAAGTAGCAAATGCATACCAACATAATAACATGTGGCAAGCACAGATCTAGGCACTGGGCATAGCCTATTTCTGATCTTATGTATCTTACATTGAAGTGGAAGAGACAGGGAATACAATAGCAGATTACGCTCAATGCCATAAGCAGACTCTTGGGTAGCATACTGGAGGAAGGTCTCTGAGAAGGTGAGGGTGGATCTATGACAAGAACTGTTCTCACGAAGGATTTCATGGATGGCCTTGCGAGGAGGGTCAAGGCTTTGAAGACAGGAAGAGGGAAGGACAACATCAGAGAAAGGGCTAGGAGGTCTGCATCACAAAGCAGAATGAACACAGTTAAGAAATTAACGTTTATAGGATGTTTTGTGTAACGAAGTATTAACTAGAGGCCTAGTGCACAAAATTCACAGGAACGGGCTTAAGCCAACAGTTGGAAATCCCTCTCACAGTCCAGAACCCTCACTCCTTACCATCTTCCTGCTCACTGCTCCTTACCACTGCTGAGAAACTTAGACTCACAACTGCCATATGCCAGGCAGTCACTCAGAAATATCTTGGCATCAGCCAACTTATGAAATTCTCCCTTCTCTCTGTTCTCCTGAGCCCAACTCCAGACGATGACTAAAGCATTCTTTTGGTCATCGCTTTTGTTTTTGTGTTTTCCACACCCCCGCCCCCCGCAAATGTTACGAAGTTTATATGAGTATAATATACAAAGATGCAGCCTCCTTTGTAGGAACAGGGAAGAAAGGGGTGGTTAAGTAAGGCACACAGAGCTGAAGCAAGCACCAGCTGTGGGGAGGGCCAAGTAGGAGAGGAGGTTAGTACTAGGGCCCAGGCCCTAGAGCCATTGTTGGGGAAGTAGGGATCCCCTCTGAGTGCCAAGTTCTGAGGCTGAACTAATTGGTCAAGCTGAGGCAGAGTGGCCATATCAGCCATCTTTGGTGCTGTTTACCCTTTCCCACCCCAGCTCTGTTGTAAAATCCCAGAGCCGTGGATTCCAAAGGCCTCATCAAGAGCAGAGGCCCTGGAAGGGGGTGCGAGGAAGTGGGTAGGGCAGTGTAAAGATACTGGGAATCTTCAGAGGGGAGGACACCCTCCTCCATCCCTGCCTGTGGCTTTGGCTCCCCTGCTCACTCCTGAGCACCACACGTGAGTTGGGGAGGGTTTGGTGAAACATCTAAGTTTCTGACCCCCACAGGCCTCCCTTCCATCCAGGCCTCTTCAGACCCAGTCTGTTTTGTTTCCATCTCTCCATCCATCCCAGTCTCTGTCTCTTCTTGTTTTTCTTTTCCTTCCTCCCTCCCTTCCTTCCTTCCTTCCTTCCTTCCTTCCTTTCTTTCTTTCTTTCTTTCTTTCTTTCTTTCTTTCTTTCTTTCTTTCTTCTTTTTTCCACTTTCCCAAACTTTATTAAGGAAAAAACAATGGCCCTAACCAGTTTGGCTCAGTGGATAGAGCGTCAGCCTGTGGACTGAAAGGTCCCAGGTTTGATTCCTATCAAGAGTACGTACCTTGATTGCGGGAGCATCACCAGTAGGAGGTGTACAGGAGGCAGCTGATTGATTTCTCTCTCTCTCATTGATGTTTCTAACTCTCTATCCCTCTCCCTTCCTTTTTGTAAAAAAAATCAATAAAATACATTTTTAAAAAAAGAAAAGACAAACAATGATGCTAAATCTCTAAAACATAGTTAATTTTCTGGGATTCTTCCCTTAAAAATGGGATGTTTGATTCTGAAACACATACCATGGTGTTGTGATGGTTCCCAACTGTACTAAATAGGGGAGAGGCTGAAATCCTAAAAGGCTCAGCCTCCAACTTTCCCCAGTCTGTGGTCTGTCTTTGGATCAGCAATAATTACCTGAACAGCTACTACGGCCTCATTAATTTTTGTCTGTGGCTCTCTGAGCTCTTCTCTATGCAGCAATTGTAGAATTTGAGCAGCCTCATTAAGAACTGCAGCTCCTGTGTCAAAACCAAGAACATGCTTGTCTGAAGCAACAGGCAACCCCTCTTTTGCTTGATTTGCTTTAGCGACTCCATCCAGTGTCAGGTGTTCCTGGACCAAAATGCAAATTGCCTTAAGCATTACCAGGCAATCATGATGTAGAATCTGAAGAAGATTAGCCAAAGCCGTTACACCATCCTTAAAATCAAAATTATTAACACTCTGTATTTTTAGCTGCATTGTCAGCAGTTTTTGTATTATCAGATACTGAGTCCTTCTATTTGTCAGCAATATCTCCATATTCAAGTCTAACAGCTACACCAAGAGTCAATTGCTTCTTGTCAAGCTTGAATCTTGAAAGGACAGCTAACATCAATGAGATACTTTCCAAAGAACTTGGGGCAGTCACTGCGGTGGATGTTTTTTAAATCACCTCTGTCCTCAGTCTTGTAGTGTCTGATTTTCTGGTCTTCAGGCCAAACAATAAAGTTTCTAAATTCTGTTTCATCTTTGCAGTTGAAGCCGGCAAGGTTGTAGTAGTGGAGGGTCGTCAGCTCCTGGCAGAACATGGCCCTGGATTCAGTCAGGAGAGGAGAGGTAAGGACCAGCTGGTGGTGAAGGTCTCAGCATCACTGCAAGAGCTTTCTTTGTCTTTCTCAGCCTTCCTTCAGGCCTGCCTGCTTCCCTCTCTCCCTCCGCCCTCCCTATCTCCCTCTTCCTCTTTCTTGGCTGGGAGGGGGCAGGGCCAATGGGGGCAGCTCCACCCTCTCCCTGCCCTGGAGCCTCATTCTGAGAGAGGCTCCCAGAGCTAGCGGGGAGGGAGGGAAAGAAAGAGAGAAAAGGCTGGGTTGGTGGGCCTAAAGGACTGACTGCTGCAGCCCTTGCTCCAAAAGCAGGCATTCAGATGGCAGGATCTCCCACAGGCAGCTCTGAGAGGGCGCCTCAGGGCCAGTGGGACATATGGACGTGGGGGTGTGGCATGGAGGTGGTGCCTACACTTCTGTGAATGGCACCAAGTGGAACCTACAGGCCTTGCTGAATCAGAACCTGCAGGCCACCAGGAGCACTCACAGCCACTGCAGTCAGGTGGGGAGTATAGGACACCCTCTACCGGGCCTGCCTTTGTCCTCCCCTGCCCTTGTCCCTGCTGCCACAAGTCCCATCCCACCATGGCCTGCTGGGTGCACAGCCTGGCATTTAGTGGAGCTTTTGATCATTGTGGACCCTGGGTTTTTATAAATATATTAGGATTTTTTTTTCCTCAAAAGAATGTTATGTCTCTGGGTTATGATTTAAGCTTATTTCCCCCAGTATCACATAAGGCAATATTTAATACTTTATACAGAACCTAACTGCACTCTGAACAATTTACAGCATGGGTATTAGATTAAGTTTA
Organism: Vespertilio murinus; assembly: GCA_963924515.1. Classification (NCBI taxonomy): domain Eukaryota; kingdom Metazoa; phylum Chordata; class Mammalia; order Chiroptera; family Vespertilionidae; genus Vespertilio; species Vespertilio murinus. Next base: position 190,296,161 of record OZ004706.1, on the reverse strand, counting down.
TATTTATAAAGGTACACCCATTCCCAAAAACTAAGTAGTCGGTTTTTTCTCTGTACTGGTGAGATTAGCCATGTTAAAGTTATTTGGTTCTACAGAGTAAAAAACAAAACAAAACAAAAGTAAAAGTCAAAAGTAACAATCAGATAACTACCTTCAAGTAATAGGGAAAAGCATGGTTATGACCATACCTGAGTTTTGTACTGGATCATGTTGTCCAAGTAACAGTTTTACTGTACACTAACGAGATAGTCTATTATTGTCTTGAATTATTTTTGGGCCTTTAACAACGAAAGACTTTCTTAATTCCACATTTTCTCTTTTAGGTCTAGAAGTAGCGGACTTTTTTTTTTTTTTTTTTTTTTTCATTCTGAAAGGTCCCAAATTTTAGTCATCTATAACCACTTACTTTAACAACATACAATCCTAAATCATTTAGATTCAAAATTCCTTGTTCTCATTGTTAGGTTTGAAAGGAAACAGGAAACAGAACAACAGGGAGTTTTAAAGAGAGTTTATTCCCCGGTAATGGGCAGGAGCCATTACCGAGGTAAAGATCAGAATTAGGGGAGAGGGGACAGGAAATCGGAACCCAGCCGGACCAATGGAGATGCCCCTCCAATGGAGGTGGCGTCCCAAGGGCGCACGTGTCCTGTCTGGAGTTCCTTTTAAAGGGAGGGGGTTGGGCCCATGGTGGAAAAGGAAGGGATGGGCCCCAAGGGCACCTTGGCCCGTGTTGATTGGTGGCTCACTGTCTTGGAGATGTCCCCTTGGCAGGTGTCAGTCATGTTGTTAGCTCTATCCACCAGTTTGGGAGGGGGGGAGCCCTAAGGGGTCATGTGTCAAACTCCGCCCACCAGTTTGGGAGGGGGAGAACCTTTCACTCATGTGTTCCACAATTTGTTTCTTGATAATTCTTTCCACTGCTCTTTTGGCCCAACTCAGTCTATATATCACTGAAGTGTTAATACTGCTCAGTAGTTTTTTCTCACCTCCATATTCATAGACTCTGTTTGTAAGCTGCTGCTCTCAGCTATGAGTCTGGGAAATATATTTTGGGGTTTGCCCTCCTAAAACAGCCTTCCTGTGAATACTTTCTAGTGACTTCTTCCAAACTCCAAGGTAGACAGGAGATGTCAAAATGTTAGTCACCATTTTACTTAATGTCTTCAAACTCAAGGATATCCTTTATGAAGGACTGATGGCATCCATGATAGCTACAGTTTCTAAAAGGAAAAATATCCAGTAATATAATTTATATTGCAAACTATTTTGTAGAGTATAATTTTTATATATTTTGGTGACAAAGAACTAATTTAAAATATGTAAAACACTTAAAAACCACATAAAACTGTATCAAAGATCAGAATGGATGAAATCATAAAGCTGACATATAACGTAGAATAACATTAGGAGGCTCTGGTTGAATCAAGATAGGATGGTCGCCTTCTCAATAACTTTCTCAGTAGGAGTCCCCAAATTCCAAAGAAAACCTGCAGTCATTTTGGAAACCAGTAGGATAAGATTCGGGTCCAGAATTAGAAAACCAGCATTATCCTGATACAGCTTCTATATCGCTAACTATGTAAGTTTGGTCTCTATGACTTTCAACTTTCTCCACTGCAGCTAAAGTAATGAAGGTAAGAAAGAAGTAGACTCCATCCAAGTCAAAACCTTTACAAGTTTGATCTACATTTAGTTACTTACAAAAATGGAAAGGCTTACGAATTTACTATCAATGCATTTCTAAAGTGCTAAATAATAAGGTCCCCAGAGGAAATGTAGCCATAAGTCACTGTTCAGACAGTTTGAAACAGCAAGCAATCTTTTTCTTTTGTATTTTAGGGCAATTTAAATTTCGTATAGAACCCCTATGACTTTTTTGTGATCATAAAAATGAATGACTAAAATGAAACAGATGAATGCCCAATGGCTATAATACATATTAATTGAATTATTTCTTAAGTACTTCACAAATATGAACTCATAATGGTGCATTACAGGAAAAGAAATTTCATTATTTAAAATACCTAACACTTGACAACCCATTGTAAGAAACTAGCACTCTCTTTCTGCTAGATTCATTGTGTAGGGGATTAAAATAACAAATGAACAAAAGTTTCTAAGAACAAAATGAGTATCTTTCAGAGTTTGTTGGGTGAGCTTGCTTTTTAACTTTTAGACTGTGTGATGTAAAATTCTATTCATTATGATTATGCCGATCCAATCATTAGTTCATTCTAGTACACTTCAATCTGCTTGAGTTAGATCTATGAAAAACAAAATCTTCTTGAAACAATTAGAACTTTAATAAGTCTATTAAACAGTATTCCAATAAACAATTAACCTTCATAGATATATACTCAAATACTTTAGAGAAAAACAAATATTTTGCATATAATTGCAAATCCTCCATTGCTCTCCATTGTTAAGAGTTTAGTATTATGCTTTCGTAATATCCACTGAATCTTAGTGCTACTTTCTACTCTTTCCAATGTAAGGAGAATAACTCACAGGGTACATTACAAATAACTTCTTGTCCTCTATATCCCAATTGAATTTGGCCAATGAATTTGGCCAATGGTGAAGGAGCAAGAGGTCAGTGTACATATTTCCCTAGTTTCAGTGCCTGGGGCCCCCAGTGTTGTTTGAGAGAAAATTATTGCTTCCCTTCAGATGGCCTTTGCTACTAGACTCTCTCCCTTACCCCTCTTGTCTTAATTAGGCCACATCCCGATCAACCTGCTGCTGTGTTGCTGAATTATTTCCTGTGATTTTTCCACAGCCTGCCTACATTTTGACAAATGGCACCTATATGCACCTCCCCAGGAATTATGTTACGTGTGTGTGCCACCTACTTTTTGTGGGTCAGTAATTAATACGTGTCATATTTTGTCACAGCATGTAATACCAATTAAGGTCCTAGACCTGGCCTTTTAGAAAAAATCCCTACAATTTAACCTTGAAGCAAATACTAAATGAGTGCTGATGCCATATGAAAGGAATTCTGTTGGGTAATGAGAAAACAACAGTATATTATTTGGCACATTCTCTTCTGTTGCTAATAATACTTCTAAATGGGCACTGGCCCTAAGGTTTATTGAGAATCAATATCCAGTTTTGAAAAGTTTTGCTTTCAAATATACAAAGTAAGTATACAAAATCTACCTTAACTCCTGCTACACCTAAGGAGAAGTTTTTGTCTTTTCTCCTTTAATTTTTATGTGCTCCAGTTTAATGGGGCATTCTTATCAGGAGCAGACGCTCCCTGAGCGTCAGTATTGGCAGACATTAGCAATAAGACAGGTGCTAGGATGCAGCAGGAACCGAGACTTACAAACACTGCCCTCCCGGGAGCTTGCATCTTGGTATTGGATCTTTTACATTATACTACTAGGAGGACACTGCTCTTTTAAAAAATATTATTTTTTATTTCTCTGTAATTAAAAAATTATCTTTATTATTGAAAGTATTCCAGATTTACATTTTTTCTCCATTAAGCCCATCCATCCTGTTCCTGCCCCCTCCTCAGGCACTAATGTCTGTGTTCGTGGATTATAAATATATGCATGTAAGTTCTTTAGTTAATTTCTCTCTCCACCCCTTCCCTCTGAAATACCTCAGTTTAGTTCATGCTTCCATTATTTATTTTTATTTTCCAATTACAGTTTACACTCAATATTATTCTGTATTAGTTTCAGGTGTACAGTAAAGTGGTTTGAAAATCATATACTTTACATGTATACCTTGCCATATATCCAGTTCATTAATCTGGCCAGGCAAATATTTTTTTTTTCCCCGCAAGTCATTCTATTACAATTCATTCCATTTCACTGAGTCCAGGGAAACTTGAGTTACCTTTTCACACACTGTGTATATGTTGCCTTAGTCTTGCAAACTGGTTCTGACTCACCAAAATCCTTTGGTGGCATTTTATTGTTAACTGGAGGCTCGATGCACAAAATTTGTCTCTCAGCTCAGCCTGCACCCTCTCACAGTCTGAGAGCCCTTGGGGGATGTCCAGCTGATGGGGAGCGGGCCTAAACTGTCAGTTGGACATCCTTACCACTGCCATGGAGGCAGAGGCTCCCTCCACCACCATTCCTGAGCTTGTCAGCTTTGAGCCCAGCTTCTGGCTGAGCAGTGCTTCCCCTGTGGGAGCACACTGACCACCAGGGGGCAGCTCCTGTTTTGAGTGTCTGCCCCCTGGTGGTCAGTGTGCATGATAGTGACCAGTCATTCCACTGTTCAGCTGATTTGCATATTAGCCTTTTATTATATAGGATTATTTTTGTGGCATTTTTGAGTGAGTAACTCTTGTTGATCTTCAGCCTGTGGAATGCATTTCAGCATATTCATTTTCACCTCCTTCAATATAAAAATACAATACATAAGAAACAACCTCTTTAAAGAGGTTGGTCCTATTGCCTCCTAACAATATAAATTTTTAAATGGATTTGTTTAAAATCATTTAAAATTTAAAATTAAGCATCTAAAAATTGCCTGGCATATGCTAAAAAGTGTGTTAAAGATTGAGTTTCAGAAAAAAAGATGTTTGAAATGAGCTGGGATTTCTCCTTGATATCAAGTTTTTCTTGTTATCTTGGCTAACTACCTCTAAAAAATTGCCCAACCAGTGTGGTTTAATGGTTGAGCATTGATCTATGAACCAGGAGATAATGGTTCCATTCAGGTTAAGGCACATGTTTGGTTGACTTAATTCCCAGTAGGGGATTTGCAGGAGGCAGCTGATGAATGATTCCCTCTCATCATTGATGTTTCTATCTCTCTAAAATCAATAAAAATATATTTTTTGAAAATTGAGTAAACTTTTAAGTAAAACAAAACAAAACCAAACCTTTGTAGCAAATTACTGTTTTCTGCATGAACCCTGTAATTCTCAAAGACATGCAGAGTTTCTACAGTGTTCAAATGATGAGCCAATTGCAGCTGTAGTGTCTATAAATATTCTGGAGCCTCCAAGCTCTCCAGATATAAGTGACCTTTTACAACCAAACGCCGTCCGCTCCCCCAAAACAGAATTCTCCTAATTTCTTGCCATATACCCAGGTTCTGTGTAAATGTCAGGCATCATACAAAATAAAAATAAATAAGAAATTAATATCTTTTGGTTTTCAATTTTTCACCCAGTAGGTAAACATTTACCAGATTTCTCACAGCAGGTTTGCTTTCAATTTCAAACACTTGTTATAGAGATTTCTTTGAATTCAGCAGGAAGAGGGAAGTATTCCCACCATGTCATGAAGTGGTTACTGATTGGCTGAAATCCTTTGAAACTTCTGAACATGAAGTGTGGGAGCACACTGACCACAAGGGGGAACCACTCTCAGATGTCACTGTGGTGGGTCCATACGTTACTGTTCTATCTAATTCAATCAGCATCTTCAGCATCTGAGTCTTGGTTGTAGGCTTGGTCAGGAAGATTATTTTATGTATTAGACTGAGTGATGGTTTCATTAATTTCTACTAGAGTTATACTCCAATATAATGGCACAAGTAGTAGAAATCAGATCACTCCATTGAATTTGAAAATCCACATAGAATCAAAATTAATATGTTTTTAAGATCACATTGCTCCATAGTTGGTATGTAGGATTAGATTGTGAACAGCAGCAACGTTTTATCCATTCTTAGAATTTTGTGTCTGTGGGTTGACCGTTCCCCTTTTAGAGATGCCAGATATTAATGATCTGCAGCTGCTGAAATGATTCATCTGTAGAGCTCCCTCCTTTTATGCCTTGTACTATTTCTAGATTTCTAATTTGGAAATGCTAGTGGATTTTTCTAGATTTGTATTTTAAAACTGAACCTTTTCCCCTCAGAAAGAAAGAGTGACTTCTCTTAGTACATTATTTCACTTTTCTCCTATGTGCAAAATTGTACTCTTCCATATTTTAAGTATTTCAATAATTTCTGATTATTGATATCAATGTCTCGATTGAGGTTGATATTTCCTAAATTGTGTTTGCCTTTAGTCATTTCATTTATTTTGTTTAAAATATTGCAAATAGTAGAACATATGTCTTCCTTTTACCCAAATTGACTTCCCTCTGGCTTTCCCACCCATCTGGCATATGCCCTCACCTATTACCCCTTCCTCTCCCTGGGATCTGTATCTATTGGTTATCCTTATATGCATGCATACAGTCATTTGGTTAATCTCTACCCGCCCTCCCCCACAATCCTCCCCTGCCTTCCCACTGAAGCAAAATAAGCCAGCCAGAGAAAGATAAATATCACATGATCTCACTCATTTGTGGAATATAATGAACATCATAAACTGATGAACAAAAATAGATACACAGACAAAGAAGCATCAAACAGACTGTCAAACTTCATTTGGTTTTTATAATGAGTGTTAGGAAGAGAGCTATTCCTTTCCAGATGTTATCAAGAACGCTTCTGAGATCTTCAATCACTATGCAGTCCTTAGTATCTATCAGTTACTCTAGGGTACTTTAACCACTCTATCGAGTTTCAAATTTTGGATAAGTAGGCTTCACCTTATAAATAATTTATGATGAGGCTACCTGGATTACTGTGTACGAAGGTGTTGTAACAGCTGTTGTGGGTCTGTGAGGGGAGAATGAGTACACGTGCTGAATGAATATATTCTGACCCAACTAAACCTATCCAAACATATTACAAAAAGACAAAGCTTCATTAAGAAGGAAAATGTTATCAGATGGCTAGGATCTGCCAGGTAAATACCCCTCACTCCCTCCTAGTACCAACCACGTGGCTTCTTTCTCTTTGAAATAGCAACTAACCTTTTTCTATTGACATATTTTCTAAGACCAAAACTCAATCCATTAAGATGTCTAATGCAACCTTGAAAGAAAAGGCAAGGCAAAATGATAATGGAGAAAAGTCAGAAGGCTAAGGTATTTTCTGTTGGAGCAGGAGTCTGCTGAGTTACAAAGGTCAGGAAATACCTTGGAAGAGAGGGTTTAGGGAGACCCTAGCAACCTGGAGTGTGTTCAACACAGATTCCACTTCTCTGAAAACTCTGTCTAGTGCTCTGACTTCCGAAAATATATTCTTTTTTTTTAAAGTTTATGACTAATATTTTTATATGGTTTTGACAAATTTTTGGTCATTGCTTGATGCTATACAATTATAGCAACAGAAAATTAAATTTAACAAAATATTTACCTATTCTACCATATGTGATACTATGAACATTTTTCTTCTCTGGTCTTGTACATTTGACAACTTATAAAAGAATGCTATATTTCTGGAGAAATTGCTGTAATTATTATATAGACTATATTTTATTATGATTTTGAAAACAAATATTCCTAAATTTAGGATTGTGATAAAAAACAACAACTATAGATTTAGGGTATGTAAATTTTAGGATATAATTAGCCAGAATGAATAGTCATTATCAAGAGAAAAACAGCAGCTCATATATATAAAAAAAATCATATGGAGACAAAGTTTCTGGCCAAAATATTTATTTTGTGGGCAACACCTTGCAACTCATAAAATAAACTGCCAGTTGTTTTTTAAATTGTCCTAAGGGTGGGAAATTCGTATTTGGATCAATTCTGTAATATGTACACCTGAGCTCAGCAAGAATGTGTGGACAAAATAGAGGTGCTGCAATAAATCCAACCAAAAGTAAACTCACAGTGTGATCTGATCATAAATTCCTACCTGGGAAGTCCGTGGAGGGCAGACATGCGCCAGGCGAATAACTTCTTTAGTGAAGGGTTCATCTCTGTCCTAACCAAGCCCTGTCCATTGTTTTTGGTGTCTAGATTAACACACTTTGAATTAAGTTTAGTCACCCTCAAGAGGGCATATAATCTTAACTTTCCAACAACCCGATCACTGCTTTGCTCCCCCCTCCCCCCACCTCCCTGTAATCTTCCTTGTGTTCTCTCCTTAATTTCAAATGAATAAAAGAAGCTGCAAGGGTCATTCTCGGGAGCATTTGAAATCTCATTTCCTGGCAATTGTCCTCAGTTTGGCTCAAATGAATTTTTTACTTTAAAAAAATTACATATGAGTTGCCCACAAAATAAATATAGATATCTCCCACACATTCTTCTGGACAAAGCCATGGTGGCGGGGGCCGAGGCAGAGGCAGTTAGGGGTGATCAGGCTGGAAGGTGATCAATCTGGAGAGCAGTTAGAAGAAATCAGGCAGGCAGGCAGGCAGACATCCCCCAAGGGGTCCCATATTGGAGAGGGTGCAGGCTGGGCTGAGGGAGCCTCCCCCGTGCATGAATTTCATGCACCAGCCCCCCCTCTCCCCCCTCCCTCTCCCCCCTCTCTTATTATATATATATATATATATTATTGATTTCAGAGAGGAAGGGTGAGGGAGAAAGAGATAGAAACATCAATGATGAGAGAGAATCATTGATCAGCTCAGTACTGCATGCCCCATACTGGGGATTGAGCCCAAAAACTGAGTATGTGCCCTGACCAGGATCTAACTGTGACTTCCTGACTTCCTTGTTCATAGATTGATGCTCAACCACTGAGCCATACCATCTGGGCTCAAATAAATATTAGAAAAATTCTCTACAGGTTTGGACATTTCTTATGTTGACAAATGCTATCAGAAATTTAATTTCCTTATATTAACTTTTTCCTTCCCTATGAATTATTCTAATTAATTTATTATTATTATTATTCATAAATAAAAACAAGTTTCTTAGGTAATGAAATAAAAGCAAGAGTCTTAGGTAGTGAAGTATTATTATCATTAGTTCTAATACAATTTTATAAATAAGCTAGGCTGGTTGAAAGATATGTATATACTAGTATGACTGAGAAATGTGATTCATAACTATAAATATAGGCCTAGTGTGAACACAAGTTTGAATCTATTTTGTAATATAAAAATGTTGCGAATCTAAACACATAATAAATATATAGATGATGTATTAAATAATTATATACCTGAAAAACCTATATAATTTTATTAAACAAATTCATCCCAAAAAATTCAACTGGAAAACAACAAAATTAAGTAAACATTTTGCATTATGGGTATTTAATTAACCTTTCTGAAGTGAATGACTAAATAAATGACTAGATTATCTATAATAAATTGTGTCCTAATTATCACATTGGTTGAATGCAATGAACTATGTTAATAGAAGTGTATATCAAAAGAGATTTTTTACACTAATAAAAATTAATTTAAAAATCAACTTTCTATTATTTAAAATTAAAGAAAAATAAGGTTTCATTTTGTCAAGACCTTTAATAATGTTTATGGAACAAAATTACTAGTGAGTCGTAATAAGAAAGATTTATTAATTATAACAGTTGTAGAATAGGATATCCATATATAATATTCCTGAAAGTGGATTTATCTATGTATCTAGCTCATATGAATATTTATTTACAAATAAATTGTATGTTCCCTATAAATAAAAGTAAATTGGAGTTTCAAACATTTTAAATTAAAGACATTACATATCTTACTAAACACTTATTACAACCAGTCACCAAATCACTTTGTAGGTTTATTTTGTTTTATATTTTTCCTTAAAGTTGAGCATGGGATGGGACTTTTGAGATATTCAATAGGCTTACTCAAACACACACACACACACACACACACACACACACACACACACACACACTAAAGTGGGTATCAATACCCTGCCACATTTGCTTCCACCTAAAGACACCTGCTTTGGAGGTCAATGCATGTTCTCTCTCTCACACTCCTTTCTCTGCTGTTTTCTTTATTCTTTTTTTATGTTGTTTACTTGTTGTTGGCTTTTGCTTTTGTTGTTAATCCTCATCCTAGGATATTTTTCCTTTTTTTTTTTTTTTAGAGAGAGTGGAAGTAAGGGAAGTAGGAGGAGGTGGGGAGAAAGAAAGAAACATCGATGTGAGAGAGACACATCAACTGCCTGTCTCCTCCACATTCCCCAACCAGGCCGGAATGAAACCCACAATCCAGGTACCAGGTACATGCCCTTGACCTGGAATTGAACCTGAGAGACCCTTTGGTCCCTGAGCAACCACTGAGCAACACAAGCCTAGGCTATTTTCTTTATTCTGATGTAAATAGGGATCTGTCTACTGTCTCATTTTTGCATGAGTTTCTGGATAAAATATTTGTTTTGAGGGCAACAGTTTACAACCCATAAAATAAGCTGCTGTCTTATTTCTGCCTACGAAATTAAGAAACAATAAGAATAAGATTGACAAAGGCTTAGGATGTAACCTCTTCTAGGATCTCTTGTATTGCAAAATAAGGAAAACCTAGAACATTCCCTCTCAAATGGATACTCTGCAGTCTCGCCCTGGCCAACCACCTCCCAGAAGCTACAGGCAGGGATTTGATGGGGCCATCACCTCTGCCAGGAGAATGAGTTTTCTCCGGTTGTCATGGAAGCCCAAGGCGTCCTCAATTAGATCAGGCTCTTTCCTAGTTCTTCCAAAGACATGCCTTCAGAGACCTGAGCAATCTCTGTTCCTTTCTCTTTGTTCTTTGCTGTTTGATGTGTCTTTTTATGTTTGTCTGAGAAGTAACTTCATGTGTGACTTGTGATTTTTTTAAAAAGTGTCTTGTTGACTTATCTTTTATCTTCCTAGAAGGCAGGGCCTGAAGTTAATCACTTTGTTTTCTGTACCAGTTTTGGCCTGTAGTCAGTGATCAACAATGACCCATCCTTGGTTCCCAACAAATGTTGGCTGGAATTTAATTCAGACTTTTTTCCTCTTATAAAAGAAAGTTATAAATTATTCTCCTGCTTTTTATAAACATATTTCTTATACTCTGTGTAAGACATATAATTAAGTGATTATTTTCTTTAATTCTCTTGTGAGGTAGATGCCACACAGTTGTATTGGCAGGATAGAACTTCTTGGGTTTTTTGGTTTGTTTGTTTTGTTTTTTTTAGTTTGCAGCTGAATACTGCATTAATTCTACTAATGAGACTCTTATCCTAGAATACTCTTTTGAATGTTGTTAATATGCAAAATTTGTCAGATAATAATTTCCTGTTCATGTAAGGCAGTGTTTCCCAAACTTTTTTAAAAAAAATATTTTATTGATATTTTACAGAGAGGAAGAGAGGGATAGAGAGTTAGAAACATCGATGAGAGAGAATCATCTATCAGCTGCCTCCTGCACACCCCCTACTGGGGATGTGCCCACAACCAAAGTACATACCCTTGACCGGAATCGAACCCGGGACCTTTCAGTCCACAGGCCAACGCTCTCTCCACTGAGCCAAACCAGTTTCAGCTGTTTCCCAAACTTTTGACATATGTGTACCCCTTCTATAATTTTCATAATGCTGAGGACCCCTCGTAAAAAAATGGATGTATTTTAATAACAATCAAAATATATTTCTTTTTTTCTTTTTTGATACATACACAAAATAATAATAAACAAAAATAAAATTATTCATAATAAAATATAAATAAAAGTTATATTATAAATAACATTTATTTGCACACCGGACCATCTCACGCCTCACAAGACTGTCTTGACTTGACTCACGAGATTGTAGAATTAGGTGCAGCTAAGCATGGTGCAGTGCATATCCCCACCAAATGCGTACCACACTTTGGGAAACACTGATGTAAGGTGTTCATATAAATTGTTCCTTGATCAGAAAATGACCGTGAAACAAACAAACAAAAAAATATCTGAGTACCACCAGCCCAATTCGACAGATAAAATTAATCAACAAAATGGATAAAGCAATGAAGTGATATTATACATAGACATAAAGAAGGAATTTCTAACTCTTATGAGTCTGCTACATTAAACATTTGAAGCAAATTTTCTTTCATTATCAAATAGAGATGATAAAATCTGTCTTGCAGTTTTGCATAAGGATTAAAATCACGAAACAGATAAATATTAACATGATTGCACAGAGTAGTAGGATATATATATATATATATATATATATATATATATATAAATTTTCTAGGAATTTGAATATTCTGTGATTGTCAATGAAGCATGCAGAATTAGGCTCCTAGTGGGACTCATGATAATGGAGATGGATTATTTCTCTCCATTAAACTGGATGTATATAATTATATAACTTTTCAAATAGCAATGAGTTCTTTAATTTAGTTCTAAGGTATGTGGAAATATTTATCTTTGTAAAAATAGCATTATAAATATTATATATATATATATATATATATATATATATATATATATATATATATGTATATATATATCCCATCATTTTTCTAGAAATTGAGATAGCTGAATTCAAACACAAGTTTCTTTTTATCACTAAATAGGATTCTTATTTGAAAACTGGAGGCCCAGTGCACAAACTTGTGCATAGATGGGGTCTGACTGGCTTGGCCCCAATTGGCAAATTGGGGCTGGGCCTGTTGGGAGGAGATGACGGGTGGTTGTCCAGCCAGCCCATGCTATCTGGACTGGAACAGGGCTGAGCTAGCTGGGGGGAGAGGCCTCAGGAGGTTGGCTGGCCAGCCCCACCCCCAATTGGGGTGGGATAGTGATTAGAGGAGGAGCTGGCTGGGAGGAGGGGCCCATCAGGGTGGTGAGAGCTTATCAGGGGTGGGGTAAACTGTGGGGAAGGGCTGTAAGTGGTGGGCTGGCCAGCCTCGCCTTCTATGGGTGGGGTGGGGGGGCAACCAAGGGTGGGGCTGACCAGGGGGAGGGGCTTCAGGGAGGTTGTCCTGGTCATTACAGCATTCCAGTCGCTGGCTTTTTATATATACAGATATCTAATAATATGTAGGTGAAGTAATGTGACAACTTTCGATCCATAATCTCTCAGGTTAGACTTTTTGAAAGCTATGTTGACCTTTGTACAGTCCATTGTGTCATTCACTACACATTCACTGTGTATAGCACTACAGTATAATGAGTGCTAATTTCCTAAATAATTTCCAAATGGCCTAAAAGAGCACAGCTTCCAAAGGTCCTTCTCGGCCTCTGTGGTATAGTCTAGTCTACACAGTGGGAATATATAGCAAATTATGGCACACGCTTCCATTATACAGTAGAATACAATTGTTGCAATTATATTTTTTGTTGTTTTAAACCAAGTAATTCTAAGTGGATTGCACTACTAATAATGGAGTGAAATTTGCATGCTGATATGCAATATTACTATTAAAAGGACATTTTCCATTTTCATAAGTTTTACCAATCATGTTTATGTTCACCTACAAACCAATTTTAAGACTAATTTTAGGATATAAGTTAGTATCAAGGAGGAGAGGCCATATCAGGGCAAATTTCTTTAGTGTAATGATAATTTTAATCATTTCTTATGGCTCTCTGAGGTCTTTTTCCATTTTTGCAAACTGATATTTTGTTGTTTTAAAGCTTGAACAAAAAATGGGACATATTTGGTCCAGTGAAATTATATGCTGGAAAAAATTCTTCTTATATTGCATAATCAGCTTCTTAAACTTCCCTAATGAAATATTTCTACTCAAATCACTCCATGTACATCAAAGAGAACTTTGATTTATTTGATTGCAAGCTAAGGCACACTTGTGTAAACAGCATATTGTGCACAATATGTTCTCATAGTATCAAACCCATTAGCCTACTTATCCCCTCGACACTATTAAAAATAGTATCATTCTTATAAGGAGAAAAGACTTGGCTTTCTCTTACTTACCCATTTTCTTTTCATGCTTAATCTGAATAATGTGTGATTTGTCAGGGTTAAAGTTCCATTTGAAGCCACTATTTAAAATTAGAAATAAATAATCTATAAAATGTAATTCATACTATATTTCCAGAAAGGGATTCTTGGAAGTAGATAAAAAGCATACCATTCTTTATGAGATTTGGACATTAGAGTGGGCAGTATTTTCTCCCTCAAAAATTTTAAAACCCCACAAACATTTTTCCATTCATAAGGTCATCTAGAAAACATGGGTTGAGGAATAGGTTCACATGAAAGGAAAATATATGCAGTACTATGGGTACACACATACTATCTATTTTATCTATCTCTCTATCTATCATCTATCTATCTATCTATCTATCATCATCATCATATATCACATAGTCATTTTATTTATTATTATTTTAATATATTATATGAAATATGTATTATGCAAAGTAATATTTTCATCATGGAGCATAGATTTTTCATATCATCAAAGAATATCTTGACTCACTGCTTACTTCTTCTTACTTTCCCACTGTCATTTCTTCATACATATCGACAATGCACTGAAACTTCAGATTGGTTGATGCCATTGAAACAGTTTCTTACCAGTCATGTGCATTATGTCCTCAATATATTTAGATCTCTGCTAAAAAGTCACCAAATGGGACTTTCCAGATCACCCTACCTAACATGCAATCCCAATTTATTCTGTCCCTGTCTTGTTTTCTAAATAATGTATATCACTCCTGGGCACATTCATTGACTTAGTCCATATGGATGTGTAAAGTTTACCCTCAATTAGAATGTCATCTCTATGAGGCCAGGGTCTTTACCTTGGCAAAACCCCCAGGGCCTAGAGCAGCCATGAGTAAACTATGGCCCACGGGCCGTATCCGGCCCGTTCGGCTGTTCTATCCAGCCCGCGGAGCCGAAAAAGTGGAGGGTTCTCTTGCTCTTCCCTCCGCTCCTTCACCAGCAGCCCAAGATGAGAGTGCCAGGATGGTCAGGTCCAGTTTAAGAACCCATTGTGACCCTCAAGTCAAAAAGTTTGCCCAACCCTGGCCTAGAGCATTGTCTGCAATATAGGCCACACTAAAAACAATTTAATCAACCAATAAATGAATTTAAAGAAAAGATAATTGAAAAATAAAGTAATTATCTTATAAAATAACTGGAGGCCCTATGCATGAAATTTGTGCATGGGAGGGTCCCCTCAGCCCAGCATGCATCCTTTCCAATCCTGCATCCCCCGGATCGGGCCTAAACTGGCAGTCAAACATCCCTCTCACAATCCTCCTAATCATTTACCTGCCTGCCAGCCTGTTTGCCTCTAATTGCCCCCTTGCCAGCCTGTTTGCCCCCAACTGCACCCCCCTGCTGACTTGGTTGCCCCAACTATCCCTCCTGCTAGCCTGGTCGCTCCACACAGCCTGTTTTTTCAGTCTTTTGGTCATAGATCACTAACCCCCTGATGGCCTGGTCATAGGTAGCCATCTTGTGAGGGCATGGTGTCAATTTGCATATTACTTCTTTATTATATAGGGTTACCTTCAACAGTTATGCCTACTATAATATGAAATATGGTAGCTAATACTTTTTAAAGGGCAGATTTGAATTAATTTACTTGTCCCTTTAATTAGCTCCTAATAGTTCTTTTTTATTATCATCCCTGCATTATAAGGGAAAAGTTTGTAGTTAAGTTCAGATTTAGTCTGTACAGGGAGATAGTTCACCATTTTTAATATATATATATATATATATATATATATGTGTGTGTGTGTGTGTGTGTGTGTGTGTGTGTGTGTATGTATTATTGATTTTTCATAGAGAGGAAGGGAGAGAGATAGAGAGCTAGAAACATCGATGAGAGAGATACATCAACCAGCTGCCACCGGGGATGTGCCCCCAACCAATATACATGCCCTTGACTGGTATCGAACCTGGGACCTTTCGGTCTGCAGGCCAATGTTCTATCCACTGAGCCAAACTGGTTTTGGCAATAGTTCACCATTTTATCATACATTTTGTGCTGCACTTTGGCAGTATGGTTGGTTAATGAGATGAGGTTTTTTTGTTTTTGTTTTTATTTGTTTGTTTGTTTTGTTAATCCTTACCCAAAGATAACTTTTCATTTCTTTTTTACAAAGGGTAGAAAGGAGGGGCAGAGTCAGAGAGCAAGAAACATTAATGTGAGAGAGACACATTGATTGGATTGGTTTCTTCCCACATGCACCCCTACCCTACCAGGGCCAGGGAGTGAACCAGCAACTAAGGTACCTGCCCTTGACTGGAATTAAACCCGGAACCCTTCAGCCTGCAGTCTATCCACAGAACCAAACTGGCCAGGGCTAGATGTTGTTGTTGTTTCCCCCCCCCCCCCCCGAAACTAAATAGGAATAACTCAATAACAAAAGAAATTGGTTCAGGCTTTTATTTTTATTTATTTATTTTTGTTGTTGTTGTGGGGTTTCTTAGTGACTCTGGTGAGGTTAATGATGTTGCACATAATAAAAGGAAATATTACCACATTATATCAATAGGAGGTATCAAAAATATGCAAAATATGGTTGGCAGGATCTTAGGAAAACATGGGACAACCAGGAATAATAATAATAATAATAATAATAATAATAATAATAATAATGAAGCAATTTGTCACTCTCAAGGACTGTGAAAAGCATTGCCTTTAAGATTCTTAACATCAGGGAGAACAATATTTAATTTATCATCCTTTCCATGGGTAGTATCTTCTCCAGCAGTCCTATTGGGCAGCTTCATTTGCATGTCCTGGCTCCATGCGTTCCTCGCTATGGAGGACATAGGCCAAGTTTAGTTGTATTAAGCATAATAACGGATCAAAAAAATCCATATCAGAAATATACATTATCCAGCTTATGTCGTCCCCAAACCAAATTCATCTACCACATTAGTTTCTCCCCTTTTTCTTTGTGAGAGCTTAATGTGTAACTTGGATATTCTGTTACTTCTTTTCCCCCATGGATTTCCAAAAAGTTCAGGCCTTATAAGTGGAACTGCTTAAGAGTGTGTGGTTGTGTGTGTGTGTGTGTGTGTGTGCGCGCAGTTTCCAAGAATATGTGACCAAATTACTTTTGATGCTGGAAACAAAAGAGAGATTTTGGAGATGGGAAACAAGGTATGAAGAAGAGCACTTCATATGTGATGATAAAAAAAAATCAGAGGGAAAGTAGGGGAGGGTGGGGGTAAAGGGAAGAGATCAACCAAAGGACTTGTGTGCATGCACATGGGCCTAGCCAGTGGCCATGGACAACGGGGGTGGGGGAATATGTAGGGAGGGGTTTGGGATGGGAATGGGGGGATCAGGACAATTATGTGATGCCATAATCAATAAAAATTAATTTTAAAAAATCCCAGGTTGTCAGTGACGCCAAAAAAACACATTTTTTGTTTTTTAATATTATATTTGTTGCTAGATATATAGTGTAATTCTTTCCTTTTTCTCTACCTTTATATATGCAAATATCCCAGATGTCTAACGTGGTAAGTTTTAGAAGAAAATAGGGTTAGAGTAAATCAGTTGTCCTGAAACGTGGATTTTCATTACAACCCTTTTAGGAACTTAAAAAGAAAAAAAAGTGTGCATTCTTGAGTCCCACTGTGAGAACCAGCAATTTAGAATGGGGAAGGTATGGTGGTATAAGTCAATATGATACGAAGCATTCCAGGTTGTTTGAATTATCCGTCAGGTCGGGGACAACTTTGAACAAGGGCTTTGGTGTTTCCTTCCATTCTGAGATACTAACCTGCACATTCTCTTTCTTTTGTCCTGTGATTAGGACAGGAATAAAATAGTTGCTTTCCACTGACATTGATCCCCATCTATGTGCACATTTTTAGTCCAAAAGACTGATACATTCCCAGCACATGCAGTTCTGTAGCTGGAGGCTGAAAAACATGAATTTACTTTTGGAGCTTTGGCTTAAGAAGTCACCCTAATTTGACAACAACCCAGGTACCTGTTCCCTATAGTTTCCTGGCAAGCGGAAGGTGCGTGGCATT
Source organism: Vespertilio murinus (assembly GCA_963924515.1). Lineage (NCBI taxonomy): Eukaryota > Metazoa > Chordata > Mammalia > Chiroptera > Vespertilionidae > Vespertilio > Vespertilio murinus. The sequence continues at coordinate 190,278,489 of OZ004706.1, read as the reverse complement.
GGTTTAAATTGTACTTTAGAGGGTCTTATATATTGAAATATTTCTGCTGATTCCCCTGCCTTTAGTCTCCCCACTTAACTTCATCTTCTAAACAGCTCCTTTAGTATTTCTGACAAATTCAGTGTCAGCCATGTGATCAGTATCAGTATCAGGACATGTGATTTGTATGTGACATTGGCAGCTTGATTCTAAGTCTTAGTGTTACTGACCTTGTCGTAATGTGTTATACTTTGCATGGATGCTAAATATGGTGATAAAGGGGCACACACACACACAAGCACACCAACCCCCTCCCCCTCAAAAAAAAAGCAACAACAACCCAGATTGCTATAGGTTTCAATCTTAGAGCTGTAGTTGGTACTATCATTTACAAAAATACAATACATAAATGTAAATCTTAATGTATAATATTATAATAAATAGTTTATATAAATAAAATATACAGTGCTATAGAATATACAGAATAATCTATATGCTAGATATATGCTATATATGTATATAATATAGGTATGTTATATATATTATATTATATAATATATCATATAATATTTGTGTGTGATATATATCTAGATATATATGTTATATATGCACACACATATATGTATATATGTATATATATATATATATATATATATACACATATACATATATGACTTAAATAAAGTTCAAGAGCATATCTGTACCACAAAAATAACTACTTATATCTCAAAAGATATTATAGCATTCTTGATTTGGTTTGCTTCTGTTAGAGTTAAATATATTTTATTAAGAGAGGAAAAAAAATACTTGGTGATTGTTTTAAGAATCTAATTTCCTGTGAAAATTACATCTTAGAGTTCCATTTCCCTCTTGCTGGTTTGTGGCATCAGCCTTATTTTTCATGGTCATCCAAAGAATAGCCCTGAATCTGCAGATTAATTCAGAGTTTTTGTGATTTCCTTGTGCAAATGTCTTGTTAGGTGTTGTTTTTTTTCTCCTGTTTTATGTAAATGATCCAGATGGCAACAATCCTTGTAGGTAAACAATATAACATAATTTGGACCACAATGTACATGGTTATATCTATATCTGATGTTGGAAAAAAATGAAAGTAGTATGATACATTGTGACACAACTTAAGCTTTTGAAAACATAAGTACTTCTTCTAAGTGTGAATTATCATTTGGGAAAGTACTTCTTTTCTGTTGCGGAACACATTTTGAATCTGATTTTGGGATGTAGATTCTCGTTTGTAATATAGGGACGGTAAGAGAGCTACCTTTCAGGGGTGTACAATTGCACAGTGTAATTAATTCTAAGGTTGTGAGGTTTTCCTTTCTTAGACGCTTCCCTGTCCATAAGCGAAGTTCCTGCTGGCCTTGACCCTCAGCGACTCTGAATGGCATAACTTTCTGTAGTCTGATTTTTTTCTAGTAGAAAAGTGCATTTGTCCTCATTTGTGATCCACCTCGGGCTCCACTACCACATGTTACACAGGTCTGGTAGGCCATCTACGCATGACACTTGCAATAAAGTCTTAAAATGCTTCCTGCAGACTAATTTGACTACTATGTATACACTTCCACTCTATGGAAAGAAGAAAACAACACTCAATCCCAGTAGGGCATCGATACATTTATTTCTATTCAAAAATAAAAACGTCAACCACTATTCACAATAACTGTTTAACTGTGTTCAATTATAGAATTAAAAGAACTGTTCTCTAAGAGGTCATGCTAACATATTTTTGAATCTGTTTGCTAATATTTTGCTGCCTGACTTCTCTGTTAGTCCTATAGGAGGAATCACGTGGAGTGATTTGTAAGGTACCTCTGTGTTCTCTCTGCACGACTGCTTCCCCACTTTTGTTTGACCCTCTATTCCATCTATTACTGTTTATAGATTACTGCTTCTTAGCTATCATTGTAGGACACATAACAAAGGTACTTACTGTAAAAGGTGACGAAAATAGGTAACTGAATCAAATGGAAATGAGTGCTTTGGACTAGAAATATAATCAGGCCAGTGATTTTTAAAGGATAACTTTATATTTCATTGCAGGTTATTTAAGTAAATAAAAAATAGCATTCATATATTTGGTAACAGTGACTATTTGATGGTGAGGAGTTAGAGATGAATCTTTAGGTAATTTAGATGAACGCATGTTAAGTGAATGAATGGTGTTTATAAATTTTGAATAACTTTGATAAAATTGGGTAAAATTAAACGTTAGCTACATTGTTAATATAGGTGACAAAAATAAGTTGATTAATTGAAAAATTTACCATGTTTTAGAGGTGATCATATGTGCACATATGCCCCCATTGGGGTAAGCTTCTTTATGAATATGTGTCTAATTAATCCATTATAGAACTCAACATACTGTATCCTAGGCACTAGCATACACAGGGTATATGGCAAGTGGTAAATCCATATTGAGATATACAAATTAACCAGTCAATTAAAATATAGAGATATGTTATGAGGAATATCCACAGACTGGAAACTATTAGTCAGGAAGCCAAGACCGTAAACCTTTTATTTTTTAAAATATGCACACAACCTAACTATACAAAAGTATATTTTTATACTTCTTGCCAAAGTTGGAATTTATGTATTATTTAAGAGCAAAAATAAAATCCATTCTTGAGGACAGATTTAGGACAGTGTATTGAGGATTATAGTTTTGAGCAGGATATGTATAAAGATCTTGATAGAAGATGTCTGGAACAGGAGGTTTCATATATTCATTTGTGATCAGGAAGAAAGTGCAATATTTTTCATTTGGCTCCAAATCATAAGGAACACACACAAATGTGCACACATGCACACACATGTACATTGAAACACACATGTTTGTTTTGAATTCTTTGTGCTTGCTCTCCATTTGAATACTTGTCTGTGTTAATCAAATTCAAGGAAAGGCAAAAAGAAAGAGAATAATTATCTTTTTTTTAAAGGAATCTTGTATTCAATCCCCATCTTCTACTCTTTGAGTATTTAACCACCCTCTGTGGTTTCTCTAAATATTCATACAACATTGCAAGGGGTCTGTTCATTACATTTCTCATGATTCTCAATATAAATGTAAAATAAATTTGTTTAATTATGGAACTCTGACTGATTTAAAAGAAAATGTCTAAATGTTTAGGTACAAAACTAAACGCATTCTCATCAGCATCCCTTAAAGAACACTTCTTCTAATGCTATTTTGGTTCCAGACATCCCCTTTCATTTCGTTTAGTAAGCTGGAATCTTAGCAATATGTTCTATTTTGTATTCTTTTCTCACTCAGTGGCTGACTATGTCTTTCAAAGTCAGCTTGGAATCCTTAACAATTCTACAACTCTCTATCTCTTACCATCTGCTTTAGATGCATTGCTTTCTTCTGCTTTAGGAACTGGCCCTCACCCCAGTGAAGACTTTGGGGGTTCTTTCCTCAATATCTTCAACCAGAGGCCAACCTCGTTCACAACTGCCTCACAATCTTAACTCCAGACATTCCAGTTCAGGAGTACCCATCTGCTACCCAGCTTGTGCACACATTATTGGTCTGAAAAAATAAGTCAACATCTACATTTTAAGGGCACATTTTGTTAATGCAATTCTGAGCCAATTCTATGAGGAACCATCATGGCCATCCTTGGTACACTTGCCCTCTACTTCAACTGCACTTACTTCTTTAAAATAGCAATTTATTTTTCCAGTCATCTCCCAGTGAAGAGATGAAAGGTTTCAATCCCAGTCGATTCAGACTCATTGGCAGATGTCTTTTAAGATGGTTGAAGGATAAATAGTGACTAACAATGCATTTCTGAGCTTCCGTGGCTACCATTATACCCAGGGGCTCAAGATCTTCTTCCAGTGGTGAGTGACCAAAGGTAATTGAGGAGATTCTAATCAGGGATCAGAATCCAAAATACCTGCATCTCTTTGTAGTGTAGTTTCCTAGTCTAGATACTACAGATTCAAAAACATAACTCAGTGATACAATGGATACAATGGGTAGATTGTCTTTTCTTTTGCTTACAATCCTACAGAATATACTAACCTCTGGATTATTAGGGACATTTCTATATGTTACTGGGGGTGATGAGGGAAGTGTACGTATCATCCAGCCAATGAAAGGAGGTTTTCACACTGGAAGCAGGTGCTGAAATCCATGTCCATGCCATGGTTTCTGTTTCCCCATGGCCACGTGCTCTGTAGTTTTTTCCACCTGACTGTAGAAATCTCAGGCTTTTCTCCATTCTTGACTTTTGGACTGCTGAGCTGAAGCCCACGGAGATGTGCGAGTCTCTGTGGTTCTGTCATGTGGCCTCTGTGTGTTGACTTCTGATTTGCCTATAACTCATCAGATATTGTTGCTTCACATTGGGGTAGGTCATTTTGTTAGGAGCACAGTCATCCCTTTACTCTTTTGGTCGTGAACACAATATATTCTGTTCTCTAACATCTTTTATTTATTTTAGTACTTTAGTCTGGAGTTGGCTCTTGATCACTCTTATTAAGGACTCAGTTTTACAAAGTACTCCTTCTTTTCTGCCAGATCTCTCTAGTTGTTCAAATGCATGTCTCTTTTCTCAATGGGAAGAAACCTAGATTTCACCTAATTCTCCATTGCTTCTCACTCCATGGTTTATGGCATGCACTGTAGGCCGTGAGTCTTTCAGGCTCTTGGCATTGTTGTGTGAAAATTGATCTCAGAAATGGCCTAGCTTTCATAACAAAGTTGTATCTGTTTAGAATTATTATCTCTGCTAAATAGGAACAAGAATTTGTTTAGAAATATGCTGTTCCCTAAGAAGTAATGAATGCTACTGATTGTTTGGTTTGAGGGATACCAGAAAAGATGAGAATTTCAGGATATACCATTCTCAGACATTATATGCATTTTAGGATATTTTTTTTTGCCTGCAAGTAACAGGAATTTTGTCTCAGATTGGTTTATTCAATAATAAAATATATGCTCCGGCCTGAAAGAAGTCTAGAGGGGGACAGTCTTCAGGGGTGGTTCTTTTAGTGGTTTAATGGCATCTTTGAGGATCTGACTCTTTCTAATTTTCTTCTCTTCTGTTAGTTCATTCTCAGACTGGTAGTGATGATACTTTTATAATGAACCTAGTCGATGATACATTGTAATTAACCTAATTATTAATAACAGGGAAGGAACAAAGAGAAGGCCATTACACTTTCTGAATTTCACCTTTCTTGCCTACTTAGTGGAGAATATAATGATTTAGCATTGTCATGGAGATCTGTTGGTATAAATATATGAAACTTTTAAACTTCTCTAGGGCTATTAAACACCATTTATTTCAATATCACAAATAATTTTTCATTGTAAAGGTTTCTGAGATAAAATGACAAATATGAAAGTAATGCTAAGTGCTTTATTTATGTAATATTTATATTTTGATCTATCAATGTAATGGAATACCATGGAATCAGTGTTTAATCTCAAAATGGTATCATTCATCCTGGGCTTACAATTCAAATTTATATAGAGAACATTTAAACAACATACCCTTTCTAAGCTAGAGGAGATACTACCCAACTCTTATCCCGAGATCGCTAGTTTGGCAAATTAGAAATTTATACCCCTAAAGACGGAAACCTCTCTGTGAACCTGTTTCACAAGTATTGTATTATTACAGGTCTGAGTGAGGGTTACTAGGTAGTGTTAGATGCAAGGAAAATTGCCTCAGTCTTTTGTGCCCATAGTTTTGAGCCCTCTGTTCCCCAAATCTTGCTTACAGTGGTGTGTATCATGCAGGATAGAAGCCATGGCCAAAACTCCCTGTGAAGTTTGCTCTTTCTTGGTTTTACTTCTGTCTTTGTCAACACCGTTTCTTCCTTTTAGAACAGATAATCAACTATTAGGGAAACGATAATGAAAATAGTTGTTCTAATACGGCGAAATATCTTCTTGCACAGAGGAAGGAAACAAAATTGAAAAATGAGGCAAAATAAACGTCTGGTAGCAGCGAACGAGGGAAACAGCTGCGGCAGAGATGGTAATAAGAGAGAAAGCATAATTAAACCAGATGTTTTGAAATGTATAATTTTAAATGATATACAACATTGATTTAAGATATAAATGTAAATAAAAGTGGATGGGTTGGAAGCATAATTAAAACCAGGAGAAACAGAAATAAACTTGGTGAAAGCTAAATTACAATGATAGACAATAACTGACTTTGCTTAGCCAACAAAATATTAGCTAGTGAAGATTTAAATTTTACTACTGCTTCATCAAGCACGCCTTTAACAGGGTCTCAGTAGGCAGTTTCATTGACAAACCCTAGAGAAAATGAAGCAAGGAAAATGTGTTTTCTTAATATTTTAAAACATTGTGCACGTTTCTGTAATACTCTCAAAAAATTCTTCCTAGGAGCCTCTCAGCAATGAGACTAATTTAACAACTTTAATCTAACTCCACTTTTCTCTACTATCTCATCTCACCCTAAATTCTTTTCTGACCTGGACTAACAGTTTCCTCTCATTCTGAAACCAAATCTAGCTGTATTACCTGGGCAACCACAGGCCATATCTTTCTCCTCTTAATCTTGAGACTCCCTCATTTTCATGTTATGTTAACTGCTGTCAAGTCTGGTACTTGTCACTCTTCCACATATACTCCTGCCGAGGCTGTCCACATCAGGGATGGTCGCTAAGACAAGAGGCAATGACTGAAACCATTGGGAGAAGAGAAGGCGAGCACATGGGAGAACAGCAGTGATTGGGAGGTTGGCTTTGCTCCAAAGGAGGTGAACATCACATTGCTGCAACCCTGGGACAGCCTTGAACAAGCACTGGTTTCTGGCATGCATTTTGCTATTGGACATATTATATTTAAATCAGCTGTAGTCTTAGAATATGTAATTTCTCCTCCAAAATAGCTCTCTCTTTTAGAGAAGCTGACCAAGTCTCAATCATATCTCCCAAAGAATGTGATACAACATTAACGGTACCACAACTTTGAATTTTCCAAGTGAATAAATGGTGAAGGCTTTATTTTATTGCTAAAACCAGACAAATATTGGACAGAGTAAATGGAGGAAGCCATTTGGAAGCTGTCACTGTGTAAGGTCCCAAGACCCCTGGTGAGTCCGACGGAGGGGGCGACGACCCCATGTCAAACGCCGAGACTGAAACTTGATGCAAAAAGCATGAGGTTTTATTAGTACAAGCGCAGCACAGGGGCTTCTCAAGCAGCCAGCATCAGTGCTGGCTGGCTGAGAGCGCCGAGTAATTACAAGACATGAGTTTATAAAGGCTAAAACCACACGAAGGTGGTCTGTAAATCAGGGAACTATGTTAACAGATAATATTTGGCTCATAATAGTTGACAGTTGACTCATTTCCTGAGGAGGCCGGATGGTCTGTTTTTGCAGGTCGATCCCAGAAACAGATAAAATACCTATAGCCCTGCGGTTAAGGAGGCTGGATGGTCTCTTCCTGACAGGTGCATTCCGAGGTGGTCAGCTCAGTTCCCAGGGGGAGAATTCCACAGTGGTCAATCTCCCTCGGGACCTAGCCCTGCTTTTATTGTTTTGTCATAAAATATTGCATTCTGGCTTTTTGCATTTCAGGGTAGGGAGTTTCTGGGGACTGGCTTCATTCTTGCCTAATCTTCAACCTTAAAGAACTGACCTCATTCCTGTCTATTCTTTAACCTTAAAGGTCACATCCTGGAACAGGCAGTGGGGGAGGCAAATTCCTCAATCTTGGGGTCCTTACAACTGCAAACTTGGGTTAATGGAGTGGCACAATAGAACTATTATAAATTTACACCCAGAGTAAGTTTATAGAGGTCTGACTAAGTGATGACATGGAGAAGACAATGCAATGGAAAGACTGGTGCTGTTTGTTATATTTGAAAGTTGTTTAGAGAGTAGATTCTAAGAGTTCTCATCACGCGCGCACACACACACACACACACACACACACACAAAGACCTACATGAGATGATGGGTGTCAACTAAATTTATTGTGGTATGCTGTATGCCTTAAACTTATACAGTTCTGTATGTCAATTGTTTCTCAATAAAGCTGATAAAAAATAAAAAAAGAAGAAGTTAGTATTTATTATAGAAACATTTCTTGAGAGAAGACAAGGACACAAACATTGACTGAGATGACACAACCAGCACGGCTAGGGTTCAGGATCTGAAGAAGGGGCTGACACACAAATGAAAGGACTAGACAAGAAATAGAAATTTAGAAATCAAGGGGTAGCCAGGTGGAAACATCCCTCTAGTAGAGAAGCTCTCCTAAGCTCTGGACCTGCCAGCTTTTTATTCACTTGAATACACATTTGCCCTTTAGGGATGCAAACAGGCATATCAAAGGTAAAGTTTGGTAAACAGTAAAAGGATGATCAGTTTAGGGGATTGCCTTGAGCCATTTGGCCAACAGCAGGGCAATATTATGCTGATTTTCAGCCCTGATGAATATCAAAGTCCGTTAGCTTCTAGTGGGACTTCTCACATTAATATGCTAACTGCTATTGGTCTTTGCCTCCAGCAATGGATGGTAAAAGACAGGAGTGAGAGGAGAATCAGAACCTTTACTGGGATTTCCACAGGAACATCAAGGCAAGCCTTCGGTGCTAGGGGCTGTTACTAGTTGTCTGGTATGGGAGGGAAAATATTGGTTTGGTGTGTGAGATAGAAATAAAAAGGCTTAGATAAGAAAGCCTTGCTTATAGGCACGGTGTAATTATCTTTAGGAATTAGCTAGCCCAGGAGGTACTGTTTCTCCTTGAGTCTGCAGGTTCCCAAATGCCAGACTATTATAAAATGGAAAATAAGAAATGATGATTAATATTATTGGCCCTGTGATGAATGGATGGATATGTCAAATAGACAGAGTCTGAGAAAACATAATTAGAGCAAGAACACTTACTTCTCTAATAGCCTCTACTCTAATTATAACTGTATTGCTGCTTTATTGGGCTGATCATAGTTCTCAGGAGGCACAAATATCAGAGACCTCCTAGCAGAGGCTGGGGAGGTTAGCCCATTAGGGGCCGAGCACAGTGGAATTCTGGAATGTCATCAGGGTTCTCTCCACAGATAACAGGACTGAAACTTCAAATGGCATCCTTGTGATACATGTTAACACAGCCTAAATGATTATTTATCTCACTTCTTCTTGTGTGATATATATCATTAGATTTACTTTATTTTTGTTGAAATGCTTTAGTTCTAATGACTTCTCATGAATCTTTTTATTTTGTAAGCGGTAGAACTTTATTTTATAAATACATAGTGTGTTTAGGACTTTACAAATAGTGATTTATTTCATTTGGGTTATAAACACAGGCAGGCATCATTCTTATTTCGCAGAAAGGGAACAAAAGGGAGACACAGGGAATAATAAACAATAGCCCAAGGTCACATGGCCAGTAAGTGGGAGATCTGAAATCTGAGCTTAGGTCACCAGGCTCCAGATTGGGCTTTAGAATTTTTCTAACATTGTACATTAAGTACCTTATGGATAATTAATTAAGTAGGAGTACTAATCCTATGGTGTTCATAACAACATTTTCTTTTTAGTTGTTAATCCTTGCCATAGGATATTTTCTCATTAACGTTTAGGGAGAGTGAGGGAGAGGGAAAGATAGAGAGAAACATTAATAGAGGGAAACACATTGATTGGTTGCTTACTCCAGGAGCCCTGGCAAGGTATGTGCCCTTGACCAGAATGGAATCTGGGACCCTTTGGTCCACAGGCAGATGTTCTATCCAAACTGGCTAGGGTTATATCAATCTTTTCACTGGCTAGGGTTATAGCAACCTTTTTAGTCAGGACTGTTAGGTCCAGGCAGGGGGGGAAGCCCAGAGCCATGCCCCTGTCCAGACTTCCAAGCAATGTAAAGCCCCTGAATCCCTGCCCAGACTTTCATTTTTTTCTAAATATAATCAAAGATTCTGGAATGAAAGGTTATCCCTCCACTGAACTGGTGGGCGGAGTTTACGACATGACTGGCACCTGTCACAGAGACATCTCGAAGACATTGAACCACCAATCAGCACGCGCCAGTGTCTTTAGAGCCCACCCCTTCCTGTTCTGCCCTGGGCCCAACCCCCTTTCATTCCGGCCCTTAAAAGGGAACCCCAGGCTAGACATGTGCTGCTTTCTCCTCCATGTCCAGGAGGCATCAGCCCAGCTGGGTCCCGTCCCCTGCTCCCTCCCCACTTCTACCTCCGTAATTGGTTCTGTTATGCCCAGACTTCGTGATCCCCAAGGACCACCAGGGAGCCGAGTCCGATGCAATAAACAAAAGAGCCTCTTCCATGCTAGCATGGGCTCTGTCCTACTCACGCCGACAGCATGGTGGAAGAGAGGCCGAACTTCGACAAGTCCAGGGGTTTTATAAGGGCGGTGATGTCACTGCTTTGGCTGACCCTGATTGGTTGGGTGAGGGCCAGGATCGTTACACAAAATGGAGGATAGCTCCACCCTGTTCTGCCCTGCCCCACAATACAAAATGGAGTCAGGAGCCAGCCTCACCCTGCCCTCTCATTCCCCCCTTGTCTTATGTACATAAGTCAAATCATTGACTCAGCCTAGTTTAGGGCATTCGTTGTTCTGTTATCTAGCCTTACTTAGCCCTGGACTTTCTCACTGGCTAGTAAAAACATTCTTGACAACATGAGTAAGAGTTAGCATAAACAACAAATACAGTTAATGAGACCCTAGTACCACAATTCCCATCATTATTGTCCTCAATGAAGTCCAGTTCCCCTCCTGCGGGCATCAATTGTCCTCCTGTCCTGCGTGGAGCCCAGGCTGGGGATCTCACAGGTGAGGCGGCTAGTTGCCAGGATCCAGGCCATGCAGAAGCTGGGAGTCATATAGTCAAGTCTGGGTGCCGTCTACTTCAACAGCCGTGGGTAGTGTCCCTTTGAGTCCTTGGGCAGTGAATTTCTTTACCCACACTGAGTTCCTGGGGTACAGGGTCTGGGGTGAGCACTGGCAGTGCATCTGGAACAAGCAAACTGCAGAGCCTGTAAGGACTTGAGCAAGGGAATGGTTACATGATCTCAAAAAGGGGGGAAACCATCCCAATAGGGTTACACCTAGCCCACAAGAGGGCAAAGGACAGGGGGTTGGTCCAATTTTCACCGATTCTAGGACACATTTAGTCAAACTCCTTCTCAGAGTCCTGCTCATGCCTGTCCTAATGCTTGAGCTATACTTTGAGATACCTTGGCCACAAAGGTTGGGCTGTTATACTGGCAGCCCAAATCTCCTGGAGTAATCTCTTGACTACTATAGAGGCAGTTTCTGTCTAATCTGAAGTGTAATGCTCTCCTGGGGAAGTTTCCTGGAACCTGAATTTCCAGGGGGACCCCCTTACCTTGTTTCACATTTACCTTTGCTCAGACAGTACTTCTAGCAACTCTGCCTCACAGAAGCTCAAAAGTCTTGGTGATACCTAAGTGGGTAACCTGGTGCCACTGGGCAACTAAAGTCTGACCTAGAGCCTCTGGGACCAACATTCTGTCATCTTGGGGGTCCACCAATCATCTGGTCCTTCAGTGGCTTGCTTCTGTTCATCCAATTCCTTCCAGCTGCAGTTGGTAACTCTCTTTCTCTGTGGATGGCACAATGTCCCTCGTCTGGTGATGATGGCAGCACTGCATCACCTCCATGCAGCCATGAATGGGATCCTCTGGACCATCATCAGGAAGCAGGCCAGCAGGGCTGACAGCCAGTGTAGCTCCTGGCCCAGAGTCTGCTTATCTGCCTCCTTCACCAGCAATGATGTGGTGGCCACTGCCCAGTGGCACTCTGGCCACCCTGCTGCCACAGGGTCCAGTCTCTTAGGCAACAAGTCTCTTCCAGGGACCTAGAGTCTCAGTAAAAATCCCTTTGGCAATGCCCCTTAACTTACTCACATAGACGTGGAAGGGCTTCGCGACATCTGGCAAGGCTAGTGCAGGTGCTGAGATGAAAGCCTTCTCAAAGGCCCATTGTTCCACTTTGGTCCAGTTCAGCAGCTGCATTCCCCCAGTTTGTGTTCCTTCCAAGGTCCACAGTCCTTCTTTCATGTCCAAGGAGGCTCCCTGGACTGATGTGTGGGTCCCATCGGCTCTGTCAAGACTGAATGGACTGCCCCAGTGTCCACCAGGAAACTAACAGGCTTGCCTCTCCCAGCTAACCTGTCAGGACATTCTCTTTTCAACCTTTACAAAAATCTTTATCAAATTAACTTTTAAACCTTCTTCCTATATCCTTCAAAAATATAAAACCATGCCTCAAATTTTATAGAAAAGGCAAGGGAGGAGGGAGCAGGTCCAGTACCCTGTTCCCAGGCCTCCAGCCTCTTGAAATTTAAAAATGCCATTTTCCTACAGATACAGATCTAGCCACACCTCTAAGCCCCCTAACAGAACATCGGTGAAAAGTGTCCAAGCAGTTTCTAGGGGTTAAATCACACAAATAATTATTAACTATAACAGTCTCATGGGGGGGTAGAGGGTCACAATGGAATTTTTCTCCTTGTCCCTGTTACTCAAAACAACCCCTGGAGGGGGATGGATGCCTGGTGGGCAGAGGCAGGGAGCATGGCACAGGTCCCAGATGGAGGAGGTACTCCCACCAAGGCGTTTTCATCCGGCAGTCCACTCTGTTTCCACTGGTAAAGGCACTTGCCTTCTGCTAGTAGGGGGAGCGGTGACCCCTACATTGCATTCAAACTCCCTGAATTTTCTGAAAATCCCCTCTGCTTGAGGGTATTTCTTCTAAAGATTTTACAATGTAGTCAACTTTAGAATTAGGTCCCTGCTTTTAACTCTTTTTTTGACCACAATTGTTACAACTTCATACTTTCAAATACAGATATTTTGTTAGGTGGGCCGATTACCCTCTGACAGCGAGCAAGCACCCCTGGAAAAAAGAAATCCCAGTGGCCACTTGGGGGTTTGCTATGTGTCAGAGCACTCAGCCTTAAACTAATTAAAGGTTTCCTTCTTATTTTGCATGTCCTAGATTAACACATTTCTAAGAAAAATACAAGATATAACTTCAATTCTGTCCTCTAGATTTTTTCTTTTTTAACGAGGCAAATTTAAACGTGGATTGCCATGTGTTACTCCCTTCCCCCACATCCTGCTTACTTTGGGAGAAGTTTCAGCAACATATTTGGTCACACATTTTTTTTTTCCATGCTTAATAAATTGAGTAATCTCATTGCAGGAGAGCAGATAGATTCGCCCTCTCCTGCCACCTTTGGATTCCAGAGTTTCAGCAGTGGTGTTTCACTTCTTATTACAATTTTTTAATTTGAACAAGAAACCACATTCTTTAAGCATATCCAAATCTCAAAACCTTCAGAGCTCGCAAGTCAAACATCCTGCAGCTCCCCATTAATAAACCTTTATATTTTTAAGAACAAATTCCAAAATCCAGCAATTAACTTTAACGTAAAGATAGCTGCTGGCTGGGATTACCTGTTCTGGGTGGGAAGGGCGGTTCACCCCTTCCTCCATTAAAAATAAGGTGTAGTTTAAAAACCTCTTCATGGCAAGAGAACTTAAACTTACAGAACTTTAAATTTTTCAGGTAGCAAATCAAATACTTAGCATTTCCCAAATCAATAATACTTTTACATTTTAAAAGCAATTTTCTAGACTTCATGTGCCAGAAACCAATTATTGTCTCACTAATAGAAATAGGCTGGTCAACCTTGAAGCTCTGAAAGGTCAGAGCCAACCACGCCCTATCTAATTGAGACAATGGCAACTGAGGCAAGTTCCCCATACTGATACGATAAACCTGTTATCTGCTTCCTGCTGGTTACTGCCTCAGGGCAGGACTTTCAAAAGCTGCTTAAAATGCCTTGGGAAACCAGCTTTAATTTAGCTTCCATATTGGATCTCCACATGTCTCCCCCCTCTACCTCCTGCCTGCTCTGGGGGAGTCAACAAATTACAAACAAGAGCAAACTGAAACCCTTACTTACACAAATATACAAAGAACACAGAAACATACAGAGGGATCCTGAGAACAGTCTTCCAACTCCATGGAAGCAAAACCAACCTCACGCCAACCAGTAGCCCTCCAACATTGAAAGCTGGCCACTCACTAGAACAAGTCTGCCATTGGCCCTTCTGAACTTCCACAGCACAGAAAATCACAACAGCCAACAAGAAGGTGCCCAACATCAACGTTTCAACTTAAAATCAAACCTAGGAGAGATCCTCTTCTCTCCCACCTGTGAGACATCGGCTCACGCCGCTCGCCTCGTCCTGAGAAAGGTTTCCATCCCTCTCCCGCATGTGAGGGCTCTACTAGAGAAATCCACATCTCTCCGGCCTGTGAGCGGCCCTCAAGGAGAGATCCACTTCTCTCCTGCCTGTGAGACGTCGGCTCACGCCGCTCGCCTCGTCCTGGGAAAGGTTTCCATCCCTCTCCCGCATGTGAGGGGCCCTCTAGGAGAGGCTTTCATGTCTCTCCTGCCTGTGAGGGGCCCTCCCAGGAGGTCGGAACGTCTTCCGAATCCTCCGGCCCGTAGTCTTCCAGCGATGCGTCCATCTAGACCTCTTCGGGCACTACCAACACAAGGGGTTTCCTCATCCCTTCAGAGCTCTAACACAAGCACACAGACACACACACACTTACCGCGGTCAGTGAGGCTCTCCGGATCGGAGTCCCTCAGGGTCTTGGGGATCCCGGACGAGCCCCCAAATGTTATGCCCAGACTTTGTGATCCCCAAGGACCACCAGGGAGCCGAGTCCGATGCAATAAACAAAAGAGCCTCTTCCATGCTAGCATGGGCTCTGTCCCACTCACGCCGACAGCATGGTGGAAGAGAGGCCGAACTTCGACAAGTCCAGGGGTTTTATAAGGGCGGTGATGTCACTGCTTTGGCTGACCCTGATTGGTTGGGTGAGGGCCAGGATCGTTACACAAAATGGAGGATAGCTCCACCCTGTTCTGCCCTGCCCCACAATACAAAATGGAGTCAGGAGCCAGCCTCACCCTGCCCTCTCAGTTCCCCCTATTACCAGGGAATAAACTTTACTTTAAAATTCCCTGGTGGTCTGTTTCCTGCTTCCTTTCAAACCTAACAAGGACCAAAACTTACAGTGAAAGTACTGAATCTGTCTTTAAACTTCTTAATAGTCTTGTCTATCTATCATTTCATATTGGTACAAATATTCATTAATCTTTTAAAAGTGGTTATTTTTGTGGTTTTGTGATAGAATTAAACTAGGGAAATAGGGAGACTCGTTTTTAAAATACATGTATATGTATGCTTACATTTAATATGTATACATCACTATATTTATAATAGATAATCACTATACTTATGGCAAATATACCTTTCAAAATATGTACCATCATATGAATGACCTATTATATGTGTGAATATTGAAAATTTACTGCTTACATGATGTTTCCTGTCTCCTCTGGCTGTAAGAGTACAATGGGCTCAGTGGATTTCTGTTATCTCTCACACTCAGAAGCAGACCATTTGTAAGTTGACTATTGCCTGCCAAGATATGGTCGGAAGTTTGGCTAATATTCATTTCCATGAAAAATAAGGAGTCTGACAGTTAAGTCTCTTCTTGTATATACATAGAAAATAAAACAAGAATTATGTCCATTAAATTGGCCAAAAATCTAATCTTGAAAGAAAAGATGAGATATTTGTTCACTATTATTTGCATTTGTTTTCCTACCAAAATGAATTTAAGCCTAGTGTTTCACACCTGATACAATAAAAAAGAAAAAATAGTCTTAAAAGAATATGCTTTCAAAACCCCTGGAAGTAGAATCTAAATTGGAGAGTCAGATAAACTAGAATATAAAATATTATTTGTAATTGTTTTTACAGAACAAATTAAAACATGTAAATAATACAAGAATGTAAAGCAAAAAATATCTTACACATTTATGTATATCTTTCTTTAAAATTAATCTAAAGATGATCAGAATGAAAGAGTAAGAACTGGCTTATATTACAATAGCTATCACAAAATTCTGGTGTGTTATATAATAATGTAAGAATGAACACTATTTGTCTGCAACCAATAAATGTCATTCATTTATGTGAAACTCTTCAGGCATATGAGCCTAGCTTCCCACATGGTAGAGAACTTATTTACATGGGAAATAAAATCAGTAATGTCTTCATGCTTATGTTTGCTTAAGAAAAAAAAAACAGTGATTCACTTGGGAAAACACAAAACTGGAGTGCAAAAGCAGACATCTTACTTTGTTCCTAAGATTAGCTGCACCAAGAGGTGTGATGATGGGTCCTTGGGATTCTAAATTGTACATCTTTGCACTGAAAAGTGACATATTTCCTTGTTGCTCACTGAAGTTATTATTTTGGTTATAAAATGTTGATCAAAATGTAGTAGGAAATAAGTCATCTGAAGATGTATTGTATAAAGAAATTCAAGGATAAGAGGCAGCCTCTCCAAAAACAACAACTCCAACAACAACAAAAAAATAAACACACACACACACACACACACACACACACACACACACACACACAACCACAGTGAATCGCACAGGGACTTTTAAAGTACTTCCTGTTGGGTTTGAATGGGTCCTGATTTGAATAAGCACACTATTTTGCTTTGGGTTTTCATTATCTTGTGACTGAAGACACTGCTGAGAATTCCATTAAATGTAAAAACACATTGTGTCTTAATTTTGTCCTCTAGGCTACATTTCATTAGACCAGCGTGTGTACATTTCAAAGCAGACTGTGCACACAAACAAACTTGGCAACACATCACGTGGGTCCATCATTTGCTGACATGGTTCTTAACTTTTTCTGTCTAACTTCTTTCATTTAGATTTATTTAATAGCTTATTACTTTACCATTTCTTTCATAATACAGGTTGCAGAAACATGACTGAAATGTTTTGAATCATATGCATGTACAATCACAAATATTCTCCTTAAATTTGCTCTACTTAATTTCTCAACAGTTATTTCATAATTTTAGTCATTTAAAAATGAGAAAAGATTCCTTTTGAGAGAGTTTTTCAAGCAAGCTGCTAATTATTCAATCAAGACTTATTGTCTTGGTTCCTTTCTCTTATCACATCCTTGGAATTAATTTTGTCTACCTTTGTCTGCTAAAAGGCTACTGGCATAAAGTTGAGACAGCAATATTTTATCTTAGGTCAAGTAGCAAAGCACACTCAAAATGAATTTATAAGTAATTACACAGTGCATTTTGGGGAAGGAAAATTATACATTCATTAAATAACAAATGCTCTATCTGTCTAAAAATGCCATAGCACATTACAAATTTCCAACCTTCTTAACATTTTTAAACACTTTATATGAATCATACATAAAGTGCTATGAAATTTATGTAATCTTATATTTACTGCAATAATAGCCAATTCAAAGTATTCCAAATCAGAATACACACGTGTATTCTTTCTATGTAGCCTCATGACCACTTTCAATGATCAAACCAAGATTTAATATCATTTTTAAAATGCTATTTGCTATTATTCACAGTTCTTGAATAAAAAGATACATTTAATTTCCTGAAATATAAATATTTATCTAAAAAAATCCAAGTACATAACCAATACACAAGATGTCTATCAGTATTTCATACACATAATTTTTCTTTCATTTATACTATTATAATAGGAAGTTGGACTTATTTCTGATATTTTTTTCAGTGTTAATTTTATGCTTTTATCGAAGTCATGTTTAAAATATGTTTTATTATTACAAATTTTTATGTAAAAATGCAAAATAGTGCTATTTAATTTTCTTTAAAAATACATTCAATGGCAAAATTTTCAAAAACAATCACTTTGGCATTTAATACCACTTCTGCCACTAGAAGACTTTGAAATACATCTGCTAAATGCCTTCCCTGAGTCTTTTCATTTTCTCTAGCCTTTATGATATACTTAGGCAAGTTTTCATTACTTTGGTTTCTAAGGATTTCACCAATTCACTGTCTATAATACTAATCCATAAAAATTAAATAATTTCAAGGCCTCTGAAATATATGTTTTGTTATGCTTCATTGAGCCTATAATACTTAGGTTAGCTTCTATAGGTTCATTGTGATATCAAGAACATATCTATTTGAATCATACATGTAAATAATATAATCTATAATAATAAAAATAGTGTAATGTGCTAATTGGACTAGACAGCCAAACAACCTTCTGGACGTCTTCCTGGATGAAGCCGGCTCTGTGAGGGCTGAGCTACTTGTATGAATTTTGTGCATCAGGCCTTTAGTGTATATATTGAAAGGTTCTCCCCCTCCCAAACTGGTGGGCAGAGTTTAACACGTGACCCCTTAAAGCTCTCCACCCCTTCCTAAACTGGTGGGCGGAGTTTAACACATGACCCCTTAAGGCTTTCCCCCCCTCCCAAACTGGTGGGTGGAGCTAACAACATGACTGGCACCTACCATAGGGACATCTCCAAGACAGGGAACCACCAATTAACATGGGCCATAGTGCCCTTGGGGCACATCCCTTCCTGTTCCACCCTGGGCCCAACCCCCTCCCTTTTCGTCCTTTAAGAAGGACCCCAAGCGAGACATATGCTGCTTTTTGGAGGTGGACCTCCATCAGCCAGGTTGGGTCCGATTTCCTGCCCCCTCTCCCCCCAATTCTGATCTTTACCTTGGTGATGGCTCCCGCCCATTACCGGGGAATAAACTCTTCTTTAAAACTCCCTTTTGTTATGTTTCCTGTTTCCTTTCAAACCTAACATATATAATGATAAATATATATATATATATATATATATATATATATATATTGTGTTTTAAATAAAAATAATGGAAAATATTTTAAAATTATGTATTTATCACTATAATTTTACAGAGTTTTGGGATATTCTTCAAATGGAAGACATCCTCCAGGGGTTTCCCTCAGAAAGGGTGGATGAAATAAGAGATATTGATTGTAGGAGGTCAGCCAGCATAGCAGGGCCATTATGAAAAAACTGTGACACAGTCAGTAACTTCCCGAAACTCAACAGCCACTGTTCTTCACATGGGGAATATATATTTAGTTGTCTTCATTGTTATTGTTCAGTTGGTTATTATTTATTTCAGAGGAGAGTAGAGGAAACTTCCCCCCAACACACACTCAAATTACCTAAAAAGGCTCAAATCTAGATTTCTAAAGAGACTTAATAAATCATTGACTCTACATATCCAGGTGATATAATCCAAATGGACCTTCACAAACCATTAATCTAATACTTGTTAAGGGTTGCTTGTGTGTATTAAAAAAAAAAATACTATCACGCTTGTTCATTTTCACCTTCCTGGTATAATATTTGTGAAATCATAATGCTGTCTTGAGGAAACTTGAGATTTGGCACTCAAATATATTTTCCATGTCAGACAAAATTGTCAGGCAGAAGATGGATGACCTAAATCTGAGCATTCTTGCTGCAGGAAAGCTTAGCGCCTACTTATTTCTATTCTTAGAGGAAGAAAAACTCCCCAAGCTAGCACAGATAGGAAATAGCGAAGACTGTGTCTGCTTTTGTTAATGACCAAACTTCTTATCCACCCAGTGTGCCCTGTTCCTGGCAGTATACTGACAGGGTCACCATCTCGCTCGGAATCTCAGAGAAAGAACAGGGCTGTTCACCTTGACTCACAGACCTTTCTCATCAGGTTTAGCTTCAGGGAATATCAGACCAAAAACGTTTCACACGTTGGCCATAAAGGTTTAGAGAATGAACTCTTTATTTTTCTGCCCTGTAGAGTTTACTTCATAAGACGGAAAAAATGTAAGATTCTGTGGAATAAACTCTGTGAGGGGAAAGCCACCATAGCAATCTTCTGACCTTGTTTTCTTTCATTCTCCCTAGCTATGTCTCTTTGTTTATTAAAATGGTAATTCCAACCTTGGTCCTTGTGTAATATTTAACCTGAGTATGGCATTCAGACAACTTTCTTAGTTCCATTGCTGATTAAATCCCAGTGACTATTAGTGCTGAGCAGCTAAGTTTCCGGACAAGGTTGAGACTGAGTCCCTGACTCTGCTAAGGGGTCTGTTACTCTGAGCCAGGACGGTTCTGTGTCTAGACGTGATCTTTTCCTGAAAGTTCCGACACAGCATTCTGTCTAGAAAAAGTGATGTCCGAAAAATATGGCAGCCCTTGAACCAGGAGGGCATAGGATCGTGTTTCTTGGTTTCAACTGCATACCTTTGCCTACTTACACAGAATGGCTGAGAGACTTCAAAAATCTTCAAGATCTTATATTGGAAAATGTAATACTAAGTACAAAACAGGAAGGCTTACTATAAATTTCACACCCTGCTCATTCAAATCCATTATGCTTATTTATCAAATTTAATTGCCTCTCTGAGATGCTAGCAAACTCACTCAAAACCACAAAGCCCTTTTATGGCAAAGAGAACAAAGGGGTCTCTACTTCCATGTCCCTGATTTTACCACAATAATGTCAATGCTATATATATTTTTTGGATAGTCATTCCTTGACATAACTTCTCTTATTTTGAGGCAACTATTAGAAGATAAGGCATACAATTATTTAATTTATGCTAACATTAGAAATAATTCAAATATATTGAACATTAGATATTACACTCTTAATTACTATAGTATTTTATTGATGGAAATATTAGCAAAGCAGAATCCTATTGGGCAAACTTCAGAGCTAACTAGTGAGATCAGATATCTTTTTAAGCAAAAAAAAAAAATTACAGGACTTTTGAATGAAGTTATTTGTAATAAGACCTGACCATGTATATTTCAATATATATTTTGATTTTTTTCCAAGTTAGTGACTCTGAGGTGATGTTCAATTTGCATTCCTGAGAAGAAATACTTTTGAGTAAGGCCAAGTTAAGTGGAAGAACAGCTAGTATAAAAAGTTTCATTTGACTCAGAAATATGACCAGCTGAAAGAGGAAAAAATCTAGCTTTAATCACATATTGAGCCAAAGACAAAAACACACAGATCTTAATTGCTTTGGTTCCCTAAGTTGCTGATTCTCATTTAAGTCCTTTTCTAACAATCAGGACTTCCACATGGAATCTTTTGGGGACTTTACAGGACAATCATTCTCATATTGTATATTTATACAGTTCTTCATCATGGAAAAATCAAAACATTTGTCTTCTAAATAGTTTATTCTGATTTTTAGCATAAACTCAAAAATATAGTTTTGGGAGGAGGGGAAATTATACTATAAAGTCATATAAAGTCCATTGTCATACAAAAGGACATAAAATAAAGTTTGCCATACATTTTTTTAAAGAATAGAGTTGTATGGGAGCAAGTGCATTCATATTGTTGGGCAATCATTACCAGTATTTGTATCCAGAAATTTTTCATCTTCCTCAACTGAGACCATGAACTCATTAAACACTAAATCCCCCTTTTCCTAGCACATTGCAATCACCACTCTACTTTGTCTTTATGAATTTGATTGTCCAGGAACCTCATGTAAGTATCAGAGTACAATATTTTTCCTTTTGTGATTGGCTTATTTCACCTAGTATCATGTCTTCTTGGTTCACTTATGTTGGAACATGTATCTTCCTGTTTAAGACTGAATATAATTATATATATATATATATATATATATATATATATATATATATATATATATATTCACACACACAAACACACACACACACACATTTTATCTGATTTTATCTGTCCAAGGACACTTAGGTTACTTCTATCTGTTTGTTGGCTATTGTGAATAATACTGATATGAACTTGCGTGTATTAATACCTCTTTGAGTCTTTACTTCAGGGTATATTCCCCAAAGTGGATTTTTTTGTATCATATGGCAATTCTATGCTTAATTATTTGAGAAATCACCATACTCTTGTTAACCTGCTATCAACCATCCCACCAGGAATGCATCAGGGTTCCAGTTTCTCCACGTCATTTCTAACACTTATTTTCTTTTCTTGTTGTTGTTTCTTGTGTGTGTCTATTTCTTTTTGTTTTTAAATAATAACCATCTTAATAGGCATAGCGTAGTATCTAACTATGATTCTGGTTTGCATTCCCCTAATGAATAATGATAGGCATCTTTTCATATGCTTATTAGTTATTTTTACCTCTTATCAGATAAAGATCTAGTCAAGTCTCTTGCCCATTTTTCAATCAGTGTGTTTGTTTTATTATTATTGGCTATACCTGTATTTAAGGAAATAAATACTTGAAATTAACAGTTTTACAAATAGAAAAGGAAGGTATTTCAACACCCAAAGTCTACCTTTAAATTTATTAAAAATGTCTCAAATATAATTCTAAAATGGTTGTTGTATGTTAAATTTATAGATGAACACAAATGTTTTATATAGTCATCATAATGTGCTAATTTTCAGTGATCAGATGAATATATAAATGATGTGACAATTTTGAAGAAATAGCTGGAAAAAGAAGCAGGACAGATGAATTCTAATCTAGCCTCTACTCCTAGCCAACTAGAGCAGTTTTAGATAATTTACTGGACATATTTACCTTTTAGCTAATTTCCTCTTTAGTTATTTATTTTTAAGAGGCTAATCTCTTACCATCCCTGTTCCTTCTCTCTGAAATTCATCAGTCTGATTAGACAAGGCAACAGACTGAGGAATGTCAGAAGGAAGGGGTGAGGCCACAAAAGAGATTAACCAAAAACGTATATGCATATGTGCATAGCCCATGGACACATATCATAGCGCAGTGAAGGCCTGGGGAGGGGGCAGAGTGGAGAGGTGGGGTTAGGTGGGAAACAAAGGGGACATCTGCCATACTTTCAACAAGAAAGATCCATTCAAAAAGAATATTTAACTGATAAAAATGGTACCTCTCCCATTGCATCATACGAACCCCATCTTTGTTTTATTTTTTAGACTTTTATGACAACCTTTCAGAAATGCTATACAAAGTCTTTGTTGTTCAGATATGTATTTGATATAAGCATCACACATAAAATTTTAACATGTGGAACTTGGAAGTTTTTTCATTATCATGAAAATCTTTTGAGTTTAAACAAATGTTTAAGTATTGAATTAATATTTTTTAAAATAACCAATAAGACTCCATTGCATACCTTGTTAGAGACACTGGTTGCAAGTCTGGAGGCAGCCATGTAGTTTATGTCAGAATCTTTGTGATTTTTAGCCTATAAGAAAAAAATATCACCCGGTCTCCTCAACCCTTTTGTTAATTAAATTGCTTCAGTTTCAACTCTTTTAAAAATGTTATTAAGACAATAAGCAGTCAATATGCTAATGCTTATTCAATATTTACCCTTAGAATCAGACATCCGAGAAATGCAAATTCTACTTGTATAATTTATATAGAAGACTTATTATTATTGTTCTTACCATCATTATCACTGCATTATTCTTCATTTGGAAAAATAGTTTTCACATTGTATAAATCAAAGTCTTAGGCTGAGACTCAAGATCAATCCCTTGCTTGTTATTGCTGTCAAATATTTGGAAAGCTATGCAATGGATTGAAGCTGGCTTGTTCATCCGTAAACTTACAAACTTCCAATGAATATTATATAAAATATTTAGATCCATGCAAAATCTGAACACATATTTTGGGAAGACTTTTATTTTTGCTGAAATAAGCATATCATGAAATAACATGACATATATAACCACTTTTTACTAATTCATTCACCCTTTAATGGTTTCCAAATCATTTATAATGGCCATATTCACGTTGGTGGTTATACAAATGAAAACAAAAAGAATAATCTGGTCAATGTCGTCTTCTTACCCAAAATGTAAGGCGACTCATATCCCAAGAAAAGAACAGAGGTGTGGACTTAAGCACGGATATTTCCCCCTCAACATAACTACCTGAGACGAGGTGCTGTCATGGCTCTCTTCGCAGCAGTATTTTCATTACAGATACCCAGTCAAGACAGCCACTACATCATCCTTTGCTTTCATCTTCCCGACTGAGCTTTGAGTAAGACAGAATTTGCTTTTCAACTCGGTTTTGCAGCTCAAAAAGTCTGCTGTAATTGCTACCTTAACACTCTGCTGGAATTCTTTATCAACTGTTAACTCAGAGGAGAAATAAAGGACCTCACGATTTTAGAAGTGCTTGATAAATACCAAAGAGTTAAAAAATGATTTCTGAATATGATGCCATTTTGAGAATGTTGCAATCGAAGTATATGCAGGATAGTGAAAGAAAATGAAGACAAAATTGGCTTTATTCGGGTCAGGCCTCACTGCATTTTAAATTACAAATGAGCAGTGATTGAAACGATGCCTTATATGTACCGCATGGACTTTGTGGGTCAGTTATTGCACTAAGAGGGTTCCATGTGTTAGTTTACTTAATACTCACTGGGAGCTTGGGGAGGAGCAAGTCAGATTAAATGACTTCCCGAACCAATAAATGATAACCATGTAACTAAAAAGGAATATGGTGTTTGTTCTAGAGAGAAATATCTTGCTAAGCTTTAGAAGCATTTCTATAATGATAATTCCAGAAAAGTTAAATGTAAGTAAATTTCTAGGACTTGAACATTTCTATGCTGATTTTGAAATTGCATTTTAAATTTGCCCAAGTATGTCTTGAAAACCTGGCGGTTGTGTTATGTTTCAAAAAAGCATAAAACATTATCACCATCCTGCAGGACCAATAATTTACATAAAAATTCTAGATGATTTAAATATTATAAGTATGAGAGGAATTACATTACAAGGCTTGTATGAAAAGATCCATGTCATGTTCTCTGATTATATATTATCATACTAGAAGCCTGATGCATGAAATCTTGCAAAAGGAGGCCTTCCTTCTCCTGGCCGCCACCACTGGCTTCCCTCTGGCACTTGGGACTTGGGCTTTGCCTCTGGCTGCCAGCAGGTACCCAGGGCCCAAGGCTTCCCTTCCAGCCCTGACTTTCTCTGGAAGGTCATCCAGAAGGACGTCTGGTATAATTAGCATATTATACTTTTATTATTGAAGGTTATTTTTAGTGTCTCTCTCTCTAAAAAAAAAAAAAGTCATTAGAAGTTACTTCAATATATGCAAGCATATTAGCATAACCAATGGACACAGACACTGGGGAGGTGGGGGCTTGCCCGGGTGGAAATGGGGGTAGGGAGGAGAGTCAGCTGGAGAAAAAGGAGACATATGTAAAACTTTAGACAATAAATCAATTTTTTAAAAATTTAAAAAAGAAATTACTCCAAAGAACAGATGATTCCAAACAACAAAAGCAGGATAAAATAGCTAAATTAATGACATTGCTTTAACATGTAAATTCTTATGTAGACCAATATTGCTAGTTTATAAAAAATAATTTCAAATTTTCTTTTAATATTGCTAATGTATAAAATTATGTTTTGTGCAAATATAAGCTTCTGTACTAAAAAAAAGTACAGTTTTTCTTACAATGCAATGTGTTTATTTACTATACATTATCAGAATCACTGCCACCAATATCATGGGTAAGTTTTACTTTAAGAATGTGAGACATTCACACTCTCTAAAATCTATTTTAATAACTAACCTAGAAAATACACTTTAATCTGTCATATCTTGTGATAGACATCATTTTACTTCCAAAATTGTCAGGTCTTTTATATCTCCACTGAGTTAACAGTTAGTGAAGAATCCCAGCAGAGTGTTAAGGTAGCAATTAGAGTAGAATTTTTGAGCTGCAGAGCTGAGTTGATTTTATCTATAGCATTTATTAGATCAAAGCAGATAGATTCATTGGAGATCATATGAAATTTTAAAGTTAGAAAGTTAAGAAATCAACATTTTACCAGATTATTAAAAAAATTATGCTATTGAATATAATTCTTAGTGCAAGATTACAGAATGTCAATATAGTTAACTATAAAACTAAATCTAATGCTTTAAAAATTTAATGGCTAAAAATTAAATGTGTTTAAAGATTTTGAATAATAAAGTAATTCAATAATCACATTGTATTGATATGAAGAATCAATATTTTTTTAAAACAGAGTGAGTTTTGGACAGACTTCTAAGAGTTCATGTTTTAGGATGAATAATTTTCCTGATATCCTAAAAAATATATATACTAATCAACAAGAATACAATATCCTTTACTTGAATTGGGAAACTGCTCCCCTCAGTCTGGCGACAAGCATCTCAGCCCCCAAATATGAATGGAATCCTTTCAAAATCCCTCTCAGGGAAGGGATGGAACTCAAAAGTACCTCACACATAGAACCAGAGACAAAGAAGCATCAAACAGATTGTCTAACCTATGAGGGAAAGTGGGGGGTGAGGGGTAAGAGGTCAACCAAAGGACTTGTATGCATGCGTATGAGCATAACCAATGGACACTGACAGTAGTGGGGTGAGGGCATGTGCTGGGGGTTGGGAGTGGCTGGGGAAAGGTCAATGGGGTGAAAAGGAGACTCTTATAATACTTTAAACAATAAAGAATTTAAATTAAAAAAAAAACATTATGTAAGCCATTTAAAAATATTTCACAAAAAACATTGCAAAGTGATAGGAAATAAATATTGACATTTTCAGATGAACTTATGGTTTTGAGAATAGAAAGGTGAGCACTGTTCAAAATAGAATGGGAAATTTAGAAAATTATAATCTATACTAGTGGCCTGGTGCATGAAATTCATGCACATTAAAAGGGAATTAATTAGAGGAAATATTTTAATATTGCAGGTATCTGGCTCCCTCCTTTCCCCTCGGCAGAGTCTGAGTTGGCGCCCATGGAGATGGAGCATCAAGTCTCACCAGCACCCCGAGACCCAGAGTCAAGTCTCTACCCACCCATGCACACCTCACTGATTATGTAGCCCCACCCATCCACATGTGCCTCAAAATCGTGTGAGGACCCAGGCCTGCTGGCACCCTCAGGGTGGCATCATCAAGCCCCCACTGGCACTATGTGGGATTCTCCTGAGTCCTGGAGTCCTTCCCTATGGGGCCAGCACTGTGCAGACTCCCCTGATGCACCTCCTGGTCAAGTCTCTTCTAGCACCCACAGGGACTCAGTGTCCCATCCCCACTCACCTGTGCATGCCTCACGTGCAAGCAACCCCACCCACCTGTGCGTGCCTGCCACACACGCAGCCTCCTTGTATAGATCAGTATGGCATGAGGGCATCGTGATAGTGTAGGATTATTCAGAAGAGAATTGGAGGACTTGAAAATTCATGAGAAACTTCAGTTTTTAGCTAAGCAGAATAGACATAAAAATGTATTTATTAGGTATAATGAATGAGATACAACTTGGTTGAGATTTTATTTTATTGGTATTTAAACAAACATATCAGACACCATTTGGACATAAAATTTTATTGTTTATTCAACTGAGCTTAAAATAGTCAATGAGTGTATTATTCCCAAGTTTGGCACAGGACAGTTGTAGTTACAAATGTTCTTATGGCCTGGCTGGTGCTGCTCAGTGGTTGAGCATTGACCCATGGACCAAGATGTCACCTATTTGATTTCTGGTTGAAGCACATGCCCAGGTTGCAGTCTCTATCCCCGGAGTGGATATGCAAGATGCAACCATTCAAAGATGTTTCTTTTTTTAAAATATATATATTTGATTGATTTTTTACAGAGAGGAAGGGAGAGGGAGAGTTAGAAATACCAATGAGAGAGAAACATCGATTATCTGCCTCCTGAATACCCCCCACTGGGAATATGCCCACAACCAAGGTACATGCCCTTGACCAGATTCAAACCTGGGACCCTTTAGTTCAAAGGCCAATGCTTTATCCACTGAGCCAAACTGGTTAGGGCGATGATGTTTCTTTCTCATCAATGTTTCTTTATTCATATGCCTTCCTCTCTCTCTCTAAAGATCAATAAATACATATTAAAAACACACACACAGCCGAAACCAGTTTGGCTTAGTGGATAGAGCGTCAGCCTGTGGACTGAAAGGTCCCAGGTTCGATTCTGGTCAAGAGCACATACGTTGGTTGTGGGCACATGCCTGGTGGGGAGTGTGCAAGAGGCAGCTGGTCGATGTATCTCTCTCTTTGATGTTTCTAATTCTCTATCCCTCTCAATTCATCTCTGTGTAAAATAAATAAAATATATTTTAAAATCACACACACACACACACACACACACACACACACACACACACACACACACAAATATTCTTATGGATCAATAAGAAGGGAGGTTACACTATGACATTGCCCATAATTTGAGCATGCCACTTTCTAAAATTTTATAGTGCAACTATCTCCAGTATCCAGTATTTATGCAATAGAAAAATCAACTAGCAGCCATTGAAGCTGTCATGGTTTTTATATTTGCTTGTGTTTGTTTTTTTGTGGAAAATAACATTAACATGACTGAACAATTAGGATAACAGTTATACTGGAAAGAAACTATTACTTCCCTACCTATTGAACTATGTATATTTGCCATTGTAAGGTGTAACAGACATTTTTAAAAATTATCCAGAAAACCTGTTACCTTATTGCAAAAGTGAAAATGTAAAGAACACATACATATTTGGTTTCAGCAACTTCAAAATTATTTTAGTATACTTTCCATGTCAAACTCCTAATAGCTTATAAACTATGACTAATAAATTATGCTGGTGCCACAGAAATTATACCCAGGCTCTCCAAAATGTTATTATTCTAAAGTTTTTGTCATTAAAGTGTCAAAAATAATTGTATTTCCACTAATCCTATATAGTAAAAGCCTAATATGCTAAGTGTATGGCTGTCTGGTTGTCTGTTCAACCAATCAAAGCATAATATGCTAATATTTTTCTAAGGCTACTCAATTGCTCACTATGATGTGCATTGACCACCAGGGTACAGATGCTCCAACCAGTAATCAAACAAGTTTATCAAGCTAGTAATACTCCACCTCTTCTATTTTCATTTGAAAATTATCAAGAGACTGTGTCATGTTGATGTGACTTCAAATTACATTTGGTCCTAACCCTTTTTGGCTCAGTGGATAGAGCGTAGGCATGCAGACTGAAAGGTCCCAGGTTCGATTCCAGTCAAACATATGTTCCTTGGTTGTGGGAACATCCCCAGTAGGAGGTGTGTAGGAGGCAGCTGATCGATGTTTCTCTCTCATTGATGTTTCTATCTCTCTCCCTTCCTCTCTGTAATAAAATGAATAAAATATATTTAAAAAATAAAAAATATTACATTTGAACAACCTTCAAGGTTACATTTACCAATAATGCTTTGGCTCTACTTCTAAAAAAGAGAAGTTGTACTCAAAAGAAATACTTTAATATGGCTAGAGCCATTATTAACTATATAACACTAATATGAGTTTTTAATGCATAGTTTTAACATTTTTTTAAGTAGTACGTGATGATCACAGAAAATAAAAGTGAATGGACTTAAAGCAGTAGGTGGGATGCACAGTAGTAGAATACACTTTACTTAATACATATATTTTTCCTTCCATATCGGGTAATTAAATAAAACAAGAGATATGATGGATTTTCAAACTTGTAAGGAAGCCTATGTCAGTGATCCAGTGATCATATGTAAATAAAATTTGGTTATCAAGGGGCTTTTATAACTAGTACAACATAAAAACTTACATTTTATAATTGCATAATTTGGAACATTTTTCTGCTAACATTGATAATTAGCTGTACATATTTAATTTAGATGTATAATATTTAAATTTTAGTGTTTTGTGTGATAATATTATTTTATATAAAAAGTTCATTCATGAGACCATTGTTGTGCCCAGATTTCGTGATCCCCAAGGACCACCAGGGAACCAAATCCAATGCAATTAGCAAGAGAGTTTCTTCCATGCTAGCAAGAGTGTCTCTTCCATGCTAGCATGGGCTCCATTCCACTCACGCCAACAGCATGGTGGAAAAAGAGGCTGAACCTTGACAAGTCTGGTGATTTATAAGGGTGGTTATGTCACTGCTTCGGCTGACCCTAATTGGTTGGGTGAGGGCTAGGGTCGTTAGCTCCGCCCTATTCTGCCCTGCCCCACAATAGTCAGGAGTTAGCCTCGCCCTGCCCTCTCAACCATAACATTCAACACATTAAACTAGTAGGAAAATCTCTGTAATGTTTGATTATCTGTTATCAGATTTTAACCTTGATAATAATAGCTGCCATTTATTAAGTTTCCTGTGTATGTGGAACCCTTCTTAAAACCCTGTACAAGAATATTTTATTTAAATCCCTCAACTTGATACGGTGAATCAAGTGATTATTCCCATTGTACAGGGGAGTGAAATAAAGAATAATTAAGTTAAGTCACTGACCCCGGATAAATATTAGGGCCATGGTCCCAGAAATAATGTGGCTATACATATTCATGTGACTGCTGGTGAAACAGTGAATTGTGAGACCTTCACAGAGAGTGGCATAGAGAGGAGGATTATTCTCAGGTTTGAGTAGGGAGTCATGGAAAGATGGCATTCGATGTAAGACTAGTGTTTTAGAAAATTATAGCCATGGCGAAGAATTTATCAGAGAAAGAGAGACACTAATGGATGCGATGGTAGGTAAAAATAGACTGCCCAGATGAGAATAGACAGAGTCCATTTATTCAGAGCTTCATATAGCAAGGGAATCAGCCACCATCGCTTGCATTTGGCAGAGACTCAAAGGCAAGCAGAGGGATGGGAAAGCTTTATAGTAACAACAAGGGAAGGTTTCAGATGAGCTCCGATTATAAGTTATTGGCATTAGAAAGCTGGCGGAGGGCAAATGTGAAATAGGACATCCTGGTGCTTAATTTAGGGAGCATTGGGCTTTTCGATGATTGATTAGTCCTGAGTTGAAAGCAAGGAGAAAAATAAGGAAGATGACAGACTGACAAATTCTTGACCCTTCCATCTTGGTTGCTACAAAGGCTGTGTATTCAAAGGTGGTGGGGTCAGTGGTCAATTTTCATATATGGTTTAATCATTGTCCATTTGTATATTCAGTGCACCAGGCTCTCCTTTTAGCTATTCATGTGTGAGATGTTTACCAATTAAGGGAATGTGAGAGATCCAGATCTTATTTGCTTGGGACGTGTTCAGTTGTCTCCATAGTAACTGTATCAGTAGATCTCCTTGAGGCTTCTGTTAGTGTATTATCATGGTAATTATCTGATAGACTCAGCTACACAGAAGCATTTAAAGCTATGGACTGAATTTTGAACCCCTCTCACAAATTCACATGTTAAAACCCTGGTCCCCAATGTGCTGGTATTTGGAGGAGACCTTTGAGAGGTAATTTGGTCTTGAGGGTGGAGTTCTCATGAGGGTAACAGGTAACAAGAGGTTTTTTTTGTTTGTTTGTTTGTTTGTATTTTTCATTGTTTATAGTATTGCATACTGTTTGTCTTCTTTTTCCCAGAACACCCCTTCCCTGGACACTCCTACCCCCCAGGATAAGCATCCACCATCCCAGTATCCTTGCCCATTGGTTATGCTAATATGCATTATTATGCATGCATACAGGTCCTTTGGTTGATATCTTATCCCAGCATCCCCCCACCCCTGACTTCCCTCTGAGGTTGAATGGTCTGTTTGGTGTGTTTTGTTTTGGTTTGCCATTGGATCTATTTTTGTTCATCAGTTTATTTGTTCATAATATTCCACAAATGAGTGATATCTATCTTTCTCTGACTGGCTTATTTCACTTAGCATAATGCTCCCCAGGTCCATCCATGCTGTTGCAAATGGTAGGGGTTCCTTCTCTTTTATAGTAATGTAGTATTCCATTGTGTAGAACAGAAAAAAACACTGTTTTTTAATACGTTCATCTACTGATGGGTCACTTAAGCTGTTCCCAAATATTAGCTATTATAAATTGTGCTGCTATGAGCATAGGGATATATATATGTGTGTGTGTGTGTGTGTGTGTGTGTGTGTGTGTGTGTGTGTTTCTGATTTATTGGGATATATTCCTAGAAGTGGGTTAACTGGGTCAAATGGAAGTTCCATTTTTAATTTTTTGAGGAAACTCAGTACTGTTTTCCACAATGGCTGCACCAGTCTGCATTCCCACCAGCAATGCATGAGGGTTCTTTTTTCTCCACATCCTCTCCAGCACTTGTTGTTTGTTGATTTGTTGATGATAGCCATTCTGACAGGTGTGAGGTGGTACTTCATTGTTGTTTTGATTTGCATCTCTTGGATGATTAGTGACTTTGAGCATGTTTGCATATGTCACTTGGCCTTCTGTATGTCCTCTTTTGAAAAGTGTCTATATAGGTCCTTTGCCCATTTTTTTTTTTGATTGGATTGTTTATCTTCCTTTTGTTAAGTTGTTTGAGTTCCCTATAAACCATAAAAATCTTAGAAGACTCCACAGGCAGCAATATATCAGACATATATTGTAGCAATATCTTTACTGATACAGCTCCTAGGGCAACAAAAATTAAGGAGATAATTAACAAATGGGACTACATCAAAATAAAAAGCTTCTGCACCGCATAGGAAACCATCAAGAAAACAACAAGAAGGTCACTGCATGGGAGAACATGTTTGCCAATGCTATTTCATATAAGGGCTTAATCTCCAAAATTTATAGGTAACAAGAGTTCTTGTAAGAAGACAGAGGAGATAGATGATCTCTCTCTCTGGCATGTGAGAATACAGCAGGAAGGACCATATACAATCCAGGAGAAAGCTTTCATCAGATATTGAATCTGCTGATATCTTGACCTAGGACCCAGCCTCTATAACTCTGAGAAATAAATGTTTACTCTTTTACTCACCCACTCTCTGATATTTTTTGCTATAGCAGTCAAAACTAAGATAAAGCCTGTTGTCCAATCCAGGTCAGGATAACAAGTCCCATAGGCAGTGGTGGTCAGTTGTAACTTTTTATTTAAGGTAATGTATGGTCTACTCTACTTTGCCTCCATCATCACTGTACTTCCAAGTACAACAGGACATATTAGCAATGGCACGATACCACCAGGACTAACCAACAAAAAATATAGATTAGCAGGATTAACTATCACTGCCCATGCCAATTAGTTGAAACCAATGTGTATTGCATGTAGCCCAGAGTTGGTATTTATATAATCTGCCAGAGTTAGTAATGCTTTTTACAGTCCTTTTTATGTGTATGATTCCTTCCATTGGGAGCACTGCTTTTATTGTTCACATAAACATCAAGTAAATGATTTCCCCACCTATAGTGCTTGAATAATGAATGGAAGTATCAATCTAGAAACTGAAATCTGAGCCCGAATTTCAACTTTGATGATTTATAGAATTAGGGTTGCTGCGTACAGACAATTTTTGAATTGATATTCCTAAAAGGCATTACTGTTAGTTTGAGGCAAATAAGAAAAAAAGAGTAGTATATGAAAGAAACACATGGGAACCCAGGGGGGAAAATTGTTGATAACAGTTGGTCAGATCCAATGCCTTAGATAAACTGGGCTGCATATTTGGGTCTCTATTAATTTATTTCAATAGGCAAGACATCAATTCCCTTTCCTACAAAGTTTGTTGAATTAAAATTATACATTATCTATTGTCTGCTCAATAAATTATAGCAATTGTGTTTTTTTAATAGGGGGTGATAAAGACGCTAGTAAAGTGACAAGTTAACTTTTTAAAAAATATATATTTTATTGATTTTTACACAGAGGAAGAGAGAGGGAAAGAGAGTTAGAAACATCGATGACAAAGAATCATCGATCAGCTGCCTCTCGCACACCTTCTACCGGGATGAGCCTGCAACCAAGGTTCATGCCCTTCACTGGAATTGAACCGGGGACCTTTTAGTCTGTAGGCCGACGCTCTATCCACTGAACCAAACCAGTTTCGGCGACAAGTTAACTTTTTAAGGGCATCTGTCTATGTAAGTGCCAGTGAAAAATGCCATGGGCTGTAATTATATATTGTCATATCCAATGAATCTAAATTTCCCAAAGTGTTTTATGTTGCAGGTCTAGTGACAAATGATGTATCTACCAGTCAGTTCAGATCGAATATTTGAGATAAACTAAGAATATAATTAGAGTATCTTCTGATGTAAAAATTATAATAAAGATGAAATAAATCCGGAAAAAAGGGTTACTTTTTAAATGAGTTGGTGACAAGCAGGGCTTTATAGAAAATGATAAACGAACATATAAAAATAATACCACACAATTAGACAGGGGTTTTGTTTCAATGTCTTGGAGTGGATCTTTTTACTATTCTGCATTTTAGCTGCATATTTCTAAAGATTGGCTGTTTCTAGAAAACCTCTGAGAATCCTCAGTTTGAAGCCCTGTGTTACAGTAAGCTTCCAATTGTACCTTTTACTTTGAAATGTGAAACCATACTGCTTTTTAGATTCCTAGGAGTGCCACTGTAGTATTTCCTCCTAACAGTTCTTAATAAGATGCTTTCTAATGGTGTTTAAAAGTAGTTTTTAGTCTCTTTTTTTTCAATATGTGAAATATCATGATTGAAGATCATGAGAAAGCAGAATAGTAAGATGTTGTGGGAAAACAATCTTGAGTTATTGATGAGACTGGGTGCAGTCCATGAGTCTCTGTCAATATTTTGCCACACTCACAAGTATGTCCAGCAGGAGAGAGTCTAGTATCAGAGGTGAAATCACTAACTACATGTGCTTTCCAATTATCAGTTCACAGAGGGATAATGAATAGGTGTACCTGAAGGAGTAGACTCTATAAATATAAGGGCCAGGGTGATATAATTGTACAGGAAAGTTCAAGATTTTCTAAAATCTTGTAAATTTCTTTTTCTTTTCTTTTTAAAAAAATATATATTTTATTGATTTTTTACAGAGATGAAGAGAGAGGGATAGAGAGTTAGAAACATCGATGAGAGAGAATCATCCATCAGCTGCCTCTTGCACGCCCCCCACTGGGGATGTGCCCACAACCAAGGTACATGCCTTGACCAGAATCGAACCTGGGACCCTTCAGTCTGCAGGCTGATGCTCTATCCACTGAGCCAAACCGGTTTCAGCAAATCTTGTCAATTTCTATACTTAGATACCATTGACTATTTCAGCCTTTCCAGAGGATGTGAGTGATAAGTGAGATATAGTCCGTTTGTGAGTACTAAGCAGTGTAGGTTTTAGAGTTTAGTAAAGGTACCTGTGTACAGAGTTCTTTTATAATGGTTTCTTTAAAGTGAGTGACTCAGTCACTTGACATAAAGGATGGAATGCTCCAGTTTTGAAAATACAAAATCAAGCAGTTTTTTTTTAAACAACGCTGAAAACCAAACCTTTTCAGAAAAACAAATGTTTCTGCCCAAGGTAAAAAGATATATAATAGTTAAAACAAATTCATATTCCATAGATGGTGTAAGCTGGACAAATTGCATCTGATGACGTTCAAATGCCCATCACGACTTTGGTTTCTGGCCATGTACCACTTTTATTTTATTTTTTTCAGAATTATGTGTTTGAGATATCTCACATAACTTAAATAAATATAGTTGTCTTTTTCATGTTTTCCCATTTTGTTGATTTACAACTAACGAAGTAGCCTATTACATGATATGTAGAAATTTAGCTAACGTCCATTTGGCATAATTTGGTGCCAATTAAGCAGCAATCTAGGGTGCATCAGAGATGAATTAAATGAAGAGTTCAACCAGAGTTTTTTCCACTCCTCCTTTTTTAAATCAGTGGCTAAACATGATTATTTTATAATGTTCTCTTCAAAGCACTGCAGACTTTTATGCTTGAAGTAATTTATTATGACTTCAGATAGCTATTGATTAATTTGTTTAATGATTTATGCCATGTAGACTGATTTTTATTTCAGATATAGAACTGTATAATATTAGTAATAGCACATGCTTTTTAAAATTAACTGCTAGTTTTAGTATTGAGGCATGACCAATCAAAAAGTAATACCAGGTCAGTGTTCTCATGAAAATCTATAATAAACCTAAGCAAGATGAACTTGCCTAAGTGAGTAAGACAATATTGAGTAACCTATTCTTCTGGTCAGGCCCAGAGAGTGGCAAGATTCAGGGTGTTACTGTGAAGAATAGCAATTGAGAGAGAAAGGACAATAAATTATGATAAAAGGTTAATCTACAGGCTTAAAAGTTGTGCTTCCTCAGTTAGTGGTAATGTATGTAGTGTATGAGAACCATGAGCTCAAGTGGAATGCCTAGAGCTAATTCAGTAAGAGCATCACTATGTTTTGTGGTGAGAGCTATGGCCCTAATACAAGGGAGATAGGCCTTTAAAACCTGATCAAGGATGAAGCTATAGTGTGCAATGAGTTCTTATATTTCTTCTGAAGTTGAGTTAAAATTCCAAAAGTCTAGGTCACTGATATGTAAGAGCTGTTTGTAGTAAGGTGTCTAGGTAAAAAGGCTGTTGAAGAATTTCCTTCAGGTTCTGAATGGCCTATTTTAGTTTAGGCTACCAAAAGAGAGAGTCTTTTAATATGTAAATTTAATCAGTTAATTGAAGAGGATTTGGAATCTAAAAAACAAAACAAAACAAAATGACAGTCCTGTCAACAATATCCAGTTAAAACTAGAACTGTGGTGAATATGCCCACCCCTCCCCAAACATATTTTGGAACCTAATTGGCTAGGTAATGATATTAAGAGGTGGGACTTTTGGAAAGTGATTAGGTCATTAGTGTGGAACTCTTATGAATGGGGTTAGTGCTCTCATATTAGAGGCATGAAAAAGTTCCTTTGCCACATCCACAATGTGAGATTACAGTGAAAAGAAAGCCACCTATGAACTGGAAAGCCAGACACAGAACCTGACCAGAGAAGCATTCAGATCTTGTATCTCCAGCCTCTGTCCAGTGAAAAATAAAGTTCTGCTGTGTATAAGCCACCCAGTATTTGGCATTTTGTTATAGCACCCTGAGTGAACTGGATACCTGGAAAATTTTCCAATTGTCATTTTGTGAGGGATCTAACGTAAGTTGTAGAATCTTTAGTCTATCAGGAGAGACCATTTTCCCATCTCTAGGTAAGGACATGTGCTAACTTATGGACATCAGGTTTTTGTGGTTGTTAGATTTTTTTTAAAAAAACGTTTTGTTTTCTATTTCCTAGATGTGTGGGTAAAGTGTGCTGGAAATTGTACTGAGTAGAGTCTGTTTTGCTCTCGAAAGAGGGAGAATGATAAATGACCCCCATTTTTGACCCCGATTCCTATTTGTATCTCTGAACTCTGAGCAGAGCCTCTGTGCTCTCTCCTCTGCTTCAATCAGTTCCACTAGATTGCTACTTTCTTAGCTGGGTTTATCTGCTTACTCCACCCTCTTTATATCACGAAGGTGCTTGAAATCGCCAACTCATTGGTGATTCACTTTATCATCCTGTTCAGGGAATAAAGGTACTTCTTACTTTTCAATAGAAGTGAAAAGTAATTCATTGTACATCCAATCTTATTTCCATTCTTATTACCAAGGAAACTTCTTAATTATTAGCTATCTTTTTAAATTATTAGCATTTGGCTATAATAAGGGATGTGCTTATCTTACTCTCCTTCTAAAGCGGGGCCAAAAATTCAGAGGACAGAAGAAAATTCTTTTGCTCACTCTTCTCAAAGGAGTACACTTTTGGACCACAGAAGTAAAGGGCTTCATGAATACAAATGATAAATTAAGTTTTAAAATGAACGTCAATGAGTACTATGCTTAAGATAGTCACTGTAATAAGTTTGTTTATTGCAGAGTTACCCCATTCTGCATTCAGCTACTTTCACTCAAGAATCAGGGATTAAAACATGTACAACATGCCAATATTCAAGTGAAATGAGGCTTTAGCCTTTGCTATGCTGTTATAGTCTTTCTTTGAAAATAAAAGAAAAGAAAGGTTTCTTGACAATTATGAAGTTTCTACATTAATTTTGAACCTATATTTGATCTCTTAGCATAGAATACCCAGATTATATAAGAAAAGAAAACGTCAGTGTGGTTGTAGCATTCAAGAAATGAATTGTAAGTAGCCACCTACCACGGAGACCATCTTATAAGCTTCTATGCACACTGAGCACCTCACTCTGACAGGTTTATCGCAGTGGCCTTGTTGTTAAACTATGGTACACATTTGTTAAGAATAAAACATTCACAGAGGTTAATATTAGCAAGTAGTGAAATGGTCAAACTACCTCTAATAAACCATAGAGATTCTGCAGAATTTTATATAAATTTCTGTAAGTATTAGATATATTTAAGATGAGGCTTCTAAAATGTATAAAAATTCTCTAAACATTGAGCTGTGTTCAGATGCATCCACGAAAGCAAACAACGAGGAACACGCAAACAAGAGAAAGTTTGGGCCTGGAGAAATTAAAACCCAATACAGCAATCATCCTTTAATCCATTGTAAAAAGGAAAGATGACCTGGTTTGTAGAGCATCCTCTCCTTCTCTCATTCTGTGAGTCCTAAATTCGCTTTGCTTTTCCCCCTTGAATTTAACCGTTTTTGTTCAAAAGAGGGCAGTGTGTCTTCAGAAATGTACAGAAAATTATAAAAAGAGATCTGCATATGTTTTGGAATTTCAATCTCTGGGGAACATTGAGTGGAAATACGTTTAAATATAATGACGATTATAAGAACAAGCTGTTTAATTTAAGGACCTTTACAAAGTGAACATTATCTTTACTTAATTTGTTTTAACATCATGTTAACTTATGTACTTGAGATTGTAACACAGATGACTGGTTTTTTTTACAATGGTCAAAGATTAAATCCTTTTCTAAGTAACAGGATTCTCAGTGTAAAATATACTTAAAAGTATTTTCAGACTTTAATGTGTTTTAGCATATATTTGTGTAATTTTAAACTATAGTGTTGGTCAATTTACACAGTGCCTTTCCTTATTATCACTCCTTTTCCAATTTAAAAAGTAAAATTTAACCAAAAGTATTGCTTCTGAAAGCATTATTAACTCTTCTGAAAGATTATATGTAATGAAATAAAGGAATCTGAATTATAGTGAATCAGGCAACATTCCCAAATTGTGACCTGCAATGGTTTAGTGCAAATCACATTGTTAGACCTACCACTGGGTAACACATGAGGGAAGGTGCCTCGTTATATTGAAAGTTGGGTTATTTTGAAAAGGTTTTATCTGGTTAAAATATTGTAGTGAGTGAAAATGTCTAGAATTACAAAATTTACAAGCCATATAATTCAGTGGAAGAAAGCCCAGAATTGGCCATGTTGTGACCTTAAACTCTTATACCTCTACCTTCATGTACAGTGTAGCATTTTCTTATGGGGCATATTTTTCATAAAATATGTAGATAATGTCTATATGCAGCTCAAAAAGCAACAATAACATGATTACTAGTGTGTTCACCATCCAATTTAAGAAGCAGAAGGTCACGCCTGAAACGCCCTGTCTTGATTGCATCATCATCTCTCCCACCTTCCCTTTCCCAGGACGGTTGTTGGATTGGCAGTGCTAATCACACTGTTTCATCTCATTAGAGCTCACATTGTGTCCCTAAATCATATCTTGTTTAATTGTCTATGTTAGAAATTCATATAGTGGTTTTTTTTTTCTGGCATCATTGCAACAATACAAAATCATTGCGGAAGGATGTTAAATAGAGGGGTGAGAGGAGGTTATCCTTGTCTTCGACCTAATCACCACAGAAGAGCGTTCAATGCTTCAGCATTCAGTATGATATTTACTGGTGGTTTTGGAAGATGCCTTGTTTATGATTTACAGATTTCCGTGACTAAACTGAAGCAGTTTTATATTTTTTAAATCATAAATGAGTGTTGGAATGTATCTTTTTTTTGCATTCCTTAAGATAGCCATGTGGCTTTTACTTATTGTTTATCATATTGATTAAATAATTGTGTAACGCATTAAACATTTTATTCCTAAAATTCCCAATCTGGTCATAACCAATTCTCATTTTATCCACCTAAGATAACATTTTTGTATCAATGGTCTTAAATAAAAGAGACCTTGAATGTTATTTACTCAAACAGTCTTTAACTATTACTTTAAATCTTTATTGCTGAGAGTATTACAGACTTCCTTCCCCTTTTCCCTCTTCTCCCCCACCACCCAGTTCCCACCCTACCCCATCCTTTACCACCTCATTGTCTGTGTTCATGGGCTATGCATAAATGTATGTAAATTCTTTAATTTAATTTTTCTGTTTCTATGCCTCTGGTCCTATTTTATTCATCAATTTATTGTGATCATTAGATTCTACATATAATTGAAATTACATATTTGTCTTTCACTGACAGGCTTATTTCACTTAGCATAATCATCTCCTGGTCTCTTCACCCTGTTGCAAAGGGTAACAGATCCTTCTTTTTTTTTTTTTAGCTGTGTAGTATCCCATTGATAACAGTTTTAAATCAGTATTACAAAATTAACTGAAGTTTTCCCTCCTTGTTTTCTTTCTAGTGGTGTTTTGCATAATTTTCAACTTTCTAGAAATGAAATATTAGGTAAAATGTCTCTGTTAAACAATGTTTCCTATTTTTTTCAGTTCTCTCTCTACCTGAAAGTATTCATTTGAAGTGATCACTTATTATTTGTCTTATTTTTTATTTAAATATCATACACGCACAGCCCTATGTCTCTGTCTATCAGCCCAGACTGAATCTTGGAGAATTCCATCTGATCTGAAAACTCAGATTTATTCGCAGCTCAAGAAATTTTCTCATACTTTTTCTCTTCTCCTCAATCTCTTTTATTTCCTACTCTGAGGACCCAATTTTTTAGGTAAGTTCTTCTGGATGGCTCAAAGACTATTTTGTTTTTCCTCATGATTTGTATGTCTATATTTTTTGCTCTGTGTTTGTGTGATATCTTGCATTTATATTTCGCAAGCTTATAATGTGGGTTACAAGATCAGATACCTTTTCTTTAATTCATCTGCTGAATATTTAATCCACATTTTGATGTTAGCTTTGGGGCACCAGGGGTTATCCATCTCCTTCAGTAATTCCGTTTTATTTTTCATGAATTGTAGATATTCTGTACTGACACATTTAAGTTGCTGTTTTTCTTTGTATTCATACTGAGATCCTACACATAAAGAACTATTTTCCTCTGTTCATAAATAGACCTCTGGTTGAATTGTTGATGTAGCTAAACTTTAGGAATAATGAAGATGACAGAACCAGAAAGAATTTGCAACCTCTCTCTCCAGGGTTCTGCTGAATAGAATCACACAAGCTGTCTGTCTCCTGTTGGGGAAATTCACTGAAGCTTTCAAAGCACATACTCAGCTCTCCTATAGCCTTCTAAGACCTTCCTATGGGATTTGAAGTTGTTCTCCAAACACTTTGCTACTGGCTTGTACATGCTCAGGATAATAAACTGTAAAATGACTTTAAATTCTCTCCTGGAGACATTTGTTTGTATTCCAAGATTCATAGGACCAAAGGGCCTTCTACTCCCTCCACAGAGAGGGTTTCTTTAAATGTCTTTCTTCTTTTCTCTTTGAAAGTGAAGAGAGGCCAATGTTCCAGATACCCTAGATCTTATAATTTCAAGTTCCCACCACTGTGGTCCAAACTCCACTGCATGCACAGGTGAAGAGTGTACCCTCATTGCTTCGCCTTATGATGAATTCAGGCACAAGGAACCCATGAATCATACATATGTGTACTTGAATTCACCCATCAGTCTCTATGCCTTGGAGACATCCCAATGACATTTACCCTGAAACATGTGTCAGCCCTTTCATTTCTTTTGTATTTTAACTCACTTCTCCCTCTGCTGACCCATGGAGAGTCTTCTGATATTACACCAATTAGCAAGATACATAAATTGTGGCAACTGTGAATATATCCATTGTCAATAATCACAATAACTTTAACAACTTCTATATAAAACAAAATATATAAGATAGGTGAGATGATTTTATGGGTTGTTTTCAACTCTTCCATGCTAGCTTGGCAAATCCAATTAGCTGCTGATACACAATTTTCCAAAACATATTTTGGAGACTTATAAAAAATAGATAATAATGTTCTTTTCCCAAACAAATTCTGCCTGGCCACAGTGGCTTAGTGGTTGAGCTTCAACCTATGATTCAGGAGGTCACCAATCAATGATTCTCTCCATTTATGTTTCTCTCTCTCCCTCTACTTCGTCTTTGAAATCAATAAATAAATATATTTAAAACAGACAAAAAAATAACAACAAATCCTAATCTACCAAATTAAAGACCATGTGTGATGGAATACACAACATTTTATTTACAAGCACCTGTTTATTATTTGCTATAGAATAAATGTTTATGCATATGTTAAAAGCAAAGGTGATAGTATTTTGATATGGGAACTTTGGGAGGTGATTAGGAAGAGCCCTCATGAATGGGATGTGTCATTATCAGAGACATCTCAGAGAAATTCCTTTCATTTTCTGCCATATAGCAACACAGCAAGAAGATGGACATCTGTGAACCTAGAAGAGGACCCTTAGTGAATACAGAATCTGCCCTTGATCTTGGACTGCCAGGCTCCAGAATGGTGAGAAATGAATTTCTATTGTGTTTTAGCCACCCAATCTATAGTATTCTTTTATAGTAGCCCTAAGAGACTAAGGCATTGTCAACCCCAAAATTTCAATA
This sequence comes from Vespertilio murinus, assembly GCA_963924515.1. NCBI lineage: Eukaryota > Metazoa > Chordata > Mammalia > Chiroptera > Vespertilionidae > Vespertilio > Vespertilio murinus. The sequence goes on along the minus strand of OZ004706.1, from coordinate 190,236,014 downwards.
AACCCATTTTGTGTCCTTAGATGGAATTTAAAGTGTTTGTTTTATAGTAAGAAAGAAAAACAGCTGCAGAATAAAAATACCCATTTTCTCCCATTCATAAATGATATAATCATTTTAGAATGGATATTGTCATATTTTAAGGGGCATCTAGGCTTGTTTAAAATCAGAGGATACTGATTTTTCCCCCTAAGGAAAACTTATTCTATTAACAATGTTTTTGCAGTCCTCAACCACTTACTGTTGAAAAACAAAATAAACCTTGCAATATCAGATAATCAGCATTAAAATTAGTTATCTGTTTTCTGTATATAGTGAGAAGAAAAAACAATTTTCATCAGCAAAGATATACTTGGTATTATTATTTGGTATAAGCCCATGAAATATTGTACAATACAACTGTAAACATCAATATTTAATTTTTCTTCAGTGTTTCTTTTTATGTGTAAGAGTCTAAGAATCATAACACATCAAGAGGAACAGTATTGAAAAAGAAAAAAAATGATGTAGCTTTATAGTCAATGTCAACTGCAGACATATAAAGACATTGAAATGTCTTCAACAATAAATTAAGTAAAACAGAAGTAATTAATACTAACACTAAAATTACCAGTTTTATGCACTCCTGCTATATATAATTTTGTAACAGTAAATACTAATCTTACTGTCATGATTTACTGGGTTATTTTTAAAAAGATGGCACATATTTTAAGTATTTATATAGTTTTCCAATACAGTAAGTTTATTGCAGTAGTTTTCACACAGTACTAAATTTGAAAATAAATAAAATACACAAATTGATTGGGTTGTAATATATGCAGATTGATTTCATTGTCACTTACAGTTTTAACAATCTCTCTAGTCATTGAAAAGACACAGAAGATAAATAGTACACTGATTTCTCTAAATTGTCTTCCTGAGGCACTAATCATCAAAAACTACAGCCACGCCACCAGAACCATCATGCAGAAATAGAATCAATGTTGATTGCTTTTGCTGTTGTTTGCATCTGCTTGTCTCATTATTTGTCTCATGATTTGTTGCCAACTTTTTATCAGATTTTACAAGAGCACTCGTAAAATTATTAATAAAGTTTCTATTTGCTTGTTTTGAATTAACTGATAAATCTAGTAGAAAAACGTAAAGGGAAAATTGAACGCATTTCATATTCAATTTGGTGTCTTATCTATTTTAGCAGGGATAGGGAAACACTTCTTATTTTGAAGAGCACACAGAATACAATACAACTGAAAACAAACAAACAAACAAACAAACAAACACAAAGGTGACTTGTTCATTCACAGTTATTGGAAACAGTTGGCTGATTCATTTCAAAATAATATCAGGGACTCCAGTGGTAGATGATTGATTTTCCATTCACATATTCAGATTTCTAAAAGAGCACTGATAAACCAGGGGGGATTGCCTCAAAAAAACACAAACTTTTAAAAGTTGAGATTGTTTAGTGTATGCCAAGCACTGCTTAATTTATAAAGGGCCTCACATAGAACAAAAAAAGAAAGAGTTGCAGCTGTATTACAAACTCAGGTCATTTGTTAATTTTTTTTCTGTTTTCCACTGCTGAAGCAGCTCACTTCCTAGGTATCAATTTCTCTGTTTTGCAAGGCACAGAAAAATATCCCACACTTAAATCCTCAATGCTTTTGCTGAATGTTAGGGACTGGATTGTCCCCCTTTGCTCCCCAACACCCCCACAAGCTCATATGTTGAAATCCTATCCTCCAATGTGATATTAGGAATAATGTGAATAATGTGGGTAAGTATGTGAGCCAAGAACCCAAAAAAAGAAAATAACTTAGTAGATGGTCAGTTTGATTTAATACTAAAATGAGTTTATGGAAAGTTAAAAACAAAGAAAAGATATGTTAAAATCTTTTTTGAGAGGTTAACTCCATATTGCTGCTTTAAAGAAAGGTCAGTACACACCAGGACATTAGAGACATGGGATAATGGAAACTGTTGGTCATACACAGCATATTTCCAAGATTTTTTAAATGATTTTTATTTCTATTCCAAAATGTCTGTAGGCCACATTTCATATTCCATGCTACCAGTCAATCCCTCAACTCCAAAAAATGGCAATGGTTATTTCCATTTGATAATCTGAATGCATTTGAGTTTTCTAAGTTTTCTAAACTATCTGGGAGACTTCTCCTCTATAAACAATTCCCAAAATACTGAAATTCGAAATTAAATTGTGATAAGTACTGTATTCATTATTAAGTGTATTTATCATTACAATTCTTTGTTGTTGTTGTTAATCCTCACCCAAGGACATTTTCCCATTGATTTTTAGAGAGAGTGGAAGGGACGGGGAGAGAAACAGAGAGAGAAACATCAATGTGAGAGAGACATCAATTGGTCAACTCCCACACGCATCCCAGCTGGGGAGCCTGCAACCCACGTACATGGCCTTGAATGGAATCAAACCCAGGATTCTCCAGTATGTCAGCTGATGCTCTATCTACTGAGCCAAACTGGCTAGGACACAATTCTTTACTACTGATTGTTACAACATCAACATTTTAAAAATATAATCATTAGCTTTCATTCTTCTTGAAATTATCTACTGATAGGCGGAGATCAGTATTGCCAAACATCTCTGGTGCTGAGCTTTCAGCAGGAAGGCTCCTGAAGTCTGTGCACAATAGGGTAGTTAATTTAACATTAGTTAAGACTGGTCTACTCTTCTCACTAAACTGAAAGAACAAGAACTTGAACATTGTCCAAATTCGAGCTGACATCAAAAGTCAGATGTAATACTTTAGACTTCCAGCTGGTCAGGTGCTTAGATTATTACAGACAACTGTATTTCAAAATTTTACCTTCATCAAGTTGAATTTAATGAAACTGACGTATATTTATTGAGTGAGGTCTTCCAAAGCAAGTCTATGGGCCCTGACATTTAAAGGCTGGGGTTTTAAAGCAGCCAACACTGAGAAGTAGACTATAAAATGCTGAAATAGGTAAAATAAGAGATTGCGGAGAAGAACAGAAGTGATGCGGTAAAAGATGATATAAATACCATTGCATTTTAGCTGACTCAAAATAATCACTACAGTTCAAAGCACCCACCTCTTAAATAATGTTCTTATATATTTGTGAGGAAAATAGATGGATTAAGATAAAATAATCCTGCAAGATGGATCCATGTTCAGACATAGAAGATTCTTAAAATTAAAATTAATTAATAATTTGGATACAAGAATTCATAAGGGAATCCTTTTGACAAATATGGAGTTATTTTCCTTTGCTAAAATTAATGCGTTGGGTGGCACCAATTGCTATTTTTGTTTTTAGTTTTTATATTGGTAAGTACTAAGGAAAGTAGACTAAGCTATTGACACCTATGGTATAAAGAGCTAATAAAGAATATATGGACATGGAATTTCTATTTCTAAGTATTTTGCAAGGAAAAAACAGGTATCCTTGCTAAGTTATATAAAAACTTTTAAAAATTTGAAGAGAAAATAACCTGAAGTCACCAAGGCAAAAACCAAGGCAAACATATCAATAGATATGAAGTTTCCTTATGAAATCTTTATTTTTATTGTTCCTTTTGAATTGCATGTCCACACAATAGTAAAGGCAAATGAGCACTGTCCCTGAGTAGAAAAAAAAATCTCAATGGGCCTGTTGAGATAAGTGTACATTTTCTAAACAGTGTTATTAATATACTAAAAAAATATTTTTATTGATCTCAGAGAGAGAGAGAGGAAGAGAGAGATAGAAACATTAATGAGAGAGAATCATCCATTGGCTGCCTCCTGCACGCCCCACACTGGGAATCGAGCCCACAACCCAGGCATGTGCCCTTGACTAGAATCGAACCTGGGACCCTTCAGTCCACAGGCCAATGCTCTATCCACTGAGCAAACTGGCCAGGGCTATGTGTGTGTCATTGATGTTGATATAGTTGATGGCATTTGTTCTATAACATAGGATAGTATTGTGCCTTCTCTTAAGGGCAAAGAATAGATTTTCTTTTTCTTTCTACAGCATAAAAAAAAGTCTTCTTGGAGAAAACGTCAGATATGATTGTTATCACGTACCTCGAAAGATTGAGATTTTCTAAAACCAGTGCTCTTCATCAGTTATACAAACACATTGTGTGCGCAGCATCTATCTGAGCCTCTCTGCACTGCCTCGTGGGATTTGGAGACAAGGGGAGCTCTGTGAACATAACACTCAGGCTGCCTGCTGGGCCTTGAATAAGAAAGCCATTGGTCTGACCAAGGAACCTGGTGTCTCTAGCTAGCATGCATGGGGCTGTGAGAAGCTACCTTTTTATACTGAAGTAAGGTAGAATCTTTGCCCCTTTATAATTCTTAAAACTATGGCTCCATTTTTTCCATGCATGATTAAATTTGTGGCAGAATTGAGGCAAACGGGGATATCCAGTAAGGTTGAGCTTGCTGTTTTCTACTATTCTAGAGCATTTTCTGTAATGAAGGTCAGAAAATTTGCTACTTGCATTTTTAAAAATTAATAATGAGCAGCTCTGTCACTCATGCAGGAGTGATGTATTTTGTGTGTATGATTTCATGTGTTAACTTTCTGGAGAAATGAGGCATTTGAGACGAGTAATTGTGACTGCCATAATATATATCAATGCTTCTTTTCAATTTTTCCATTGTGTTGTTAATCGGGATTTGAAGGAGACTGCACGTATAGATGTTTTCTCCTGGCAGGAGTTTGCTGGACAGCCCAACTTGACATAAAGGTAGTCATCACTGTTTATAGTGTGACTTTCAGCATACTGTTACGACATTAATAAGATAGAATTGGATAAAACTTACAAATGGTTATTATAGTATATCTCTTTATTGAATTGTCATGAGCAGTATAAAATCCAAGAGGATAATGAGCACATTTCTTTCTTAATAGGAAACAAATGTCTTAAGATACATTTTAATCAGAAGTTTGTTTGAGGACGATGGCATCAGGTTAAAGGAATATAACATTTAATGACATTTGGTTGTCAGAAATGCTGAATGCCTCCATCTCTAACATGAGCATATGAGTGTGCTAAGGAGAGTTCATACTAAATAAAATGATGGATCTATGCATCCATCTGTATCTTGCTCATTGGGGAATATAATTTTTCTCTTTAATATAGAAGTCCTATATATTTTTGGGGCTTTATATACTCTACACTAATTAATAGTAGAGTCTCACTTCTGTCAAGTTGTATTGAAGGTACAGGCGTATTTTTTAGCACTTGATTTATTAGTATTTAGATTTTTTTGCATTCCTTAATATCTGATTTATTAAAACTACTAGGATTACTCTGAATAGTCCTTTCTTTCCTAGCTATCAAAATGATACCTTTGCCAGTTATATAAATTCTATAAGCTACTCATGCCTAGAAGACTGTTTAATCTTTTGGGTCTATAAAATTTCCATCATTTAAAATAAAACTATATAATAGTTAGTTGTGAATAGAGATTACAAATATAAGGGCATTCCTTAAAGGTTCATGACTCAAACATTGACTCTTTCACGATATTTCTGGCTCATCTATACCATCCCAGGACTAGCGTTTTCATTAAGTTTGAAAAAGTGGGCAGAAGTTTTTTGCCACTTCCAAGAAAGATGTAAAGTGGAGTCATCCAATTGATTTTATCTCTAGCTCTCACTTCAAACAAAGAGAGAAAAAAAGGCTTCCCAGGAGTGCTAGATACTTTGAAGCAATGTATTTATAAATAATTGAGTTACCTTACACTGGGAGAAAACCTTCTCTCTTTCCTTAATTTTTTAAAACATTTCTTTAAAATATTCTTTTGACATCAATACTGTTTACTTCTAAGTAAGTTACATGAAAGAACATGATCTGAGCAAGGGAGTTAACTGTGTCAGGTATGGTACGAATACAGATATATTAATCTATTCCTTGCTTTTGGAAAGGTATCTATAATAAAAAGTTGTTCTCAGTTGTCTAACTGGTTTTAAAATAGGTTATTGTGCAGTATCAAGGGAAGAATAGCAGAATATAGTACCCTACCATATTTCATTTTGACATAAGAATTGTTTTGAGCTCAAGCAAATATAAGAAAAGCTCTCTGCCCAATGCTCCCTCACCCCATTCACCTGAGAAAAAGCAGGCAGACATTTATAAAATGTCCCTCCTCCCTCTCTACCAGGAAAGGCAGAAGCCAATCATTGGAGCCAACTCTAGACCATTCCATTGGCAAACTAACCCCCGCTATCATTTGTTTCCCCAGATATTTACCCTCCCACAGTTTGCCACCTCTTGAAGCACAAAATCCTTTTTCTTTGTCTTGTCACTTCTCTAAAACTGTATGGTTCTTTTGTTGAATTGATATGTAAGCCCACATTTCTAACCACTTCCGGTGGTAGATATGATGCTCATGTTTATAAACTTAAATGTTTTTTTTCTTTCTTTTGTCAATATGTCTTTTGTCAGTGTAATTTATTGGGCTCAACCCACAGAATCTAGGAAGGGAGAGAAATAAAATATATTTTCTCTCCTACATGAGCAACTGTGGATTTGTGGTACTTTGACTCATTTCTATTTTCACAATGTAAAATAAAGAGATTTTTGAAATTTTCTGTAAAATTTATAAATATTATTGATACACTATTGCAATGATATTAATTTTTTTTATTGATTTAAGAGAGGAATGGAGAGGGAGAGAGATAAAAACACCAATGGTGAGAGAGAATCATTGATTGACCGCCTTCTGCTTGCCCCCTACTGGGGATTGATCCTGCAACCCAGGCATGTGCCCTTGACTAGAATAAAACCCAGGACCCTTCAGTCCGCAGGTTGATACTCTATCCACTGAGCCAAACTGGCTAGGGCTTAACCATTTTTTAATAAGAGAAAGTATTGAAAAGATTTTTCCAGTTGATCCAAGAAATAATTTTATAGCTATTGCCAGTATATGTTTGTTTTTTATAAGAAAACCTTAATTTGAATCTGTAAATATTTTTTTTCCTCATGGGAACTTATACATGTGATAAAGTTGTATGAATGTCAAAGCTTACTGGTAATATAAAACTTTAACGTCACAAAAAACCTTTTTTATTGTTTTTCAAAAGAAACAAAGCCAAAATTTATAGACTATGAATAACAAAAGTAGCTAAAATTAAGTATAGGGCAAGAAAAAATAAATATACTTTTACTTATGGTAAATTCCTATTTTCTCTGACAAATTATTCGCAGTAACTTAAATAAGTTTTATGTCCTATTCTTTGTGATTCTGCTTAACTGTCTCCTTCCCTGAAAGTCCCACCTAATTTTGTTATATGTGTACCCCTAAAGCACAGGCACAGCTATTCCTTCCCCCATCATGCATTCATTGAAAAACTACTCCCCTATGCCTGGCCTCTCTCAACTGTGATATCCTTGTTGGCATCTAATATATTATCCCATTTATTTTCAAAACTCTAGTATCTGGCACAATTGATCTTGATTGATTTGTTTTCAAAGAGTTAATATATAAAAGTAGGTTCAATGGAGAAATTAAAGTAAAAATTGACTTTTGTCTTAGTCATTTTCAATTCCAGTTTTAAAAGGCATAAATTATGAGATCTGGAATAAAAATGAACTTGGATGTTTTAATTGCTTTATTTATTGATTATGATAATTAAATTCATTATACCTCACACATGCATACACTATTAGATGCATATCCAAGTCCATATTTCTTATTTCCATATAAATAAAAATCCTAAATTCGAGCCAGGAATCCCTGTGTCCCTAAAGTCGAATGAATTATTTCCTTAGGCCCTGGAAGTTTATTCCTCTTTGTTCTAAAATGATGGTTCTTAAAATTAGAATTTCAAACAAGAGCATAGCGATTATGGAAGTTCCAAAAAAAAAAGCAGATAAAAAGAAAGAGAAACAACAGTTATTAAAAGAAATGTTAACAGAAAACTTTGCAGATCTAAAGAAAAAAATGAACACCCATATCTATCAATCCCAAAAAACTCTAAATAGAATGAACATAAAGAAGTCATAATCAAAAAACATTATAATCAAATTGTCAAAACTTAATGTCAAAGAGAATTTTAAAAGCAGAAAGAGAAAGGAAACTCAGCATATATAAGGTCCCTCCCCATAAGACTATCAGTAGATTTCTCATAAGAAACTACGCAGGCCAGGAGACAGTGCTCAAACAAACTAACAAACAAAAATACAACAAATAAAAAACTGTACTGGGCAAAGTTGTCCTTCAGAAATGAAGGTGAGATTAAAGTCTTCTTCAGACACACAAAGCTGAGGGTATTTATCAGCATTAGATTGGTCTCGGAAGAAAAGCATAAGAAAATTATTTAAGTTGAAACAAAATATACTAACTAGCTACATGACAAGATATGAAAATGTACAACTTGTTGATAAAGATAAATTTGTAGTCAATTCATAATACTCTAATACCTAATGGTGCTGTGTAAATCACTTTTAACTACAGTATAAAAGTTAAAAGACAAAAAATATTTAAAATAACTACATCTGGCATAAGAACAGGCTTATAGATCAATGAAATAGAATAGATAGTCCAGAAATAAACTCATGCTTTAATATATATATATATATATATATATATATATATATATTTTACTGATTTTTTACAAAGATGAAGGGAGAGGGATAGAAAGTCAGAAACATCAATGAGAGAGAAACATTGACCAGCTGCCTCTTGCACACCTCCTACTGGGGATGTACACGCAACCAAGGTATATGCCCTTCACTGGAATCGAACCTGAGACCTTTCAGTCCGCAGGCTGACACTCTATCTACTGAGCCAAACCAGTTTCTGCTAAGCTCATGCTTTTATGGTCAATTAATATTTGACAAAGAAGGCAAGAGCATATGTTGGAGCAGAGACAGTCTCTTCAATAAACGGTTTTGTGAAAATTGGACAGGTACATACAAAAAATAAAATAAAACTAGATCACCAACATACACCATACACAAGAATAAACTCAAAGTGGATGAGTGACTTAAAGATAAGTTATGAAGCCATAAAAATCCTAGAAGAAACTACAGGCAATAAAATCTCAGACATCTCTTGCTGATGTATTTTTGATGATCTATTTCCTAGGGCAAGAGAATGGGACTTTGATTTAATTTTTCCATAATTAAATTATTCCACCTTAAACTTTTCCAAATTCTCAGTTAGTACTTGGTGTTCCAAATTTATTCTCCTTGCCCAAATTTAGCAAACTTTATTTTCTCTTTCAATATCAGTAACTTAAAAGAATAAACTAGTTAAATCACACTAGGGCACCAAAAGTTGGTGAAAGAAACATGTATTTAAATTTCACTAAAAAAACCTCTAGAAATAATAATATGTACTAATAAAAGGGTTTTATGCTAATTAGACTGGACATATTCCAGACGACCTTCTGGACAAAGCCACGATGGCAGAGCAGAGGCAGAGGGAGTTAGGGGGATCAGGCTGGCCGGGGAGAGCAGTTAGGGGCATTAGGCAGGAAGGCAGGAAGAGTGATTAGGGGCAATCAGGCAGGCAGGCAGGTGAACTGTTAGGAGCTAGTGGTACCAGATTGAGAGAAGGATGTTTAACTGCTAGTTAGGCCTGATCCCACTGGGCCTGCAGTTGGACACCCCCTGAGGGGTGGGAGAGGGTGCAGGCTGGTCTGAGAGACACCTCCACCCCTGCATGAATTTTGTGCACCAGGCCTCTAGTAATAATAATAATAATAATAATAATAATAAACAACATTATGACTGAATGGAGATATAGTCCATGTTGTTGAAGGTGTTTGATAGGAAATCTGAGATTCATGACAATGCTCTATTACTTTAAGTATGTTTGAGAATTTCCAGAACATATAGTTAAGTTTACCAAAAAATATTGTATAGAAAAAAATAGTAAGATTAACTGTTTAATTTGAGATGGGTAATAGATAATATAGATTAAAATTTGAAAAATAAACCAGCTAGGCTTTTATGGCTAAGGGCATATAAAAGTAAATTTGTGTTTCCTAATAGTTGTCCCTTTGCAAAAATTTTCCAGTTTTGTTAATATATTAAAAATCTATTAAAAAGCAATGATTAAAAAGCACTTGAGAACATCAGAACAAAGCCCACTCATTATTCTCTCATTGTTTTAATAAATCGTAAGACACCAGTCATCTGTTGAAGTGTCATTTATGAATATAGCATATTTTTTATTTCTAATGATCATTTCTTACACTACAATTTACCCATGAAGCAAAACTGGCTTTGTAATGGTCATCTTAACTTCAGTTTCTTTAATCTACAATCTGCTTTCCACAATACTAAATGATCATTGTTACTGAAGATTTAATTGTCTCTCCCTCCCTACCGCAATTTTAACATATTCAGAGTTTTAAAAAATTATATGCATGGCTGAGAATGGGATTTTCTTTTTACTTTTCAAGGGTCTTAATAGTCTCTCATCATGCAATTAACCCAAACTCTATTCCTCCCTAATTTTCTAAATTGTAGCCCTAAGTTACAAACAACTCCTTCTGGAGCAGGTGTCTCTAAGGGTATATAACGCATTCTGGTCTTTCAAATTTTCACACGTTTCCTTCGTTTTCTGCTTCTGAAATGCCCTGCTGCTTTATTATTCCCTTTCCCCCCAAATGTCATCAATTAAAGCTGAACTCAGTGTTAACCTTCATTACGCAGTACACACAGGGGTCTTTATCCTCTGAGTTCTGAATAACATTTCCTTTTAATATCACACATTTGAGCACATACACTTTATTAGGTTGCATAGCTAATTATGCATACCCAATGCTATTATGGGTCCAAAGGCCAAAGCCCCGGAAGTAGTAAGAGATAGAACCAGGACACAAATAGCCCCCCAAGATCCATGCGTGTGGAAACAAAATGCATATCTCATGATTCCACCCAGAGTATCCAGTATCCCACAGGATACATATTTTGGGTTGTTTTTCATCATTTGAAATAGTGGGGTGGTTTGGTCAAATGCAATTCAAAGAAGATTATGGAGGGAATAAACCATGTCTACTCTGTCTCATTGTGAGCTGTAACCACTCATTGCCTGTCTGTGCAGTATCGGATGGCATGAATCAGGGCTCCGTCTCAAGGACTACAAGCAGGGAGCAGTTCAGTTTGCAGCCTAATGTGACTGCACTGAAATGTGGTCTTATTAGAACGTATGCCAGGGAACCTGTCAGATTCAACGTGAGTTCCTGCCATTGTCTCTGGAGCAATGAGGTATTACTTTGATTGATCCGCAGAGTTGCCAACTGCTTGACATCACTCAGCATTTCCCTGGGCTTTGAGTAACTTCATGGCTATCAATCAACACATACACATACATATGGGAAACTCTTCATCTGGAAAGTCTCATGGCACAAATCTCTTGTGATTTAAGTCAAACGTGTTATTTATGGGTTTATTATTGGTGATATGAACAAGGGATATTTGCACCCTAATATTAAAAAGACACAGTGAACTAGCTCAGGGTTTAAGCAACCAAACAATGTTTTTATTACTTAACATCCAACATTGTGGGGGTTTTGCTTCCTAAATTAGTAAAATAGCAGGTACAAAAGTGATTTTCAAATTACAAAATAGTGTACGAGAACTCATCCTATATTATAAAAGCCCAGCGACTGAATGGCAGAACGACCAGAATGACCAGAACAACTGTGGTCCTTTGCCCCCAGCCTCCCCACCCCAAATGGCCCCCATAAGGATATGCCAACTGGATCCCACTAGTGTACAAATTCATGCATTGTGCCTTTTAAATTATTAATTATATTAATAATTTAATATTAGTGGTTTTACATAAAACAACTGTTAGAAAGAGTGTAATGATTTCTAACTCAAATGTATGCACATTTTGTGAACAGGAGATTTTTCTGTTGGATTTAGAAAAATAACTATAAAGAGGTGGCATTTAAATTTCTGAACAGAGGATTCTATTGACTGAATATTTGTGTTGAGAGTTTTCCAAATAGGACTCCAAATTTCACATGTTGAAGTCCTATTTCCCAAGGTAATGGCAGGAGGTGAGACCATCGCAAGGTGATTAGATCATGAGGGTAGGGTCATCTTGCCTGGAATTAGTGCCTTCACAAAAGAGACCCCACAGGATCCACCAGCCCTTCCAACATATTGGAACACAGAAAAAAAGTACAATTTATGAACCATAAAGTGGATTTCACCAGAAACTTAATCCTCTTGGTACCAGCCTCCCAAACTGTGAGAAATAATTTTTTATTTTGCTTATAAGCTATCTAGGCTATTATTTTTCTGTTAATAGCACCTGAGTGGTCCAAGAAAGATAATTATGGTATTTTAATAATAAGCTTCGAGGATGAAAGCTTGAATGAGCTACCTGTCACTCTTCCCGGCCTTTTGTGAATCTATCTGTGACTATATACCTGTGTGAAAAATAGTCTGTGGATCTTAAAGTATCCTTATTTAGATTTTATCATGAACTTCTAGCAATTCCTCATAGAATTCAACAGCTGACACAACTTTATTAACTCTTTGTCAAAATGCAACTGACTTTAACAAGGCCACTCTGCGGGGGGGGGGGGGGGGGGGGCAGGTCATTCTGTAGGCCAGTTATTTACAATTGGACTGAGAGATATTTATCCTTATCTCTCAGAAGTCCTTGGGGTCTGGCTTTGACTTTGGTCAAATGAGTGGGTTAACTAACTAAGTAATGATTAATGATATGTTGTTTAAGAGGCAAAACTCTCCATAGGACACCCAAGCCCAGTGTTTTTTTAAATATATTTTATTGATATTTTACAGAGAGGAAGAGAGAGATAGAGAGCTAGAAACGTCGATGAGAGAGAAACATTGACCAGCTGCCTCTTGCACACCCCCTACCGGGGATATGCCCACAACCAATGTACATGCCCTTGGCCGGAATCGAACCTGGGACCTTTCAGTCCGCAGACCAACGCTCTACCGCTGAGCCAAACCGGTTTCGGCAGCCCAGTGTTTTTATGAGTGGTTTTCACCTGGCAGTTAGACCAGAGAAGAATGCATGTTGAAGCCAGAAGCTTCGGTGAGAAGTATCTGACACTGACAATCATCTCATGCATCATGGCAATTTATCTCACAGCCAAAGTTGTGTTCTTGAATATATGAGGAGACCCTGGGGTAGCTTGGTCCTGGATGTTTGTCCACAATCTCTTTCTCCTGCTCTATCATATCCTTGCCTTTCTTACAAAGTCCTACATGAGAACACTGTGTGAAGTCTCTGAGCTTTCTATTTAGTTAAATGTGTGTGATCATGATAGTTACAATTATAATGGGTTTAATAATACTTGGTTTCTTCTTTTCTTACTGATCTTCTATCCACACCAGCCAGCTCCCGAGGATCCACACTCATCTTCGTCCTTGCTATAATTAGAAACTGCCTGAGTTGTGATATAAGGAACCAGCCACATTTTCCTACCCCTTTCCTTTTTGCTTTGTTTCCATATTCTAATCCAAATATCAAACCAGCAAAACAAATAATGTTTTTCATGGTATGAATGATCTCATGCTCTTAGCATGACTGGAGAATCTAAACATGTGCTTTTCCGTGGCCCGATTTTGAAAGCTACATAACATTCATACAACATATTCCCAGGAAAAAGCTTTTTCCCAAGTAGAGTCACTATTTTTCTCTCTGATAGGCGATTTTTATCAATGTTCATCTTAGTGTTGTTGGCATTACTAGAATATAGGACATTGTTGGTGCTCTTATACAGGTTACTGCTAAATCAAGCACTTCTATAACTCTGTGAGTCTTAATTTTTGTAAAAATTTAACAGTGAATGTAGTTGGGTCCTCAGGGGATGATGCCTAAGGAATGGTGACAATCTTGGTTATTCAGAATGGATGTGCCACATTCTCAAGAACCTGGTACTCCATTGTAGGAGGCATGTAGAGAGGCATTATCACACACCAGCTATTTTAATTATATATAAAAACAACTAAATGCAAGTTGATATACGTGAACTATAATTATAATGCGAAGTCACAAAAATGTAGTCTAAGTGAAGATATAAATAAAATTCTATTAGAAGTAAAAGACTAATGGTACTGTCACCCAATTATCCTATATAATATGCAAACCAAACGAATGGAAAGACTGGTTGCTATGATGTGCACTGACCACTAGGGGGACAGATGCTCAATGCAGGAGCTGCCCCCTGGTGGTCAGTGTGCTCCCACATGGGGAGTGCCACTCAGCCAGAAGCTTGGCTCAAGGCTGGGAGTGCAGCTGCGGTGGTGGGAGCCTCTCCAGGATGGAGAGAGGGTTTAAGCCTCTGGTCATACATCATCTGAGAGCTTCCAGGCTAACAGAGGGAATAGGCCAGGCTGAGGGTCTTCCCAAGTGCGTGAATTTTGTGTATGAGACCTCTAGTATGTATACATGTATACAATGAACTACATGCTACAGGTTTAAAAATATATATCTATAGCTAACTGTCTTTTTAACCTATCTATCTATCTATCTATCTATCTATCTATCTATCTATCATCTATCTATCTATCTATCTATTTTTCATCTATCTATTGATTAATCTTTACCTTTGAATCTATGTGCTGTATATATATATATTTTTAAGCATTTGGATACAACAATAATTCATGTAACATATTTGATCTGAACATCTAGGTTCTATCTTTCTAACATCCTTGCTTTTTTTAAATTGATAATCAATTTTCAACCCTATTAAGCATCTTTTATTTCTGTATTATCTCTGAGTCATAGAAGGTCATCAGTAATCATTTGATTACTAATGAACATCATTTTGCTCTACCATAATACTATATTTAATATTGTATATTTTGAATGCTAATAACAACCAAATCTGCATTGCCCAATATCCACTAGATAAAATGTTTTAAATTAATTTTATTAACTTTTGATTTGGAGACTAAGCAGTACAGAAACCAATATATGAGTTAGGAAAAAATTGTTTAATTATTAAAGCAAGAAATATTAAAAGAAAAGCTGAGCATGCTGTTATTCTAATTAAATGTCTTTTCTCAGATGTAAGTTGACATAATTTTTTCTACTCCAGAACACAATGATGATGATAATTCTGCATTATAATAAATTATCTAATTAAAATCAGGAATTATATTTAGAAGTATGAGGTAATCTAAAATATGTTTACAACATATGTTGTAAACATATTTTAGATCTAGAAGTGTCAACAATTTTATATTAGCTTAAATTTCCTCTGCTTTACCACTTGTTCATCGTATGACCTGTTCATTGTATAGCATGTTTATTATTGTCTCTAAGTCTCAATTTCTGTATTTGTAAAATATGAGGATACCTAAAGCTATCTCGTGGGCTTTTATGAAGATCAGTGAGATTATCCATCTCAAAATCTATATGCCTGACATATAGACACTGTTCTCTAAATGATAGATATTGCTATTGTCATTACTAGTATAATGCTATTATTAATAGTAATAATAAATTACATAATAGCTTTAATATTTTAATACAATATTAAATTTAATCATGAGTAATACTTGAGTCTACAGGTAATAGTTGAGTCTACAGGGTGTGTGGCATGTTAAAATATGAGTAAAAAGCCCACTGGGTCTAGAATACAAAGAGACAGAAGGATAATTCTGTGGCATGGCAAATGGAAGATCTTCTAAAGTCTTTGGGACCATGGCAGAGTTGTTTCTACTTAGAATATGAGAAGCCAACTTAGAAATTTGAATCTGGGTTACATCATACTCAGGTTTGATTTATAATAAGAAACTTCTTTGTAGAATAAATATAAAGAATTAAGAGAGAATAGAGTGGGAGGAGGATTAAAGGCAAGGAAAATAATAGAACTAAATTATCCAACTTTTTCTTTTTCTCCCAGATTCTATGTTTTGATTGATATTAATAATTGATGTGATAATCTTCTGTGTTTATACAGACTTATCAATGGAGATCTACTTTTATAACATTTGATACAAAATAAAAAGTACTTTAAAAATATCCTCATTTAAAAATATGAGGATATACAGAAGTAATTTTATGATATTATTAAACAATAGGGTGAGAAAACCTCAAAAATATGATTTTGATCTTTGATTCTGCATATTCCCTGTATATATATAAATTAACAACTAAATCAATGATGATCGTATATCTCATTTTAATGAAAATAATTATTAATAAATGAATTGCACCGAGTAAATAAAAAATAAGCTAATACATTATTAATTCTTGTTTTTGAAAAAGAAAATAACATTGAACTAAAATATGGAAATAACAGGATTCTGTGAAGTAGGACAACATAAATCAAAATAGAAAAAAGATATCAAATCATTATGGATAAAGACTTATATAACTAAAATAATTTTTCATTATTATTACAGCAAAAGTTTAATCAAGGGATAAATTAGAGCTCTTCAGCATGAAATGAGAGATGAGATAGCAAGGACAATAAAACTGCTGAAGTATTAAATGAATATTTCCCAATGTATTTATAAAGAACAGCCTTAATGGGTCAAGAACCAGAAACTCCTAATTAATATATATTTTCCTAACTATTAAAAGGTCAGCATTTTAAATGAGCTTTCTAATTTGCCTTCAGCAAATTTGTTGATACTAATAACTAAAATCCTTACAATTTTTGCTGATTCTATTGGGCTTTCAATGTTTATCAAGAAGACTTATAATATAATGAGAGATTTATCAAAGGCTTTTTAAATGCCTTAATTAATTTGGCTGTTAATGCTAGCAAAGTGATTTCAATAATTGTTTTATGATCTCAATAAATAAAAAAGGTTAAATAATTTTTGTATGCTTTTCCCCAGTTCATTTAATCACTTTTTTCCCCAACAACATGCCATACATTTGCATTATAAATAATGTAATAACTAGGGGAATATATAGAGAGAAGATATATGTATCATGAATCCTAATGGATCTATCCAGAGAAATCCATTAATAACATAGCAAGTAGACATGCACATATCGTGTCACAGAAGCAAAGGCTTCAAGGAAAGTGGTGCCTTCTGATTAGGGCACAACCATAAAACCCGAAGATATCATGAAGTGTTCAAGTCATATTGCCACTTTGTTTTTACACCCCAAGAGTCTCCAGAGAGATGTTTGGAAAAGTTGGACAAAAAGAGGTTAGGTGAAAAATAAACGGGACCTGGAGTACCAAAGCACAGAAAAGGAAGTAAGAAAGTTAAAATACATATTCTGGTCCCTCAAGTTTCTTCTGGCCAAAGAAGTTCAAGTTTCTGGTGAATGGTGGTTCTGAAATTATGGAGTCAAGTCACCCGAGGTTTCAGTTATACCCAGTGTTAGGAGATTTAGGTCATGAGAAGTGCTGCTTTAGAAACGGGTGTTCATCCCTATTTACATATGGGACAGGGTGGCAACATCTAGCGTGAAAACAGAATTAGAGTAAACCAATAGCAAAGCGATGGCAGGGCAGCGGAGCTGAGAAATCCTGGTGGAACAGCAGAGCACACGCATCTCCCAAAAATGGCACCATCAGCTCAAGTCGTGATGAGATTTAGGCATGAAATTCTAACCAGGTGCTCAAGAACATCTTGAATTTTGTATGAGATTTTCCTCCTTGGACACATAGAAAACATGGGGGATGTGGTGGAATTGCAGTGTTATAGTTTTGAAGGTGGGGATATTAAGCTAGTTAATTTCTGCCATTAATACTGCACAGGAGCATAGGTATCCTGGGCTGAGAACCTGAGCTGTCTTTGCTTTCCACGTAGAAAATTTGGGAATTAGCACTAAACCTTTATGTTTTAGGCATAGTTCCCCTGAAAGTGGAGCTTGAGGAATACAATGTATGCACTACTGCTTTATTAGAAAACTTAATCACCTGGAATTAGCAATGGCGAGTTTTTATAGAAGACTAAAAACTGTGGTTTTTAATTCTCTTAGCCAAACTATAAAAAGCAGACATTGTTACACAAAGAAGAGAAACAAGACCTATTCTGAAAGGGAAGGATTCTATGGCAGATACAGAGAAACACTAGTTCTCTGTTTGCTAATTTAGTTAGGTTCCAGTTCATTTGACCCTTGCAGGGAGTAGAGGGGGACTATATTGTCTTGGTAGGAGACATAGTGCTAAATATAGCTAAAAGCTTATTTTAATGCAAACATAAAAACAAAAATAACTGATGGACTCTAAAGAATATAACTTCAAGGAAAATGCATAGGCTGGAACATATAAAGAATGCGATGGTCTGTGTACAAACAAAGTATTTTCTGCCTGGAGCAAATGTACAAAACTTATCGTTAAAAAGGGCAGTGCTTAAGAATATTCTATATTTGGATTGTTATTATTATTTTGTTGTAACTTTATTTTAATGTAAAAATCCATTGCATGTTAGAGAGATAGTATCAGTGAAGAGAAATAAAAGCAGAGCAGGTGTGGCTCTGAGGTTGAGCGCTGACCTATGAACCGGAAGGTCATGGTTTGATCCCAGGTGAGGGAATATGCTTGGCTAGTGGGCTTGATCTCTGATAGGGGGCGTGCAGGAGGCAGCTGATCAATTATTCTCTCTCAGCATTGATGCTTCTATCTCTCCCTTACTCTGTGAAATCAATAAAAAAATAAAAGTGTCAATAATACTGCTAGATATGTCTAGAAAAGACAGGATAATTCCAATAATGTCCATCAGCTTGATACAAAATTTACTTAAAAGTCAAGATTAAATTGGGTTAGATAATTCTTTTTTATAAAAATACATATTTTATTGATTTTTTACAGAGGAAGAGAGAGTGATAGAGGATTGGAAACATCAATGAGAGAGAGTCATCCACCAGCTGCATGAAACCAAGGTACATGCCCTTGACCAGAATCGAACCTGGGACCCTTCAGTCCGCAGGTTGACGCTCTATCCACTGAGCCAAACCAGTTTCGGTGATAATTCTTTTTTTAAGGAATTCATCTAATATATTAAAATGAACTATTTAGATTCTGGGTCTGCTATTTTGGTGCCTATGGCTTTTTCTAAGATTTTTATGGTTTCCCATCTTACATTTAAGTCCTTTACCCATTTTGAGTTTATTTAGTATATGGTGTCAGTTGGTAGTCTAGTTGGTGGTCTAGTTTCCTTTTTTTGCATGTATCTGTCCAATTTCCCCAGAACCATTTATTGAAGAGACTGCCTTGACTCCATTGTATGCTCTTGCCTACTTTGTTAAATATTAATTGAGCATAATGGCTTGTGTCAATTTCTTGGTTCTCTGTTCTGTTTCACTGGTCTATAAAGTCTGTTCTTAGGCCAGCACCAGGAAGTTTTGAGAGTAGTGGCTTTGTAGTATAGCTTGATATCTTCCCTCCAACATTGTTCTTTCTCAAGATTGCTATAGCTCTTCAGGTTCTTTTTCTTTTTTTAATTCCAGATGAATTTTTGGAGAGTTTGTTCTAGGTCTTTGAAGTATGCCATTGGTATTTTAATGGAGATTGCATGAAATTTATAGATTGCTTTGGGTAGTATGGACATTTAAATTATGTTTATTCTACCAATCCATGAACACTGTATATTCTTCCATTTGTTCATATCTTCTTCTATCTCTTTTTCAATGTCCTGAAATTTTCTGAGTGCAGGTCCTTTATCTCCTTGATTAAATTTATTCCTACATATCTTAACACTTTTGTTGCAATGGTAAATGGGATTGCTTTTTTAGTTTCTCTTTATGTAAGTTCATTATTGGTGCATAGAAAAGCTATAGACTTCTGGGTTTAATTTTGTATCCTGCTACAGTGCCAAATTCATTTAGTAAGTCTAGTAGTATTTTGATGGAGTCTTTGGGGTTTTCCAGATGCAATATCATGTCAACTACAAATAAGGACAGTTTTACTTCTTCTTTTACAATTTGGATGCCTTTTATTTCTTCTTTTTGTTTGATCAGAATTGCATAACCAATGGATTTAAGACACTGGAGGGGGGGTGAGGGTATGTGCGGGGGATGGGGTAGGGAAGACTGGGGGGAGGTCAATGAGAAAAAAAGAGACATATATACTACTATTGGTAATACTTTAAACAATAAAATAAAAATTAAAAATTATTAATCTTTCACTAAAGGAAGCTGAAAAGAGCTGGGCTTATTAGAACTCAAATTTTATTTACAAAGTTATAATCCAGACTAATTTAGCTTAAATGTACTTAGGATAACAAGTTTAGAAGATGTTATAATAGTTTTTAAGACTTTTAATGGAGGAAATATATTCTAATTTACATCAAAAATCATATTTGAGATACAACCCATTCTGAAGTAAGAACTTCATCAGTTCATAGTTTGTATTTATTATAAAACTAGAGGCCCTGTGCATGAAATTTATGCATGGGTAGGGTCCCTAGGCGCTGTCAGCCATGAGTGTCTCTCTTCCCCCAGCCACCTGCTGCTGCCTCCTGCTGCTGCCACCACCACCACAGTCCCTGCCCCCTGGTCAAAGTCCAAGTCGAACTCCCTGTCAAGAGGACAATTTGCATATTAGGCCTTTATTGTATAGGATAAACTTGATTTGTAAAATTCTAAATTTCACAATTAAAAAGAAGAGGACTGTCTCTATGGAACAAGTCTGAATATACCGTTTTGAGTGTTACTTTGCAGGCTGGATGTGTGCCTGTGTAAGATACTTCTAATTTTCTGGTGAACTGTCATAACTAAGGAATGGTCTTGAAGCTAAAATATCTTTCTTAGGAGTAGATACATGTGGCTCTTTGTTAGAGCCAAACCTCTCTTAGTTACAGTGCTATTGTCGTGCCCAGTAGCTAGATTGCCACATGGACACAATAAAGGCAACAGCATCTGAGGTCATGTAGACATAAAGCAATGAGGTTCACACGAGTCTGGCTGAATGTCTGCATTTTTCAAAATGTTTTTTGTGTGATAAATTCTGTGCAATGCAGAATTCATTTTTTTAAATATTTATAAACTGGTAAAAATATATAATAAGTAATTCTAGCTTGGGGTCTTTCCAAAGATGCTACAGGTTAGGTAAATTTGGTCCTCGCCCAGTATGAGCAGACTTTGTCAGGCAGTAATCTCACTTTGCTATGGGTTTAAATCTGTATGGTGTAAGCCAGTGTTTCCCAAACTTTTGACATATGTGCACCCCTTTTATAATTTTCGTAACGCTGAGTACCCCTTGTCAAAAAAAGGATGTATTTTAATAACAATCAAAATATATTTATTTTTTATTTTTTTGGTACATACACAAAATAATAATAAGTGAAAAATAAAATTATTCATAATAAAATATAAATAAAAGTTATATTATAAATAACATTTATTTGCACACTGGACCATCTCATGCCTCACAAGACTGTCTTGACTTGACTCATGAAAACGTAGAATTAGGCGCAGCTAAGCATGGTGCAATGCATACCCCCACCAAACTCTTCCCGTACCCCTGGGGGTACGAGTACCACACTAGAAAACACTGGATGCCAATAAGCATCTCTTTCTAACTCCACACTCAGTGATGTCATATTGGTAGCTTAAAATCAGTCAAGGTGAGAATACATGCACCATACAAATTGGGTATGAATCAGAGTTTAATTTGATGCTTGGTTAATTGAATGGAGAGAATATTAGCAATGCATATTAAATTGAAAATTGCACCATTTCATAGTGAATAGCACAAAAACTGAAAAAAATGTTTTAAATATTCAAAGGCTATTATCTAATTCAACAAAG
Source organism: Vespertilio murinus (assembly GCA_963924515.1). Taxonomy (NCBI): domain Eukaryota; kingdom Metazoa; phylum Chordata; class Mammalia; order Chiroptera; family Vespertilionidae; genus Vespertilio; species Vespertilio murinus. The sequence goes on along the minus strand of OZ004706.1, from coordinate 190,214,340 downwards.
GAAAACCATTCATGTCATTAAAGGATGAAGGAGCTCTGACATAGGTTTTTGGTAATTTACTTTTGTCATACTCTTTAACATAAATATAAATATCAAGCAATACAACCATTAGATGAGTAGAGTAGAGATATAAGATTGTACCCAAATCATCCAAGCATTTGGTGAGATTTTCTTAACTCTCTGGAATTTACAATAAAAAGTGTTATTTATGCTAGCATTTCTAAATTATATGTTATTCATAATTTATATCAGTAAAATTTGTAATAAATTATGTAGCTACACATAACCATTTTTTTTTTTTTTTTTTTTGTGGATGGAACTGGTTACTTTCACCAGTACATCAATGTCCCCTTGTTTTATTATACATCACGACCTAGGCTGAGAGAAGCCTGACTAGTCATTAATATTAAGATTCTGCAGTGAGACAATAGAAGAGGAACAGCATCCTCATTGCTATTTGTTTGTCACTGAAAAGACCTTGATGCCATTTCCTATTCTATGGATTGACGATAATATGATTGTACATGTTTATTGAGACTGAATATAAAATAGTAAAAAATATCTAGCACAGGGCCAGTGATAAACTAAGTGGTTAGTATTTCTTTGGCACACATCTCACTAAGACAATAATGATAATAAGAGCCTATGCTTTTAGATTCCTCTATTAATATTATAAACACACACAACTTTAATGCTCACAACTTTATGGCTTGGCACTATTATTGTCCATATTTCATAGATGATTAATTTATATATTTATATCTACCCCAAAGGGAAAAAAATTGCAAATTGACTGCATCTCCACTACGCCCACAAGCCATGCCTACCAGCCAATCAGGAGTGAGTATGCAAATTAACTCAGCCAAGATATCCAATGCAGAGCGAAGACTGAAGATAGTGAGGAAGGAAGCCAAGCACTGCAGAAGGGAACTAAGCTGCTGAGAAGCAAATGGGGGTGGCTGTGTCAGGAGGGAAGCAGGTGGGGAGGCAGAGATGGGAGGGAAGCAGGTGGGGCAGTGGAGACAGCCACAGGAAGCCCTATTCTTGCAGGAATCTTCCTGCAACAGGCCTCTAATTTCAATATATAGATGTAACTTATAGGGTGTTTAATACCAAATTGGTGACAAGGATATTACTCAATTTTCCTTAAGATTAATGATGAGACCCTTTCCAATCTCACTGTAGCATGTAAAGAGCACATTGCATATTGTAAGGTTAACATTGAACAGAGGTCTCAGCACATAGACTTAAAATAATAGGCTAGAAAACTGGCTTAATGTTAAGAACTCATAAGGCATTTTTTTTTCCACAGAGGATAAAAGCACCTTAATTTTCTTCTAGACTCATTAAATGGAAATTTCCAGGTGGTGCCATAATAGTTTCCATTTTAAAGTAAAACAATTTCTACTGTATAAACAGCAAATATAAAGAACATCCTGATGTAACATTTTAAAGAATTTTATTGTCGTTACTGCTTGATATCTCTAGTGAAATTATACCAAATATACCTCTAATCAGCATGATACTTAACCTAGATATGAGGCTTTATTAGAAGGTTGCCTTTATGTTAAAGACAACTTTCATAAAATTAACACTGTTTCTGCATAATGTCTCTAAAAAATCAAGTTCACAACATTTTCCTGAGTCATTTGCTTATCTATAAATTCATATGCTGTCTAATCAAAACAGATACTGAGTGGATTTTTGGCAAATTAAATTAGCAATAGTCACAATTTCAAGACTGCATTAAAGTTAAGAAATTGTGTATCAATACTTTAGTAATAAGAATAAATACTAGTTTTTTTAAAAAAATGAAATTATATACCAAAGAGAAGGAAGAGAATGTCAAAGTAGTTTTAAAAAATAAAATATTTAACCTATATGCTGTCTACTGGAAAACCACTTTAAATATAAAACCTCTATATGTTACAACTAAAGAAATGCAAAATTAATTATATATCTCTGTACTAAGATGAACAACAGAAATTTTAGAAACTTACATTAGTATTCCGAATAGCATCAACATATATAACACATATTATGATAAATTTAACATAACATGTATATTGAAGACAACAAAATATTGAAACCTTGCAACCATCAGAATATTGCAGTGAAATATTAAATACCTAAATAAATGGAGGACCTTCATGGGTAAGAATGCTGTAGATTGATAAAATGTCTTTTCCCCCCCACAGTGCAATGTATAGCTTTTGTACCATCCCAATTAATATGCTAGCAGATTTTTTTAATGGAAATGTTTAAACTAATGTCAAATTTTCTTATATATTTCCTTTAGGGGAAATGGTCTTTAAGATGTCACTACTGTAATTTAGTCTGGGAACACACATTTTATGGGAATGAATGCATTTTTTATTTTTTTTAGGCTACAATAAAAATAACTACTGATCAATAAAGAGTCATTAGATTCTTAATGAACAATAGATTCTTAATGGAAAGTGAAGTAGATTTCTGTATTTTCACACACAAAAAAATGTTTCAATAGCATTAACATTTTTTTTAAGACAAGTTCTTCCCGGATTGTGATTTGTGTTAGATTGGCTTGGAGCTTTTTTTTTTTTTTTTTTTTTTTTTTTTTTTTAATGGATTGTATCATGGAATATAGAGTAGCCAAGGTCAGGGCTTCAGGTAAAGTTAAAATACAAAATGAGAATACAATGGGGGGAAAGAAGTATAAATATGGAAACTGAATAATGAAAAGCCCATTGAATAGTTGAACTGCCCTGGGGTACTTGGTAACATTTTAGCTTCTGGGTAATGGCTTTGATTGTTCTGAGTTAAAGGTGATGGACAGTTGCTTTGTTCCATGGCGCCCTGATGGGGCACTCCTACCCCAGAATCCTTCACCAGGAGCAGAATCTCATAAATCTTTGACATTTTTACTCTTAAGAACTGGTACTTAAATATAGCAGAGAATGTATGGTTTTGCTATCCAGATTTTAGCATGCATGTTAAATAGTTTTAATTTCCCTCCCCCCCCCACCCTCTTATGCTCTCAGAGAGGAAAATGAGATAGGATTCCCACCACTTCACGATTCAGGCAGACAGAACTACAGACCGAAACTAAAACAATCTTCCTGAATGTCAATGATAAGTGAAAAAGCCATCATGTTTGTAATTTTTCATTCCAGATACAATTTCAATGCAAAAAGAAATTGCTTGATATCCTAAAATCAATAATTCGTCAGATGTGAAAATATTCCCAAGCTCTCAAGGACTGGTTAAATGGAAAAAATGTACCTTCATACAATTTGAAGGAAAATAAAATTAAAAACAGCCTGTGACATATAACACAGTCAGTAACCATCCTGTGGAGGCAGTTGACTGATTTTTCAGAGTAGTTACAATGTGAACATATAACAATGGTCAGAATGCATGTTGTTCTTTTGTTTTGTTTTGTTTTGTTTTATTTTTGATGTTGTTCACTTTTTGATGTTCTCTGTCACATTAGGTGGTGTATATTGTCAGTGCAATCCACTATCATATAAGTTATGTTAGATTTCTCATTGTTTCCTTCCATGTTTCAGAAGTAATTTCAGGAAGACACATTGATCTCCTATACCAAAAACTGTTCACCCAACTCTTAGCATCCATCGATGATTCTACTTGCCATGATCAATTTTACATGTCAGCGTGGAGGGTGCTTTGCCAGAGATTTGAGGGAGGTATCAATGGGAAGTTGCTCTTCAATGGGTATAATCAGCCTTACAGGGTGAAACATTTCTAAAGATCTGCTGTACAGCATTGTCTCTACAGTTCACAGTACTGTACTGTACACTTAAAATTTTGTTAATAATGGTGTCTGTCTTTTACTGCAATAGAAATAGCAATGATATCATACCTGAGGAAATGGGTTTAAAAAAGTAATTAACTTGCAATAATGTGAACACCTCAAGCAGCTACCCAAACAATATGTATTGGTTCTATTTATCTGTCAAACAGACAGAGCACTTTCATGGAGGCTGTAGCTTTATCTGGAGAGAAACGGATAAAACTAATGCGACATTTGAATATTCCTATAGTTGGAAACAGAATAAAAGGGAGGAAAATAGAATGTAAAAGAGGAAACTTTCCATAAATTAAAAAGTTCACATATACGTTTCCCTTATTTTACTCTACTATTCTAAAATGCTTCTTCTTGAGTAAATCCTTGATTGCATTCATGAACCACTTTTTAGGGTTTTATAGTATCTATCATTTTAGAAAAGTAAATCCCGCAAATGCCACTTTAATGCATTATCCATAAAATGAAGATCATTCAGGATTCTCCAAAGAAGCTATTTATCAAAATAAAAAAAGAGTTGCTAATTATGAATAGTTCAAGACAGGAGCCCAATTAAAACTAAGCAAATATAATTCTAATTTTTTCTGTTTAAGTTATATGTGTCCTTGAATATCACTTAAATGTTCCACATCATACTTTTTATATGTTAATTGAGACAAAGGAATTGCACTGGAGTGAATTTAAGAAGCAGTAAAATGAATTTTAATGAAACTCGAATATGATAAAATATAAATTGCTATCTTTGGGCAAAAGAGAATAGATAATCTTGCTTAGGAACTATCAGGAGCTTTGCCTTCAATCACAAAATGAGCACTTGGCAATCATTTGTAAAGTTCACATTTAAACTTTCTATCCAGATATCAGAAGATGCTAAAGAAATCAGTGCTACATAAAAATGAGACATCTTTCATGAAATTCTACTAAAACATGTTCTATATGAAAACTCCTGGTTATTTTTTCTAAAACGCACGTTCTTCGTGATTCATATTACGTAAATGTAAGCATTTCAGACATAGTTTATTTATATGATCCTCTCTTATGTGTGGACTTAAATGTAGTTTGTCTTAAAATTCAAATGCTGAATAGAACATACAATTTAATAGCAAAAAGCATAATTTATAATTTCTTATAACACAAGGGCTGAGAGATGTCAATTCCTGGGATGCTGTGTACTTATCATTTTGGCAGTTGCTTTGCTTTTTTGTTTGCAAGTAAAACAAATATAACTTCAGTTGTAAAAAAAAAAACATAACAGTTAAACTGCAACTATCCTTTAGTGTTTTATATATTTTTTTACAACAGCATTTTAATGGTCCACAGAGATTATTAAATTTAGCTCCAATAGATATCATATGATTTTATTGACTTTATTAAATAAATCAATATTTTGAAAACATTTTACATTTTTTAAAAAAATTATATGAACTTAATGTTATCTTCAGCTCTCAGTATTATAATTGTTTGTTTGGTTTATGCAAAATCTGTGGGACATCAGGTTTTTTCCTTTTTTATACATTTTAAATTGCTTTTATGGTCTTAGCTGAGTTTGCTCAGTGGGTAGAGTGTTGGCTTGGGGACTAGGGGGTCCCAGGTTTGATTTCAGTCAAGGGCACATGCCCTGGTTTCAGACTCGATCTCCAATAGGGGGTGTGTAGGAGGCAGCCAATCAATGATTCTCTCATCATTGATCTTTCTCTCTCTCCCTCTTCCTTCCTCTCTAAAATCAATAAAAGTATATTTTTAAAAATAAATTGCTTTTTTGATAAAACAATCAAATTTAGCCTGCTGAGCTTTTAAGAGCTTTTTTAATTCATGGATTTCTGTTGTATAAAATATTAAATGTTTGTCAGTTTTATATCTGCTTACCTCAAAGGGTATCAACATTGTACTTGTTAGTTTTTCTCTCTGCTCTTTTATACCCAAACTTGTTTGAATAACATATCTTTTTATTACCAGAAAATATCTAAGTTAGGTCAGAATGTGTGTAATATAGTATATAATTGTTTCATGCAAAGAAAAAGGCAAAGTAGCTAAAAAAATACTTTACGTATTTTCCAGAAATATTATAGCAACTCTGCTATTACCTTCAAAAATTGTTTTGCCTACACAACAGTTTGCCCCCAACATCCTCCCAATTTGTTAAGTATCAATTTAAGTAAAAACTAGTGGTTTTCAGTCAATTTATTTTAGTCTTCATGTATAATCCCTAGTGGATGAAGAGTCATGAGTACAGTTGACCCTTGGACAATGCAAGGATTGAGAGTGCCATCCCTCCTGAAGTTTTAAATCTATGTATAACTTTTGACTCACTAAAAATGTAACTGCTGTCACCCCTAAATGTGGGGCAGGATTGCTCAAGGGTATGTTCCATGTACTGCTCCTTATATAAAATGGCTTAGGATGGTGCCTATAGTCGGCCCTCTGTATCCATGACTTCCACTGGTCACCAGGGAAGTGAGGGGGAAGATATTGGGCGAAGGATACAACATTGCAATTATGTTGGATGAATAAGTCTAGAAATCAGATGTGCAGTATGATAACTATAGTTAATAACAATCTATTGAATACTATAAGTCTGCTAAGAGAGATTTCAGGTGCCCTCATTGCATGCACACACAATAAAATTGGTAACTACCATATTTGCCGGCGTATAAGACGATTTTTTTGGCCCTGAAAAATACCGTATTTGCCGGCATATAAGAGACTGGGCGTATAAGACGACCCCCTAACATTTCCACTCAAATACAGAGTTTGTTATATACTCGCTGTATAAGACTACCCCCCACTTGGAGGCATATTTTTCAGGGCCAAAAAATCATCTTATACGCCGGCAAATACGGTATATAAGAGGTGATCACTACAGTCAAGCATTTCATTATGCATATATATTAAATTGTTTTTTTACACTTCTAAGTATTTATAATATTTATTAAAATATAGGATGAATGTAAAGGTAAAGATACTATGAAGTAAATTTATTACTAAAACTAAAGATCCTGTGCACGAATTCGTGCACCAGTGGGTTCCCTCAGCCTGGTTTGCAGGATTGGGCCGAAATCAGCTCTCTGACATCCCTGAATGGTCTCAGATTGTGAGAGGGTGCAGGTCAGGCTTAGGGACCTCACTGGTGCACAATTAGGGCTAGGGAGGGACTCAGGAGGTTGGCCAGCCAGGGAGGGACTGTGGGAGGACTCCAAGGTATGTCCGGCCCATCTTGCTCAGTCCTGATCAGCCAGACCCCAGCAGCAAGCTAACCTACCAGTTGGAGCATCTGCCTTCTGGTGGTCAGTGCACATCATAGCAAGCAGTTGAGCAGCCTTAGCATATCATTAGCAAATTATGCTTTGACTGGTTGAATGGACAATCAGACGACCGGACACTTACCATATTAGGCTTTTTTTTTTATATAGGATATACCTGAAAATTTCCATAGAAAATGTTAAGCATCCATTTGTCAAATTGTAATTACAAGTTTGCTGTCATATAGCTTTTTATTCTAGTTAGTGCTGTGGACCAAATTAATGAGAGAACCTGATTCTATATATAAAGTTTTATATATATATATAATTATTAGCAGTGCAAAAAAATTCCAAATACTATTGTACTGCATTAATTGAAAAAGTGAAAAGGAGTAAAACAAATTTTATCTTTCAAAAAGTTTATTGTCCAAATATAAAAAATGTGATAGAGATCTTAAATGAAGCATTTTAATGGAGACTTATTAGAGTCTCTAATATTATTCCATTATATAAGATAAATACTACTATGGAAGGTTTATTTAAAGACAAAAACATTATTTTTAAAAAATAAAAGTGTTAACAGCTTATTTTCACAGATTGTTTGCAAGCATAGGCTGCCTTTATCATTGAGATTACAAAACTTTTATGAAATTAATTTACATTATTGACCTTAGAACTATATTTCTTATCTCCATTACAATTTTTAAATCTGAATTTTACTGTAACTTGTGTCAATATAACACATCTTATGTAAGACACATTTTTTATTTTTTTATTTCTTTATTGATTAAGGTATCACATATTTGTCCTCAACTCCCCATTCCAATCCCCCCCCCCCACTCATTCCCCTACCCTCCTATTGTCCTTGACCACTGGTTAGGCTCATATGTGTGCACACAAGTCCTTTGGTTGATCTCTCCCTTTTATCTCCACCCTCCCTCTGAGGTTCAACAGTCTGACCCATGGCTCCTTATCTCTGGGTCTGTTCTTGTTCATCAGTCTATGTTGTTCACTATTTCCCCTAGATGAGTAAGATTATGTTCTCCTGGAAATATACTTATAAGAAACAAAAATGAGACAAGCAATAATAGTTATTTTGAAAGGCATATGAATCAGTCTGTAGTGAGTTTCTTTCTGGGCCACCAGTTCTTTTGAGACCCAATTTCAATGTGTAAGACAAATTTTTAAAAACCATTTTCTAGGATTGTGATGGAAGAAATGTTCAAGAAAGATATAGAAAAAAAATTATTACCAAAGCATTTCTTCTTTGAAGAATCTATTGTTTTTCTTAGAATACTGTTTCTAGTTTGTTTTCTTATTGGTACCTTTGGGCTCTTTCTTAAAGAATAAATATTGTGGAACACACTATAAACTCAAAAGAAATAGAACTTTTTAAACATACAGACTATAGAATTTGAATTGAATTAAAAATAAAAAGTTGTACACGTTATGACTTATTGGGAAGCTTCTAATTAAGGTTTGGGTTTCATGAAGTATTATAGTAGAAATGATTTTTACTTCACAAAACACGTTGGTTGCCATGGTAACATTATTCCTACATTGCACCTACTGCATTTTTTCATATTGGATATTAAGTCTAGCAATATAATTGAATTACATTCTGTACATCATTTTAAATTGTCTTAGGAAAAACACTCCTGTATTTGAAAGGAAATGTAAAATATCTTAGAACTGCAATGCTTTTTGTTCCATGAGATTGAATAAAAACATAAAATTGAGAATTACAATTTTTTGAGCATTTCAAATCAGTGAATGTACTTTCTGACCAGAATGCCAAAAATTGTTATATATAAATGATTTAACTGATTACAATTACCAGTATCTAGCATGTTATATATTTTATCTTATTTACTTTTTTCACTGAGTGTAATATATTCTTCATGAGAGCAGATATTTGTTCATGATTGTTGTGGGGTCGAATCCTGGGTTCAAAATAAGACCACTGGAGGCTGATGATTTATTTAAAAAACCAGGCAAAGATTTATTGAAATATCTGGCCAGGGCAGCCACAAGAGCACACATGCAGGCGGTTCCATATGACTGTGACTGCTATAGATGTGGCTAGCCCTTTTAAAGGCTCAAACCGCAGGAATTTTCTTTTGTTTTATTTTTAAAGGCTAAATTCTAAAGCCTGGGGACAGCCAGCAGGGTTGGTTCCCAGTTACATCCTCTTGGACATTGGAATGTGGCCCTATAGCTGATAACACAAAACAAAAGCTGAGGATAGCCCATACACAAAACAAAAGCAGAGCTCAGTGGTTAGTCTCTAAAGGTTATCTACAGTTTCTATCCCTGAAGCTACTGAGTCAGTGGGTATCAATTTCTTGGTTCTGGTCCCAAGCACAGGATAAGTGCCTTAGCCTCCAAGTCTCCACCTGGAAGCTGAGGTAAGTAAGTATCCTGTGTTTTAATCAAACTTAGCCGAGTTAGAATTCAAACAGCAGGCTTTATCAAAATATGATTTCTACCATATTTCAATGATGATAATCTCTAGAGCCTATAATAGTGCCTTATACATAAGAAGATGCACAATAAATATACTCAAATAAAATAATGAGATTATTTTTATAATTAGAAAATTATAAACATCTTCAATATTTGTTGAAGTCATATAGTATATTAATACGTTAGCTATATATGAAAATGTTTACATTTTGTTTTCCCATCAAATTAGTAAGAAATTATTATTCTTTTTTGTTGTTCTACATACTAATAACTACATTGGGTAAAGCAGATTAAACTCTTTATTGGATGCCTGATAAGGTTCATTTTTACAAACATAAGTGCTTTACTTTCTGTTAACCTGATTATTAAACTTATGCTTATGTAAAAATTTTGGCTATTGACATTATTTGAAATCACTTCTCCAAATTAAACTGGAGGGAAGCGGGATTAAAAATGCTATCCTTTTTTGTAATGTTTGTCAATATTTCAAAAATATATGTATTAAAACAGAAAAAAATGCTTTCCTTTTCAGTCCAGGAAGAAATGAAATAGACTAAATACTACTTGTCAAAGTGCATTGCTTGTACACTGTCATTAAATAATTTTGAAGTCATGCAAGTGTTTAACTGAGAAAATAAAGAAGTATGTGTTTGTATAAACTAAAGACTTAACATTATACGTTCTGTGACCTGCCATTTTTAACATGGGTTTATTATAAAATAATTGAGTTTCCATTTTAAATTTAATTTTGTTGATCTAAACAGAGAAACATCATAGGTATTTCAAGGAAGAAAGCAGAGCTGTGGCACCATAATAAAGAAGCACACTCCATTAAGCTCTTTACCTTTGGAAATAAGACTAAGTGTTCAAGTGCAGTGAGCATTCTAAATCAAAAGCACTGTGGCCTCACATTTTTACTTTCCCTAGGCTCAGATTTTGGAAGCAGATCTTGCCAAGAACTGAATGCATATTGTCAATGTCTTTTTTTCTCTAGGAAAATTTTCAGGCAATTCATATTAGAATAATATTAAAATGATTTATACTTCTTCAGCAAATTCAAGATAAGTAATAAGAACATGAATTCTAATTTGCTTCATGCATAGATTATTTTTAATAATGGATAGTAAACTGTACATTTAGAATCATATTTTGTGCTTTTTTTCATAAAGTTGGATATACTACTATTTGAGATGGAAATTGTCTATCTTTATGAATCAACCAATGATATTTTAAGCTTTCCAAATCATAGTGCTTGATGTTTTCTATTCATTTAATGTACACTAAACAGTTTTAAAGTTAGTAATATATATTAATATCTTTACTCATGTACTGTTACAGCAAGAAAATAAAAAAACACACATGGAATATTTAAATTGAGATAATGTGTTCAATAAGTTCTTTAATTCTTCAATATACAAAGATACATTTCTTCAAATTCTATGTTTAATGGATGTAAATATTTTCATATAAATGAGCAATTTATATAACAAATAAAATTTAACGTCTTTTCTCTTTGCTTTTCCATAAGATTGATACTTGCCATTGTACCTCACATTTAATTGTATACAAATGAAAGGGAAAAGATTCACTTCACTTGTCCTCAGTTGGCCAAATAATGGCCTCCCAAAAAATAGCCATATTTTAATTCCTGAGGCCTGTGAAGGTTACTTTATATGGAAAAAAGCTTTTTGCACATTGTGCTAAATCAAAGATCTTGAGATGTGTAGATTATTCTGGATAGCGGGGTAGGTCCTAAATGCAATCACATTAATTCTTATAAGAAAGAGGCAAAAGGGAAGTTGGCATAGATGGAAAAGAAGACAAAGTGACTGCAGAGAGACATTGGTCACAAAATAAAGTAATATTGTATAACTGGGAATATGCCAGAAAATTATTATTTAAAAAATATTTTTATTGATATTTTGCAGAGAGGAAGGGAGAGAAATAGAGAGCTAGAAATGTCGATGAGAGAGAAACATCAACCAGCCACCTCCTGCACCCCCCCGCCCCCCACTGGGGATGTGCCCACAACCAATGTACATGCCCCTGATCGGAATCGAACCTGGGACCTTTCAGTCCACAGACCGATGCTCTACCACTGAGACAAAACAGTTTTGGCATGCCAGAAAATTATTAAATATCAATTCAAAGTTAAAACAGAGAACATATAGAAGGATTTGGTTTGGTCATAGTTACAGGACAATGTTGATAAGACATAATAAAGAGGAAAAATATGACTCTCTCTTGATATATTAAATAAATAAAATAAAGAATTTCCCTCTTTTATCCTCTTTAAATATATTTAATTGACTTGAGATGAAATAAATATATTTCAATGATGAGAGAGAGAGAGTGAGAGAGAAAGAGAGAGAGAGAGAGAGAGAGAGAGAGAGAGAGAGAGAGAGAGAAGGATTAATGAGGAGAGAGAATCATCAATCGGCTGCTGGTAACTGAACATCAACCTATGAACCAGGAGGATTGAAAGCAACCTCCTGGTTCATAGGTTGATGCTCAATCACTGAGCCATTCAGTCTGGGCAAGAAATTTTTCTCTTGATATTGAGAAAAGAAAAGCCCTATGTTTATTATTGAAAAAGGTGATTTGTTTCTAATGAAAGCAAGTGTAGATAATATTTCATCTTCCTAATTAGATATTTGGTGAGAGGCAATGTCTTAGTTCTATGGCTGCTATAAGAAGTGTTCACATGTTTAGTGGCTTAAGAAAACAGAAATTTATTATTTTTTTTTGTAGTTGAGGAGAGTGGAATTCTATAATCAATATCATTGTAGGAAATCAAGGTATCAAAAGGGTTGCACTCCACCTATACTCAAACTATCATCAGCTTACACCATCCAATTTAAAAAGATAGACAAATGGGACTACATCAAAATAAAAAAGCTTCTGCACAGCAAAAGAAACCATCAACAAAACAATAAGAAAGCCCACTGCATGGGAGAACATATTTGCCAATGTTATCACCAATAAGGGTTTAACCTCCAACATTTATAGGGAACTCATACAACTTAACAAAAGGAAGATAAACAACCCAATCCAAAAATGGGCAATGGACATAAATAGATATTTTTCAAAAGAGGAGGAAGGACAAGAGACACATGAAAAGAGGCTCAAAGTCACTAATCACCCAATAAATGCAAATAAAAACAACAATGAGATAATCATCTCACACCTGTCAGAATGGAATCATCAACAAATCAATAAACAAGTGCTGGCAAGGATGTGGACAAAAAAAGAACCCTCCTGCACTGCTGGTGGGAATGCAGACTGGTGCAACCACTGTGGAGATCAGCATGGAGTTTCCTCAGAAAACTAAAAATGGGACTCCCATTTGACCCAGTAATCCCACTCCTAGGAATATATCCCAAGAAACTAGAAACACCAATCAGAAAGGATATATGCACCCCTATGTTCATAGCAGCACAATTTATAATAGCTAGGATTTGGAAGCAGCCTTAGTGCCCATCAGCAGATGAGTGGATTAGAAAACTATGGTACATTTACATAATGGAATATTACACTGCAGTAAAAAAAAAAAATGGAGTTCTAACCATTTGCAACAGCATGGATGGAACTGGAGAGCATTATGCAAAGTGAAATAAGCCAGTCAGAGAAAGATAAATATCACATGATCTCACTCATTTATGGAATATAGTGAACAACATAAGCTGATGCACAAAAACAGACCCAGAGACAGAGAAGCATTGATCAGACCATCAAACCTCAGAGGGAAAGCAGCGGAGGGTGGGAATAAGGGGGAGAGATCAACCAAAGATCTCTTTTAGGTTGATCTCATATAAGCCTAACCAATGAACACAGACACCTGGAGGAGGTGGGGGGGAGAGGGTATAAGTGGGGGAGGGGTGGGGGCAATGGGGGGGTTAAGAACACATATGTAATACCTTAATAAAGAAAAAAATATAAAAAATAAAAATAAGTAAAAATAAAATAAAAATATAGATTCCCAAACACACACACACACACACACACACACACACACACACACACACACACAATTATACAATGACTACATTTACTTTAAAGAAGGGTCATATGGGAGATATCTGTAATACTATCAACAATAAAAATGTATATTTAAAAGTGTTACTTTAAAATATTATTTCCCCAATTTTGTAAAAGCGCATATATTGAATATGGCAGTTGTAAACATTTATTACGGAAAAAAAATGCATGCTCATTAGTTTTCCCTGTTATTAAAGTAACAGAAGCCTTGGTCATGAATGATAATGAAGACACGTCTGTGGATGGCTCCATATCTGGTTCTCTCTCTCTCTGGGGCTTTGCAGATCCTATAAGTAAAATGCGCAGCAGATTGGTTAATTCCTCGGTGTGTGAACTAGAGCACAATGAGAAAGACGTGAACTCTCCTCCGGGAACTGCAGAGCAGACGTTTGCCTGATAACCATCTGATTCATGATCACTGCCATATTTTAGCTGTTGAAAGTGCTCCCTAGTCAAAGACTAAGCTATAAAATAAGGGGTGAATAAACTTTAAGGCGCTTAAGTTATGGTGTTTAATCATATATTTGAATTGCAGAGTGTAAATTACCTTGATAGAGTCACAGGTCAATTATTTTTATGTATAATTTAACTACATAAAAGGCCATGAAGATTTATTTCATTAATCATAGAGATTAATCAAGTGATTCTACACATATTTATCTCCTTCAAACTTAACAATAGAATATTTTAATAAATCAAAGAATTTAAATATGCTTTAACAACAGTTCTATTTTTATATCTTACAATGCATGTTCTTAGATCACTGATTCACATGTGGTTCAATATTGAAAATAGCAAATTATCTTAATAGCCCTTATTACTTATAAAATCAGATTATTTTATCTTGGACATAAAAATGTAGTACTTGATATGCAAGAACCTGAATGTGTGCCAACTAAGTAGAGTAGGTTTCCCTTGATTGTCAACATATTCTTTTTGCTTAGGAGATTAGAAATTAAAGATTTTAATCATATATTCATCTCAGTCATCCCTTCCTACTATTTAAAAGGGATTTGTATGGAAGTGAGAACTACACCAGTGAGCAAAAATATTGTTTTTTGTGTTTTTATTGATTTCAGAGAGAGTAAGGGAGAGGAAAGAGAGATAGAAACATCAACTGTGAGAAATAATCAGCAGCCAGTTGCCTCCTGCGTGCCCCCTATGTGGGCATTGAGTCGTCAGGTCATTGGTTGCTAGACGCCAGTAAGTGACCAGTTTACAGTAAATTAATTTTCACTCTGAGACAGAGCCTCAGGGCCTTATTTTCGGGGGATGCCTTATATTTCACTCAGAAGGAAACCTGTAAGTAGGTCTTATTTTTGGAGGATGTATTATTTTCGGGGAAACACGGTATATATTTAAAGACTTTACTTAATTAAAACAAAAACTGATTCTTAATGACAACTTATTTCTAAGCATTGTTGTCTATGAAAAGAAGCAAGCTTCTCCATATTTTTATTTATTTATTTATTTATTAAAGTACTTGGACATGTTAATGAACTTCCCTCCATGTAGCTTCAAGCTACCAGGGCGCTTAAATATTCAAATGTAAATACACTGCTGCAGGATCAACTCCTCCCCCAGGTAAATTGTAATGTTTAGAATTTTCCTTATGAAGTGTTTGAAGAACTTTTCATGGGAGCAACTCTAAGTCAAGTATAAACTTGAAGAGCCAAAGCTTTAGAGAAAATAAAAGGAAAATTTTAAGCAGGACTTGCTAAATTTTGTCAATTGGTAGGAAAGGACACTGGTGTCAAACCAAAAATGTTGTGAGTGTCTTACTGTGCTGGAGAGATGGGTTTGAGTTTCAGCTAAAAAACATTTTTTTAAAAGATCACTTCAGAGATAAAGGATATCAAAAGTAGTACAAGCCCCAAATTGGACATAAAATTTACTTTTTTAGACATTTAATAACTTTTGAGATTGTCCATGTGTAGCATGAAACTGCAGTAAGTAAAACAAAAAGTAACAGCAAATGGTCTCTTTACAGATTGGAGATGTAAAGAGCTCTGTAGACTTCACTTATCTCTAGTGAAATAACTATAACTGGTAAAAATTATTGAAAAACAAACATTTGAAATCTATAAAAACATTATTAAAGGCATAAAGCAAATTAAAATATATTTATTCAAAAAATTTATAAGATCTCAGGATACATGTAATAAAAAATATCTACAACATATTTTGAAAATCATAAAACATTTTTAAAGAAATTAAAGAGATAAATAAATCAAAAGACATCCCATGTTCATGAAGTGGACTAGCATTGTTAAGCTGGTAATAGTCTTCAACTTGACCTACAGAGTCATTCAATCCACACCAAAATCTTGGCTGTTTTTTAGAATTTTATTCTGAAATTCTTTTGGAAATGCAAAAGGATGAAACAGTCTTGAAAAAGAACAAATACTCTAGAGAACTCACACTTCACAATTTCAAAACTTATGACAAAGTTACAATAATTAAGAAAAGGTGATACTGTAATATGTATAACATTGCAAATCTGCATAATAAATATAATGGGACACACTCTCCAAAAAACTAAAGCTTCATCTCTATGGTCTACTTTACTTTCTCTCTATAATGATAATGGGCATTTTTTTTTACATTTTTCCTGCTACTATATATTTCATATATTTTTGTTAACCAGAAGGTAAAAAGTCTCCATTTTTTAAGTACAGAATGGGATTAGTAGACCCACTTCAACTAAGTAGAGGGTAGCTTCTCAAATTTCAAAGTGCATATGAATCACCAGGGTATCTGGTTAAAATGCATATTATGAATTATTACTTCTTGGGAGGGCCTGAAATTCTGCTTTTCTGATAAGCCCTCTATTAATATATTGAGCACAGATTTACTTTGAGTAACAAGGGACCACAGTACATTAAAGTATGTATTAGTAAAATGGGAAATTTTATAGTAGTAGGCAAAAACAGATAATCTACTTGGTCAAGACATTGAGAAAACTCAAATACACATAATGTGAAGGAAAAAAATAGTTTCATATTAGCAGAATGTATTATCAGGGTGTACTCATGATAGACAGAGAACAGAAAATACCCCAAATCAGAAAATATCAGTAGTATTAACAATCTATGATATCTATTTAGAGCTTATAGTTAAAAAAAATCTTATCTGAACATACTTCTTAAAATCAGATTGTGTGGCATAATGAAGAGACAAATCCGCATAGAACAAAATGAGCCAAGGGAAGTTGATTTCATTCTATTCATACTATTGCCAGTGATAGAGAGACAGCAAAGACATCTACATTCCAAGCTCCACAGAAACAAAGAGCAGGAGGGATTTTAACGCTGGGGTAGAGCTAGTGGAAAAGTACTGGAGGACAGAGGTGGCAGGTTGATCAATGGAATGCCTGCCACATTAAGTTATTCCTGAGTTTGCAAATGTTTTTCTCTGTGATTAGGCCATCTGTGTTTGCTAATTGGCTTTACTCAAAGGAAAAGTAAACTTCCTCCTATCTTCATTACAGAAGCCATTTTAAAACTTGGAGAAAGGCTCCAAGTCAGGCTGAGTTATGCTCCGACCCTCCCATAGAGACTGGGAAATAAGAACACCATCTTCCTTGATGATTGCATTTCAATAGAATGGCTCGCAGGTCCCTGAGAAAGACAGTCCTGGGTTAATAAACTGAAAAGACTCTTCTTCTTTTGTTTATTAACATCTGCATCTTAAAGGGACAAAGAGAGAATTACAAATTTTGCAAAGTAAATGGTCTAAGAACAGGAGAATATGATTGAGGAGAAAATAATGCCACACACTTATGTCAAGCAAGCAGTCTTATATTAAGAAACATTAAAAGTATGTACGTGTAGCAAAAAAGAAAGTATTGTATTGGCAAAGTTGTTTAAAATTTAAGTTTTATATGCAAGGACCAAACATACCCAACTTCCTACATTTCTTGTATTCTTGCTAAATGCATAACTGTTCACATCAAGTTATATAATATTAGTGGCCCAGTGCATAAAATTCATGCTCGCGGGAGGTGTCCCTCAGCTCTGCCTGCAGCCTCTCCAATCTGGGACCCCTTGGGGGATGTCCAACTGCCGGTTTAGGCCTGATCACATAGGGACTGCTGGCTGCTAACAGGTCACCTGCCTGCCTGCATGATTGCCTTTAATCACTCTGCCTGCCGGCCTGATCAACCCCACCTGCCCCCCCTGCCGGCCTACTTGCCCCCGTCTGTCCCCCCTGCCCCCTCTGCCAGCCTGCTCACCCCCAACTGCCACCCCATGCTGGCCTGCTCAGCCCCACCTGCACCCCTGCCAGCCTGCTTGCCCCCAATTACCCCCATGATGGCCTGCTCACCTCAAACTGTGCCCCTTGATGGCCTGCTTGCCCCCACCTGCCTCTTCTGCCCCCCTGCCAGCCTACTTGTCCCCACCTGCCCCCCTGCCAGCCTGCTCACCCCTAACTGCCCCCCCTGCTGGCCTGTTCACCCCCAACTGCCACCCCCCCCGCTGACCTGCTTGCCCCCAACTGCCCTCCCGGCTGGCCTTCTTGCCCCCCAACTGCCCTCCCCTGCCAGCTTGATCGCCCCTAAACACCTCTGTCTCAGCCCCACCACCATAGCTTTGTCTGGAAGGTCTCCAGGAAGATCTCCCAGTCCAATTAGCATATTACCCTTTTATTAGTATAGATTGCTTTGTAATCATTGCAGTTAAATAATATATTTTCTTATTCTGACAGGGAGTTCTTTAGATGCAAAAAGCACACAAATGTAGCATCATTAATTCAATGGTTTATTGCTTATATTGTATTTTCTTATATTGCACTGTTAAGGGGAGTTTTGCTTGCAGAGCTTTTGACTACTACTTTTTGACCCGGTGAGCTTGTTCACTATCCATATGCAGACCTAACAGCAAGAAATAAGCAGCTTTGACAAGACTGACTGTGCAGATTTGAATGTTGATTAAATGTGGAAAAGAATTTCACAGAAACAGCAAAAATGCCCTGCAAGTCTAAATAAAGAGCAAACGCACTGTTCCATGTAGAGAGATGTCAGAGATTGACAGTGTCAGGCTCTCCAGAAAAGTAGAGCTTGGCTGCTTCAAAAAATGCTTGTTTCAGGTTCAAGGGAACACTCATTCCTTCAAATTTGAAGAGCGAGATATACACCCGTGTGTTTAGAAGATTCCCAAGGATATTTCCAATTCAGTGACCCAGGGAGTTTGAGCTGTCTTCAATGGAGGTACGCAGAAACACACAGTGAATGTCACTCTCGTACCCCCAAACCCATATGTGTGTTAAAATCTGGAGTTATAATTTCATGCCGAGTTTCTCCTAAACAATATAGCTGATGGAATTGGATCCCGATCTCCATACTTTCTCCCTCTTTCAGCCTCACTTCCTATTCTCTCTGCTGCAACTCCACCCTGGTGTAGACCCTCCTGGTGGCATGTTGCATGGCTGCAATAGACCCCCAGCTCATTGATGCCCACAGTGTAGTTCCCAGTGGGGATCTCCGGAGAGCTTGCTCACCATCCAGTAGGCCAGGCCCCATGGGAGATTTCCTGGATCACACTATAGATGTCAACAGTGATGTCTGCATGCACTTTACACATTCAAGAGCCCTCGCCTAGCCTGCCTCTTCCAATCATACCTTTGCCTCTGCAGTCCACTGTATACCTGGCTGATTTTACACAGAGGAACCAAAATGCAGTGATATAACAAAAGCATAGGTGACCGCCATGCTATTTTTAATAATGGCGATGTGGTTGGGGATTCCAGTTCTGGACAGTCAGGTGCAAGCCTTCTTTTTATGTGTTTGCTCCTTCCTTTCTACAATAAGGCAGCTAGGGTCACTCTGAACTCCTCCCCCGCTATCTTCAAAGTTATTCTCACTGCTGTGCTCCACTCGGCATAAATATGTGTCCCTGCTAAAAAGAGATGTTTAAAGTATCTCTGATACCATCGCAATTATATATATATATATATATATATATATATATATATATATATATTATTTAATTAACAGAAAAGGAGCAAAGGGAAGACTAGATAATACAGGCGTGCCACTTATAAAGCTTTGCTAGTGTAACGCTTTCCACGTCTGTGACCTGCTGATCCCTGGGGGAGGGGACTGGACAGCACATACAGGCTGAGTAAGGTCTAGGTGCCATGGGAAGGTGATTATGTCAGTCACACCTCGAAGCCAATCTGTGTCCAGAATAGGGGTGGCCACTGCAAGGCCAAGAAATCTGGCTATGTAAACTCCTAGACAAAGGGAGTTCGCTGTCTTGGCTCTCTCTCACCTGCCAGGATCCTGGCTCTCCTGTTGCAAGGGGCACGCTCCCCTGCATTGCCCACATGGCTCAGTTCCAGGTAGGACCACACAATGGACTGTAGTTAGCCCAATGCTCTGCCAGACCCAGCTCCCTCATGGAATGGAAGCTCTGGTCAATGGCCTTCCCTCTGGCTCTGCTGGACCCACAGCTGCCCCTTTTCCAAGACTGGATGAAGAGACATGGAACGTTGCCACCCAAGGAATGTAACTCCATGAAAACGCAATATTTTACCACCATCGCATTCTCATGTGAGGTCTTCCAAAAATGCTAATTTCAGTGCTACCCTGAGAAGCCGACTCCCACGAGCAACAGAGAAATTCAATTCTCCTGTAAAAGATTGTGAAAAGAACTACTTAAGTGTAATGTAATGTGGTGTGAACTTTGGTGCAACCTCTAATTCAATCTACAACATAGAGCTGTGACAGATAAAATCTTAACACACAGCTCTCAGAAAATCAACCACAAATGCCCTTTAAGGATCACAGAGCTTTACAAGAGATGAAAATAACCTGAAATAAACAATCCCATTTTATAAATGTCAAAATCAATGCTAGGAAAAGATGCAAAACTATAGAGTGGCTATGATTAAAACTCAGGTATATAAAAACATAACTTAGGTTTGTTGTTTATTTTTTTAATACTTTCATGATGTTATTACTTTAAAAAAGTTTTACATAGCTTGAAATTCTTTCATTATTTTCACAGCCTCATGTAGTGATGAAGAAAAATGAACTTTAGCCCTCGCCAGTTTGGCTCAGTGGATAGAGCATCATCAGCCCGTGGACTGAAAGGTCCTGAGTTTGATTCCCGTCAAGGGCAGGTACCTTGGTTGCAGACTCCACACCTGGCCCTGGTACAGAAGGCAACCAATCAATGTGTCTCTCTCACATTGATGTTTCTCTCTCTCCCTCTCTCTGTCTCTTCTCCTTCCACTATCTTTAAAAATCAGTAGAAAATATTCTCAGTTGAGGATTTTAAAAAAAGAAGAAAATGGACTTTAAAATTCAGCAAATCTGGGATTAAGTCACAGTTCACCCCTCATTGACTAGTAATTGTAACCTTGTACCAATAGTTTAACCTAACTCTGCCATGCTGTTATTCAACAGGGAATAAAATGTCTTATAGTTTTATTGTGAGTATTGAATCTATCAATGCACATGAAGCATTTAGCATACTGTCAGTTCCGCATGTTAGCTACTCTGTAATTATCATTATTATAATGTATGTAAACTTATTTAACCAACACTATAATAATATAGTGTATGATACAGCAGGCTAGTATCTATCTATCTATCTATCTATCTATCTATCTATCTATTTATCTATCTATATCTCCATCTATCTATCATCTATCTGTCTTCTACCTATATTCTACCTATCATCTATCTTTCAATACTGGTATGCAGTTGCATGTATGTTTGTGTAGCTATTATATCTGTTTTATTAAACATCTAGCAAATGCTCAGCAAGATGGTTATATTTCAGTAATACAACTATATGCAAAAAATTACAAGAATATATTCTCACTAAGGTTGGTAATTTTCTTTGCTGGAAAATATTTTCTTTTACCTACTATTGGTAAAATTTTTCATTTCAAAATTCCACCTGTTCTAAGCAACTTTCCTAGAGAGGGTTCACATACCTCCTTTACATTCTGAACTCCCATTACATTTATCTAAAAAACTTCATTGTGCACACACTTTTTAATCACAAATTATTAGTTTAGAGTTGTAAACTACAGAAGAACAAAGGCAATGCAAAATATTTTTTATTGGCACACTGGTTTTATACTCTTAAATAGATAAAGTTTTTTTTTTTTTTTTAACAAACCAGGATGTAATAAAATATAATTCTTTCACAACAATCCTCACTGATTTCTCTCCAGTACTCACTATTGCCTTCCCGTGAATATTTTTGGCCTAAAAAGAATGAACAGGTGGTATGGCGAGAAGAAGCCATGGGGGTGTTAATGTGGCATTACTTTCTGCAGAAAAAGATAAAGTACCCTTAGAATTTCAGGCTGCCAATCTACTTAGTTGGCACCTGCAGTCTAAAATATCACAGTATTTTGAGAGCAGGCGTGTTGCCATCATAACAGATGGTTATGAGCATTGACAGCCAAGCGATCATGTATGTACATTAGTAGTGAGTGTTTAAGGCAAGCTGCTCAGTTAAGAAGGTCAAACAGCCATTTGCCCAGAGCTTCTCCAGTCAACAGTAAGAGGAATGGCTGCCTATTTATCATATCTTATTATCTATTTACTTACGTACCTCTTGAATAATTATAGAGATACACCAATGAAAGCTTTATAATGAAATCAGTAGATTAGAATGCAATAGCATAGGAAATGCATTAATCTCAAAAAAGAAAAATAATTTCAACAGCAGAAAAAAAAGTGTACCTATAAATAAATAGGTATTTGGCAAATTATATTTAAATTTAACATATTCTATGTAAATGCAATGTGGGGTTTGATTATTGAACATTTATATCCAATATTTCTAAGTTCAAAAAAGCTCATCTGGCCATATTTTACATAAGTAGTTTCATTGACTTTTTCAAATCAGTACAAAGTTGCAACTCAAATTAAGGAAAGTGCTACTTGATTCCTACCAATATTTGTCTATGCCCCACGCATTCTAAAGGTGCTCTAAACATAGAGAATATTGTGGCTGTTTAAGGTCACATAGCTAGGAAGGAATACAGTCAGGATTATAAACCTTTTCCTTTAGATACTATTCCATATCCATTTATAAAACTGCATCCCTGTTGCAAGTAAGTTTAGGAAGGCATTGTACCTTAACTTAACATTTAATATGATTTAACATTCCAAACACAGCATATTTCTTAATGAAGTAATTTATTTAAAAAATACATACATTTACCCAAATTTAAAATCAATAGTATATCACTTAAAAATATTTATTTTAGATTTGTAGAGTAATAATAATATTAGAAACAAGAACAGAAAATATTCATTGGGATTTTAACAGTCACTAAACAGAGTTAAAATAGCTTTTCATAATTTACTAGAGGCCTGTTGCAGGAAGATTCCTGCAAGAATAGGGCTTCCTCGGGCCTATTTCTACAAGAATAGGGCTTCCTACAGCCAAAATGAAGTGGAGACGGGAGCAAAGCCCACTCCCTCTTGTCTCCATTGCCTTACACCCTTTTCCTCCACTTTGCTCCCTTCTGCAGAGCTTGGCTTTCTTAAACACTGTCTTCAGTCTTTGCTCCATGTCTGCATAGGCAAATTAACTTCTATCTTTGTTGAGTTAATTTGCATACTTGTTCCTGATTGGCTAGTGAATGTAGTGGAGGGATGGTCAATTTGCATGTTCCTCTTTTATTATGGTAGATATGCAGCTACTTAGTGACAAAGTCAAGATTCAGATCCTTGTTTGTCTCCAGGGATCCATCTTGTGTTAAGACATGACTAGTTTGATTGGCTGGAATACAGAACAACCACTACTTGAGAAAGTGAATTTATTAAACCTGTAAGTATAAAATTTCATGTAACTTTACTATGTTTTTATTATATCTTTTAGGAATCTATTCTCATGTTCTAAAAATAATTCAGCATTAATCATGATTAAAATTTTTATTTTATTTTCATTTTTTATTAAGATATTATATGTGTATATATCTTACCAATCCCTCCCACTCCCATACATGCCCTCCCTCCCCAGAGTTTTGCATCCATTGGTTATACTTATATGCAAGCATACAAATCATTCCCTTGATATTTTATCTCCTCCATATTGCCCTACTTTCCCCACTGTAATTTGACAGTTTGTTTGTTGCTTTACTGTCTCTGTATCTTTTTGTTCATCAATTTATAATGTTCCTTATTATCCATAAATGAGTGAGATCATGTGGTGTTATTCTTTCATTGACTGGCTTATTTAACTCAGCATAATGTCCTCCAATTCCATCCAGGTTGCTGCAAATGATAAGAATTTCTTCTTTTTTATGGCAGTATAGTATTCCATTGTGTAGATGTATCATAGTTTTTTGATCCAGTCATCTGCTGATGGGCACCTAGGCTATTTCCAAATCTTATCTATTGTAAATTGGGCTGCTATGAACATAGGGGTGCATGTATACTTTTTGATTGGTATTTCTAGTTTCTTAGGATATATTCCCAGGAGTGGGGTTACTGGGTCAAATGGGAGTTCCATTTTCCCTTTTTTGAGGAAAGGAAAATTGGACAGATACATGCAAAAGAATGAAACTAGATCACATACTTACACCATACACAAAAATAAAATCAAAATGGATACAGGACTTAAACATAAGATGGGAAACCATAAAAATACAAGAGGCATCCACAGGCAGTAAAATCTCAGACATATGCAGAAAGAACTTCTTCACTGATACTGCCCCTAGAGCAATGAAAGCTAAAGAGAAAATAAACAAATGGGACGACTTCAAAATAAAAAGCTTTTTTTTTACAGCAAAAGAAATTGTCAACAAGACAACAAGAAAGCCCACTGTATGAGAGAACATATTTACAAATGTTATCACTGATGAAGGTTTAATCTCCAACATCTACAGACAGCTTGTCCAACTTAATAAAAGAAGATAGACTATCTAATTAAAAATGGGTAATGGACCTAAATAGAATCTTTTCAAAAGAAGACAGAAGGAAGGCCAAGAGGCAGATGAAAACATACTCAAAGTCACTAATTATCCAAGAGATGAAAAACAAAACGACAGTGAGGTACCATCTCACACCTGTCAGAATAGCTATCATTAACAAATCAACAAATGACAAGTGCTGGTGAGGATGAGGAGAAAAAGGAACCCTTGTGCACTGCTGGTGGGAATGCAGACTGGTGCAACCACAGTGAAGAACAGTATGGAGTTTCCTCAAAAAACTTTTTGTTTTTTTTAATTCCAGGTAGAATCTAGTTGATTTTCAATACTTAGATAGTTAAAAATATTTAACTTTAACTGAAACATACATTTAATTAGAATTAATATATGTTTTAATGCAACACTTAATTTTAAAAAAATTAAATATATTTTATTGATTTTTTTACAGAGAGGAAGAGAGAGGAATAGAGAGTTAGAAACATCGATGAGAGAAATGTCAATCAGCTGCCTTCCCACATCCCCTACGGGGGATGTGCCTGCAACCAAGTACATACCCTTGACCGGAATCAAACCTGGGACCTTTCAGTCTGGAGGCTGACACACTATCCACTGAGCCAAACCGGTTTCAGCAACTCTTAATTTTTTTTTAAATTGTCATATTAGCTCTGTATTTCATATCTCTGAAAAGCTCCTTGAATATTTTTACTTTAAGTATTATCTAGACAATAGGATCTTATTGGAAACTGCTGGCAAGCTCATTTCCAATGACCTTCAGAATAAAGGACAGTGTTTGGACACACGATGTCAATTTATTACAGTCTTCAACATTAACTCAGAGTGATATACTGAAGAAGAAAATAGAAAGAAATAAGACAATCTGTCATATCCTAAAAGAACCTATGATCTTAATGTCCTTTCATATTGTCATATTCTTCTAGGATTCAATGAGAAAATGCTCCTGAAAATAAAACTAAGTAGTATTAAGCTACAAATGTGACCACAGGGAAGGCAGTTCTTAGACCCTAAAAGAACATAGTATAATTAGTGTTGTGTGTTTTTTTTCCACTGAAGAACATCTATTTTAACACAGGTTTCCTAATATCTGTTTTCATCTTGTGCGTGGAAAAGCATTCATTATGCTGTTTATTATTCCTAAGAAGTGAAGCTGCTCACTTTCCTAATTTTTTATTTTTAAAATATATTTAAATATATTTTATTGTTTTTTTACATAGAGGAAAGGAGAATTAGAAACATCAATGAGAGACTGGCGATGTGCCCACAGCCAAGGTACATGCCCTTGATCAGAATCAAACCTGGGACCCTTTAGACTGAGCCAAATTGGTTAGGACACTTTCCTAATTTTTAAAGACCCTGAAACAAGGATCACATTTCACTTTCTCACTGAGGTAGGAGAACAAAAGTTTGTGAGGAGTAGGTATAAATGAAGAGAAGTAGAATTATCACCATTAGTGCACTGGAATGTACTCCTATAACGCATTAAAATGCATTACAAACATTTATATGACTTTGTCTACAGACCATGAGATTCTTTCTTTTTTATCATATTGAAGACAACAGAAAGTTGTCAACCCTCACCATTATTTTGACAGGTTTCTACCATATTTTCTAAAGTCTCAGTTGACCTATTGATTACAGTTACTATTAATTAGTGGCTTTTCCTTAGCATAAAAATAATTCTCAACAATTCCTCTAACAGAAGCTTCCCCATCTTAGTTTTTATCCTAATTTAACCATATTGGTATTATAGAGTCTTACAATAGCCTCTGGTCATGCACCACCATCTGCAAACAATTGCACTATTTGGATTACAACTGCTGAACTGTGATGGCTGAGTCAACAATATTTGTAAACCAAATGGTGAAATTAAATACAGATTGTGGTTCCTGATAGCAGGGTATTGAAAGTTTCACACACTAAAAAAAAATAATAATAAATCATTTTCATAAAATATTACGTTAAAACTTAACGAATTATTTCAGTGATAGACACAGGGCTCTGGGAATATAATTGGGGTTTTTCCTCTACATTTTTTCTACAGAGTTCTCTGGCTCTTTTTGTTTTTTGATCTCATATTTATTTTCGACAAAAAGTGGGGCCACATGGTGAGAAAAAGCTAACACATACCAATCATATAAGTAGAGAATTCATTCTGATTTGTTCATTTTCCTCATTATGGCCAAGCAGGCCTCTTTAGTCCTGCAGATTGGCTGGAAGACCTCAATGTCATCCAAAACACATGCACTAGAGGCAATAAAGTTTTAAGGGAATTTTAACCATTAAATATCCATTTAATATAAATAATGTATGCGATAGTGAGTTGTATTTATTTTACATGTCTATCAATATGAGTTATTTTGATGTTTTGTAAAGCAAGGAGATAATAGCATGATTCCTTTTCTATTGGAATGATGAAATGTAGCTCATCCCCAATAGAAAAGCAATGTAGCTCAAGAGCCATCAATTTCTCTGCACTCCACAGATATTTTTTTGTAATTTTCCCAAGCTAGAAAGCATTAGAATCTTAAAGTTTCCATTACAAAACGTAATTGGAATTGAAATATGAATCAAGACATTTTTTTTAATAATCACAGAGAAGATTCACTAGTAATTAAGGTTTACTTTAATTTGTTCTACTTGATATCCTTTGATAAAGGTGATGAGCTTTTAAGTTGAAACAATTAGAGAAATTCCATTGTGAAGGAGGACTAGCTATTTTAGCAATGTACAGCTGCTTTATCTTGAGGGGAATTAATGGCTTATTTTACAAAAAGTAAAATAATAATGACTGGCAATTATTATTGCTCAAATAAAAATGATAGAAAGGAATGCTGCGGAATTTTACATTTTCTAAAAGGATATGTTGAAGACAAAAAACCAATCTGAAAGACAACATGAAGCCCATGTAATTTATTCACTATCTGTGTTTTAGGAAAGGGGTTTATCTATCTCTGTGTTAGCATTTTCTTAAAATGCATTGGCTTACTTTTCAATTTATTTCTACATTTCAGTTTCCTGTGATTGCTTTCCATTTTCCACTACTTACTAAAAAAGATAGTGATAGTAAAAATAGCTTGTACATAATTGTAATTTTCATGTCAACACTAGAGTATTTCAAAGAACGAAAGGGAGATAACCAAGTTAAATTGCCTTTTTCCATCTACATTGGAATTTTTAGCTATAAATGAGTTCATATTAATGGAAGAACTGTCTGGAGGTAAGACTGTTTAAATACTTGGCTTCAATTGAAATAACTTCACGACAGACCAACATAACAAGCATTAAGGTATAGAATTGATACTATGATCAATACCTTTCATCAAGATGTTTGCATTTACTGAGATTTTGTAAAAATGCGAAGGGAAAATATTTAATTATCATATGTTATATTTAATACCCAGGTAGTAATCAGTAGGGTGTATATTTTTAAATTATTTTTATTGATTTCAGAGGGGAAGGGAAAGAGAGAGAAACATCAATGATGAGAAAGAATCATTGATCAGCTGCCTCCTGAATACCCCAAACTAGGGATCCAGCCTGTAGCCCAGGCATGTGTCCTGACCAGGAATCAAACTGTGACCTTATGGTTCATACTTCATCTCTCAACCACTGACCTGTGCCAGCTGGGCAGAGTGTATATCTCTAAGAAATAAGTTATGTGTCCAAAATGGGGCTAGTCCTTAATGAGTGACTGCAATAAATAGATTATACTTTTTTCCCCTATAGATCTTAACTAATTGAACTAACAGAATTATGCTTGTGGCAGAATAAAAAAAAATGAGACAAAGAACATAGAATTTGCACTATACTCACAATTGTTTCAAATAACAATCATTTATTCCAAATGTGGATTATGGTTACAATTGGCATCAGTGTTTACAAGGAGTTTAAGAAAGAAAATTTCCCATTTCACTTGTTTTGTGTATGTGTGTGTAAGTTGTGTTTTTGAATTATATTCATTTATGTTTATTTTGAAGTATCATTTTATATAATAAATACTTGCTTTGTAATCCCATAATGTTGAGCATATGCTATAGTTTACACATAAGAGATCTTGTATTGTTCACTCATTGCTTATAGATATAACTATGATTAGATGTGTTTATGCAATGTGTCCACATAATAATTGAGAATAACAATTTAAAATTTTAAAAAAATGTCAGATATTTTTATCACTGGATGGATACATTAGTTGAGCATCCTGGAACAATTACCAGGATATTTATCTTTCAGATACCCAGTGGGATGCTGGAGATCTGTGTTTACCTAATGACTGCTTATTTATTCATCCACTTATTTATTTGTGTACTTGGAAATTGAGTGACATGTATTTACCTCAATATTCGAAAATTAGAAATAAATATTTTCTAAAAGTTTATTCAAGGGCATTCTAGAACTGAATCCTTCCACATTCTGCTCTGCCTCAGTGACTTTCAACTTTTGTCCCTCTCAATATTCTGTACATTTCTGCCTCATTGCATTGCTTTGTTTCATTTTGAGCATTGCCTCCATTTTATCTCCTGGATTCACCAAAAGCATTCCAATATTGAAGCAATGCATCTGTTTTGGGAGAGCTTAAAAGTCTGAATAAAAAGTCTGTTTCAAACCATGTAAAGTTTATTCTACAAATGTTACTTAGCAGTACTCTATTAAAATAAAGAGCTGAGGGGTATTTATATTAATTAAAATTTTGTATAAGCTGGCCTTTTGAAAAAGAATGGAGAAAGAGGAAAAGGGGGAAAATACAAATAAATTTTGTGCAAAACAAGTAACATTAAGAGACTTAAAAACCCTGATACAAGAAAAAATAGAACACAAACTATGAAAGGGTAGAACTTTTTAAAATGATATTTTATTGAGATAAAGGAGGAAAAGGTATCCAGGTTGATTAGTAGTACTAGAACATGTAAAACCAGTGACTTTAGAATAAATGTACAGAAGTCATTATAATCCTGTGAATAAAATAAAATGTGGACGAGTAGAGAAATGCTGTTTGTGTAGATGTGTGTATATTTTAATATGTATGTGAAAATGTAAATATATATATATATATATATATATATATATATATATATATATTAGAAGCCTGGCGCATGAAATTCGTGCATGGGGGTGGGGGTTCCCTCAGCTGAGCCTGCACCCTCTTCAATCTGGGACCCCTCAAGGGATGACTGACTGATGGGATCAGTCAAAAAGGGCAGTTGGAGACATCCCTCTCACAATCCAGGACTGCTAGCTCCCAACTGCTCGCCTGCCTACCTGCCTGATTATTTCTAATTCCTTCTGCCTATCAGCCTGATTACCCCCTAACCACTCCCCTGACAGCCTGAATGATGCCTAACTGCTTCCCTGCTGGCCCATTTGCCCCTAACTTCCCTCCACTGCTGGCCTGGTTGCCCCCACTGTCATCTCCTGCTGGCCCAGTCACCCCTAGCTGTCCTCCCTTGCCAGCCTGATCGCTCCCAACTGCTCTCCCTACAGACCTGGTAGCCCCTAACTGTCTTTCCCCAAAGGCCTGATTGATCCCAACTGCCCTCCCTTTCAGGCCTGGTCACCCCAACTGCCCTCCTCTGCCAGCCTTGTCACCCCTAACTGCTCTCCCCTGCTGGCCTGATTGCCCACAACTGCCTGCCCCTGCTGGCCATTGTGTGGTGGCTATCTTGTGTCCACACGGAGATAACCATCTTTAACCACATGGAGGTAGCTATCTTGTGTGTTGGAGTGATGGTCAATTTGTATATTACTCTTTTATTATATAGGCTATATACTAGTGGCCCAGTGCACAAAAATCATATAAGGGGATTGGAGGAGGAAAGTGTCCCTCAGCCCAGCCTGCACCCTCTTCAATCTGGGACCCTCCGGGGTGTCTGACTATAGTTGGAAATCCCTCTTGCAATCAGGGACCACTGGCACCTATCCGCTTACTTGCCTCCCTGCCTGATCACCCCTAACCATTCTGCCTGCTGGCCTGCTCAACCCTAACTACTCCCCCCTGCTGGCCTGCTTGGCCCCAAATACTCTCCCCTCCTGGCTCGATCACCCCTAACTACTTCTGCCTCAGTCCCATCACCATGGCTTTGTCCAGAAGGATGTCCGGAAGGTCTCCTAGAAAATCTCCTGGTCTAATTCGTATATTTCCCTTTTGTTAGTATAGATATTTCAACACATCGATAACATTACTTTTATATTACATACTAGAGGCTCAATGCATGAAATTCGTGCACTGTTGGTGGAGGAGTCCCTCAGCCCGGCTAGCACCTTATCACAGTCTAGGAGCCCTCGGGGTATGTACACGCACTTAAGGCAGCAGTTGGGTATCCCTCTTGCAGTCTGGCACCCCTTGCTCCTACTGCCCACCTGCTCTCTGCTATTTACTGCTTGACTCACTGCTCCTTATTGCTGCCACAGAGGCGGGAGTCTTCTGCCTCTGCCACTGTGCTCACCAGCCATGAGCTGAACCATACTCCCCCTGTGGAAGCTCACTGACCACCAGGGGGCAGCTCCTGTGTTGAGCATCTGCCCTCTGGTGGTCTGTGCACATCAGAGAAACCTATCATTCCTCCCTAAAGGACAGCTAGGCTTTTATTATATAGATACATATCATTACACATTTGTGTGTGTGTGGGTCTATGCATATGTCTATAATGTATGTTTTATTAGTGAGATAATTTGAGTTATATAGAGCTGTATTAAATTTACCCTGTCTGCATGATGGTTTCTGGATAAGTCATATCTGGTATTTTCCTCTTCTTCAGCTGCCATCCATATGGATAATCCATAATTGTATGTTCATATTATCTAGTTTCTTCTATGCATTGGCACTACTTTGTTAGGGCTGCGTTCACAAAGTGGTAGGGATTGCAGGCTTCAACAATGGTTATTTTCTCAGAGCTATGTAGACTAGAAGGCCAAAACAAGATATTGGAAGGATTGGTTTCTTCTGAAATCTTTCACTTTAGTTTGGAACAGATGTCTTCTCCCTGTATCTACATAAGGTCCTCCCTTTGTGCATATCGGTGTCCTAATATTTATAACTAAGAGCCCACTGTGTGATTTGAAATTGTGTGGCACTGCCCACCCTCGATTTGCGGGTCTAGCCCTGACTCTCCCCCTGGGCCTTGCAGCAGCAGCCGTGACCGCTCCTGGTCCAGCCCTGCTTCCCTCTCCAGCCCTAAAAGCAGCCACGGCTGCTGCTGATCAAACCCTGACCCAGTACAGGTGTGCGGAGGCCCCTGCCCCCTGCCACCCTGCCCCCGAAGCTGGGGCAACCTACTTCTGTCTGGTCCACCCATTAAGGCTTCCTGGTTAATTAGCATATTTCTCTGTTATAGATAGATAGATAGATAGATAGATAGATAGATAATAAAAAGGTACTATGCTAATTAGACTGGAGGTCATTACAGATGTCCTTCCAGATGAAGCCAGGGCCAGAGGGAAGCCTAGGTTCCAGGTGCCTGTAGGCGGTTGGAGGGAAGCCAGAGGAAAGCCAGCCGGTGTCCGGGGGGTCTGAAGGAAGCCCGAGCCAGAAGCTGGGGAAAGGAAGGCCTCTACTTGCATGAATTTCATGCATCAGGCCTCTAGTCTTATAAAAACACCAGTTATATCGGGTGAGGCCCACTCTAATGATGACATTTTACCTTAATTATTTTTTAAGGCCCTTTCTCCAAACTTAGTCAAATTCTGAGATATTGGGTGTTAGGGTTTCAACCTATGAATTTTGGAGTTGGATATAACAATTGGCATTATAGCTGTAAAGAACATTGCACTGGGAGTATTTAGAAATTCTTATCCTGCTGAGCCACTGCAATTACTTATGGGACTATCGCAATTTGAAGCCACATGGTCGTCACATATTTACAAAATTAATTTATAAAATTACTAGGTATTGATTTTTTATAAGACAAAATAGTTTTAATTTCTGAATTGTTAAAATTTAACAGTCATTAATATGTAGTCAACATTTACAAATTCTATTTTAAAAAGGTATAGTGTGCTATCCTTTAACTATCTTCTTTAGAAGAATTAGAGAGTTAAATTGAATAATGCAATCTATTCAACAAATACTGAAATAAAATTTATATCTATGAAAATACTTTAAAATATTTTGAGATTTTTGTGACAGATATAGAAAATGTCCTCTTATTTTCAAAGATAAGGACAAAATAACGCGAAGTGATTAGAATGAGATATACAAATGCTATCCTCATTTGAAGGCTTATAAGCCTATTTAAAGTTAAAACAAATAATTTAGCTGAAAAGCACTCATCTAACTTATTACTTTTATAATAAATGTCACTATGAACAGAATAATTATGTGTATTTATGTTAGTCTCATTTACTTAAATTTAAATTACTTTAAATTACTTACAAATGGCATCTTAATATTTACCATTTAATGTTTGGCATTTTGAATCAATGAATTAGGAAAACAAAGGGTAATTTCTACCCTGAAAATGTACTAATGATCATAATTTGAAATCTGTTCTATATCTGTGATACTTTAGGGTTATTAGAATTTGTTGTAAATATCTTCCTTAAATGAGTTTCTGTTTTTATTCAGCACTTAGATCTTTATAATGCTCTATTTAAGGCAAATACATAACACTAGAGTATATGCGTACTGCTCACAAAGGAAATAAGAAATTCTAATAAAAATAAACTAGTTTTCTAAGAAAATTGAAGAGAAGAGCATTTCTACTTACTAATAAGAAAGAAATGATGTTGCATGAAATGATTTGATAGTAGAAATCATTCACAACTTACAATAGATTCCAATCCAATTCTTTAGTTTGAGGTGCAATAATTCCCCAAGAAACAAGTAAATTCCTTACAGGAGTAGATTATTAAATATTTAATGTTTTAATTTTACATTTAATTACAATACTTTTTTTCCTAATTTAAAAACATGTTAAGGGATCTAACTCATCACAAAACACAAAATTCTATTATCCTAGATTTAAAAAAATGTAAACTAATATTTAATGCCTACATACATATATTCTTTTAAGTTCTAAACAACATACATATATTACTACAGCACTAGTTAAGGTTATTAGAGAATTTATTGATAGCAGTTATATTCTTTGTAGCTCAACCAATTTCTTCTTTGTTCACTCATGAGTCAGCCTTCTTACTTACTACCTAAGTGAGAGTAAACTGTGAAGGATGGATTGAAGCTTGAACTCAATCATATTAGCTAATTAGCATTACATTTTAGAGATCTTAGTTTTTATATTTAAATTAACTTAATAAGTAAAGCTAATAAAAACAGATGAGAAACACGATTTTTGTTAAGATTAAGTATTTCAAACTCATACTGTTATTGCTTAAGAGTACCTGTCACTTGCCAAAACCAGTTTGGCTCAGTGGTAGAGCGTCGGCCTGCGGACTGAAAGGTTCCAGGTTTGATTCCGGTCAAGGGCATGTACCTTGGTTGTGGGCACATCCCCCATAGGGGGTGTGCAAGAGGCAGCTGATCGATGTCTCTCTCTCATCGGTGTTTCTATCCCTCTCTCTTCCTCTCTGTAAAAAATCAATAAAATATATTTTTTTAAAAAGAGTACCTGGCACTTATAAATTGAATTAAGTTAAAAGAAAACACAAAAACATACATCCTAGTCCTTAGTCCACAAAGTAAGACTCCCTTAGTCCAAAAGGTAGTATCTGGAGGATCATATGGCTAGCCAGAAATCAAGTGCTTGGATCCATTTCCATTAGAGCATATTTGTGGCAGCCATGGCATTGCAATCATGAACTGCTAATCAGCCCAGCCTGAGTGGCTCAGTGGTTGAGCATTGATTTATAAACCAGGAAGTCACGGTTCGATTCCCAGTCAGGGTACAAAGAATATATGGTTTGCAAGCTCCATCCCCACTGTGTGTGTGTGTGTGTGTGTGTGTGTGTGTGTGTGCAGGAGACAGCCAATCAATGATCCTCTCTCTTTCTCTCTCTCTCTCTCTCTCTCTCTCTCTCTCTCTCTCTCTCTAAAATAAATAAAAATATATATATTAAAAAACCACCACTAATCATTGGTATCTGTGCCCCTTATCAACATACTGTCCTTCCCCTCCTTCCTTCTCCTCCCATCCATCTTTATTTTTAAGAAATTACTTGTCTTGACTAATGGATCACATGGGGGCATGTTCTGAAAGAGAATGATAATTTTTAGCTATTCATCAAAGATGAATGTTCAGTGAGAAAATATATTCTGCTCCCCAGATAACAACCTGTGCAACATGGGTTATTAATATACCCAGAACTCTGAACAAAAGTGATTATTTACTCCAGCAGAGCAAACGGAAGCCTAAGAGTGCATAGAATGTATAAAGAAGGCTAAAATGAATCATTCAGTTAATTGATATAAAATGAGAGAAAACACATACACAATTGATATGGTCCCATCGCCATCTTGTTCTTATTTCGGTGTAAATCATACATTACACAAAGCAGTGCAGCGCAAGGTTTGCTGACTAATTTCTGGCACTCATCTATTCAGAATTTAGGTCCACAGGATATAACACTGTGTGACTAGCTGAAGGGATGTATGTAAAACATATTAGTATAAACTCTAATATGAGCTGGTTTGAAATATGCTGAGACCTCCTAGCACCTGAAGTGAATGGACCAGAGTCCCAATCTCAGCACAGTCTTAGTCCCTATTTATAGGCAGAGAAGCCCAGATAGCCTCCTGCCTCCCACACTGGCTCCCATGAGATAAGTCTTATAGGAAAAGAACATCTAAGCCTTTTATATTTTTTAATAGATACACAGTCAAAATGACAGGTACAACCCACTGCTGGGGTGTCAGTATATGTCTTACATCAAGCATGCCAAGCTCGTGGCCCACAAGCTACATGCGGCACACAACAAATATTCCCCCCAGCTAATATAATAGTATGTAAGAAACATGTTAAGAAAAAAATTGTAACTTAATTTTGATAATATCCTGTTATACATAATCTATAATAATGTAAGTGCAATATGCTAATTAGCCTTCAGGATGACCTTCTGGACGAAGCCAGGGCTGCAAGGGAAGCCTGGGTTCTGGGTGCCAGAGGGAAGGAAGGCTTACTAGTGCATGGATTTCGTGCATCAGGCCTCTAGTTATTAATAACGAACTACAACGTTCACTAATGACTGATTACTATAATCGTGTGGCATTCATTGCCCCTTACACACCTTACACCCAGAAGCACCATTTCTCTCCACTAACACCATCAGCGAATATTTTAGCAGCCAATTGCCACGTCAATTAGTCTTGGACTGACTTGTTTGATGTGCACAAAAGGAGATATTTCACTTTTGGAGATCAAAAAAATAAGGTCATTTGCATTATGCTTATTAATTTTGCAGCTATTCAGTATCTGGTAAGTTAATGTTCCAGAAAAATATTAATTTTTATTAAAATGTCCTATTATTACACAAGACATTGGGGGGGGATAAGGGCATGCGACAGGGAGTTGGGGAGACTGGGGAAAGGTCAATGGGGGGAAAAAGTGATATATGTACTACTAAGTATAATACTTTAAATAGTAAAATTAAATTTAAAAAATAAAATACAAAATAAATAAAATGTCCTATTATTTATGTTAACAGTTACTCATTTATTTTGGCCCTTTGCATTCAGCATGTCTCTATTGAAATAAACCTATGTGTCTATGAAAACTTAAGCTTTTTTGTGTGTGTGTGTGTGTGTGTGTGTGTGTGTGTGTGTGTGTGTTGTGTGGCCCACATAAAATTAAACCTTGTTTATTTGGCCCGTGTGAGCCTTTGAGTTTGACATGCTTGTCCTACATCTATGACTCAGGCTTTTCCCATGCCTTTGGAAGGAGACACCAAGAGGTGGAGAGGCAGCAATTTACTCCTAGAACTTCTCCAAGGAGATAGAGAGGCCCAAGGCTCTTCTTCCGCAGATCAAAGTCCCATTTCACTTTTTCTCTTAATCTACAGGATTTATAAACAAAATATGTAATCATTCAAGGGGAAAAATGATCAATACATCATGGCACTCCTACCTCTACCTTCATGTGACCTTTTACTCAAGGCCTGCCTCTCCTCTGCTTTTTGAACAGACATCTAAAAATAATTAATACAATAGATTTTGCCTGAAGCTGTGATTTAATATGTCAGCTATTTTCCAGCTGAAGAACCTGGGGATGATAAAGTTTTATTTTCTTATCTACCAAGTTCTGGGTTGGCAAATTCCAGATTCTGCTTCAAAATGTAATAATATCTTCCTTAGTTCATCTCTATCTGTTCCTTACCGTATGCAACCAAAGGGAACCTATTGGCACTTAATACTTGGTTGAGGATCTCTTTAGATATGAGTGAATTTGCTACATTTTCTACCTTTTGTGTTACTACACATAATTGTCTCATGTAATATGTACCTCCCTTTCTCCACCTTATAATACCAATTTTTTTCTCTTGTTCGGCACTTCATCACAAATTATTTTACAATTAATTTACCTTCCAATCATAACCTTCTACCCATATTTCCTGTTGTTACTATGAATAGTTGTAATAGCCAATGCAACAAGTTTCAGGTTTTGTTATAACAGTTCACTACTTCTTGTGATATTTCTGCTTATTTATTGTGATTAATAATTTATTGTGACATAACAAATCCTACTGAAGCATATATATTTTTATTGATTTCAGAGAGGAATAGAAAGGGAGAGAGAGATAGAAACATCAAGGATGAGATGAGATAGAATCATTGATAAGCTACCTCCCGCACACCCCCTATTGGGGATCAACCCACAACTCAGGCATGTGCCCTGACTAGGAATTGAACCATGACCTCAAAATAGTCTGGTGACCACCTGTATCCTTACATAGTTATTATGATATTACTAGAGGCCCAGTGCACGGATTTGTGCAGTAGTGGGGTCCCACGGCCTGGCCTGTGGGGATTGGGTTGAAACCAGCTCTATGACAACCCCGAAGCGTCCCAGACTTCGAAAGGAAAATTCTCTGGTGACGCACCCTGGAATCAGGATCCTTCCTCTCTGGTCCCGGATGCATCACCCAAGAACTGCAGCTGCCAAGTCACTGCAGCTCAGCAACTCCTGCAGTGAACGTCTGCCCCAGTGGTCAGTGCGCATCATAGATATTGGTCAGAGTTTCTGTCCCCTGGTGGTCATTGGGCATCATAGCTACCAGCCAGTTTGCTGGTTGGCTGATTGGCCATTTGCTTAGGCTTTTATATATATAGATTCACCCTATTCCCTATGCTGTACATTTCATCTCTGTGACTTATTCTATATCTGGAAGTTTGTACTTGTTAATCCCCTTTCCCTTTTCCACCAGAAATGTGTTTTCATGTGTGCTTGCAGAGATGGGATATTCCCAATTGCTTAGAATATAAGAAGCTCAGTTATAATGTAGACTTTAATTAGAGCACTACTGTGCAAAAATGAAATTCCACTTATAGCCTCCTGTAAGGGGATGCAGCAGGTGGGTGGGAACACAGCATTACACCAGCGAGAACCACCATTCCCTGAACTCAGCAGCACATAACATGCAAGTGGAAAAGCACTCATGGAGCACAAGCATGAAGGCAGCAGCTTCCGTTTTGTTAATTAGGCTACAGTCATGCTTCAGTGCTGTTGCAATTTACCACTGCATCCTCCTGGAGCCTTTGTGCAAATGCTCTTGTGAGCCTAATAGCTATAAACCCTGTGTAATGGGTGCCTCCTACTGAGATGTCATTACAACGTTCCGATAGTGTCCATGAACAGTACGTTTTTAAACATGTATAGTTTTCTTTCACAGAAAAATACTAGTCAACCTAGAACTGCTTTTTAAAAGTTAAAAGCAACTCTTGATGCAATTTCTTGTACTTCTCACTGAGATTCAGATTAATTTGTTTTCTTATATAATTTAGCAATGTTGTTTAATTATTCTAAAATACACACCCTTTCTAAATACAGCACATTTTTGCAATTAAAATACTGCTGGTTGTCTCTATATTGGTATCATGACATTTGCTTTAGAAAGTCATGCTATTTTAAGTATTTGAAAACATATTACTTAAGAATATATGACTAAGAGTTGGTTATTGTGCCCTTTATTACACAGTGTGTGCATGAAGTTACGTACATGATGAACATTTGACATCATTATAGACCAATAAAATGGCACTGTACACATGTGTCATGCCAGCTGAAATGCCAGGCAAAAGGCTTGGAAATACATGCTGAGTGCAAGTTTTCATTGTGGCATCATTGTCAATTAAGAGCCTGACCAAGGTAATCAAATGAAAAGGTGTATGTTTACACATTTAGTGCAGGGCCCAGCTCACAGCAAACGCTCAGTGGAAAGGTGACCAGTCATTGTTAGTAATAACTAGAGCCCCAGTGCACAAAATTCATACACGGGGTGGGGAGGGTGTCCCTCAGCCCATCCTGCACCCTCTCCAATCTGGGATCCCTCAAGGGATGTCTGACTGCCCTGAAAGGGCAATTGGACATAACTCTCACAATCCAGAAATTCTGGCTCCCAACTGCTTGCCTGTATGTTTGCCTGATTGTCCCTAATTGCTTCTGCTTGCCAGCCTGATCACCCTTAACCACTCATCTGCCACCCTGATTGATGCCTAACTGCTCCTGTACTGGCCCGATTGCTCCTAACTGCCCTCCCCTGCTGGCCTGATTGCCTCAACTGCCCTCCTTGCAGGCCTGGTTACCCTTAACTGCCATTCCTTGCCAGCATAGTTGCCCCTAAATTCCCTCCCCTGCCAGCCCAATTTCCCTTAACTGCCCTCCCCTGCAAGCCTGGTTGCCTCTAACTGCCCTTCCCTATAGGCTTGATTGCTCCAACTTCTTTGCCCTGCAGGCCTGGTTTCCCCAACTGCCCTCCCCTGAAGGCCTTGTCCCTCCCAGCTGCCCTTCCCTGCAGGCCATCTTGGGGTGGCCATCTTGTGTGTTGGAGTGATGGTCAAATTGCATATTACTTCTTTATTATACTGGATTATTATATAGGATGTATATAGTTTTATGCTCATTCTGAATTACTCCTAGTGTATGTTAATAGAAAGAAATTGGACATAAATTTATTATTCATTACTAATCTTTAAAGTGAAAATTTAAAAAGCAACAGGGGAACTGAGCATTTTCCAAAGAAGACTTATGAATGGCCAACAGGTCTGTGAGAATATCAATAATCAGCAGGAAAATGCAAAGCAAAACTGCAATGAGATGTCACCTCAAACCTGGCAATTAAAGTACACCTTAGAATAGCTGTCATCAAAAAGACAAGCTATAATATTGGGGAGGATGTGGAGAAAAGGAAACCTTTGTGCTTGTTGGTAGAAAAGTAATTGACACAACCATTAAGAAAAACAGTAGAAATATTCCTTAAACCTGGAAAATAGAATTACTATCTAATCCAGCAATTCCACATTTGAGTATTTATTTGAAAAATTTAAAACACTGTCTCAAAGGATATATGCACTCCATATTCACTGCAGCATTATTTATAATACCAGGATATGGAAATAAACTAAATGTCTATTGACAGATTAATGTATAAAGAAAATGTTTTCTACATTGATTGTTATATATATATATATATATATATATATATATATATATATATATATATGGCTAAATGACTGGCCAACCAGCCAACTGGCCCACTGGTCAATATATATGACATGCACTGACCACCAGGGGACAGGTGCTTAACGCAGGAGCTGCAGAGCTGCAGTTCTCTGATGACACACCCAGAACCAGAGAGGAGGGACCCTGATTCTTTGCATGGCCACATGATTCCACCTTTGGCTGTGGGTTACATTATTGCTGGGTCACTGTCAGCCCCCAATCTGGTTTACTGCACAGCTGCAGTGGCTTGGTGATATACAGGGAGATATTAGAATAAGTTTAACCAATTTATCAGTCATTGTTTTTTTATCAATGCTGTTTTTATATGTGTTTTTGTTGTTTTATATCAGGTCTTTGTTGTTATAGCATGTTGTTATTGTTTATTAATGAGTTTATATATTATTTTTATATACATTTCACTAATTTTATTTCATCTCTGATACTTCTGTTATGGAGAGGGGGCTAACAGCAATATTAAAATATTTCTTCTAATTAATATCCTTTCAATGTGCACAAATCTTTACACTGGGCCACTAGTTAAAGCATAAAAACATAAAGAAACTTTGTCATTTACAACAACATGGATGGAACTTGAGGGCATTATGCTAAATGAAAAGTAAATAGTGTATGATCTCATATATGGAAGCTCAAAAAGGTAAACTCTAAGAAACAGAGAACGGATTAGTAGTTGCCAGAGGTAAAGGGGGTGGGAATGAATGAAGGTGGCCAGAAGCTTGCATTTATAAAATATCTGTGTTGGGGATTAGTGTTTATATAAAAGCACATGATACAATTACTAGATGCCCAATGCACAAAGATTTGTGCAAGAACGGGCCTTCCTTTCCCTGGCTGCCGGCACCATCTTTGCTCCTGGCACAGAACCACCTTTCCAGCTTCCCACACTGCCCAGAAGCCCGAAGTAGCTGGGGCGGTGTGGAACATCTGTGTTGTTACCATGGCGAAGACGCAGCATCCCGCACTACCCTGGCAGCTAGGTACCTGAGATTGCAAATTAACCCACCAGCTTTGCTGGGGTTAATTCGCATACTCACTCCTGATTGGCTGGTGGACGCCAGATAGGTACAGTCAATTTGCATCTTTCTCTTTTATTAGTGTAGATATGCCAATCGCATCACATTTGCTTATATTTTTAAAAATTCTTATTGCTATTTAGATATTCTAATATGAAACTTTATATAAACAAAATTAGAACCAAGATTTCTCAAGTCTAATATAAGTAACTCATTGTTTTACTTTTTACGTTATTATTATTTTTTTTATCAAGAACAGTGGGCACCTCAAATCAAAATACTAAAGAGTAAAGAAGCATGACATGTGACACCTCTGAAAAGTGGCCACTTTCTCATTCTTAAGACATTTTGGAAAGTTAATAAAATATATTTATTTCTCCCTGCCCTCTATAATGCTAACCACTTTTCCAAATGTGAATGCTTATCACTTAACAAAAGCAGCATAACATTGGTGTGTTTTGCTGTTACTTAGATTTATTCATGACTTAAAATTAACCATTAAAATTAGTTTTCTCTTTCTGTAAATCTACTACTTTAGAGAAACATGGTGGACTGAAATACCTTTGTTAATACCCAAGAATGAATAAATGATAATATATTCTCTACTTTAGGAGAAGAAAACAGTTTTTTGTTTGTTTCTAAGATCTCCCAAAAACTCTCCTAAGATGAACGAGCAATGTTTAAGTTGGTGAGTGCATTAATTAAACACAATTGAACAATTTTTAAAACATCACATTTTTTCTTTTTCTTTTTTTGCTCTCCTATCATGACTCAAGACACTCTCAGAATATGATTATGTGATTAAAGAATGTGCCCCTTAAGGATATTTTTATATTATGCTATGATTAGTGTTGTCACAAGGGCCTTGATTATTCTGATTAAGTAAAAGTACTTTAGCTGTTGAGTTTAAAAGATTTATTTGTAAAATGTAAAAGTAATGCACTTGAGTAGCCAAAACAAGGTGAACAGATAATAGTCAATTGTTTTTCTGGTATGATCCTAGTCTACAAAATGTGTTGTGAAAGAGCAGCAGTTAAACAGAAGATGATTGCTCAAATACTAATTTCATGTATGAGATTAAAATGACAATTATGACCAAGAAGGTCTTTTTGCATTTTCCATGTGTCACGTGCCTTCCAATGAGAAGGTCATCCAATGAGACTGACAATTTATGTCAAGGGGATGAGGAAAGGTTCTTTGTGCACTCCTAGGACCATTAAGGAATGTTATTTCCCCAAAGGCTCATGGAGTAATGACCTCCACAGATGCAAATGAATTGGAATAGAGGCCAGAAGAATCAAAACAGTAATACTAAAGGAGGAATCATTGCGCCTCCTTTCTTCCTGTCAACTCTACACTAACTATTTATTCTCTTTTCTTTCTGGTTCTAACTTCTGCATAAAAAAACACTCCTGCTCTAAACTTTTTCTTGTGGGTCAAGGGGATGACTATGAAGACTGACTGGGTCATGTGTCTTTAATGACCAGCAAACTGCTGTGTGGTCCACAGATGTCATAATTGTTTATAACAAGTCTGCTTATCATTCCTCATGAAAAACTTTATTTTAGTCATAATATAAAAGTAGTAAAATCAAGTTAAGCAAAGCATATTTGTACTTTTACTTGATACTTGTGCTAGAATACACAAGAGAAAAGAATGTCCTTATTTGGTAGTGTTCCATGTAGACTCTTTAGGGTTGTAAAAGTTGTAGGAAAAGTGGAAGAAAATAAATTGATGAACTATGAGCTGTAAGTTTTACTCAGAATGTAGTAACTTAAAAAATGATCCAAAGCTTGGGAGAAATGAGTAGAGTGTTCTATAGAGCTTTATCAAGGGGTTCCACTAGTTTTGGGGGAATAGTTGATTAAATATGGACCTCAGAAGAGGGAGGATTTATTTGGGATTTAACAGCTGTTTGTTTGGGAAAATGGTCCTATTCAGAGAGTTGAAGAGGAGCTGTTTAAGGGTTAAGGTCATGCATATATTGAGATGGAGAAGAAAAATCTTAAGAGCAAGTGTAAGATGAAGGGAAAGGTGAATAATGGAAATTTCCAGTCCTTCAGAGTCTTCATAGTTTCTGCTTTTGGTCAAAGGAGT
The DNA here is from genome assembly GCA_963924515.1 of Vespertilio murinus. Classification (NCBI taxonomy): domain Eukaryota; kingdom Metazoa; phylum Chordata; class Mammalia; order Chiroptera; family Vespertilionidae; genus Vespertilio; species Vespertilio murinus. The sequence goes on along the minus strand of OZ004706.1, from coordinate 190,171,136 downwards.
GATCAAGTCTCATAATTTGACAAAATTTTGTTTATTTCTCTAAATCTATATACTAGTGTCAACTGAACTCCCAGACTCATTGGTGGTGGCTGTCAGAAGCGATCCTCATTAATATTACTCTTTAAAAATTAAAATTTTAATTATTTATCAAATAAATTGATATTTCAAATATTGTATGATTCTAGAGAAAGCACCAGAAAAAGAAGCTTGGAAATACAATAAGAACGATAACCAGAATTATTAGAAAGACTTTAACAATGCCTGTAGGCCAAGATTCTTCCCAGCTTTGGGCCATTGAAAAGAACATATCCCATCCCAGTCCCTAGGAAACAGTCTTGATATCAGTAGGCTTCTATATAATGCGACTTATTCTTCCAATATATAAAGTAACAAGGTTAATGCGAGTTCACATTTCCAAAGTTATGGGGACGTTCATATGTTGTTGTTGTTTTTTTCCCCTCTAACTAAAAACAAAGTGTAACTTGAGGTCCTGCATTTTTCTACTTCAAATTTTAGCTTGCAGTGAATTTATGTATTATTTCAGGATGGAATTCCACTGGTTAGGTAGATAGAGTCATTTCCCAAGGAAATTGCATTTACATCTTTAACATTTCCATACTAAGGACTTTTTTGTCAAGAAAACCCCTCTTACAGGTTTATTCTGTTCTTTGCTGTGAAGTGGCCTATATCTCAGCAGCCACACTCAAGCTTCCTGCTGCCATTATGAATGTGTATGAAGCCAATTCCCATGCAGAAAAATAGCTCTAGGACTGACTTATTACTGGTAGTGTAAGATGCTAGTGCTCAATACACTGCCACAGAAATGAATTAACTTCCCCCTCAGTCACCACCGCTCCGAGAATGCATGGGAATGGATATTGCATGCAGCTTAGTTAGTATAGATCAATTCAATTTCAACATGCAAAATTTTGTAAATACTACATTTAAATGCATTGGCAGAGCCTATAGAAAGCGTAATTTATATTTTTATCATAAGATATACTTAGCAATAACCTTAACAAAAATATATAACTACACCCATTTGAACAGAGACCAGAATAAAACAAGTTTTGAGAGGGTGTGATAAAGTGGGGGGCAAGGAGGGTAGCTTCGGAGAGCATTGGAACACATTTTTTCCTAAGTACATCTAAGTTTCTGTGGGCACAGGTTTTGTTACATTTGCTTTTTTGGCATCTTTCAAGCATAAGTGAAGATATATATTTTTCAAAGAAATTAAAAACTGTGGGTTATGCAAGATGAAGATGGCTCTCTGAATAATGTTTACTAATAATGTCATGACATCAAGAAAAAAAGAATAAACCAATTTCTAACATTTTAGGTAATATTTTTTAGAAATAAACCAGTTTTTCAAAGAAGCAACTCATCCACTTGCATAGGTATCCTTGACTGAGAAAAGGCCAAGAGGTTATAGATTTTAACAGAAATAAAAATAGGTGTGCATTGTTCATATTGTGTATTCTTCATTGTTCATATGTTCTTCTACTGCTTGTCAGCCATAGTGGGCCACGGGGATCCCAGGGCCTACCAAGGGGGCAGCTATGGACACTTGCTCTGCACATGGCTCTATTGTGCAGACCACCGGGATAGGGTCTAAAGGAGCAGTAGAATATCCCTCTCAGGGTCCCAGATTGGAGAGGGTGAAGGCTGGGTTGAGGGACACCCTCCCACCCCGGCCCTGTGCATGAATTTCGTGCACTGGGCCTCTAGTATGTTATATAAAAGGGCATATAGATCCATTTTTAATGATATAATGTATGTGTCAATTTAGCCAAAACCAATTTTAAGTAATGTATTCATCTACTTATTTAGCTGTTTATGTAAACAAAAGGTATTAAGTGCATATATGACCAAGTCCAGAATGAACCAGCTCTTACCTCTCCCCGCTAATAAACTCAAAGGACAACAAACCAAAAAGTTCCTGTAGTCTTGGAATGTTTATCTTTAAATACTATAAAGTTTACTTCATTTTATTTTTACTAAAATCACAGATTAATATAAAATGAAGAGCAATAGCTATAGATATGTCAATGTTTAATACTATCATACTTTCCTTAGAATCTTTAGATGTCTTCTGGTCTTAAGCTTGGAAAGGTAAACATTAAGCAAAGGGAAAACTAAACAAAAATCATATACAATAAAACAATTAATAATTAATAGCCTTTTATTTTATGACCATATTATTTTAAACAAAATGTCATTTTAACCAAGTGGGGGAAAAAATGAATAATATACACGATTAAATTGGCATTAGCCAGAAGTTTAAAAAGTAGGAAAAAATGCAATGGAATTTCTAATTAATATTTTATGTTACTTTGAATATATCTTTGTATAATTACATTCATCTCCATAATTATTAAATTACATTTATTATGTGACTGATTAAACTAATTTTAATTTAAAAATTATAATAATTATTAAGGTTAATAAATTGAAGATGGCATTTATATTAATCTGGTCAATTTAATTTAATCATATGTTTTCTTTGCAATGTATAGTATTTCCACTGTACATTTGTATCAAATTAATTTCAGCAAATATTCTAAGAGATGGTATAAGGTCAGTTTTGATATCATTGTTCTAATATATATTATCTTATATTTGTACATCACAGGTGTTCATTGCCAAACAAAACTTAGGAAAATATTACATATATTAACTTCAAATTTAGGTTAGTTGGATTTTCAAATATTTTATCAAAAAATATAAATTGTTAAAAATTTCAAGTATGAAGGTAATCCTTAGTCAGTTTTTATATTTGCAAGCAAGCAAGAGAGTTCTCTCTTCATTGACAATAAAGATGTCCTTGAAAGTTCCTGTTTAGGAATATTAAAATTTAAGGCCTTTCTGGGTATCAATTGTTAAAAAAATTATCATTAATAACTTAGGAAATACTGTCACCAGTAACAATTAGGAAAACTGTAATGAGTTTTATGTTTAAAGAAATAGATAAGTAGATACTTATACTAGAAAATACATTTATTTAAAAAATCAACAGGAAATTCTAGAACTAAAATTAATATATATAAAGCAAACCTGCATATTTGTCTGTTGTAGTGAGAACACCATACTTGGCAGAGCAGCTGTGTGTGGGGCTACCACAAGCGTAAGTTTGTTCACTGCAGAGTGTCCTAATGCAGTGGAATGCTGTAGTAGCTAACCAGATGAATTAAAGGGACATACAATAGGGATTGCCATGCCTGCAGCTCTTCATGTCCTTCAGAATGGCACTGGTTTCTGCTGTTACACCTGGGGTTGCTTTTGTTTGTTTTTTTTCTTCTGTCTGTGCTGTATTGAGGGATTCCCCGCCCCCCCCCTCCCCCGTCTTCTGAAAGAAATAAAGATTCAAGACATAAGGATTTACTTACTGTATGTGAACTCACTGGATCCACTCTGAGATGAACATATCGTTTGAGCGTATTTTTACCAAGTTTTCCTATATCCCTTCTCTTGAAGGAGCCCACGATCATAACCGATTTCCCCTGGTTATTAGGGCCAGTTCACACACTGTACTGAAAGATATGGGTACTGGGAGACCGGGCGGTGATGGTAGAAAGAACCGACCACTGGACTCTGCAAGGGCAGGCAGGATGGCCTTGGTGCCCCCCGGGGGGTAGGAGGCGCTTCAGTCCAGGGGCTGAGGCAGCTCCGCAGGCCCTGGTTTCTCCACCATACCCCTCTCTGAGACCCGGTTGGGCACGTTTTCAGGGCCCAGATGATGTCCACAGTAGCAAAGCCTCTAATCCTCTTATCTATGTCTAAACATATAATCAGTTGTTCTGATAAATTACTAAAGCATGACAATTCTCAGACATTACTTTTACTTGAATAATTTTCCAAGGTAGCATTTTTTTTTTAATGCTTGATCTTGAACTATTTTTTTATCCCAGCTGACAAACATTCTGTATGATGCCATTAAATTTATATTTGCATAAATTGTATTCATTGCAAGTCAAAATCATTTTTCAAACTTATTCCTTTCAAAAGAGTAATATAGCCATAGAAATATGTGATTTTGCTTTATCACTCAAACATAATGGGAGCAATGGAATGTGGTGAGTGCAGAGAGTTGAAGCATGATTTATAAATTTGTGTGAAAATCTGATAATGCCAGTTCAATACAATGCTTTCTCATTCTTCTTATTTTAAAACATATTTCATACTTTAAAGAAAAGTTACTTTCTAACTAATGTTCTGAAATAATAATTTAATATTTCTATATGAAATATGTTTTCCACCAATATCATCTGCAAAATGTTCACATATTAATTGAACTTCTCTTTAGGAATAGTATTCCCGTATAAAGTTAGCAACTTTAACTTTCTCTGATATAAGGAGAAAATAAAAATATGACATTAAAACCTAGTGCCATAAAGTATTCCTCTTTTATATATAATTAGAGGCTTAGTGCATGAATTTGTGCACCTTGAAAGGAACTGTGGTCTATAAGGCTGTAGTAGGAACAAGGGAGGTCTCAGCCCATCCTCCACACTCCCACTTGGCATCTCCCACCACAGCCCCTGATGCCCTGTCTGCAAGTATCTCTGTTCCTGCTGCCCCCGCTCCTACCTGCTGACTGCATGGAGTGATTGGGGCCAGCACCATTAGCATGTGTGAGTGGTGGCTGCTGCCTAATCATCCCTCAGGAGCAGGGGGAGGTGGAGAAGCCTTCAGGGGTGATCAGGGCCTGCAGCCACTGCTTGCACCCACTGTTGGCGCCAAGTGATTGGGACCAGCACTGGGCACCAGAAGCCAGTGTGAGCAGTGACTCCAGTGCCAGCTGTGGGATGAGTGGGGCCAGCGCGGGCAGTGGGTGCAAGTGTGACCATCATGCAGAATTGTGGCATGTGAGAGCAAAAAATCATTCAGTAACCACCAAAGACTTACTCCAATGACAGTGACTAGCTCCCTACCTTGGTCTGGTGGCCCCGCTCACCTGCTCCACCATCCTACCACAGCCAATGCCCACCATGTTCCCCACACACACCCTGGTGGTCAGCACATGCCATCGTGACCTGTTGTTTGGTTGTTCTGCCATTTTGTCTATTTGCATATTAGCCTTTTATTATATAAGTAAATGGGGACAAAGTCATAGTCATTTGAAAAGATTAACAGATCACATTCTTGGGGAGGATCCTGGAATTTTTATTTATTTGAAATTATGCCAGAATCTATGCATTTGTGAAATATTCTTCTGCCTTTTTTATTGTCTCTGGTTTAATAGAATCTCAGTGTCTCCTTCACCATCCCACTTCTATCCATTCCATTTTCCTCATGACATTCAGCTAAAACAACAGGAGCATCTCATTAAATCTCCAAGAAGTTGTCCCCAAATGATAGTTTTTATATAACCTAATTTAAAAAAGAAGAGAATAAAATAGACACCAAAGTTATGTCAGCATTTTCAGTGGGTCTGTGACATTGGTAAGGAAAAATGGCCAGAGGCTAATTGCCAGGTTTCCCAACATGTGGGGTTTAGGAAGGTCACATGATGAAAGATGGTAAGGGCACTAACTTTGTAACTTTCTAAAAAGAGACATATACTAAATAAATTAATACATGCAGTGTGTTCAGAACAGTGCTTGGCTCTTAGTAAATATCAATATCTCAATATTGATAATTAAAATAATTTTTCTTTGTTTTTAGAGATGTTGTATATAGCAATCTGTCCGAAAGGATTATGTTATTCTTCTTGCAGATATTTTCTGAAATAATGCTTCATATTGTCTTTTGTTGTTGTTGTTTTTTGTTAATCCTCATCTGAGGATGTTTTTCCATTGATTTTTAGGGAGAGTGGAAGAGAGAGGGAAAGGTAGAGAGAAACATTGATGGGAGAGAAACACATGGATTGGTTGTCTCCTGCACGAGTCCTGACCAGGGCTCAGGCCAGGAAGGAGCCCACAAACAAGGCATGTGCTCTTGAGCAGAATTGAACTCAGGACCCTTTGGTCCACAGGCCGAGCTCTATCCACTGGCTAGGGTTTACTATTATCTTTAATAAAAAGAAATGTGTGTTCTATTAAAGCTTGAGTTGATAGCCATTGCTGACCTATGCAGATTATAATTAGAGGCAGAGTATGTGGTGAAGAGTCACTTTTTGCAGCTCATGATAATAATTGCTCTATATTAATAAAAGAAAAAATATAAGCGAGAACAGTTCAGTGCTAATAAAATGTTTTTACACTTTAAATTGGTTAAAAAAGTTAAATCAAATCCCTTGGTCATACTATACAGTTTTATTTTTATATTTATTTAATATGTTTATACAATAACATTACAGAAAGCTGGGCAAGAGTGAATGAGTTAGGACTATTTATTACTATCTCTGTTTTAATAATATCTGATAACTAATTTGTTATACTGCATTCACATACTTATTTGCATTTGCTTATTTAATGCTAAAATTAAGTTCCACATATACACGATAAATTAAAATATGATTAAATAAATTACACATTGTTTAAGATATGTTCTAAAGGTATCTTTTGCAATTTACCTATGCCTTTCCTGCAGCATTTTTTTTTCATGTGAAAAATTTTTGTTAAGCAGTCTAAGGTCTCAATATTTTTCTGTAAGGTTTCTTCATTCTATATCTTGCTAGAATAATCTTCCCCACTAAAATATGCTCTCCAATTGTTCTTTTTAATTGTAATTTGAACTTCAAATGTGTTTTTTAGTTGGACTCATATTCTGTATCAGAATAAATTTAAATATAAATAGATACATTTTCAAGGCAGTAGAGAGAACAATCATTTTCTACTATCTACCACACTTCCACATCTTTGATCTATATATTTTTAGTATATGAGGAATATTTTGGTCTGAGGCTGGTGGAGCAGGTTAAGCAGTAGAAAAGATATAATCAGAGCACCTTAAATATCTTTTTTTAAATACCCTTTCTGATGGAACACATTTATATGTCTACTCCAGAGTGGTGAAATTGAGACTTCTCAGGTAACACAAGGAAATAATTTTGTCAGTGTTCAGGCAAATTTCAAGAGAAAAAGATCCAGATAATATGAATCTAATTTATATTGAAAAATTATTGTAAAACATTTATGAGAGTGGTGCATCCTATTTACATAGATACTCATTTGTTTATTTCAGTTTTTCCTAGATGCTCCAGGGTGATAGAAAACCGAGAGTGTCAAACACCACCTGCTGACCACAGAGCATTTCAATTCAGACATCCCCTGCATCCCATTGAATTGATTTCATCTTTCTGTTTGCACATGCAGTAGAGTAACCTGCTTTCATGCATATCTTATCTTGAGAAAAGTATCACAGAGAAAAACATTATGAATTCTGATTTTCTAGAAATAGCTCTTATACTACTATGGATTGCTTTATTTTTGAAATATCTTCACACTAGACATTATTTTACACACACACACACACACACACACACACACCCCAAAATTTCCTTTGCATACTTAGAGTAAAATTATAACATTACAGCATGCAGAATTATAAACATTCAAGGTAAAATTATAGTCACCCAATTAGTTGTAATGTATTAAAATTTTTATTATATAATATTATATCTGACTAAAGGCCCAATGCACAAAATTTGTGCAAGAGTAGGCCTTCCTTCACCTGGCTGCCGGCACCTGGGGCATGCACTTCCCTCACAGCCCTGGCTTTTCAGTCTAATTAACATATTAGTCTTTTATTATTACAGATAGTTATGATCTTATTACTGTATGATTCGATGGACAATTCTCAACTTTCCTACAAAGAATATAAAAATGTCAGAGGTGTAATTGGGAATATCAGTTTATATATATTGGGGCAAGCTCTCTTTTTCATGATTGTTGAGGAAGCCTCTGTTAAACCTGCTTTTCCTGATCACATTCTGTTGTTGAATAAAAAAGAAAATTACTTTTTGCTCTTTAATTCTTGATTAATAGATTAAAAATATAAAGGTGGTTGATTATAGACTCAGTGGGAATAAAAGGAGCTGAAAAATAGGCATGATGAGATCATCACAAATACTTTTTTGTCTACTGAACTTTCTGATAGCAATATACTCATGTGTACACTTTGGATTAAATGTAAACAAGTTGATTTTCCTTGACTCGGTCTTATACTTCCAAGAAACAAAGTTTTGAAGGATATAGATTTTCCTTATTATTATTTTTTCTTTTTCAATATATGATTTTATTGTTGATAGTAATATTAGGCATCTCCCATTTCCCCTCTCTTTGCCTCCCTCTCCTCAGGAGGCCCATCTGGCTGTGACATCTGTCACCCCCATTGGTCGCCAGGGTTGAGTCGCTGATCTGGCTGGCTAGGTGGGTGTCTCCCTTTTCCCTCACACATCGCTCCTGAAGCTGTATGCTGGGTCCAAAGAGGACTATCCCTCTCCCCTCTTCCTTCCCCCCCAGGAAAGGACCTGTCTTCTGTCAAGGGTATACAAGTAGCTGCACTCTATACTATAACCTCCAAACAAGCTTCTTAGTTATTTGGGAAGATATATCCTAAATGGAAGGGTTTTAAATATTAAATCAATTATACCCTTTATGATAGAATTCCGAATGAACTGCAGATAAAGCAGGAGTTAGGCAAACACTACTTTTGCTTTAGTGATGAAGCTGTTTGAATACATGGCTTAGAGCCACAATCAAATGGCTTTGCCACGGCTATATGTTTCTTTGCCTCTACCTTATGGAAAGAGCTCCTAGGGAAAACTATGTGAGAGAGAATGTGATGAATATAACTAAACAATCTCTGCTTGATAATTTGTAATTGATTACCTCCACCTAAATAAGAAAAGTTCACCTAATGAAGAAACGTTGTCCAGTATTTGTCAAGTACCAATCGGTTTTGCACTTTCCCTGGATAAGCAAACATTGGTAAAGAGTAAAGAACCAGTTGGGGAAAGTCACCTGCTACACACAGATCTCCCCACCTAGAAATCCGAGGAGTTGGACACAGCCTTATCCAGCCACAAGCAGTAACATCATTCCAGATTTAAAGTTATAAAAAAGGCTGCTCATCTTATTGAGGGCTCCTTATAAGGCAACCCTTGAAATTGTGCTCTCTTCATTCCCCAAGATTTGTTGTGTGTCCTCCCACTTTTAATGACAGAGGGTTATAGTGATGCATTTGTCTAGCGTCTTTTCTCAATATTTTTCCAGAGATGGTATTTATTTTTTTTAAAATATATTTTATTGATATTTTACAGAGAGGAAGGGAGAGAGATAGAGAGCTAGAAACTTCTATGAGAGAGAAACATCTACCAGCTACCTCTTGCACACCCCCTATTGGGAATGTTCCAGCAACCAATGTACATGCCCTTGACTGGAATCGAACCCGGGACCTTTCAGTCCGCAGACCAATGCTCTATCCACTGAGCCAAACTGGTTTCATCTATTGTAGCACGGAAGCCTTTGTTCATTAGCATGTGTTCAAGTAGCGTCTTGACAGACATATCCTGGAACAACAGAAACTAAATATCATAAAACAGACCCAACTCCCCTGCCCCGTTCTCTGCAGATTGGCTTGGTGCTGCAGCCTTCCTTCAGCAGTTAGCCGGATTGGCACTGAGACTAGGGACCAACCCATGATGAACAGTTAAGGCCTTCCCAGGTTTTTCTGATCACACACCTCACCCTGGACATGAGTTTGGCTTTCTGAATTTCCCAGTGTACACAGCGCTTCTGAATTCTCTGAATAAACTCCTCCCCACCCCACCCCCTGGCTTTTCTTCCCAGGCATTCAGAGTACCATTGTGTACGTATCTCAACCATAATTTTCTGCCCTATGCATCAGTGGTTTGAAGTCAGTGTGGTCAGTGTGGTCACCAGTTTTCTGCACTGGGCGAATTTATCATAATAGACAAGAGTATCTTCCATCAGTCCTTCCGTTTGTCACCAGGCAGGTAAGAACATACCTGCACAATCGTGAATAAGGTCTAGTCTTTCACTGAAACTGGTTGACCAGATCACACATTGTAAACGTGATCTGCTATCATGGCACTTGCCACCAAACTGAAGAAGGGTACGTAAGAATACCACAGAGCGTTTCTACCATTTTAATGGTGCTTTTTTGGTTGTTAGTATTTACTTAGTTACTTTTGAACTGGGGTGGTTTTTTTTTTTTTTTTTTTAGTTTTGTCAAAGTGGGATCTGACAGTTGCTACTGTTATGTGTCTGTTTGGGGGACAGGAAGTTGGAGCTGCTCACTGAACAAGTTTGCTTAAGTCGCTCCTGTATCCATCATATTTACCCCAACTTAGAACTATTTCCAAACGGAACACAGGGCACAAAATCAATGTTCAGTGATGTTCAACAACATGGGAATCTGAGTAACCTCTACTGTGACAGGGATGATTTCCTTTTTTTCAGAAAGTCATTGAGTTTCTCTCCATTTTGGTATTAATAGGTATTTACCAGATATGAAGTAAAGATATAACCCATAGAAATAAGTGATTTGTAATTGCCACAAATATCATTTTTCCCCTTTTGTAATAACATTTGGAATTGGTAAAGCATCTTAGTTGCACACATTTTGAATATATTACATAAAATATGACTCATCTTCCAAGAAAGTGAAAAGAAAAAGTAACCTCTTTATTTATAGGATTATTGATTGTTTTTTAAAAAATACGTTGTGTCCTGTGATAGGTCCTAATTAATATCTCTGGTTTAAGACTTATATTTTAAAGTAGTAAGAAAGTCTAGTGTGAGCTGAATGTTCTCTGAGTCAATATGTCTAAGGCCATAGTTGGCAAACTGAGGCTCGAGAGCCGCATGTGGCTCTTTGCCCCCCTGAGTGTGGCTTTTTCACAAAATACCATGGCCTGGGTGAGTCTATTTTGAAGTGGCGTTAGAAGTTTAAGTTTAAAAAAAATTGGCTCTCAAAATAAAATTTCAATCCTTGTACTGTTGATATTTGGCTCTGTTGACTGATGAGTTTGCCAACCACTGGCCTAAGGAATTCTAATCTTTTCATCTACATATAATTTGTTTACTGGCAAAAATCATCCTTTAGCTCTTGTTTTTTAGACAATAATAAATTTTATTTTAAATAATTTGTCATACTATTTTAATCATCTACATAAAAATGTTTCTGAATATCTTTAATTTTAGAGGAGAAAATACGATAAGCAAGGGATTGGATGATAACACTCTTATTGTTCAATACAATCCCTTCCTTCCTCATTCTGTTTTTAATTAACCACCGGAAATCAATAAAATTATTATTAGTCCTCTAGGCTAGAAAAATTATGTTTATACTTTCCCTATCTGATTAGGTAAACAGATCACATGGAAGTTGGAGAAGGATCTATAAATTGATTGCATTTCAGGGTTTATGTGTTTAGCCCAGTGGAAATAGTTAAATAAATACTCTAATGAGTCCGGCCCTTTAACCACTTAGGAAGGGTCCCAGGGAGCCTTTTAGGCATTTTTGGAACCTAGTTTGCAATTTTAAATCTGTGTTGGACTGTTTAGTGCTGTGTTTCATGAATTAGTTAAATGATGTTTAATGGGCCTGAAATATTTTTAAAATGCCTTGTAACTTCCCATGGTGTCAAATACATCTTTATGGGGAATCTTAAATACAAAGATGGGATTACATAGGGTAAATTTAAGTTCTGTTTTTTGGTTATGTTACATCCCCCTCAAAGTTATATTTCTTCTTGGGGGTAAAGATGAACTGGTGACAATTTGATCGTATTGCGTTTTATTTTTAAATAAAACTTCAGAATTTTATTTTTTAAATATATAATTTTATGTATTTAATTTTTTTAATACATAATTTTATTTTTTAAATACATAATTCTATTGTTTTAAAATCCATTCTTAGATAATTTTCCTCGATACTTTAATAATGTTGAGGTTATACTTTATGCCTTTACAAATCTTCCTAATTTTAATTTTTCTGGAGCAGAGAAAGTTTTCATTGACACATCAAGATTCATTTTATGATACTTATGAAATGATGCATAACAATCAATAGTTATTGGTTCGGTAGATAAAATTCATTAAAAAGAGGAGTATAGAGGATTGCTTAGTGCAGAGTCAGAATGTGAGGACCTGAATCAGGATGTGCCAGTCACAAGCACTGTGGCTTGTTATTTTGGTGGTTTATAGTTTAGTTTATTCATCCCTAAATACACCATATATAATGCTAATTGGTCCTAAAGGCATCCCAGACACAACCGTTCAAAGGTGCACATGCACAGGAACTGGTGGGCAGGACTGGGGCAGGGATGTGCCACTGGGACATGAGGCTGGAGGCGGGCATCAGGATAGGCCATGGCGGCCCCCTTGGCAGAATCTTGTGCAGACCTGCAGTGCCACCCAGCCTGGAGGGGGGCATTAGGATGGGGCGGGGCCTCAGCAGAGAGCTTTCAGCACTCCTGCTCCAGGGTTTGAAGGTGTGGAGAGGAAGGGAGAGCACATAGGCAGTTAGGGGGTTTAGACCAAGAGAGGAAAGCAGATAGGCAGTTAGGGGAGGGTCACACAAGGAAGGGAGGGCAGTTAGGCCCATTAGGCCATCAGGGGAGCAGTTAGGGGCATCAGGCAGGCAGGAGAGCAGTTGGGGGCATCAGACAGGCAGGCAGGTGAGTGCTTAGGAGCCAGTCGTTCTGAATTGTAGGAGGGATCCCAGCTTGGAGCGGGTGCAGGCCAGGCTGAGGGACCCTCCCATCACTGTGCACAAAATTTTGTGCACTGGACCTCTAGTCCTATAGAATAAAGGGGAAATATGCAAATTGACAGAATGGCAGAATGACCAGTTGCTATGAAGCACACTGACCATCAGGGGGCAGATGCTCAATGCAGGAGCTGTCCCCAGCCCTGCTAGTCAACCTCTCCGTCCCTTCCCCCAAAGGGCAAGCTCCGATTGCCCAATGGTAGAAAGCAAACTGGGGGTGGGTGACAGTGGATGTGGGCGGTGCCAGACCAAGGCCCCCGCCCCACTGGTTGCCCCCCACACACAGGGCGACTGGTAGCAGGGGTGGAGGTGGCAAGCAGCCAGGAATGGCCAATTTCTTGGTCCCTCCCCTATAGCCCGCAGGCTCCAATCACCCGATAGCTAACAGGGAATCTAGGGTGGGTGGCGGCGGGGTCAGGGTCGGCATGAATTTTGTGCGCTGGGCCTCTAGTGCTTTATATAAAACAACAAATTGAACTTTCCACTTTTTGCCATTTGCCTTTCCCCTTTCCCCTACTCCACTATAATCTGCTCTAAGATAACAGGATTTAGAAATCATGAAAATAAGTGTCTACTGCAAACACCAACATTTAGTTCTGTGATAACAACCTACCTTGACACAATGACACATGGAAGTGCCTGGCAACTATCACACGTGTTTCCTGTCCTATTGTTAATAGTGATTCCATGAAAAAAGGAACTCAGTATTTACTGACAAGTTTTATGCTCTGAAAACGTATTTTTTAAAATGACTTTGTTAACTTGGCACATATGTATGAGAGAATGAGAGTTATCTGGGGAAGAAAGCTTTTCTGATATTGAGCTGCCCATTTGGATGTCAGTTTTTCCAGTATTGGTACACCATTATCCTATTTACTGAAGAGTAAATGACCACTCTCTGGCATTAGTGTCAAATACTAAAAGCACAACCAGAAAATGAATGAATACAGCAGTTGAAGGCCAGAAAGGAACATACATCATGAACCTGCCAATTACCTTTTGTTTGATAAAATTACAGAGTCCTGTGCTGATTATACTGTGTGTCTGACAAGCACAGACCTTACTGATCTAAGGTAGACCTGCCAACCAGCACGGATGAACACAAGGACTTTCTATTATGAAAAGGATTAAAGTATCTTTCCAATTCACTTTCAACTGTGGGACAAAGAGAGGGGGCTAATATTTACACTGCATTAGTATAAATAAGGTAATGATCTTGCTTTTGCATGATCTGTATATAATTTATCTAAAGCACGTTCTCCCTCATTCTCCAGCATGAGTCTTCCTTCATGTCAGATATCCACTCGGGGACATTTATGTCCCTTATTCTCCTGATCCACTTGCCAAGGGGAATTACATTTAGATAATTCAGCTCCCACTGATTTCCCAAATTTTATTGAAAAATTTTATCAAAGACTTTTCTATGATATTTAATTGATTGTAGCATTATACTATAAATGAAGAATGAAATACAGAAATATAAAGTGTGATTTCTAATAACTTTTAATAACAAAAAAATTCATGAACATTGGCATATATCATTTAGCTAATGGATTTTGTGCTAAATTATTTTACATGCATTACCCCATTTCACCTTCAAAATAACCCAGTAAGGTAATTGCTATTATTAAGTAGTTCATAGATCAATCTTAAAATATAGAAATCTTAAAATACTCATACACATAATTTCAAATCTATCAAATACCAAATATAAACCATGTTCAAATGCATTCCTTTAAAACAGTGATACAGTTTTCTCTTTGCTACAATTTAAAAATATATTAAAATGAGATGTAATATTGGATAATTTTAACATTTTTATTTTCATGCTTGATCACTGAACACAGCTCCATTTGAAACAACAATGTGATTAATTTTACTTTAAATTCCTATCATAATAATAAAATTATGCTAAAAAATGGCCCATCAGAACTGAATTTATTAAATGACAACATGATGACATCTCACTTAATAATCTGAAGGGGAAAAGTCTGGGAAGTTATGGGAAATGTTGATTGATTGCAATTGATCTTAAATTATATGTTCATTAACATACCACATCCTTGACAGCTTAACAAGTCAACCTTCATAATGATAATGAAGCAGATAGTACCACACTGTACATAAAGATGTGGTTTCATAAAATTCAGTATGTTTACTAATAAGGTACTAAAGCTTGATCATACTCTTGATTATAGTTTGGAAAATTATATTCACCTGTATGTTATATTAGTTATTAAAACTGATAGTTTTTTTCTAACTCATAATGTGATCTTTCTCTAAGAGCACAAAATTTATGATTTTCCAATATTTTGTATATACATACATTTAAATATGTAATTAACTATTTCAATTCAATTTAATAATATTGCACAATGGCTAGCAATGAGTTACTAGGGCAATCTTGCAGACTTATAGGAAGTTCTCTAATCTGTAACATTTAAGTAATTAATTTAAAAAAAACTAAAAAAGTAAACATGTTTTTAATATTTCACAGAAAAAAAATGCCAATATAATTACAGTTTGAGAAGGAACTGTTGTTAGCAAATAATATCTTGGTTTTTTTTAAAGGGATACCATTGATAACATCATTAAAATATATCTTTATTGATTTCAGAGTGGAAGGGAGAAAGAGAGAGGTGTATAGAAACATCAATAATGAGAATCATTGATCGGCTGCCTTACCTGCTACTGGGGGTCCAGCCTGCAACCAGAGTCAAACCTGCGTCCCTTCAGTTCCTAGGCCAACACTCTATCCACTGAGCCAAATAGGCTGGTGCACTTCTTGGGTTTTAATAACAATTTATGTAGGCATTTGTAAGAATTCGAGGTTTCCTATGCCCGTGGGAAATAAGAAAGGCTAAATTTTAAGGACACATTTTACTTTTAAAGTTTGAGTACATTTTTATTCATTTGGAAACTACACGATTTCTAAAGAAGCCATGTGAATCCTATTGCAAATAACAATCATTTAATTTAATGAGAGCTTCAATAAGCTTTGTTGGGAGCAATATATCTCGGAGAAACGCCACGGAACACTTGTCTCAATTCATCACTGAGCATTGCTCTTAAGTTCTCAAGGTGCTGGTCAGGAAGGCATTAGAATGTAAAGCAACATGTGTGAGCCATCTGAAACATTGTTCACTGTTCTTCAGGCAAGACGGTGCATCTTCCTGCAAACTAAAGTTACCTTAGAGGTCATTTTATTCCCATGCTGCTATTGCAAAAAATAACGATTCATTTAATATCTGAATTAAAATTTATCAAGACAATATTAAAACATACATAATCCCTGGGGTATGTAATGTCTTTATGGAAGCATGCAGATTCAAAGAATTGCTATTCTCTATAAAAAGGTGATTGTAACAAAACAATGGTGGAGAAACCATGCTAGGTATAAAAATAAATTGTGCTACAAAAGTATTTCATGAAACTGGTCATATGATTTTAAGGGATTAAAAGCCCAGACCTGAACTTGAAGAAATTTCAAATGAATCATCTCAAAATACATTTTGAAATTGCCTAATTAAAACATGAACACAAGCACACACAAAAAATATATATAAATCGCAAACATAATTGGCAAAAACCAAAACTTTAGCTTTCTATATGTGTGCAAAATAAGGATTTTCTAGATGCCATCAAATAAAATGACAATTACAAATTTTCCGAGTTTATTAGTTTAACTCTTTTAATCACCTGAATATGATAATAAATGTAAATCCCCCCCCCCCAAATGCTATGCACAAGGTTGTGTTTCAATGAACTCTCTCAACTACTTTCTTTAAACCATTACAAAAAAAATGATACTACCATAACTGAAAACTAAGTTTTACCAGTGGTTAATTAAAATACAGAATAAAAAAATAAATAAACCAATTAGAGAAGCAATTTTTTTAATCTCCAAACCTAAGTTTTTAAAATGTCTAATGAGAAGTGATCAGAATCACTCTGCATAGCATAAAATATGCAGCTAATTAAAAGGGGTCTTTAAAAATAATGGAGAGAAATGGGTCTTATATCTACCCACCACCTGTATCTACCCCCTTAACTCAGATACTGTGCCAGGAAGGGATGGTGTGAGAGATCATGGTCCCACATCTACTGTAATAAGGAAGCACATATCCCGAGTGCTTACTACCAGTAGTATCAACCCTGAATTGCCAAAGATGCGGGATCTTGGAAGTATCTGATATTGCAAATGAGTGAATGAAGCTTGGTGCCTGAGGTTATTATTGTGCCTATGGGTCAGTCAACCTATACATACAAATAAAAACCAATACACATTCACTGTTATTTGCACTATTTGACACGTAAACAGTAATAACAGATTTAGAAAAAACAGACACATCCTTTGAAAATCTATGTTCTTTGCATTGATTACATTGCTGAAAATGATGACTTATTTAATGCGGGTCACCCTCTTGACTTAGAAAAAGAATATGTAATGAATAAAACTTTCTGGAGAATTTCACTTTATAGAATTAGTCACTCATTAATATTGAAGGTCTGTCTAGTGAGGGTGGTATGGGGCTACTGCCAAGGCTAACCCAATCAGATTGTGAGAGTGTGAATTTCTCCTACAGAACCAGTGACAAGCACATGAAAATAATTGGATCACAGCCCAAATAAATATAGAAGTCCACTAAATGAAGGATTTGGTTTCAGATTATATAAAGTTTGTAACAATTCTGGGTATCATTGGTGCAAAAGCTCTTATGCCAATTCTCCCCAGTTGATTTATTGTGCCAAATAACACATATTCATGCCACATCCTCTGCTCAAAACTTTCCACTGATTTTCTCTGCATGACATGAAGACAACCTAGTGTGGGAGATACTTATCTTTTGAGACTCATGTTCCAGAACATTCTGGCAGACAGGACACGGTTTACTCTAGAATTTCACAACCACTTTTGATCACATAATGCTTTTTTAGTTTTAAGAATTATAATGACAAAACGCTAGCAAGGTCACAAAATAAAAGCCTCTACCGAATTAAGGATAGTGGTGTAAGTGTCTTGATGATTGATATTCCATGTAAGATTTCATATTAAAATGCAACAAAACATAATTCTGCATTTATTAAATTAAGATGAAAGTAGCAACAATGGTTATATCATATTGTGATACATTATGGTTAAGACAAAATTTGAAGAACAAAAGTCTCTGCTTTTTGTTTAACACACAACCTGCTTCCATCCATACGTGCATGAAAGAGAGATTTTAAATTTACAGTATTTACTTAAACTTAGGAAAGAACAATAACACAAACTGGTGATCATCAAATACACATATTAAATTCATATCAAAGTTGGTTAGTAAGTGGTGTCTATGAAATAAAATGCCTAGCTAAAATGTTGAAGTTAAATATATATATATATATATATATATATATATATATATATATATGTTTTAAAACTGATTCTTGGGTAAAGATATGTGATTCTAAATGTTTATAGTAAAAAAAAGTGCCAGTTTTTACCCGAAATATCTATTTCCTTTCCTAGCACATATCAGCTCTGTGCAGACTTCACTTTCTAGCCATCCCTTTGTAGAGTTTGCTATTGCTAATCTTTGTGTATGCAGGCATGCACAGACACATATAGGACGTATCATCTTTATTCCTTTATGCAAAATAAATTCAGCTTCACTTCTGATCTACTATCCAAGAAACAAGAAAGATAACTGGAAAAGTACAGTAATGTCATGTCAAAAGCTTTGATATTGACTCGCTGGCATTTTACCATATTAAAGAACAGAGAGTGTGAATGTTTATCTAAACAAAATGTTTAACAGACACTTTTCTCTTTTAACTTTACTCTCTTTATCCTCTCAAGTACAGCTCAACAGTGGATAGGGCAATTTAAAAAAAAAATTTCCAATTGAGTTCCTTGCATTAGATCAAGAGATAGAGATTAGAATGTTGTTCTCAGACTTGTGGGGCTTTTTGGGCATTAAAATAGGGTTGAGCTGTGTAAGGAGCAGGATATTAATGTATAAATGATGCCTTGTGACATTTGAGGTTTAATTACGAATGTAATTGTCTTCTGCCTTGCTCTTTTTTTGGATGAATCATTATGGGAAACCAGCTGCCATGTGGTTGATACACTCAAGGAGAGCTGTAGGGAAGTAACCATGGGCAGGAACTGAGACCTCCGTTGTCAGCAGGCATTGACTTACACACATTTTAGTGAGTTACCTTAGGAGAGTATCCTTGTCCAACCATTATGGCTCAGTGGTTGCGCATCAACCTAAGAACCAGGAGGTCATGGGTTTGATTCCCTGTCAGGGCACATGCCAGGGTTTCAGGGTCAATTTCCAGTAGGGCATGTGTAGGAGGCAGCTAATCAGTGATTCTCTTTCATCATTGTTGTTTCTGTTTCTCTCTCCTTCTCCCTTCCTCTCTGAAATCAATAAAAACAAACAAACAAACAAAAAACCACACAAACAAACAAACAAACAAACAAACAAAAAACAAAAAATGTGCATCCTTGGGCCCAGGTCATTGCAGTCCTAACCAATATCTTCACTGCAATGTCAGAAAAGGCTGAGAGCAAGAGTGTTCAGTTAAACCTCTCTCAAATTACTGACTGTAATAAATTGTGTGAGATAAATACATTCCTATTGTGTGTTTTTTTGAGACATTAGTGATTAAGATAATATGTGACATAGCAACAGATACCTAGTATAAGTGAGTGTTGTCCATCTCAAAACCTTCATTACCCCTAATCCTCAAGAAAGAAAACCCAATCTGTGTTCTTCCTCTGAATGAGTAGAGCTATAATAATGAAGTTTATAAAATATATCTGATAATATAAAGAGCTGGAATATACTAGAAAAAGCAGTGAAAGGGACTCATAAATAAAGCGATATTTAGACCTGCAGAAGGCCCTCAAAGAGAAGAAATCAAAGAAGAAGGGGACATAGAAATTTTTAAAAAGCAAAAGGCAGATCAAACCCAACCACATTATGTTAAACAGAATGATTTCTCTCAAAAGATGTGTACAGCCTAACTCTGATCACCAGTGAATGTTTCATCACATGCCAAATGGATACTGCAGACATGATTAAGTTAGGGATTTTTAAATAGAGCTTACCCTATATTATCCACGTAGACCCAATGTAATCACAAGAGTTCTTATAATGACAGAGCAACCTCAGTGTCAGAGAAGGAGGCATAAAAACAAGCAGATATCAGAAGTAGAGGAAACTAGACTCTTATTTGTTTTTTCTCCAGTCATATCTACAAAAATATCTATCATCCACTTGTAAAAGTGCTTGAACTGTTAACTGGAATAAAGTGTGTAGTGCTAAAGAACCTAACACATGCACAATTGTGTTAATTACTACACACTTCATTTAACCTTAACACATCAGCCTGATATTTACTTGAAAGGAATATGGAAATATTTCCCCTTGAACAATACATTTTACCACTAGGTGGGAGTATACCCTTTGATCTTCATTCAAATGGCATTCAACATTTTAAACTATAAATTTAATTTATTCATTTCTGATTAATCGAAGAAATCCCAATATTTTCAGTTGTAGTTTTGTTTAATTTATTGACCTTCAATGCCCTATGACATACTTTTTTTAACATTTACTGGACCACTGGTAAAGATGTCTTAGCTAAATACACTAAAATGATTATTAAGTGTAATATGCTAATTAGACCAGACAGCCGAACGACCTTCCAGACGTCCTCCCAGACAACCTTCTGGATGACCTTCCAGATGAAGCCAGGGCTGCAAGGGCCAAGCTTCTTGCATGAATTTTGTGCATCAGGCCTCTAGTATATCTATCTATCTATCTATCTATCTATCTATCTATCTATCATCTATCATCTTTTCAATAATATAGAATAATAATAAAAGCATAATATACAAATTAACCAAATGCCAGAACAGCAGAACAACTGTCAGAATGACCGTCTGGATGACCTTCCAGATAACCTCACTATGATATGCACTGGTGCCAGGACACCCAAGGTGGGTGTGATGTGATTGATCAGGGGGCCCCGTCATTGCCCCACGATTGCTCTGCAGAGGGAGGCCCAGAGCACCCTCTGCGGGGTAATCAATTGCAGATCCCGGCCAGGTGGGCAGGGCCTCCCTCTCTTGGGAGATTGATAGCCTCAAAGAGGGAGGCCCAGGCTACCAGGCTGGCAGCACTGCAGTGGGTGGGCAGGGCCTTCCTCTGTGTGGCCATTGATTGAAGAGCCCTGGCCTAGTGGGCAGGGCCTCCATGTCCTGGGTGATCAATCTTGGAGTCCTTCAATTGATTGCCCTAAAGAGGGAGGCCCAGGCAACCGGACTGGTGGTGCTGCAGTGGGTGGGTGGGGCCTTCCTCTGTGGGGATTGATCTGGGGGCCCTGTGATCCATCATCCCTCAGAGGGAGGCCAAGGCCACTGGCCAGTGACACTGTGGTGGATGTGCGGGGCTGGCCATGCTTTGCCCCACAGAGAGAGGCCCAGACCAGCCAAGTGATCGTGTCCCATGCCTGTCACCTGCAGAGGGAGGTGACCTTTGGTGTGGGAGCTGGGGGTAGTGCCACACAGATGGAAAGAAGTGGCAGCAGCGGGGGCAGAGCCAGCTGCCAGCAGCTGGGGGAACGGAAGCCCTGATAGGTCCTGGTTGCTGACCAGGCCTAGGGACCCTACCCAAGGGGTCCCAGATTGCAAAAGGGTGCAGGATGGGCTGAGGGACCACCTCCCCCCTGTGCACGACTTTGTGCACTGGGCCTCTAGTCCTATAAAATGAAAGAGTAATATGCAAATTAACCATCACTCCGTTATACCCACAAGCCATGTCCACCAGCAATGCCCAATGCAAATTAACCCCAACCAAGATGGTTGCAGCCACAGAGAGCAGTTGAGAGGCTTGGGTTTCCCTGGCAACAGAGGAAGCCAAGCTTTCCACCTGTCCTGGCTGGCCTAAGCCTCCACTCAAGAATACAAAGTTTCAATTATAGAAGGTGAACAAATCCAAACAGAAATGGCAGCAGTCATGGAGCAAACAGGAGGCTTGACTCTACTCCAGGCTACAAAGTATCAATTGAAGAAGGTAAATAAATTCCAGATACCAGGGCCTCCACTTGGGTTGCCTGGGGGCATGGCTGACCTACAAACCACCACAGACCCTTCACCCAGGTCATTCAAAATCCCAGGGGAACCCCCACCCTGATCAGGGCAGGATACCCTTCAGGGCAAACCAATTGGCTCCTGCCCATGCACCAGAGCACCAGACTTCTATCCTATCTAATAAAAGAGTAATATGACCATCACTCCAACTGCCCCCATGTGCTCAAAGATCCTGCCCCCCTGTGGACACAAGATGGCCACCACAAGATGGCCAACAGGAGATGACAGTTGGGAGGCACCAGGCCTGAAAGGAAGGGCAGTTGAGAGGGACCAAGTCTGCAAGGGAGGGCAGTTGGAGGCTATCAACCCTGCAAGAGAGGGCAGTTAGGGGTGACCAGGCCAGCAGAGGAGGTAAGCTGGGGCAAACAGGATAGCAGGGGAGCAGTTAGACATCAATCAGGCTGGCATGGGAGTGGTTAGGGGGTGATCAGGCTGGCAGGCAGAAGTGGTTAGGGTCAATCAGGAAGGCAGACAGGCGAGCAGTTGGGAGCCAGTAGTCGTGGGTTGTGAAAGGGATGTCCCACTTCCGGGTTAGGCCCTATCCCTGGGATCAGGACTAAATGGGCAGTTGAACATCCCTCCAGGGGTCCCAGATTGGAGAGGGTGCAGGCTGGGCTGAGGCACATGCCCCCCACCCCATGCACGAATTTCGTGCACTGGGCCTCTATATCCTTTCACCTTTAATGCTTGAGGTTGACCTTATAACGCTGACATGACTGTATTATATATTCCTGGAATCCATGATACTCAGAGACAAGATTACCTAAAAGGCAACATAAATATGAAGCACTCTTCCAGGAATATAATAAGAGAAATTATATGTTGCTTAGGCGTATAGCTTTTTGTTCAACTTATAAATCAAACCTATGCAATCTTGTTGCTGAATGGAAAATGTTTGCCATTGTATTATAATCTAACAATGATTACTATTTTCCTTATTCCTACTTTTTTAAACCATATTATTAAACTGTATAAAAACATAAAATGGAGCTCATTATAGCATATATATAATAGTTATGGTTAAAGATTAAACTGCAACATGGCTCCAGATTAAGCCCTTAAATATCAAATAATATAAAATTACACAGCAGTCATGTTGCACTCATTACCAAGTTAAAGTGTGTTCCACTGTGGACCCCTTATTTTCTTCTTTAAGAAGCACAGACTATATAGGTCATGGAGTCACGCAAAATCTCCACAGCAGGATATACAAATTTGAAACCTTTCAAAAGGCAATGTTTTTACTCACTGTAATTAGGCAATTAATTCTGCTGGCATTTATAGGCTGCATGTGGTGAGAGAGAGAAAAAAAAGAGATAAAGAAAAGCAGTAAAATAAAAAAAAATCAATTTTACTTTAAAGGTCACTGAATTATATGACCTACCTCAGAAGTATTTAACTTGGAATAAAGAAGTCAAGAAACAAATGAGGGGAGTAACTCACGTTGTGGAGTTTGCTACTTTAATTAGAACACAATGATTTATTTGAAAGAACTCACTGGTATGTTTCAATAAATGAACTCCTTGTAAGTGGCTCTTACTTTCCATCATTTCGTTTCTCTTTTATGATTCAAAATGGAGAGTTAAAGAAATGGAATTTTCCCCCTCTTCTATAACAAGAAAATATGTTATTAAAAACTATAAATTGGCATATATAGGCTTAATCAAATATTCTTGGCCCCAACTGGTTTGGCTCAGTGGAAAGAATGTCAGCCTGCAGACTGAAAGGTCCCAGGTTTGATTCTGGTCAAGAGCATGTAACTTTGTTGAGGGCACATTCCCAGTAGGAGGTGTGCAGGAGGCAGCTGATTGATGTTTCTCTCTCATCAATGTTTCTAATTCTCTATCCCTCTCCCTTCCTCTCTGTAAAAAATCAATAAAATATATTTTTTAAAAATACTCTTGGAGCAGAATTAGTTTATCTGCTAAAGATCACCAACGTTTACTAAATGTTATGTAGTAACTTTATGTACAATTCCAGATGATATTAATTGATTTGTTTCGTGATTACAGATTACGATCTTAATTTAAAAAATAATGGAATAGCCTAAACCAGTTTGGCTTGGTGGATAGAGCGTCGGTCTGTGGACTGAAAGGTCCCAGGTTCGATTTTGGTCAAGGGCATGTATCTTGGTTGCGGGCACATTCCCCGTGGGGGGTGTGCAGGAGGCATCTGATTAATGTTTCTAATTCTATGTTTCTCTCATCGATGTTTCTGGCTCTCTGTCCCTCTCCCTTCCTCTCTGTGGAAAATCAATAAAATATATTAAAAACAACAAAAAATAATGGAATATTTAAAAATAGTATTTTATACGTAAAATAATGCAAAAGAAAATATGAGAAGTTTTGAATATCATGTGTCTATAATAACCATATGTAAAAAGTGTCATAGACAAGAAAATATATTTGCTTTAAAAGTCCTAACATAGAACCCATACATTTGTTTCATATTGAAATTCTGAATAAATTTTATTACATATAATAAAACTAGGAAAGAAAAGCAAAGTTTAAGGGAAAACAAACAAGTCTTCCTTAAGTAATACTGCTTAGTTTACATGATAATTATAAATTAGTATATTTTTAAAAATTCAGAGGATAGAGATGATTACTGTGGCATAGATTGACATTGATTTCCCCCTATGGATTCTAAAAGTATCTATAATGAAAGTTTTGGACAAACCTCTGGTTAGCAGCTGAAGACTCTATTTGTAATCCTCCCTTCCAGCTACATATGGACTTACAGATAGATTCTGACCTGTCATAAGAAGGAAGAAGTCGTGTGTACAACTTCTTGTTTCTGCCATTCAAGGAAAGTCCCTCTCGGTTCTTGGTTCTGGTTCTCCTCCCAGCTGACCGCAGTGTGGATATGATGGTGGAGAAAATAAACAACGACCAGATTCCTCTGCTGACTATGGCAGAGTAATAAGACATAAAGAGCATGGAACCGTGACTTTGAAGCATCCATCTTATATAAAAACTGCTGTTTGAAATTTCCACCCTGCTATTTGGCTTCTGTAAATGCTTGCTTGCTTAAATAATAAGAAAAATAAGGCTATTCCCACTTCAGAGAGGCCATTAAACCTTCCCCGGATGAAGTTATCAGTGCTGGCACCAGGACAACTCTTTGATTGAGGTCTCAAGGCCCCAGCACATAGGGTTCTTGCAAAGGGGGCTGGAAACACCCATATTTGGGAGACAAAGAAGGTAAAACATACAAATAGGGAAAACTTCTCCATATTGGGGCCCAGAATTTGAGAGACATTTTCTGATGGACCTGCGCGTAATAAATGTAATGCCATCTCTCTATTGCTTGGTTCTTCTCTGGTTCTCTGTAACAACTTGCTAATCTATATTTGCAACAATGGAGATAATTATCAAAGAGAAAATAATGAAAAATAAAGATAGAAAAGCCACGTATTTTAAAAGCATTGAGATATTTATAAATTATACTCCATTATAATTTTAATAAGTAAAATTCTAAGTTATTTATTATTACTATTCATTTATTAATATTTATTATTATTGATAAATTTATAATAATACATTCACAATAAAATATATGTATTCATTTTATTAGTTAATTAATACTTTATCTGTTTTTCAATAAATTATAATACACATGAATTATTAGAATTATTAGTATATTTAAATTCAAGTATTTTTGTGAATCTAGGAACATTTAAAGCTTGTGTTTTACTCATTTTGGCTTAATACTCATTTTTTCAATAAGAAAAGATATATTATATATTTGAGGAAAATTATAGTCTTAGTGATATGCAATGTGACAATTCCAATATTCATTCAATTAAATCTGTCAAAGAAATAGAACATTTGGTCTGGAACAGTGAAATAAAGGTAGTCTGAGGCATGGAAATTCAGACCCGGTCTTAATGTTATGAGAGAAGGAGAAGGTAGCTTAGGGAGCACTTATTTAGATTCAAAGATTAGTAATCAGAGAAATGTTTCAATGACCTTCCCCACCCCACCCTGTGAAATTATCTATTGCCTGGAAAAAAAAAACCATCAAAGAGCTTTCTTCATCTCCTCCTTCAACTCTTCCCATACCTCATGGCCATGATACAGATCTCTAATAAGCACAGACACCAATATACTAAGTTTATAACCTAAATAGCTTTATTGATTTCCTTAAGAGGTCATCATAGTGACTTTGGAGAAAATGTTCATGTCAATAATGAACATTTACAACAGAATATGTGTGTGTGTGTGTGTGTGTGTGTGTGAGAGAGAGAGAGAGAGGGAGAGAGAGAGAGAGAGAGGGAGAGAGAGAGAGAGAGAGAGAGAGAATGTGGAGGAAACCATTTCAAAGGCTATACGTTGTTGTTGTTTTTACTGAGTTTATGTTTGTGTGTAAAATGGCAAAGTAGTGTTTATATTTGTCTAAAATCAAACTGAGTAATACTAATGTTTGGTAAAGACCAAAATATAAAACAATGATTAGTGCTTTTACTAGATTTGAAGCTGTATTAGATATCAAGCCTAGTCACTGAATTTGTGATTAAATATTTCATCAAGGAAGGTACCATAAGCCTTTCTAATTTTCTCTTTTAGTCTTATGGAATTTATCCACTCTTTCCACTTGTAGACATGTATATGCTTAAATGGATCAGCATACTGCATGTTGACTACAAATGGTTCAAATTGCAGAAAATAATTCAAAATAGTTTAGCTGAACTTTTTTTTGCTAAGTGAAATGTAATTGGTAAATTTCTTTGTGTTAACAAATTGTTTTCTACTTAATATCGCACAAATAATCTCTGATATAAATGTTCAAGTTTCCGTTTTTAGGTTATTCTTGTCATATTTTTTGTATTCAGGTTATGCTAGCCACAGAAAAGAATTAAAATAACATATATATATATATATATATATATATATATATATATATATTTACTTGAATAGTTTGTATAATATTAGAGCTGTTTATCAATTGATTGATTGAACTTTCCTATAAACCAATCTATTTACCAGTATATCCTCAATGTTTTCTTAAATGTGTACTATTATTGGTAATTGGAATTTGGTAGGGGAAATTTTGCGAAGGAGACGAGAAGTTGAGTAAATTTGCAAGAAATGGTTAAAATTAGGAATGGGAAATATTAAATAAGATAAGTCACTCAGTTTAAATTAAGGGTTTCGGAAACTAAATATCTTTACATTAAGTATAGATATGGCGATAAAATCTTAATGAGAAAACCAAAAATGTGTATTATAGTCAACAGGATATCTTATTATAATATTACAAAAGCTGAACCTTTAAAATTGCTGGCAAGTCTTTGAGGTGTATACAGACTTCAAAGTTGGAAATGGAGTTGAAATGAGTCTGCATAAATGATGAGGTAAAGAACCTATCTAGAGCATTGTTTCTTAAAGTCCTTGAAAAAGGATAGGGAAGCTCTTCCATT
The DNA here is from genome assembly GCA_963924515.1 of Vespertilio murinus. Taxonomy (NCBI): domain Eukaryota; kingdom Metazoa; phylum Chordata; class Mammalia; order Chiroptera; family Vespertilionidae; genus Vespertilio; species Vespertilio murinus. The sequence continues at coordinate 190,143,888 of OZ004706.1, read as the reverse complement.
AATCTTCAATTTGCTGCAGAGAAATGCTTTTGCAAAAGAAAAAACACACAAATCAGTAATTATATGCGTAGAAGACAGTTTAAGCCCTCTAAGGACTTGCTTCCAATTTCTGAGCTTATCTCATTGTGGAACAATTATGGGTTTTTTTTTGGTTTTTTGTTTTTGTTCTAACGTAAAAATTCAGTTTATTCATCTGTTTACGACACAGTACACAAGAGGCAAAGTGTTTCACATCATAGATTTCACTTCCAACTCTTGAAATGTTCATTTCTTTGGCTAAAAGGAGAGACTGGACTGGAGAACCTGGCCATGCTTAGGCAACTGAGAGAAGGTGAGGCAGAAGCAATGCCAACAGCAGCCTCAGGGATGGGCACAGGGATGGGCACTAGTGGCAAGCAGATTTCCTAGCAGTGTTAGCTGGAAGCATACTGTGGGAGCACCACTCCTGGACGCTCCGGCCGCCCTGGGCTCCATCATCCCCATCTCACAGGCACAGCAGCACTTTCTCTTTCTGGTAGTCACCCGTGGTGTCTCGCTGGATGCAATGGCACAGGGACTTGCCGTACTTCCTCTGGAATTCAGACCTCATCTTCAGCATGTCTGCTGGGAATCACACTGTCCTTTCTTTGAGCCAATGAGGGGCTGCTGTCGGATTTTGTGTGCAATATTGACATGATCAGATCACTACTTTTATTTTTTATTTTTTTAAAATATATTTTATTGAGCCGAAACTGGTTTGGCTCAGTGGATAGAGCGTCGGCCTTCGGACTGAAAGGTCCCAGGTTCGATTCCGGTCAAAGGTCATGTACATTGGCTGCGGGCACATCCCCGGTGGGGGGTGTGCAGGAGGCAGCTGGTCGATGGTTCTCTCTCATCGGTGTTTCTAACTCTGTATCCCTTTCCCTTCCTCTCTGTGGAAAATCAATAAAATATATTTTTAAAAAATAAAAATAAAATATATTTTATTGATTTTTTACAGAGAGGAAGGGAAAGGAATACAGAGCTAGAAACACCGATGAGAGAGAACCATCGACCAGCTGCCTCCTGCACACCCCCTACCGGGGATGTGCCCGCAACCAATGTACATGCCCTTGACTGGAATCGAACCTGGGAGCTTCCAGTCCGCAGGCTGATGCTCTATCCTCTGAGCCAAACCGGTTTCGGCTAGACCACCACTTTTAAAGGATCTTTCTGGTTATAATTCATACAGGAAAGCAAGTGAAGAGACAGGGAACTCTAAGATAATTATGCAGGCTGAGTGGGTATGGCTCAGAGATGGTGGCAAAGCATGTGGTATGAAACAATTGGATGCTTGGATGCACCTGGAAGGAAACACAGAATATCCCCTGCCTCAGTCATACTAATAAAGACCTCAAATTCCTAGTTTTAGAGCTTTGTCCATCCTCGATAAAGGTGACAATAATGGGGTTCTAGGGTTTAAGAAAAGGGCTCTCTCATTCTTTATACTTCCTATAATTCACTGACCCTACTCATATTTTTCTTTGGGAACATTTTAAGTAATTTGATTTACCCAAAACTTCAATAAATAGACATTTTGATTATTATTGATGGCACCTTTTGCTTGGCACTTATCTTTTGCAATACCTAAAGTAAAGTTTTACTCTTCATACAAATACTATAAACTATATCTTTGGGAATGTGAAGAATGCACTTAAGATAACACATTTTATGAAATATTTAGGTTCTCATTTTATGATTTGTATTAGTGAACTAATAGAGGCACTTTTCCATTATGACTCACCATAATTACATTTATGATTAACTAGAGGCCCAGTGCATGAATTTGTGCATGGGTGGGGTCTGGCCAGCCCACCCTGATCAGGGCCAATCAGGAGCCAGTCCTATTGGGGAGAGGGGCCGCAGGAAGTTAGCTGTCCAGCCCTATCCCTGATTGGGCTATTCAGCTGGCTGTAGTGCGCATCATAGCAACTGGTTGTCCTGGTTGTTCCAGTTGCTTGGCTTTTATATATATAGATTAGAAGAATCTGACATGTTATGTTATTTACCTTCAGGAAAATAATGGGAAATGAAGTTGAGTTTTGCATACCACATATAATAGAAACATTTGAGTATAAGGTTTTTCTAATTAAAAAATATTATGTTTTATATTTCAAGCACCAAATTTATACATTTGAAGAGAGGACTTAAATAAGCTAGGCAAATTATATTAATATTCCACCTTCAAGAGGAAGATTAATATAAAAATTAAATAATTTCATGTGCCAAATATAAACTAGTTGAGTAAATTGCCATCTGTCCCATTTAAATTCATATAAAAATAAGGATTATAGTGAATCTCATTTTGTGATCTTACACTACTGAGGATAATTTTTTCATGATACCTTACAGATTGAACTGCTTAAAGTGAAGGAGGTCATGTAAAGTACAAAGGTAAGAGTAAGAGGTAGAACTAGCTCAGCACCCAAAGATAACATTTCCTATTATTTTTCCAACATAAGAAATGGAACATATTTATATCATTTTTTCATACATTTTTAAGTGCTTGTTCATTACCTATTAGTCCTGAGAGTGCAAAACGAACAATAAAGCACACCTGTGATGAATCCCTTAAGAAACACACACACACACACACACACACACACACACACACACACACACACTTATAGCTTTAAAAAAATGTTTCCTTAAGTCTTGCATGAAAAGGTGCAGCTAGAGTTAGCCAGGACATCAGTACCTCTTTTGCTCAAGGGCAAGATGATTTGATCCAACATAAAATCTCCATTACAGAATAAGAGCTTATGCATTCTCTAATATTACACAAGAGGAGGAATGCTAAAAGCATATTACTGGCTGATTCTAAATTAGTTACCATGTTACCAATCATAGTTACCATGTGCATTATAATTACATACACTTTTTATAAGTCATCAGGAAAATAAACTGAGCAGAATACAGAAATGCAAATAACCAGAGGAAATATAATATCTTGAAAAAAAAGTTGCTCATCTTTAAATTCCAAGGGACCATTCTGGCTAAGGGGTAAAATTAAACTAAGTACAGTACATGGTGAGTGGAGAATCAGTGTCATAGATGCTTTTTTAAGCAGTGGTACATGGAAACCTGAAAATCTCTGTATCCACAAGACCTGGTGTATCTGGCCTTCTGCATGTAACCTGACCAGGACCAGGATCAAGCCTGCAACCCTTGTGTGTGAGGGCTGGTGTTCTAACCATCGAGAAACACTGGCCAGGGTTCTCTCTCTCTCTCTCTCTCTCTCTCTCTCTCTCTCTCTCTCTCTCTCTCTCTCTCTTTCTCTCTTAATTTCTCACCTGATAATATGCTTCCATTTTTTTTTATAGAGGAACAGGGAGAGAAAGAGAGAGACATTGATGTGAGAGAGAAATATGATTGGTTGTCTCCTGTACATGCTCTGCCACCTGGGATTGAACCTGCCACCTGGGTATATGTCCTGACTGGAAATAAAACCCGATTCTTTTGGTGCATGGGAGGATGCTGCAACCAGCTGAAGCACCCAAGCTTAGGCAAAAGTTGAACTTATTTTTTTAAAGATCTATTTTTATTGGTTTTGGAGAGGAAGGGAAAGGGAGGGGGAGAGAGAGAGACATCAGTGATGATAAATTATAATTAATTTTTGCCTCCTGCACGCCCCACACCAGGGATGGAGCCCAGAATCTGGGCATATGATCTGACCATGGATTGAACCCTGGCCTCCTGGTTCATGAGACTATGCGCAACCATTGAGCCACACTGGCCAGGCAAAATGTTGAACTTCTCAAATGTCATACTTGACTTGGCATTTTATAATGTAAATAATAAGCCAAAAAAATAGATATCTCAAAAAACATACAGATTTTCTTATATATTATTCTGTTATTTATTTTATATTTCTCCACAGAAACATTTCAAAAAGAATATACTTCACTTTGTTCAAATTTAATAATTATCCCATTGGCCAAATTACTTAATTCTCCATGGATATATGATATCACAGTCCATTACTCTATAACATCCCTGCAAGAAAAAGATGGCATGAATCAATTGGGTTATTTGTAGATAGTTTAATAAATAAGAATGTAAGGTTTATTAAACCAAAAGCATTATGGCAGTTTTCGGGGGCTAGGTGCTACAAAATTTCACAATTTTCCATAAAATTAAGAAGACAAAAGCAAGAAGCCATTTTTTTTTATTTGGAAGGTTGGAGTGCCATGGAGATGGGCTGATTGGAAGGTCCCGTGGCATCGAGATGAACAGTAGGTCGGAACAGAGATAAAATGGAGCCACAGTGAAGGTAATAAAACAATTTGTCATTCCATCAGCTCAATTACATTTTAAATTTATCTACACACTAACCCATCTCATCCTATAATATAAATCTTTATTCATTCTCAATAACAAAAATTAGCATTGATAAAAATATTAAGGAATATATTACTCTCCCTTCTCACCGTTACCTTGTCTTCTTATCCCCAGCACTGCCAAGGTCATGTCTGCATTTTGCTTCCAGAGCAAATGTGGGTCTACAGATGTATATACACACATGCACAGGCTTTTGATTACTTCTTCAATTTCAGATTTAATTAATTAAGTACACACACACTGCAACTATCTATTTCCACCTTTGTAAAATTACAAAGTGACTGTGTCTGTAGAATTATGGGTAATAAATTATGACTTTGGAATTTTGGGTAAATGGTATTTGTTTCGGTATGCCTCACTGCATTTTCCCTTTTACACATTCTAAAATTCCCCTTCTTTTCCCAAATTCGTACAACTTTATCCTTAATTTCTTCCATTGGCAGAAATTTAAAACAAATGCTCAGTTTTACTCAGTAATTTAGATGACACATAGACAGCAGTAAAAAGACCATAAAGCATTTTGAAAACACTGCGTCTTATATCATATGGAATGTCATCGCACAGAAATGGAATAACCTTCAGGATATAACACACATTTTGCATCTAGTAGCTCACTTCCCAAAAGAGACCAACTCAATTGTCTACTTTTCGTTGTTCCTCCTTTATCGTTTTACTAGAGGCCTGGTGCATGAAAATTCTGTCTATGGGCAGCCCAGCTCCCACTGCTGCCACTCCCACACACTGAAGGTGCTGGTCCCACTCGCACCTGCTGATGGTGCAGAGCAATTGGGGCCAGTGCCAGCAGCGAGTGGGAGTGGCTGCTATTGCCCTGATCACCCCTCAGGAGCAGGGGGAGGTGGAGAAGCCCTCAGTGGTGATTGGGGCCAGCAGCTGCCGATTGCACTTGCTTACTGCTCCAAGTGATCAGGACAGTGCTGGGTGCTGGCAGTGGGAGTGAGCAGCGGCTCTGGCACATGCAGCAGCTGCGAGGCAGCCAGCGCCGGAAGCAGGTGCAAGCACCAGGCAGCACTGTGGTGTGTTTGAGCAAAGAATTTTCAGTAACCACAGAGGCTCACCTTGATGACAGGGACCAGAGCCCCACCTTGGTCTGTCGTCCCGCTCACCTGCTCCACTATCCCACTGCAGCCGAAGCCCATCATATTCCATTCTCTGCCACCTGCTGCCAACACCAGCCTTGTCCTACTGTATGCCCCCTGGTGGTCAGTTGTTCAGTTGTTTTGCCTTTCAGTCTCTTTGTATATTAGGGTTTTATACATATAGATTTATTAGACTCTCCCAACAAACTAAAGCAATTATTTATTCATCACATAGTTCATGAATTTTGCTTTATCTCTGCCTTTCTATGAAATTCTATTATACTTTCTACCAGTTGATGACCCTAAAGGAGACTGGATTATAGAAAGCCCTGGACTCATAATGTCTCTTAGGAGCTTACTAGCTATCTGATATGACTTAGAATCAAATCTCTATCTCCATTAGATATTGATAGTGACATGCTTTTACAGTTAGAGTAGACCTTTAAGACAAAGAAGAGTGGTTGATGGGCCCCTCTTCCCCTAATTTAGAAGATGGATTGATGGACCTTGAGGATCCAGAAGGTGTTCAGCCATCACTGGATGTGTGGAGAGTACATAGAAAGTACACCAAGGGTACAGTGTATCAGCTTCACAGATCAGTGTCTCGGCAAGAGTTTTTCAGTTGTCCAATTTACATTCCACCAAATTGCCCTGAGTAGCCTTTTTACCATTTTGGGGCAAAAAAATACCAACATGTCAATGCCAGACTTTACCCAGCTGAAGCAGCTAGTTGATACCATAGGCACTTAAACCCTGCTAGTTGAGATTGATGAAATACCAACTGGCTATTTTTGTTAATCTTATTAAAGAATTTAAGTGTGTCCTGGCTGGTGTGGCTCAATTGGTTGAGCATTGTCTCATGCACGAAGAGGGTTTCAGTTAGATTCATGGTCAGGTCACAGGCCCTGATGGCAGGCTCGATCCTCAGTGGTGGGCACAGAAGTTGGCCACTCAATGCTTCTCTCTTACTGATGTTTCTCTCTTCTTCTTCCTTCTATTCTCTCTCTAAATCACTAAGAACATATTTTTGAAAACAGAAATTATTTAAGTGTGTGTGTGTGTGTGTGTGTGTGTGTGTGTGTGTGTGTATGTGTGTTTGGAGAAAGAGGTTAATTGGCTCTACTAAAATAATAATAATAATAATAATAATAATAATAATAATAATAAATTGCTCCAAATTATATAGCAATGTAATAAGACACCCTTTAAAAGCAAAACGGATATTTATATCTTTAAGATGCCCTTGGGTTGAATATGTAAATGGCCATAGTGAAAGAGATTTGCCATAGTTCACCCATGTCCAATCAGCCAAAGGCATGTATTTAAGGAGAACAGATAGAATGCAAGTCTGAAACCATTTCTTTTTAAATAAGACTTGCTTATTTCTGCAAATTCTGCTTGCATTCTTATCATCTCATGTTATATGAAAAATGACCTTCAGTTTTAAGAACCTGAGGAAGAATAATTTTAAATATCTAAAAGTTTGCAATAGAAAATAACTTATGTCATTATATTTGTAAGCTTTATGAAAAAGAATGTAAAGTTAGTGAATAAATGAAAGGTGAATATGAAAAAATACTAAAAATAATCTTAGAATATAACAATCTAAGACTATACACCACCTTGTACATCTTTATAAAAAAAGATGGCACAAATAGTACATGCGGTGTAAAATACCATTAATACTATGAAAACTGTCTTGCTGAATATAACAATTGCTTGGTAATACTTTATGTCAGAATGCAGATAATGTATTGACGTTTACACCCATACTCCCCTTGCTTCTAGACTCTTGGATCAGGGTTTTTGTAGAACTATTTGCTCTGTTTTTTGTTTCTTTCCCCACAAGCCAATAAAAAATATCCTCACTGAGTTTTCTTTCAGAATGTGAAATTTCACCTAACAAGACTGAGGTGTAGGAGAGTGTGTTTTGTATGGGTACTACAATCATAAATATGCTACATAAAAATAGACATTTTAATTAGCATACTGTTAAAGATACAAATCTATTAACTAAATATAAACTGAAATCGGAGGAATAAAAATCCAAACATGTAAAAAGCCTACTAAAATTACTATATTTTTTTAAAATGGCAAAATCAATGTGATTATGTCATTTGCTTCAATTCTAAAAGTAGTCATCTATAAAGTTTATGTATTAACTCCATTCAATCTTTTTTTTATTGCCTTTTTTGGCCAGTTTTATTTTTCCACATTTAGTTTAGGGGTTTTGTTTGTTTGTTTGTTTGCTTGTTTTTGAGAAAGCTAAAAATGCATATGAATAAACAAATTTGAACAGTATAAAATATTACTCAAAGAAGCAACCCTCTGTTTGGAATTCTATATAATAAAGAGGTAATATACAAATTGACCATCACTCCAGCACACAAGATTGCCACCCCCATGTGGTCAAAGATGGCTGCCCTCATGTAGACAAAAGATGGCTTCCACAGGATGGCAGGCCGGAGAGGGCAGTTGTGGGTGATCAGGCCAGCAAGGGAGGGCAGTTGTGAGGGACAAGGCCTGCAGGGGAGGGCAGTTAGGGGTGACCAGGTTAGCAAGGGAGGGCAGTAGGGGCAATTGGGCTGGCAGGGGAGCAGTTGTCAATCAGGCTGGCAGGGGAGTGGTTAAGGGGTGATCAGGCTGGCAAGCATAAGCAGTTAGGGACAATCAGACAGGCAGGCAGGTGAGTGGTTGGGAGCCAGCAGTCCTGAGAGGGGACCTAGATTGAAGAGGGTGCAGGTTGGGCTGAGGGACCATCCCACCTCCCCCCCAGCCCCCACACAATTTTATGCACCTCTAGTATTCACATAATTTACACTCTCGTTTGCTTTTAATCTCTTTTCAGTGTTGGACCACCTCATCTAAAGTAGCACCCACCACCATCATTCGGTCCTTCAATGCAGTATTCCTGTTTACTAGTCTAGTGCTCTATCACCTGAAGGACTGATATTTCTCTCTCTGTATTAGGGTCTGTCTCACCAAACTGGAAGGTAAGCTCCATGAGGTCAAGATGTCAAAACAGTGAAGGGTCCTAGAATTTACTCTAAGTGGAGGTTGGTAAGTTTGTATGCCACAGATTTATAGGTGCTGGCAGGAGACACAGGATCCTGGGTCAGAGACAACAGCATTTTTACTCTATGGCAGTAGGCAGGGTAAGTTTCTTATTAAAGAATATATCCACAGACCCAGGTTTTAAGCTTTTAAGTCTCCCAGGCTTTCAATTTTCAATGGGTTCCTGGCTTCTCCACCTCAGAATGTGTGGAGAATTTATTATCTTAGCCTTTCTAAAGATGTCTCACTTAAAACATTTCCAGTTAAAATTCCTTTTCCATACCCCGAGTCAAAAAGCCCGCAAAGTTGTCATTCTTACATCACAAAGTTGCTATTTTTCATGAGTCACTTTCAAGTTGTTGATTGCCTTTGAGAGTATTAAATTTGTGAAACATTTTTTAATTTACTTTATTTTTATTTATGTATATATATTTTCACTTCATAAAGATTTCTCTGAAGGGAAATTAACATGCCCCAAGCTGCCATTATAGAAATTGAGTCTTAAATTTGTTTATGTGAGCTGTCTTGTTGGAACAAGTTGTGTCCCAAATCATGTTTGTTACTTTTAGTTTCCTGAAATATGTTTTAGAGCTTGTTAATAATCATGTCACCAAATAAATTTGCAAATATACTTAACACATACAGCAAGAAATGTTTTGTAAAACATTTATATTCAGGGATTAACATGACAAATATGGTCATATTGAACTATAGTTAGCAAATTAGCCTTAGCAGATCTTTACTTCATGTTGGTCTCCTTTTCTTAAGAAGTTAATAGGCGACAGTTTCTGTAACTTTTTTTTTCAGATTAAATCATCTGTTTTATTTTAGATCACATTTCCCTTGCATGGTACTGATTAGGAGACCTTGTGAGAAAATTATACTAAAATACCAAATGAAATTGATTGTTTTCAGTGATATTCACATTTTCAAACATATTCAAATCAATTCATTTTCTTTTGAATCTTTGGAATTATTATCTTACTAGAACATACAAAGCTAACTGTCATTTGTACTGTCAACTAGTAATCTTATTTAATTATTCAGTAAAAAATGATGTGTCCTATTTTATAATGCATAGATCTTTTAAGGATGATTAATGGCCAATTGTGATGTCAGTACTGAAGCCAGGATAAAAGTAACTAAAAGAGAAAAAGGGTTTCAATGACAAAGACAGCTATTTGTAGTAATTTTTTTTGAAAACTAAAATTAATTTTTTCCAGTGCTACACCTCAAAGCTGATGAGGCTTTCTCAAGGCATATGGTGCATCTTAATTCAAAGCTTGAATTATTATTGAAAATAATTTTAATACATGGCATATTATTATAAATACAAATTCAATGAATGAGATTTAATACATACATTTTAGCTTGAAGCAAATATTATTATACCTTTGAGCACTAATAATATATTCTACAGATGTCTAATTATTTTATCCGTTTTAGCTAATACACTATGTCCACATTTCAACAAAATAATCACAAGGAATACTAACACTTTTGATACAACAGTTATTAAAATATCGCTTTGTTCAAATATGTATTCTGAACCACCCCACTCCAGATTCTGTGTTTCCTGAGAGAAAGCATTGTTTTATTTCTATCTATGCTCTCTGCTGCATATGCAAATACCTATTATAACAAATGTCATATAATGAAGATAATTTCCTATTTGTGGAAGGATGAAAGGGAGGCATGAAGAACACTAGGAGTACAGAGGAACAAAAGAAGACAAATAAGACAAGAATGTAGGCTAATGTGTTTTAAAGAATTAATAATTTACCTTGAGAGATGACAAAGCCTTTTTGTTGTATTTCTTAATCAATAATCGGCATCAAGCAAATGATAAATACAGTCATAGAGGGCAGCACCTCCAGGAATTACTGGATGTCTAGGTGAATGATGGAAGCACAATCGAGTTTATGACACTCGAACTAAACATCAGAGGAACTCCACAAGCAGAGGGCTCAGGCTCAGACTAGAACTAAACAAAAGAGCTGAGGGGATGCTGGCTGTGTGTGTATTTTTGTGAGTAGATTGTGGTCCTACCATGAAGTTTTGAGAGGCCTAGCATTTGATTTCACCTGGTTTGAATTTGCCTGCTGGCACCTTGAGCTGGATTTGGGCTTTCTTATTGGCCACCCCCATCTGTGGGGGCATAAAACCAGAAAAGAACAGGCAGGGGTGGGCTTGCAAGTTGTCAGCAACCAAACACCAAAAAATGGGGTTGGACTCTGTGTTGCAAATATTATATCATAATCTGAAATGTAACTGTGTATTTAAAGAGCCTTTAAATATACTTTAATTTGTTTATTTTTTATACTAGAGACCTGATGCATGAAGATTTGTGCAAGAATGGGTCTTACTTCCCCTGGTTGCTAGCAACACCTCTGCTCTGGTGAGAAACTCCTTTCTGCCTTTGAGAGCTACCCAGAGGCCTGGAGTGGCTGGGGTAGTGTTGAATGCCTGTGTTGTTGCAAAGGTGATGACACAACCACCCCTAGCCACTTGGTGTCTGAATATACAAATTAACCCTCCATCTTCATTGGGTTAATTTGCATAATCACTCCTGATTGGCTGGTGGGCAACACTAATGTACAGTCAATTTGCATCTTACTCTTTTATGAGTGTAGATATTTTTATTGACTTCAGATAAGAAAGAGATGGGAGGAGCGAGATAGGAACATCAATGATGAGAGAATTTTCTGCATGCCACCTACTGGGGATCAAGCCCACAACCCAGGCATGCGCCCTTGACAGGAATCCAACTGTGACTTCCTGGTTGGTAGGCCAACACTTAACCACTGAACCATGCCAGCTAGGCTAAATATGCTTTTTAAATATATAAGTCTTTGTCACTCTGAATTAAGAGAATACATTATAGGAAACCATTTACAGTAAATCTTAGTGACATTGATACAAGGAATCCTTGCATTAGGCCTCTAAAGCTGGCAGACAAGGACTTCCTGAGGTGGCCTGAGTGAGTGGACATTGGGTCTCTCCCCCTTCTTCCACTTGGACTGCTAGGGCTGAATGAAGTTGGTCATTTCTCTTCCCTCAGGTTAGTTAAGGTCTGATAAACACCAGCAGGACAGGCTCTGGGTAAGTAGCGTCTGCTCAGGGGGGGGGGTTGGGAGAGCTCCCCTGGCTGCTTCCTCTTCCTTCTTTGAAGTCCGTGTTTCCTTTGAGGCACTGTCCTCAGATGTCTGGGAACTTGGCTTCGGCCTCCCACCTCCTGTTGTACGTGTAGCCTCCTGCCGGTCTGTCAATATGCAAATTGGTCGTTACTGGGTCACCATAATGGACAATTAGTATATTACCTCTTTATATGTTGTTCAGTTGCTTGAAATTACATGTACCCACAAAAGTGTCCCAAACATTCAAAAGAAAGCTTAGAAAAACACTTAAAAATCAATAATAGTGAGAAATATATATATGTTAGACTAGGAAAATTGCTTAGACATTTTCTTGTTCAGTTTTCTCCTATTTTAAAATGTATTAGACACAAGGGTTAAGAATTATTTGTTCACAAAGGTTCATGAGGAAAATGATTTCACCTACTCACCAACCCATTGTTAGTTCTGCCATAACTGTCTGTGGTTACTAGGAAAACTGCATAACATAAACTCATTCTTCTTTTGTAAAATTAAGAAATATTGATGCTTATTTATGCATCAAAAATGGCCTAAATATTAGAAAATACATATATATATATATATTCAATAATACCCTTTTGTATTCTGTATTTTAAAATCTCCTATTGACAAAAATATCAGGTAGCTAGGAAGTGGAAATTAATTTTTTAATTAAGACAAATAAAAATGGTCTGGTTGCCTATCATTTAATTATGGATCCCATTAACATGATTAACTATAGTACAATTTTACATTGAATTTTATTTCACAAGGATAAAAAAATATCTGAACGTATTTAAAAATAGAGATTCAATCATTTTGGTTTCTAGCATGACATTTAAAAAAAATACTTATATCAAAAGGAAGTTTAATAGAAATAGGTCCACAAAATATGACTATACAGAATTGGGATTCCCTTTTCCATTAATCTGATTTAGTTTTATTGAGCCAAGTTCTGTTATAAATTCTTCTGTGCACTGTGGGAATGTCAATTACTGTGATAAAGGAACTTCTGTAGAGATTTATCATAAGATGCAGTGCCTGTGTTTTACATTTTGTTGCACTGTGCAGTGTCATAGATGAAAATGCTCTGGAATCGCTGTTTCTCAGATGATTGTGAAAATCTTGAAAGGTCATGAATCTCTGTGATTATTGGATAAAAAGCACGGTGTGGCTCTTTCAAAAATCAATTAAACTAAGACATAAGATTATCTCTATTGTTAATGCACATTCTGTTGTTTTTTCCCCTCCCTGTAGATGTTTAAAAGTGTAGGGCTCATTTGACATAAATATTTATTTAAAACCATATCCTATGGGATAAAAGGAGTGTGGACAAGTAAATATGTTTAATCTAAACAACAACAAAAAAAGGAGCTTCGGGTTTGATTCCCAAAGATTTCCGGTTTGATTCCCAGTCAGGACACATGCCTCAGTTTCTGGCTTGATCCCTGATAATGGGTGTGCAGGAGGGAGCAGATTGATAGTTTGTTATCACATCAATGTTTCTCTCTCTCTCTCTCTCTCTCTCTCTCTCTCTCTTTCTCTCTCTCTCTGTCTCTCTCTCCCTTTATCACTCTAAAAATCATTAAAATCTTATAAAAATAGTTACTATTAAATGTATGAATGGTAGGATTGTGGACACACTAGTTAAATAAAAAGGACTAGGACAATTTCTTTTTATTGTTGTTAATATCTTTCTCATGACAAAATTTTTATCAGATAAAACTAACAATACTGATAATACATGGTGTCCCAAAATTGTATACACACTTTGACAGCTGATAGCTCAATTTTGAAAATAAAAATATATTTTAAAACATCGCCTTCATAATTATTCAAAGTGTAGTGTATACATTTTTGGGAAGACACCCTCTGTTTAACTTCAAGTTCAAATAGATTTTGATTCTGTATATGCGAAATGGACAAATGACAGAGACTTTAGGGTACAAACTTCCACCTCCATAAACTGAGTAGAACCTCAGATAAAAATTAGCTTAAATTGTTGCCATATGAATGTCAAACAAAAAATAATACCCCCTCCCCGAAATGATGTTCTTGGAAGAACTGATTTCCTCACTAAGATGGTAGAAAAGCATGTCTAGGATATTTCCATCTTCTATAACAACCCCGGGAAATCAGTTGCCATTGAACTGGACATTTTACAGAGTTAAAGGGGTATCACTGATCACTTCAGAGAGAGTCAGGAATAATTTCATTCCCACCTGCTAATCGAATAACTCCCATGGCTGGTAACTCTTTACATTTCTCACATAAATGAGGATTCAATTATCCATTGGGAAGCTCCAAATAACGTAGGGTAGCCTAACCTAGGAAAACTTTCATCTGAAAGGTAGTCTTTCCTTAAATGCTTTTAAGTGTCTTAAAACCATTTTATTTTATTTTTTTATTTTTATTTTTTAAGATATATTTTATTGATATTTTACAGAGAGGAAGGGAGAGAGATAGAGAGCTAGAAACATCGATGAGAGAGAAACATCGACCAGCTGCCTCTTGCACACCCCCTACCGGGGATGTGCCTGCAGCCAAGGTACATGCCCTTAACCGGAATCAAACCTAGGACCTTTCAGTCCGCAGACCGACGCTCTACCACTGAGCCAAACCGATTTCGGCATTAAGACCATTTTATATTACGGGGCGATCATTTAATACCTGGCTTCCCCCAAAACAACAATGACCCTAAGAAAATAAATGTTCCAAATTCCTGGGGTCTCTCGAGTGGAACCCATATCAGATGGGGGACAAAAGTTTTGCTGACTCCAAAGTGATGCCTGGCCACTGCTGCTTTTGGGGGAACTACTCAGAAAAGTTACTTTAATCTGTCCTTTGTACCAAGGCACCAACTGGGTGGCACCCTACCCCTAGCAATGAAGAGTGACAACTTGCAGAGTAGAAATAGACCAGAAAAGTAAATACCGGTGCTCTGCGTGGGTGGTGCGGTACCTGGGGCCATAAAGACTGTTTCTGGTAGATTTCACAGAAAAGTGCAGCGGGACAAGGATAGCATTGCTTTCAGAGCTTTCCGTTGGGGAATGCAATGCCCAATAGTCAGTTAAAATTACGACACTCTCAATAGCTTTGAAGAGGCGTACCAAAGCATTTCCTTGGAGAGGAAGAGTATTAATGCCTAACTCTCAATTTTCCCATACCTCCTGGAATTTAAGAAATTATCTCCCCAGGTGATGACTTTGTCCTCAGAGATGCTCCATTTTATCTAGAAATGCAACAGAAGTTGTTATTCTCTCTCCTTTTAGTTATAGAGATTCAGGGTTTCTGCTGTAACCTTGGAAATTCCCATGCAACACTCTGTGTCCATTTACATTCTCCTTTTTCTAAATGTACTATTTCTCTCTTCCCCTTGTTGGCTTATGGTTTGGCTGAAATACTACTAAGACCAGAAACTTGGAGATAATTGAAGCACTAGCATCATATTTAAGTCTAGTATTCTATCCTGACAGTATTATGAGCAGCAGACCTATCTGAGTGATGGTTGCTAAAGGCAAGATACAGCAAATAGGAAAAAAAAGTGCATAGGGGTAAATAGAGCTGAGGCATGTTCTGTGTGGCCAGAAATTATGCATGTTGCAGTGAAATGTTCGATCAAACAGCAATACACGTGCACACACACACACATTTCCACTATGGTGTACATAACAATACAAATCTTCCTTTTTTGTTTTGAAGATTTCTAGTAAAATGTAACTTCATAAATTAAAGACTCAGAATTTGGAATATTATGACTTTTAGAATAGCATGAAAGGCCATGTTTTACACATGAAGAAACTGAGGCTGGGCAACATTATATGATCTTTCTGAAATTGAACAATTAGTGGTCAGGCTACCTTAACCCCCTCCCCAAGATGGCATTTCTACATTTCCAACCAATAAAATCACATCCTATATTTCCAGCAGTATTATAAGCACTTTACAGGTAGTAAGTGACTTGTTTTGCTCCATCAGCATTATAGAGTAATTATTTATTGTCCCCACTTATCTAGTGAGAAAATTATGGGACATAAACTTTGAATGATTTCCCCGAGGATCACTGCATATTGGTAATCTGAATCTAGAAAGCAGGTACTCCAACCACTGGGTTCTGTTGCCTCGTATTTGCTAATAATGTTTAATTGAAAGCTGACATTTTATCTAGACAATGTTAACACCATATTTGCTAGAAAAAAATGACTGGACATTTGGTTTTGCAAAATTTAAATCTTTTCAGAATCTTTACAGAATGAGAACATAAGAATACATTTTTATCTTATTCCAGTGGTTTCCAGCCAGGGATTGTTGTGCCTTCCATCCAGCAGTGGATATCTGGAAATGCCTGCAGATATTTTGATGTGACAACAGGGTGCATAGTAGGGGAGCATTTTGTTGGTTCTATTGTGTTGGAGGCCAAGATTAACATTCCACAATGTACATGACAGCCCCTGCAAGAAAGAATTGTCTGCTGAAAATGTCAGTAGTACCAAAATTGAGAGCCTCCGACCTGGGCCTGGTTTGGAAGTGCTGGATCCAGTCACACTAAGACTCATTTAACTCCATGATGAGCATGCTGGTCAGAAGCATATTTGCTAAGATACTCTCTATGTATATTTTGTAGGTGTGGAATAAAGAGGGATAGAAAGGGATAAAATCACACACACACACACACACACACACACACACACATGCATACATACACACAGAGTCTCATTACTAATTTTGTTAAATTTTAAATCAAACTTACTGTTTTTCCTTATGTTTAGTGTCCCATAATCAATATAACCAACTTCTGAAGTCATTATTTTCTAAAGTCAATTCTATATCATAAGACTCAATTATGTAAAAGGCTATTCTTCCATTCATGCCCACATTTAGTAAACTCTCTTGGTTATCAGTAGCTAGATTATTTGAGAGGCAAATTTTTATTATTGTGCATATATCTTTACATTATAAACCTTCCCTCCACAATCACACACCTTCAAAGAGCAAGCATGTAGCCAGAAACCAAGTTTCCTAAGAACACTCAAAAATCAGAGAGGGGAAATTGCTTTAAACCAATGATTTTACATAAATCTTTCTAAACTTAAAGTCTTTGAAAACCATTTTATGAGCATCCTAGAGGGGAAAATGAAACAGGGAAGTACTTTTGAGAAAAAAAATGATATTAAAAAGAAAATATTCTGGCCTGGTGAGCAAACAGAAGTCTTTCCAGCTGTGTCCTTCGGGTGCCTGGACATTGGAGAAAACAAATGCTATTTGTTCATTCGTAACAACTTAGAAAATATTGACATTGTGGAGGGGTTTGTAAGAATTTGCTTCTATCTATTTATACATATTGACAACACATAAGTGCGAAAATATGGTCTTCTTAAGACTTCAATTTAACTACCTATATAAATTGCTTCTCAACTTGAAATATTCAGGAGAGTACGGGTGGGTAGTAGACAGGGGTGGGGGTCCAAAGGGAATGATGGTAGTAAAATAGAGCTGGAAAATTGCCAAATGCAAACTTACTATCTGGCAGTTCAGGTCACAGGACCTGAGCAAGTGCTCTGACCAGGAATTGAATCATGAACTCCTGGTTCATAGCTTGATGCTCAACCACTGAGCAATACCGGCCAGGCCATCCTGCTGCCTTCAGTTATAGTGGGGGTGGATTATCAGGCTCCTGCTAGATGATCTATCAAGAACATTGAGTCTGCATGATTGTAATAAGATTAAGGTAGTAAAATGACAAAGATTTCTCAAGCAAATTTCACACATTCAGGAAATCTAAGCAAAACTTAATCATACTCCGAAAACCAGGGTTAGGGAAGAAAGATAAAATTTAGGGTATTAGATTTTATGTTATATCATTTAGACCTTCAATGGTGAAGAATTGAGAAGGGTGATTATTTCCATACAGAATATGCATTTCACTAAAAAACTTGTAAACCCAACTAAATATTTTGATGGAATGAGATTGATTTCTTTTTATCTTATTTTTTGTTATATTTCATTTAGTAATTGCCTAGTTAGTTATTTTAAGTTCTTTAGTTCTGTTGAATAAGAAATCTAGATCATTCAAAATTATGTTTCAGAGTAAAATGATGAGTTTATTTAATTTCATAGTATAATGGGTGTTATATGCTGCATAGTATATTCTCATACTTGGGATATCCTGAGACAAGCCATCACGTGCATTTTGGTGGTTCATGTAATTACTCTGTTAAGACCCTGTCTCTTGCTATAGAAGTAAATTCAAGAAGTTTTATTTGTTAAATATTTGCATATATTTCTCAAAATAATCACTAATAAAAAAATGAAGAACTCATATAAAAGCTTACTTAGTCATATTTAATTTGATGCTACAAACATCAACTCAGTTGTTCTGTTTATGTATTTTGTACACTATGCTCATGAAAGTAATGGACTTAATTTATAGTAATATTATGAATAAAATAAACAGCACTATTCCAATTCAATGAAAGGAACTCATGAATATTAATGTTCAAAAATAGAGGTGGACCTTCTGCTACTGAAGCCCTGAAGGCTAGAAATCTAGAATTGAAATCAACTGAAATAATCCATTAGGACTCACCTACTCACTACCAATATTGTATTTTGCAATTCTAACACTGCATTTCAAATACGCAATCAAAACTTGTTCCCACTGGGTAAGAATAAGCCCTGAAGAACTTTTTAAAACCATGTGTTTATCCTTCAAATATATTCTGAATACACTCTAACGTTTCCAACTTCAGTACCCACAAAAAACGCACATGGCTCCCATTGACACCAATCAGAATTTGATGCGCCTGGATTGTGGGCCAAGGGTGACCATTTATATGAGTGATAGCATGTTTGATGGCTAAAAAATGGTCTGAAATTCACTGTGCTGACTTTATACTCTGCAAGGACACTCAGTTTCAAAAACTCACTTTAGTATAGTGGGCAATAGTAATTTATATGAATAATGTATTATTAGGTAATTTATAATATTTTTTTTTCCTTTCTCTCATCTATAGCTCTCCATTTCTCTCAGACTCTGATATTTTTTTTATTTTTTATTTTGAAAAATATATTTTATTGATTTTTTTACAGAGGAAGGGAAAGGGATAGAGAGCTAGAAATATCGATGAGAGAGAAACATCGACCAGCTGCCTCCTGCAAAATTCCCACCGGGGATGTGCCCGCAACCAAGGTACATGCCCTTGACCGGAATCGAACCTGGGACCTTTCAGTCTGCAGATCAACGCTCTATCCATTGAAGCAAACCAGTTTTGGCAGATTCAGGTATTTTAGAGCAGAGGTTTGAAAAGGGTATCCCAAATTCTGTTTTTTTTTTAATTTTATTATTATTCTGCAAAAATCTTTTGCTTCCCGGTATTTATTTGCTCTTATCTTAAAGTTATGTTTCTCATTAACATTTTTCCTAATTATAAATACCTCACAAGTGGCAACCACTTTGAAGTTTAAATTTACTCTTTTAATATATAAGCTTATACTTAAGATTTTAAGCTTCTTTATTTGCTTTAAACCCAAACACCTGATTTTTTTATTAAGAAAAATGAAGGTAATATAAAAGAATGAAATGTTTGTTTGTGGTTCAAATTAGTGTGACTGATAGTAGGAGGCAGAATTCTAAAGATTTCCATTCCCAGGATACTCAATCAAACACTAATTGAAGTACTGCTGTCAAGGGATTTTGCAGATGTAATTAAAATTATAAATCAGCTTCCCTTTAAAGAGGAGATTACCCTCAATTATTTAGGTGTGTTCAATATAACCACACATGCCTTAAAAAGCAGATAATTTTTCTCCTTGCTAGCAAGAGAGATATGTCATCAGATGAAAACAGAAGAACAGGGGTGGAAGGGAAAGCATCAAAAGATATATGGAGATTGTAACACAGCAATTTTACTTGGTTGAGTGCAACCCACACAAGGCATACAGTCTGCAAAGAAATGCACCATGAATGAGTGAAATGCCAAACTTTCTCATGTTAGACCACTGAGATAGTTCCATTCTCTTGTGTATGTGCATGGACTAGACAGAAAAAAAATCATATGAGCAACACATGAACTTATTCTAGCTGCAGGATGCTCAGAAGGTTTTTCATACATTTTGAGGGTATACATCCTGTGTAAAAGGTATTCAAGAAAATTTTAACTTGTAGTATTTTGACTTCCTAATAGATGACACAAGTTGACTTGGGAGGCCTAGTCAGATGCAAGCATCATGGATTCTTTTGAGTTGAAGTTTGAATATGTATCTCTGTGATATGCACACCTAGGTCCCAATAATGACTGAACAATATAAAGTCTCAGCGTGGCTCAGTGGTTGAGCTTCAACCTATGAACCAGGAGGTCACAGTTCGATTCTCAGGCAGGCCACAAGCCTGGGTTGTGGGCTCAATCCCTAGTGTGGGGCATTAGGGAGATCGCCAATCAATGATTGTCTCTCATCACTGATGTTTCTATCTTTCTCTCCTTCTCTCTCCCTCTCTGAAATCAATGAAAACATATTTAAAAATAAAGTCTGAGAAATGTCAACAGTAGAATGGTTGCAACAAAATGCTTTAGTATTGCAGGAAAAAGAAAGTTTCAAATGTTGGAGGTGATTCTAATGGAAGATATAAAAACAAACCCAAAAATGTAACAAATCTACAGAAAACTAAGCAAAGCTAAGAGGAGATACCTAAAAAGCCAGAAAGAAACAACAAAAATTATTCCAAAAGTGTAAAATATGGAGGAAGAGGAGAATGACTCCTGTACTGAAAAACATTATTGCCAGTAATAATATATTTTTATACTTAGGGTATATAATTATATCTGAAAGCCAAAAGAGAGAGGGAAGAGGAAGGGGGAAGAGAGAAAATGAGATGGAGAGGATGTAGTAGAAGGAGTAGATGGCTATATTAATTAATTAACGTGAATTCTAGAAACAAAGTCCCATGGACAATGCTTAGTTAGGCCTGACTCTAGTACCTTTAAGGAGAAGGTTAATCTACTCCATTGGTTGTAATTCATACTCACTAAACATAGATCTGTATTTTATAATTTCTTCTCCTCATGTCCAAATAAAAAAAAGATTGGCTAGATTTTTTTTTATGAAGTGATTTCCAGGCCTAAAGCTCCATGAAATAAGCTAAACCAATTTAAAAATGTGTACAGCATGTGCATGTTTGAATGTCCTCAAATTACTAGTTACATTACTGTGGTCAATTATACTTGGCAATGGTGCTTAATTGAAGATGAAAGCACATTAGATTTTTAATTTGAAAGCCATAGGTAAAACCACTCTCAAAATCCTATTTGAATCGCAAAGCTGGTGATGGTTTTCTCTATGGGCTGGGATTTTATGGCACATTAAGCCGCGCGTTCATGTAATTAGAATAATAACAGGATGAGATGTTGTACCAGGTGATACATGATGGCACTTCTCATTTATCTCTACTAATATGTAGATTATGAACATGAAATTGCCTTTATGTACAACTCAGGGTAAAATGTTTCTTAAAAATATATCAGTGAGGAAATATTCCTCTCCTCTTGAAACATTCGTGATAAGATGATGGTTACACAAGCCACCAAATCACCAAGGAGAGGAATTGTTAACTTCTGTAGATCCTTCTTTCCTCATTTCATCCAATACTCGGTACTTGTATAAATGACCACATCCTGTTTCTGTAACCAGACAACCAAGGGCTGTCTGTCACTACTTGATCCAATTAAGCAGAGACAGGGTTGAATCATATATGAGTGTTTATTCCAATAATCCCGGAAGTATGGAAGAGCAGCAGGTCATCCACAAAAATATGCTCTGACACTCCCCCCCCCCCCCCCTGACCATTTGATTTGTTATATACGCACTAGAGGCCTGGTGCACAGGATTCGTGCACTGGTGGAGGGCGTGGTCTGTGGGGATCAGCCTGCTGTGGGATTGCCACTCATCCTGGTCAGCCAGGTGGCTGTGGACCTGCCCTTTTAGTGGCTGCTCCCTGGTCCGGCATTTTCCGTGGAGCCAGAGCACTTGCCTCTCCAGGGGACTTGGTTCAGGGACAATAGCATGGAGAGGCAGCAGAGTAGGCCTCAGTCCTATGGCTGGCCCACCTCCCAGCCTCTGGGGTCAGCTCTGAGTGCCTGGCAGTGGCAGCACTGCATGGCCTGAGGAGGCTGCAAGGAGTGAGGTGGAGGAGCCTGGGATGAGGAGGCAACAATCTGGGTTCCTATCTGTCAGCAGCCACTCATCCCAGTCAACCTAGGTGGCAGCTCCTGTGTTGAGCATTTGCCCCCTGGTGGTCAGTGTATGTCATAGCAACTGGTTGCCCAGTAGTTCTAATCATTCCACCATTCGATAGCTGGGCTTTTATTATATCGGATGAGGGAGAAGATCACTATCTGTAGCTGGAATCTGCAAGATGGTAAAGTCTGGCCTTCAGGAGCTCAGAGTTCAATAACAAGGTGGCTAATCTATGATGTTATAAACAGCTCAGCTCATTCCTGGGGCGGGAGAATGGTCAGTGTTCTTGAGAAACACTTCTGAAGGGGGTCAGAGTCTGGGCACAGCAACCAAATCAAAGTATATCCTGTTCTTGGTCTGTCCTCAAAATGTATTTCTTTTCTGAGTAATGGAACCATCCAAGCATCTTATCTTTTTATAGCCTTGTTTCATCCTCCAGTTTTCCAAGGTCTATAAGAAAAATTCTATAGTCAGTATGGTGAATAATTATTAGACAACTGTGGCTGTAGTCTCATTACATACCCTTCCCCACTATCATTTCCCAAATAGTTCTCATACCTGACACCTCCTTTCCAAGCTTGCTGGTCTACCAAGTTTAGTTTCCATTCTTAGTCATCTCCCTGGCATTCACCTTCCACAATACCGATGACACGATCTTCACCATGTCATACTCTGGTGTAAAGCATGTCTAATAACCTCCTAACTGGAGGCTAACTCCAAATGCTTAGCATCACCTCCCAACCTCAATCCCTTCTTTTTTTCTCAGTCATATTTCTCACAAACATGATTTTTTAGCCATGTTTTTTTTAATGTTACTGAGACCTCAGACATTATAATTCAGATTCTGCATATAATATAAAATACTTGAAAAGACAAAAAAATAACCTACACTAAATTATTTACCTAATTAGGTTCTAAGATCCAGGAAAAATTCATATTCATATTTCCAATTCAACACTGAGAGTCCCTGATGGCTTCTTCTTATTGGCCCTCCCTTGTCAAGTTTGCCTTCACTAACATTATTTTCCTATCAGTGTTTTTTTGTTTTGGCCATCGTACAGGGAATGGAGGGTTGGCCCAAAAAAGATTCAAGGGAAGCATGTAATTATTATCTGTGCAAGTTATTAATCTGTCTGGAAAGAAGCTATAAACATATACCAGAGGGACAAAGCAGTAGATAATGGGTTTATCAGCTGAATAGGCATATGAAGCAAACATATTTATAATGACAAATATTTTAACACAAATTATAAAAAATGGTGGGGTTTTTTGGTAATATTTTTAATTATCATGTTTTAGTCTGGTTATTTCCATATCCAAATGTTTTAAAATCAGCCATCAGTACCTTTTAAACTAATTGTACATTCCATTAGATTTCTAGCAATTGTATGTTATCACTGTAATCACCACATTCTCTTCATAATTATATAGCTATACTAGGAAATGCCATTTATAACAATGTGTACACTCTCATGTGATACCGGGATCATTTCGTGCCTGGAACAAGTCATATTTGTCACAGTGTGAATGACCACACAGATAATATGATTCTGTATGGTCACTTGCACTGTGGTAAACAGAACATTGCTCCATTCATGAAAAAGCTAACACAGAACAGAAAGTTTATTTTAATAAAGTAACTAAATTCCAAAACTTCATGTTCCGTGGCCACTTCTCCATGTGGAGACCCTTGTGCCTAAGCATTCTCAAATAGGACAGATACAAGACCTTTCTAAAACACTGAATTTTGTGTTTTAGAAAACTTCTATAGTTAGGTGAATTATTTCTTGCTAAAACCAGTTTAGTGGTTTTGTATGTGTTTCAATGATCACGAACATGCATTTTATAAAACATTCTGTACAGTTAAGTTGTATCCTCACGGTGTGTCCTTGGAGTGCATTATTCAACAACTGTTATCTGCAACTCTTTGTCTGGGAATGTTTTGTATGTTACTGTCTGCTATGGAGAGAGCATATTCAAGCAAACTGAATCACTCCTGGGTAGGATATTGTAGCTTGCATAGTTTCTTTCATTGTTATTTCAGCCACAAGACTCCCTTCTTTACAAATGGTGTTTGTCTTCCTATTGCATTTCAAGGGAGGAAACTTTAAATGCTGTGTATTTGTGTAGATTTCAAATACCAAAGGCAGAAGTAAATGTTTTCCCATATATTTTGTCTTGCCTGAATGCAGCTTTGTGTAATATGTTGAGTTAGAGTAGTATTTCACTGTGTAATTTTTGTCAATACAATAAATAGCTACTATTTACATGAAATTAAAAAACTAAAATGTGTTTTGTTTATAAGCAATAACTTGATTACATAGATATATCAGTAAGTAGAAAATGCTCTCAAATTGGAAAATCATATAGCTCAGAGTCTCAGATTAAATTCACGTTTTTTAAAAAAAATGGAAAAAAGACTGTTTTTCATTTTCATGGCTCATTTTGCCAAACAGATTTCATTATGAAAATCAATGAAACCTGTTGTTTTAATAACTATTTCAATAAACATAATAAAATTAAGCCCTTGTTGTACATCCAGATTCAATTAAACTGCCTGACTAAAAATTATAGTCTGATAATAATAGAGAACTAGTCTCCTGCTTGCTTGGTAATTTTTTGAAAGGAATTTTCATATATCTTCCCCCCAAATTTTTATTAGGGGTTGTAAAACACAAGTTGATATTTTAATACTTTTTTCTCAGCATAAAAGTGGCCATTTTTTTTAAAAAAAATGTTTTATTTTTTTCTGGTTCCACTTTGAAATAATAGAAGACTTAACCTCAAAACTCAAATCGAGCAGGAAACTAGTAGATGGATCTTCTCCAATCTTTACTTTTCAAAGCCTTTGAAATTCATAATTCTCACCAAGAATGTGAGGTATTCAGAAAGTGCTTGTCAGGCCCTGGTTGGTGCGGCTCAGTTGGTTTGAGTCTCATCCCATACACCAACAGGCCACGGGGTCACTTTCCAGTCTGGAGGCAACCGATGGATGCTTCTGTCTCTCTTCATTTTCCTTTTCCTCTTTCCAGAATCAATGAAAACAAATCCCCAGGTCAGGATAGAAACAAACAAACAAACATAAATTGCTACTCAGATTATTTCTGTGCTCAACCCCTGAAACTGGGAAAGACACACCTGGGAACTGGTAAGAGATTTTTTATTTATCAACACCTAATGTTGCTTTCTGCACCTGCATCTTCTGTAGGCATGTTTCTCTGGGGCTATTGCTCTCAGAGGTGACTTTTTTCTTCGAGGATTGACTTTCCACCTTTTAAGGAGTTGTTTATTCTTACGGCAACTATTTTCACTTCCCAAGGGCCTTAAATTCTCCAAGATTTGCAGGCTTTTCTGATACCTCCAGTTGACCATGTTAGATCTGTAGTTATTTTTTCACAGTATTGATATATAAAGTATATGCATAAAGTATACAACCCTGAAGGTGAGGTGTTTCCTTTGATACCCAGAAACATGGCATTTACAGACATAAATATATCATTTGATTATTTCCAATGCTGTCCCTTTTAGAGTTATTCTAAAATACTGGATATATCACTTTAATTTAGAAAAATGCATCATTATATCTGATGATCATTTAGCTCTTATAGAAATATTTTAAATGTTAAACACTTCCCCATGCATACTGACATGATTTCATACTAGAGTCCTGGTGCACGAATTCGTGCACAGGTCGGGTCTGGCCAGCCTACCCTGATTGGGGCTAATTGGGACTGCCAAGGAGGTGTGGCCATGGGAGATTGGCCAGCCAACCTCACCACTGACCAGGATGGGGGGGGGGCAATGGGGGTGGGGCAGCCACAGGGAGAGGCTGTGGGAGTCTGAGGGAGGCCAATCAAAACTCCGATCAAGCTGGGTGGCCACTGTAGTTTTTGTCATAGCGACTGGTCATTCTGGTTGCCCCACCATTAGATGTAAAATGTTTGGAGAGTTCAGTATTTTTTTTTAATTTTAATAAAAGTATAATTTAGTAAAGTATAGTCTTTCTGTTCTTAGTTAATTAAAAGGTATAATACTTCACTCCTGATGTTTGTTTGTTTGTTTAAATGGTCATACTTACTCAAATGACAATAAATAATGATCAGACCTTTAAGTACTTAAAGTTTTAGGTAACACAATAGCTCATTTATATTGGCAAATCTTGATATTAAGCATAAAATATAATAAGGAGCCTCCTTTCAATTTCATCCTTTTAAATTCTGAATTACATTTAACATGGATATGCTATTATATCTGCATCAGTAAGTTTCGTGGTTGTTTCTTCAAAATGAGAGATGTGAGAAAGTCTATAGGCTACTTAGACCACAAATTAATGACACTTCTTTCATGGAAACTTTGATCGGTAGGCGTTGTTTTTCAACTGGATGAACAATTCCCTGGAATACTTTGCTTTTTCCAGAACAAACGCAGTGGATTGCCCTCATACTTGATCCTTGAATTGACATGTGTAAGTTGACAACTCTAGACCCTGATTGTAAATGATTTAGGTGGTATTCCAACTAGCTGCCAGGCCTCCTACTGTCTTCTGTTTAGGCTCTTCACACAAGTCCCTGACCATCCTTTTAAGGTATTTTACACTGTCAGTGTAAAAATGATTGAATTGTGTACTTCAAAAGAGGAAGTTTCATGATATGTAGATCACATACCAAAAACCTCTAAAATGTATTACAGAATCATAGTAAACACATAGAAAAAGCACACATCCTTAAAAATGTCTACTAGTTCTTTTGTGGTCTGTCCTCTACTTACCTCTCCATTTTCAATTGTTCCATTCTCCCTGCCTTCCCAGTTCTCCTGATATACTGTGCTCCCTCTAGGCCTCCTGATGTTCTGTGTACTAGTAGTCTTAAGGCATGCAGCCTCTGTACATGCTATTCCTTCTTTTTGGATAGAATTTATCCATACATTTCTCTGAACTCTTTTTTTTTTAAATCCTCACCTTAGGATATTTTTCCATTGGTTTTTAGAGCGGAAGAGAGAGGGGAAAGCATAGAAAAATAGCGATGTGAGAAAAACACATTGATTGGTTGTCTCCTGCATGTGCCTTTATCAGGACCTGAGCCTGGGAAAAGCCTGCAACCAAGGTACATGCCCTTGATGGGAATGGAAACCTAGACCCTTCAGTCTGCAGGCTGACACTCTAGCCACTGAGCAAAACCAGTTAGAGCTGAACTCTACATTCACAAAAATACCTTCATGTTGAATTTGCCATGGTTAATTCATTAGTAATTCAAAATATATATAGCTTAAATTCATTAAACTCCCCCGAAACCGGTTTGGCTCAGTGGTAGAGCGTCGGTCTGCGGACTGAAAGGTCCCGGGTTCGATTCCGGTCAAGGGCATGTACATTGGTTGCGGGCACATCCCCAGTAGGGGGTGTGCAAGAGGCAGCTGGTCGATGTTTCTCTCTCATCGACGTTTCTAGCTCTATATCTCTCTCCCTTCCTCTCTGTAAAATATCAATAAAATATATTTAAAAAATTCATTAAACTCTGAATATATACCAAAGAATGTAATGAGCATTCCACGTAGACTTGGCAATGTCTAAAATTATTTATAATCACAGGTGCTTGCCTTTGTCAGGAACTTACCTATGCTAAGCTCTAAGAAAAGTGCTCTGTTCATATTCTTTTCCAGTAGAAACTGAAATTTTCAGTGGTGACTTACGTTTATACAATGTGAAGCTAAAGTGGTAGAATTCTTAAACAATACGCTGCAGTGTCTTCATTCTCTTATTGTTACTCACACCTCTCCTTCATTAGTAGTTGTCATTCATAACTGGGATTCTTTTATTATCACCTAAGTATTTCTGTGATTATAAGATTCATCAGAGGGAGAACAGATTCTGGTTTGACTTAAAATTGAACCTCAAGCAGCTAATAAGGCCTATAGAAGTAAATGAATAATTTGTGAAAGAAAAGTAGGATAGGGTGGGATAAGTAAAGAAAGAACAGAAGGAACAAAAGATAGAGGGGCAAAGGGAGAAAAGAAGGAAGAAGCCCTTGAAAGTGTGTTTTCGATTCAGGATGGTGGAAGATATGTAACTTATTTTCCTCTCTAGTTCATTGTTTTTTTCCCCTATGTTGCCACATGGTTCATAGTATAATTATTATGTGAAAAAAGGGAATTGTTTGTAATATACATACAACTACCAGCATAGAAATCAAACTGTGTTAGGAAAGAATGTGAGTATTGTCATGCTTTTGTGTGGTCATTATTTTCCTGGAAAAAGTACTGGCAAACTAGGTTAAAAAATATAAGTGGTAAACAAACCTTGGAAGGTAAAGATAGTGGAATACCCTGCAGAGATATATAAATTAATCCTCCCCAAAGACATCCATTTACATAAAAAGTATTAATCCCCAGACTCATTTATTTACATTCCAAAGAGTTGCAGCAACTTAGGGACCTGGCCCCTCACTTTCCAGCTGGCATTTGCTTATGTGGGAGAGCAAAGACTCCTCTCCCTCTTTCAAGATGAAAAAATAAAAAGCTTCCCCTTTAAAGTCTTGCGAATCAACATTTTGGAGTCCTTTTTCTGTACTGCAGACACCATCTCTTCTAGCAGGGTGATCTCTGTCCTCATCATATTGCCGTGAAGGAGAAACAGCCATAGAAAAACTGAGCTAAAATATTCTGGAAGTAAATAATCTTTTGACCTCTGATCCACAAGCCTAGTTTTCACTGACAGAATAAACTAAATAAATACAGACAGAAAAACATACTAATTTGGTGATGAAGGTGAGAAACACGGTTGTCTGGAATAGAATGATGAAAGCTCCACAGATCAGCTATAATTGGTCAAAGCATATGAATCAAACCTATTTGTTCAATGTGAATAATTTGCTGATGAGGTTATAAGTTTTTTCCTGTTCCCCCTGATGGCTCCCAAACAACCACTCCCTCATGGATGCTGGGAGCAGAGATAAGAAATATGTCAAGAAATATAAGGTGAGGGGGCAGGACAGTGATTCTTTGACCTGGGTGCTAAGCATTCCAGATGCTAAGACATGTACAAGGGCTGAAAACAAACTCTTGATCAAGAAAAAAAAGAAGAGAGAGGAAAAAAATAAAAAAGTATCTTTGGCTGCCGCTGCAGTTTCTCTGGTAGTCTTTGCCAGCTCAGTTCTACCTTTGTACCCTCAGTCATCCAGCCAGATGACAGGATCTCTTGACAGCTATAACTTAAGCCTGGAGACCATAAACTTAACTGCTAGGGCATTGAACACAACTAAACTCGTAATGAAGAAAGACAAAAGGTAAAATGTCTTATTATATTGTTTCATTGCTTCTACACCTTGCTATGTGTGATTTGCTGAAGCTATATAAATCTAAATTGATGTGTCATTTGCTTGTAATTTCCATCTCATAAATACCAGGGGGGCATTCCAATTCTTCCATAGGAGAAAGTGGCAAGTAAAAAAAAGGACATTAGTGGTACAAACTCTTCCGTTATCTACAACCAACAAATGAGTTAGAATTTGATATAAGTGCTTCTAATTTCAGAGGTTTTACAGTCCATAAAAAAATTGCTACCTTGATGCCCCTTACGATGAAAAAGGAAAGCAGCATGCAAAGGATAGCAGGTGAAGATACCACCTTTTTGCAAGTCGCTTTGACAAAACTACTAGATATAATCCTTTTAAAAAAATATCTCTGGTACTAGTTTACAATGGAATACTCCTCAGCCATCAGGGATGGATCTTGAGAACATCATGCTTAGCAAAATAAGTCAAGAGGAAAAAGTCAAGAACCATATGATTTCACTCACATGTGGGATATAAAAATAAAAGCAACAAATGAACAAACCAACCAAACAAACCTAAACTCATAGATGTAGACCCAATATGGTGGTTACCAGAAGAAAGGGTTGGGGAGTATTAAGGGTACAGGGGGTCAAATAGATGGAGAAGAGAAGGAAACCTGACTTTGGGAGATTGGCACACAATTCAATATGCAGATAATGTATCATAGAGTCCTATGCTTGTAAGCCACACAATTTTATCAACCAAGCCATTCTAATAAATTTAATTTAAAAACACCACAACAAAGGCCTTTTTTAAAAAGTAGCTATTGACTACTTATAATGTGTAACATATAATATGTGAGCTCTGGTGAACATGGAGGTGGGTAAGTTATAGCTCTTCTTTCAAAGAACTTTTCGTCAAATGTGAAACAGCATTGAAAGTAAACACATGTGGTAAAATTTACTTTAACATATGCATGACAATCTTAATCAAGTTAATAGTAAAAAATCCCAGCAATGTAAATGTATTTAGTTATGTCTAAAGGAGGTGGGAGCCAAATAATACATAATTAGGCTCAATCTGCATATTGAGAGAGTTATTCAAAGTATTTGGTTGTTGTTTTGTGAGTTTTGGAGACTGTGTGAATTATTATTGTTTTCCCCCTTACCATTTCACTGCTAGAATTTGCCGGGGGGGTGGGGGGGGGGCAAACATATCGACTGCATTCTTTTATTACTTTGAAAGTTGTGGTTAGCTACTGACATAAATAAGGAGTTCATCAATTTGCAAGGAGTGATAGAAAAAAATAATGGTTTCCTGAAAATGTCTAATCCTAATCTCCAGAACCCTTGAATGTGCTAAATTCCATGGTAAAGGATAAGCTAGGTTTGCAGATGGGATAAACATTATCAATTAGACGGCTTTGTATAGAGGGATTGACTTTGATTTCTAGGGGGATGACCCAGTGTGGTCACAGAGTCCTTATATGTGGAAGCAGGAGAAAAGAGTCAGATGGTGATGTGATGACAGAAGAATGACCTGAGAAATGCAACATTGGTAGCTTTGAAATGAAATAAGGGAGCCATACAAGAATGGGGAAGGCCTCTGGACACTGGAAAACACAAGGAAGTATGCTCTCTTCTGGAGCCTCCAGGACGGCCGTCCTCCTCAAACCTTGACTTGGGCTCAGTGAGACAGTATAGAAGTGTGAGACAATACGTATGTATTTCTAGGTCACTAAATTTCTGGTAATTTGTTGTAGCAACCACAGAAAACTCACTCACAAGGGAGAGAGTTCCATAAGGTTTGTACAAAGAGAAGACTTTTAATCCAGGTAGCAGGTAAAAATAGAACCATCCAGAAAGCTCTTGATAATGATGTTTTTGAGTATTAAAAGACTCCAGGAGATGCCAAAACCGGTTTGGCTCAGTGGATAGAGCATCATCCTGCAGACTAAAAGGTCCCGGGTTCGATTCCAGTAAGGGCATGTACCTGGGTTGCGGGCACATCTGCAATAGGAGGTGTGCAAGAGGCAGCTGATAGATGATTCTTTCTCATCAATGTTTCTAACTCTCTATCCCTCTCTCTTCCTCTCTGTAAAAAATCATTAAAATATATTTATATAATAAAATAAAATAAAATAAAATACTCCAGGAGAAAACAGAGTTCTTTGTGAAAAGGGTATTTAATATAATAATATATTCTGCTCTGATTGACACATTGGTTTTTTTCAAAGCTGATTGTGCTGGCCAACCAATGGCAATGAAAATGAATTTGGCATGAGAAGATACAAACAGGGCTTGCAATTCCCAGTGTTTCCCATTATTACTGGCTATAACTGGATCCTAATCAGAAACTCAGGACTAGAAATAATAGGATTTGGGGACCAATGCCCAGGAAGACATCCTCAGCTGTTTTCTTTTGAAATTGTGCTGTCGGTGTTGACCTTCAGAATCACGTTGCCACTGTTAAAGGCCAAAGTGAGAGGCAGCACATGTTTACTTGAGATCAGAGAGAATTGTGATTCTGGGAAGTTCTGATTCAGGAAGAAACTGAAATAGTGTTCCCATTGGGGGGGGGGGGAGCCAAGGAGTATTTATGAGAAAGAGGAGGAAGATCAGCACATGAATAGAAGGAAGGCATTTCATATTAGTGATTATAAGCCAAGGAAGGGATTTCTATAGGTGCCCTTAAGTTAAGTTTTTCTTATATTATTAACTTGAAGCCAGATGCATGAAGATTTGTGCAAAAATGGGCCTTCCTTCCCCTGGCTGCCAGCACCACCTTTGCTCTGGCCTGGAGCTGCCTTTCTGTCTTCCCATGCTGCCCAGAGGCCCGGAGCAACTGGGGCAGTGTGTAATGCCTGCATTTTCACCATGGCATGGTGACATTGCAAGCGACCCACCCCTGGTCTCCGGGCACCTGTGTATGCAAATGAACCCACCATTTTTGTTGGGTTAATTTGCATACTCACTCCTGACTGCCTGGTGGGCATCATGAAGGTACAGTCAATTTGTATCTTTCTCTTTTATTAGTGTAGATTCTAAATGTTGTCTTTAATACTCAGAGTCTGTGTTCCTGTTAGATTTGCAAGCAGTTGTTTGGAATAAAATGTTGCTTTGGCCCAGTCCAAAGGTTATTTTGCCAAGCTCAAACATTCCAAAGGGTGAGGAGCAAGATCTGAAAGTCAACTTCACTGGGAGGGTGTCCCCGACTTCATTTAAAATTTTTTCTATTGTTTTTCACACCATTTACATTTAGCTTGCTGAAAGTAAAGAGGTGCAGGTGGCACTTGAGATTTAAAGTTGACTCCACTCACTAACATTAATTTTTGTCTGTTATAAAAACAAAACAAAACAAAACAAAACAATTGTGTTTTTTTTTTTTTTTGCTATTAAAAAATCTGAAAATGACTCTTGAAAACAATCTTTTTTTTTTCTTTTTTCTTTTGCTATAAGGAAAATGCCTTTCTTTGTAACTGTGAATTTCATTGGCTTCTAAACTTTACACCTCCCCCCCATCACAATTCTTTTTATAATGCGTTTCTGGACAATTTAATAATTTAATAAGGAACACAACTACTATTATTATAGCAAGTAAGACTAAGCTATGGAATGTAATACATATGGCTATTTGCTGCAATATTACCTTTATGACTATTATGGGTAAGGAGACCAGTGGAGCTCCTCCAATTTGGAAGGCACCTGGGAAAAATTAGTCATGCTCTTTTGAAACCCAGGTTGCAGCTGTTGCTTTGTTGTGGCATTCAAAGCTGATGACCTGGAATCTCATTGCGGTTAGATCTGGAAGTTGTACCTAGGCCAGAACTCTTCTTGTTCAGAGGTAAATCTATCTCTTCTGCCACTGCCCTGCATAGCCACAAACTATAACAGTAACTATCAAAGCCCTGGGGTCATGTCTAGGAGTGCATGGAAATGGGGCATCTGCAATCCTTGCCTTTACCAGGTCACCATACACAGTGACTTAAAAATATATATTTATTTATTTATTTTAAATATATTTTATTGATTTTTTTACAGAGAGGAAAAGAAAGGGATAGAGAGTTAGAAACATCAATGAGAGAGAAACATCAATCAGCTAGCTGCCTCTTGCACACCCCCTACTGGGGATGTGTCCATAACCAAAGTACATGCCCTTGACCGGAATCCAACCTGGGAACTTTTAGTCTTCAGGCCAATGCTCTATCCACTGAGCCAAACCGGTTTCGGCCACAGTGACCATTAAAAAGATCCATGAGTAGACCAGCTATTCACTGAGTGTGGCTCAGTGACCTATGAACCAGGAGGTCACTCTCTGACTCCTGGTCAGGACTCTTATCATGGGTGTGGGCTCAATCTCCAGTGTGGGGCATGCAGGAGGCAGCTGATCAATGGTTCTCTCTCATCATTGATGTTTTTATCCCTCTCTCCCTTTCCCTTCCTATCTGAAACCAATAAAAATCTATAATAATAAAAGCCTAAGCGACCATCACAACCAAATGGATGACCAAACAGGCTGTGTGGGGCAACTGGGCCAGCAGGGAGATTAATGAGGGGTGACCAAATGACCCAATGGCAGGCTGCATGGGGTGACAAGGCCCATGGGTGGGGGTAATTGGGGGTGACCAGACTTGCAGAGGGGGAAGTTGGGGGTGACCAGGCAAGCAGGGGGGAGCAGTTAGAGGTGATCAGGTAGGCAGGCAGGTGAGCAGTTAGGAACCAGTGGTCTCGGATTGAGAGAGGGATGTCCGACTGCCGGTTTAGACCCGATCCCCAGGACTGTGTCTAAATTGGCAGTCAGACATCCTCCGAGGGGTCCCAGATTGGAGAGGGTGCCGGCTGGGCTGAGGGGGACCCCCCACCCCATGCATTAATTTTGTGCACTGGGCCTCTAGCATTACAAATAACATAAAATAATAGATCCATGGATAGCTCGCCTTTGAGTGTCAGTGAATATTGACATTTTAGTATTTTCCAAGCTAATCATTAAAAAGGTGACATGTGGTGCTTTGAGTCACCTAAACTCGGAACTGCTCTTCCCACAGACATTACGGACATTGTCTCAAACCAGGCAAGTTGATGAGCGATGAGGGAGCAGCAGGAAGAGAGGATGCTAACGAATTTGCTTGGAGTGGGAGACAAGGGAGGTTATAGCTCAGAAAGGACAAAGTCAGCTGTTGTGTGCATCATCCTTAATGGTGAGTGATAGTCGTACTTCTGGTTGGTCAGGATGAATGTGTTGTGGGTGACAGAAGAAACAGAAGTGACAAATGAAAGAGGAATTAAGAAAATAAATTTATGTAGAGCTTTTGAGTCTCCCTCCTCTAAGTATAGTGATTTAATCATTTCAAGTTCCCTCATAACACAGAAAGTCATATTTCTACCTCCCAAATTCATATACCCCGGAGTACTTCAAAAGCTTTGCAATAGAATAAAGTTTCAATTTGTCACTAAAATAAAACATGCTCTTTGTTTAAAGCCTTTGTGATTCAACTACATTTTTCTTGGTTTATAGTATTGATACGTCATCAGGGAAATGCCATTTACCACAATTTCTGTGTGTTTGTGTAATTACAGGATGAAAAAAAATAATTCATGATCAAATTACCCACTGAGAAACCAACAGTAAGGAAAATTTAACGTCTTGAAAAATACAAGATGGGGAATATGGGATTCTTCATGGTTTTTTTTTAATGTTTATTAAATTATTATGCCCTTTTGCCCTTGGTTACATAAGCTATGTGGCGCCATAGGAATAAGTCAAATGTTCTTCTGACAAGAATGATACAAAGCTTCAATTCTGAAATTTAAAGCGCCAAACTAATTTCATTGTCTCAAACCATTCCTGGACCAATGTTCCATTAGAATGCCACCTAGCAAGCATTTACTTTCCAGCAAAGGGCACTTAAAGTTCACTGAAACAATGACTCTAGGAAGAACCCCTGGGAAGAGTTAAAGCACAATTAGGTAGACAGGGTAAGGGGTGGGAGAAAGTGGAATCCAGGAACTAGCTGAAACCACCACAAGTTTTGCAGAAAAACAGGGTGTTCTGAAACAAGAATGTTTTTCTTGCAGGTGCAAAAAGAAATGTGGCAAAGAGGCCAGGAACCAACTGCAGACAAAGAGCTGGCCTTTAGCAGATAGAAGTTGAAGAGCAGAATGCTTGGGGGTAACCCATTTGGATCCTCTCCCAGAGCGAGGAGCCTGTGCGTGGCTGCAATAAATTCCTGCCTTGTTTGAACTCCTCTAGTCTGTAGCTTCCTTCTTCCATCCCCGGAGACAGGACCCTGGGAAGAATTGCTGCTCTCAGATTCTGGTATCACCGCCTTCAGTTTCCATGATGGCAGCTCTTACTATCTGAGAGAGTTCCTTTATGTCTAGACCTCCTCTATAATGACTTATTATTTCAGTCACTAGAATGGAATAGATAATACAACAGGTTGGATCTCTATCCAAAAATCCTCAAGGGGAAAAAAATGTCAGCAGTGAGATTTTAGGGGACATCAGTGAGCTATGTATCCACAAAACAACACCCATATATTTATGTTCTGTAACTGTCTATTTCTAAAAGTAAGCAAGTTCCTTTTGTGCTGCAGAAGGTAAGAAATATGTTGAAAGCCCGGATTAAAATAGTTGTTTTAATAATTCAATTTTCAGTTCTCTTGAAGTAGCAAAAAAAATGCAGTTACCTGTTATTCCCTGTAGGGGGCACAAAACGAAATAAAAGCCTCATTCTCTTCCATCACATTAGCAATATCATCTTCTGCTTTCAAACCGATTTCAGCTCTGCCATTAGTGATAGACACAAGCTGTAACTCTGTCATTTTAATGTGTTGTTTAAAATGTCTGTCGTATCACTTCTTAACCATCAGGCCTTGACATTTATTGAATTAAATAGGTAAAAGGAAAAAATAGATAAGAAATGGTTAAAAAAAAGTATTGGCACTCAATATATGAGGCGGAGTAAATGGAAGGGTGGTAATGATCTGGGTTTAGAATAGAGATGATTATGTCTGGAAAGTAGGTGCAAATTTCCTAGAGCCCTTTGGTCCTGAGGATTGAGATGAGCTTGACTATTACAGCACATCAACTTAGGCCTGAGGAGCACACCTCAATACAGAAATCCCAGCTTTTCTTACCACTTTATCTACTGATACACTTCATTCAGAGCTTCAATTTCTGCCCCTTTCTGGCTATTATGAACGAGCTATCCTAGTTTCTTATATCGCTCTAATTTTCAAAATTTGAATGGCATCCTCCATTTTCTTTATTAAGGACTAAAATTCGAATTCACTCTTTTCTCTCTTTCTCCTAGGTTATTTCAACCAGCATAAAAATCAGTTCTAGTATGTCAAGTAGAAAAACAAAAAAGTAAAAAAAAAATGATAAAAAAAATCCATAGCCACTGCAGGTAACATTAATACATGTCTTCATTTTTACAGCACATTATTTACTTATAATTTTTTAAAAAAATTTTTAATTATAGTTGACATACATTATTATATTAGTTTCAGGTGCACACCAGAGCGAATAGACATTATACAACTTACTAAGTGATTATCCCAATAAAGCTCTCATCTAATGACACGATACATAGTTATTAGAATACTAGAGGCCCAATGCACAAAATGTGTGCATGGGTAGGGTCCCTAGGCCTGGACAGCGATCACAATCATTTGATCCGTGATGCGACTGGCAGGACGATTGCCCCCCTGCCCTCCCACTGGCACCCACCTTAGCTGGCTTGAGGCCTGGGGGCTGGGGGAAGCTCCTGCATTGGATGTCTACCCCCTGTCGATCTGTGCGTGTCATAGCTGCTGGTAGTTCCACTGGTCATTATGCAGTTTGGCTATTCTCTCTTAGATAAGAGCAGAAATAACCACCTGGAAGTTGATTCAGAGTTTCAACCTACATTCAGGAGTATGAGCACTCTTTTCTTGTTTTCAGCACACAGTTTTGTTAACTTAATAACTCGACCTATTCCCACCCTTATCCTAGTGTAATTTAACTTAGGACATTTCAGAAGTTTGCTCTTGTCAATCACAACAACAAAACCTTAACACGTCATACATGAAATCATTTGATTTGATTTGATTTTTGTCAATAAATACAATATTCTCTCTAGTAGATACACAATAGAATTATAGCCCGTTGTGAAAAATTATAGATGACCAAAGTATCATGCCAAATTTTATGTAATATGGGCCTGAGTAACATTTAAATTACATTATCCAGGTATTTATAATCTAGTACAAGAGATAATACAGTTAGGAAGTTATGACTAATGTATACATATATATATCGCAGTGTCATAAAGGAAAAGTGACAACTGGTAGGCATTTCTATTGAAAAATATTTTAAATATTTAAGAAGAGGTTTTTCAGATGAATGTTGAAATCTTAATAAACTTTAAACAAAAGCATGCTTACTTTTTAAAAGAAGATTTAGGGTAAGACATTTGAATACATTTATTTTTTCTATTTCTATCTGTAAAATTATTCCAAGTGAAATGCTTAATATGCTGCTCTTATAATGACCATTCAGTGAAGCAGCTACTGAATTATGTTGAATTTCTACTCTCTTAACCAAGAGATTTGTGTATGCACAATTACAGAGTTTTCATCATTAAAAATTTCAAGGTGTTTTTTCCCAGTCTTGGACATATACATACTTGTGAGGTGAAATTAATGCCAACATTTTATTTTCTTAATTGAGCAGATCTTTAGGGATGTATGTTTGCCACATCTTAAATATACGTACAAGAAACTCACAATTCTGGCATTTCACTCATACCACAAATAACTTTTTTAATCGGCAACCACTGCCTTGAAGGGATCCTGTGTTTTGTGAGATAACTAACCGTACTAATTGGTTAGCAACAACTCTATTTTCTTTGGATATTTCTGTACACTGTGGAATATCCTTTATACTCTGCAGGTTTGGTGGCATTTCAAAATACCAACCTTAACAAATGCAGTTAGCTAGGGGTATTTGCCACGTTCACAAAATAAAAGTGAGAGTTAAAATAAGACTTCCCTCTCCAGCCTGCACGTATTATCAGAGCGGAGCAGGACAAAGGAGAGAGGATGACACCCGCATGTGCCTCTCTGACTTCGGGTGGGGAGGGACCCTCTTCAAAGGGATCGGAGCATTGGAACCAGGTCTCCCGTGACCCAGACTCACTCCCCAGTCTGGAGTGGACAGCATTTGTGAGATTGAGGTGGTAGCCCTGGGAAATAAAAATTGAAGAAACATTAAAGAAGCCCTGAAAGGTATAATCAGAAATCTCTTTCACTTTAAAGTTGCTTTCTTTCAAGAAGTAAATACTTTGTTGTTTTGATTTCTGCTTTAAGCAGTAACTATAACCAGGATAGCTTAAATAATACAGATAATAAAAGGAGACTATAGCATTCATCCATAAATTCACAATACAGTGACATTACATTTTGTTCATCTATTTCCTTCAGTTAAATTTGGTGATTCTGAATATGGGTAAAACTCTTTTATTTTGGTTCAAATCAATGTACTGTGCAAACTTATGTTCTTTACAGGTTGGGTAGAAAAATGGAATTATGGCAAAACATGAAATAAATTGATATTAATCTAGGAATATAAGCATAAAAATGAGCTTTTGTATCAAATGTACATGTAATAGGGTTTTGCTTACCAATTACTAATACAAATGCTTTATCGAGACATATTTGTGCACCTGGCTGGTGTGGCTCAGCAGTTGAGCATCAACCCAGGAACCAAGAGATTCACTGGTTCAATTCCCAGCCAGGGCACATGCCCAAGTAAGGGGTGTGCAGATGGTGGCTGATGGATGATGTTTCACTCTCATTGATGTTTCTATGTCTCTATCCCTTTCCCTTTCTCTCTCTTTGAAAATCAATATAGGAAAATAATTTTAAAATGTCTGTGAAATAATGGGATATATAAAGATAAACATAGATCTGTTGTTCTTGACATATAGAGGGCAGCACAAAACTTCCAAATGTTGAGCCACACTATAATGAACAAAACTTCCTGGACACAGTAAAGCAAGGGAACTATATGGAAATAGTGAGAACTATTGGGATGATACTTTTAAAGTTTTTAAATATTTGTTATAAATATTGATCACTTTATAACAATGCACCTCTGCACAGGGTCTCCCTAGACTAGAAATAAGATGACCCAAGGAACTGTGGTCTCATATGAAATTTTAGATATTCTTCCCAACTCATGTGGTTGTTGGACAAATTCATTTTCTCACATCTGAAGAACTCACAGCAGCGTGCTTCTTCCATGCCAGTAAAACAGCAAATGAGAGGTAGAGTAAAAGACAGTCTCTGCTGCTTCCCATCTCTCACTCTCAGATCTGATTTCAAAGGGCTCACCTGATTAGGCCCGGCCCACCAAAAATAACCTTTCTTTTGATTATGGATGCTAATTACATGTGCAGCCCTGCCAGTGTGGCTCAGTGGGGTCACAGTTCCATTCCAGGTCAGGGCACATGCCTGGGTTGCAGGCTTGATCCCCAATGTGCGGTGTGCAGGAGGCAGCCAATCAACGATTCACTCCCATCACTGAGGGTTCTATTTCTCCCTTTCCCTCTGAAATCAATTGAAAATATTTTAAAAAATATTAGCCCTACCTGGATTGGCTCAGTTCTATTCCAGTCAAGGCAGGTGCCTTGGTTGCAGGCTCCTCCTCGGACTGGGCCTTGGTCAGAGCTCATGCAGGAGGCAACCAATCGATGTGTTTCTCTCACATCCATGTGTCTTTCTGTCTTCCCCTCCCTCTTCCACTTTCCGTAAAAAATCAATGGAAAAATATCCTCGGGTGAGTATTAACCAAAAAAAATATTTATGTGTGCAAAATCATTCCTCTACAGAATGCAATGTAATCACAGGAATGATAGCCCACCGTACTTAGAGGTCCCCCTGCCCCATGTACATGTACATGGGGGCAGGGGGCATAGGATTTGAGAGAGATATGTTAGAATTATGCCTCCAACAGCCGGCTTTCTGTTTACCTACAAAGTTTTATGCTTTTGCATATGATTATTGATAAGAAGCTAGTAATCTGTATCCTCTAGGTTTTGCTTCTAAAAGAGAATTTATATAACCTTTGGGATGCAAGATATCTAGTAAGCGGTACTAGTATCTTATTTAAGGGGCTGATTTTCTTCTAAGATTATTCTTCATATATTAGTTTTCAGAAAATTGTAAGAGACTGTAAAGATGCATTAGCCTAGAGTAAATTTATCTAGATTTACCATTTTGAATTTCTTTGAAGGAATTCATGTTTTTAAATATTTTACAGTTAATGCTATTCATTGTGTACAATACAATTGTGCTTATCAGATGCAGAAAATCATAAGAAATGTGCTGAAGGATTAAATGTATAAGTCTAATTATAGCATAATTTTTAAAACTTCACTAAAATCAAATAGCTTCACTTGTATAGGTCTGAATAAAAATACTTTGTGAAGCATAGTATTTCTTATAAATAAGAAAGCATTTTATGCCTGAGTTTGGGAATACAAATTCAAAGCCTTGAGGTCATGATAAATGAAAACCATAGCATCAAGAATAATTTTGAGCATATTAACACATCTATAGAAAAAAACATTTAAAAAAGAAATAGGTCATATTTCAATTAACTTAAAATCACAAAGCTGTTAATTGTGTGTGCTCTTGTATTTTAGCATTCTCTAGCTCTATTAAAGCAAATCCCTGATGTTTGAAAAGCTTCCTCTATAAGCCAATCCTTAGCAGAAAGTCAAATCCACTTGGTGCATCAGATCCATTTACTCACTAGTTCAATAAATATTCAGAGATGGCATGTCATTAGCTGTTCTTTGTGCAATAGTTGGAACAAAGATTAACTGGAGGTTAATGAAATATCAATGTCAATTATTTAAAATAGATTCCTAATGTTGAAGATGTTTCCTCTTAGGGTTTTCTTGCCCCAAATTGTTGATAAAAACAGACATCTTTTTATTTAAAAAGTTTAATGGCGACACTATTGCAGATGCCCACCATGTCCTCTTTACCCAATTCTACCCACCCATGCCTGGCTCTCCCTTGGCCTTCACCACACTATTTTCCATGCCCATAAACTCTTGAATCAACAAATCTTTCTATAGACCTATAATTCCATATTATTATACAACTATCCTATATAATAAAACCCTAATATGCAAATTGACCAAATGGTGGAACCACTGGTGGAAAGACCAGTTGCTATGACACACATTGACCACCAGGGGGCAGATGCTCAATGCAAGAGCTGCACCTCGTGATCAGTGTGCTCCCACAGAGGGAGTGCCACTCAGCCAGAAGCGAGGCTAACAGCTGGCGAGTGCAGTGATGATGGCAAGAGCCTCTTCCACCTCCTCTGCAAGTGGGCAGTAAGGAGTGAGAGGTCCTGGACTGTGAGAGCTCCATCCTGAGAGAGGAATGTCTGACTGCCGGCTATCCTCTGAGGGTTCCTGGACTGGGAGAGGGTTCAGGCTGACCTGAGGGACCCCCTTACACATACCCACAGGGCATGGATTTTGTGCACCGGGCCTCTAGTATATGAATAAGAATACTTGCTTATTGACCCACCAATGATTACTCATTTCCTCTGGCATCACACTGTGTTCTTTTCTGCATTTTAGAATAGCCATTCTTGAATTTGGTATTGGACCAGCAGCATCAGCATCCCCTGGAATTTGTTAGAAATGTAAATGTTAGGACACTGCCCCAGATTAACTGAAAAATGAACTCTGAGGGTAGGGCAGTCAATGTGTGTTTTAACAAGCCATCCAGCCAGGACATTCCAATGCATGTTAAATGTTGAGTACCTTTGCTCTGAGACACTACATTTTCATTCCTAGCACAGATTATTACTAGCACATGAGGAATGAGCTAAGCTTATAGCAATTAGCAATGAATGTTGGCTAGAATATTAACATTGATTAATAGTAAAAGCTAGGCTCACAGAACATCATTCATTGTTTGAAAAAGAACAACATCCTAAGCCATATTAGTAGGTAATGAAAGTATGGGCAATGAAGCTTAGAGTCATTTTCCTCATTATTGCAATGATGAAATAATAATATGTTACTGAGTTAGTGTAAGCCCTGGTGGAGTGAACAGATACACAAATAAGAGAGAGAAGATTGTAAAGTCAACCAGAAAGAAAATACAGGATACTTGTAAGGAAGCAAAAATTAAACAAATACACATAAAGATACTGATCAGAGAGAGAGGTAAAAATGAATAAGAATTATAATAGAGACACATTGTAAAATATTCATTCATTTGGAGAGACAAAAATGAGAATGTGATTTGGAAAGACCCCCCAGCCTTTATTTACATCATTGATTGTTTTCTTATATAGTGTGTTTTTGATATTATATAGTTTTTTTTTAGCTTTTGCTATGTGTAAAATATTTTAAAAAAACACATTGGAAATACTCTAATCCTAATAAAATTGTTACCAACTGATCTGGGAAAGAGTGGATTTGTATGGAGATTTATAGGAGTTGGTGTCTGATTCTCAACACTGGTCTCTAGTCTCATTTCCTGACCCTCTTTAAATTCATAAAACTTTTGATTTATTTTTAATAATATCAAAGATAGATAAACACATAACTTTTCTATCCTGTGTTGTAAAGATCCAAGTCCCAGAAAGTATGTATCTCACTAGAGGCCTGATGCAGGAAATTCTTGCAATTGTAGGCCTTTCTTCCCCTGGCTGCCGGTACCAGCTTCCCTCCAGCGCCCGGGACCTGGGCTTCCCTTTCAGCCAAAGGCAGGCACCTGGGACCCAGGCTCCCCTTGCAGCCCCAGCTTTGTCCAGAAGGTCATCTGGAAGGACATCCGGTCTAATTCACATATTATGCTTTTATTATTACAGATGATTGTTGACAGAAGAGCTCAGATTTAACTGAGGTCTTGCTACTCTGGTCCACCCTTCTTACAGTTCTAATTTACATTTAATGGTAACAATACTTAAAGCGATCTTACTTTAATAAAAATATCATTTAAAAATATTATATATTTCAGTCAGTAACCAGGCAGTGGCAGTGGCAGCTGCCTGAAGTAAAAAGGACTTCTTTTCTCTGTAATAATATAGAACTATTTATATAACTTGTGAGTCTGTTCTGATAAGGGGTATTTCATCAAAGCCATAATGCTCTCTCTTTCAGCGTGCTTTGCTTGTGAGGATTTTAAGGGCACTTTATCTTTCCTGTAGACATGGTTCTTATAAAAAAGAAATTGTTATCCACATAAATAAAATGACAGGGTGTTTGATATTCCTTTTGTCCTCTTTCCCTGTGTCAGGTGTCTCAATCGCAGAATGCAAATGATGGGAAATAGGATCGAGTTTCCTTGGCCTTTTTATTTCAGTACAGAAATTGCATGCACCTGCACCAATAGTGTGGTGACAGAGCAGCTTCCCGGTGAGGAAAGTGTACGGAGAACATCCATCCTGCAGGGAGACAGCGGGCCAAATGAGCTCCTTGAAAGCCGGAAGCAAATGCCTTCACCATAGATACACGCTCCCTGGATGGAGGCACCCAACTATCAATCCAAAGACATCTGACAAGAACATCTATGTCTGAGAAAAAGTAATTCCATGAAGAAACCTTGTTAATAGTGACTCAGCATTTATATAATACAACCTCTTTGTCAATTACAGGGCGACTCAACAGCGTGGTTATAACCTGAGAATTTGCTGGGAAATTGATGATCAAATCCAAATCTTCATTTCAGCATCTACACATTCAGGCCTCAGAGCATTGCGTCCAGATGATGTGTGCATGGATTTTATTATTGGTAAATAGTTTTGAACCAATCTGACACATATTACATAAGGTAATCTTCTCAAGGAAGTTTATTATTCAACTTCATTCATACACTTTTTAATTAAATATTTTTTTTCTTTTCTGACAATGAGTTACAGCAGCTACTTCTAACTTTATATTCCCTTTGTGCAGGTGCATGCAATCCCTCTCCATTAAGTTAAATAACAATTCACCACTTTTATTACATAAAAAGTTTTGAAAGATTAAGGAAAGGACAGTGTATCTATCCGTGAGGGTATGCAGCGAGGTGAATCAATAACAGATTTAATGTAAGTGAGCTCGAGAAACACTTTTTTTGTGTTAGCATTTTGCTTAAATGTGCTCTATAATTTTTCTATCTAAAGGATGATTTACAGACTAGCAATATCAGCATCACCTCAAAATCTTAGAACTTACTCCAGAATATCTAAATCAGAAGGAAATCTCTGAGACAAGTGTGGTG
The DNA here is from genome assembly GCA_963924515.1 of Vespertilio murinus. Taxonomy (NCBI): domain Eukaryota; kingdom Metazoa; phylum Chordata; class Mammalia; order Chiroptera; family Vespertilionidae; genus Vespertilio; species Vespertilio murinus. The sequence goes on along the minus strand of OZ004706.1, from coordinate 190,099,463 downwards.
TCTAAACTGGAAGAGAGATTGATTTAGAAGTAGGAAGATCAGCTTGGCTTCCATTGCAATAACCCAGTAAGAGATGAGAGTTCCTCAGACTAAAGTAATAGCATGGAGGATAGTGAGACGCAGGGATGATGTACAAAATCTTAATGCCTGGCATTGCATGGAAAATGGAAATTCACAGAAGGTGCTATAAAGATCCGAGTTGTTAGGCAGTATGGCATATTGGAAAACAGAGGAGTCTAGTTTAAGGATATATTTTGAATTTATATCTCGTACACTTTTCTTATAGATTGGAGAGAGGATGTGTTTTCATGTTAAATGATACTTGAAGGGCAATTTTAGCAAACATGTCCCATGGAGGGCAAGTTAACTTTGCAATATTCCCTTTGTCATTGATTTTGCTTCCAGAAATCTGCATCTTTAAGAGCATGGATAGTATGCACAATAGGCATACATTTGTACTTGTCTAAAATATAAACTTATTGGCTCTTTTATAAAACTATGTCTATGTAAGAAAGAATATTCATAGGCAGTTATAACTCAACTATATATGTCATTCAATGGGAATTTATTTAGTCAGTGTGCCAATAAAAATATTGAATGTAATATATGTTTTCATAGTTTATGAACCAGAGAAAGGGAGTGAATTAAACACAAAACCCTAGGAACTACTTCTGCTGAATATAGCAGCAAGAATTCTTTGGTTGGTCAATGCCTTAATGTTTATGGTTCATTGCTTTAATTATAGTCTTTCGAGAATGGCTTTATCATAAAGAAAAATGTTTGAAGGGCAAAAGACATATGAAAATGTTTGCTTATATGCTTATAAAACAATGAAGAATAGCATTTAAAAAATCCTTACCCTAGAATTTTTAAGAGAGAAAGAGAGAAGAAGAGAGAGAGAGAGAGAGAGAGAGAGAGAGAGAGAGAGAGAGAGAGAGACATTGATCAGTTGCCTCCTGTAGTTACTCAAACTGGGAATCAAACCCAAAACCTAGGTGTGTCCCATGAACAGGAATCAAAACCAATGTCTTTCTGTGTATGGGATGATGACACCCCAATTGATAGAGCCACACTGGCCAGGGAAAAAGCAGTATTTTAAAGAGCTTTATAAAAATATTAGAGGTTTGATGCACAAAACCCATGAAAGAGTAGGCCTTCCTTCCCTGACTGCTGGCACTGGTTTCCCTCTAGCACTAGGGACCCGGGCTTCCCTCACAGCCCAGCCTTGTCCTGAAGGTCATCTAGAAGGATGTCTGGTCTAATTAACATATCATGCTTTTATTATTATGTATAAGAAAATTCTTGGCCAGCATGGTTTAGTTATTGAGCTTTGACCTATAAACCAGGAGGTCATGGTTTGATTACCAATGAGGGCATATGCTTGGGTTGTAGGCTAGGTCCCCAGTGTGGAGCATGCACAAGGCATCCAGTCAATGATTCTTACTCATCATTGATGTTTCTACCTCTCTCGCTCATGCTTCCTTCCTTTCTGAAATGAATAAATATTTAAAAATACATAAGAGAAAGTGAATATTAAGAAGACACACACAAGAGGAAATTTTCACTGTTCTTTACCTACTGAAGCAATTGAAAGGTTCTTTAATTTTTAAATTTTACTTTTCATTTTGTAGGTTTTCCCCAAATTAAAATGTTAACATTCATAATTTAAACTTTGTTATCTTGTTGAAAAGTGAATTTAAAAAAAAATCATTATGTCAGAACAAGCTGTAAGTATAAATGTTAACACATAATTTAGTTTTATATATTTTTACTTAAAATTTCTGTCTTTGATGCCAAATTTTCAAATGCCAACATAACCTCACAACACAAGTAAGATACTGCTAAGTATATTTAACTAGAGGTCCAGTGCATGAAAATTTGTGCACTGTGGGTAGGAGGTCCCTCAGCCCGGTCTGTCCCCTCTCACAGTCCAGAAACCCTCAGGGGATGTCCTACTGGGGAGTCCAGTGGGGAGTGGGCCTACAATACAGTCCGGCCTCCTTCTGTGAGAGGTGACTGGGCTGATCAGGGGAAGGCGCCGCCCCATAATCCCGCTGCTGCTGCCACTGCTGGCCATGGTGGCTGAGAGGCCTGAGTCCCAGGCTTCACAGCTACTGTGGCTTTGTCCAGATGGATGTCCATCTTAATTAGCATAGTACCCTTTTATTAGTATATCTGATATTAAGCCAAATAGCTTCCAGGTTTCCACATAATCAGAGTAGGTGAAAGTTGATACACAATTTGTGCTGGGTTTTGCAAATTTTTCCAAAGTATTTGTCCAATAAAACCCCCTCTCTACTGTATATACATTCTGTATCTTGTTTCAATTGATAAAGCTTATTTTCATTTAGTTTTTATAGAATATATATATATATATATATATATATATATATATATATTCTATTATATAAATTCACTGATCTCTGAACGCATAATAATCTGGCCACTCAGGGTATATCCTATATAATAAAAGGTTAATATGCAAATTGTCCCCTCAACCAGGAGTAATACCATCAGGCAGGTCAGCCAACCGTCCACGTCCCCTCCCCCTGGCCAGGCTAGCCAGACCCCACTCATGCACGAATTTATGCACTGGGTCTCTAATATAAATATTTTCTATGAAAATATAATAAAGCCAACGAACTCCTAATGGTGTTTCGTGTCTCATTGGAGAGAAATAAATGCTTTCTAACTTTTAAAAGTAAAGTTTGATATGTAGCTTCCAGAAACAGTTATGCATAACATAAATGAGGCTTCAAATTTCACAGCCAACTGTTCTCACCTAATCTCAAGTGATATTTCTCCCCCACCAAGATTAGACCACATTTACCTTATGTTCTCTAGAGTGTTCCAATCTGATCCCTGCCTTAGTGTATCTGCTCTTCATACTCCCATCTGGAATGCTCTTCTACCATCTTTCTTTGTATAAAATCTGTGCTGTCCAATATGGTAGTAAGTAGCCATATGTGCCTTTCAGAATTTAAATTCAAGTGTCTCAACATCAATTAATTAAATCAAATTAATTAATTAACTTGTTCCTAGAAGAAAGGCATCAGAATCACTATGCTCTTTTCTGTCATGTTGGCTGATATGTATCCATTAGTATGCTAGAAAATATTGAGAAGCTGACTGGTTAGTAGAAGAACAAAAGCCCAGATTGCCCCTTACCCTGGTGTGATATTTCCTAAGGGGTAATCAGGACAACAGCCACCTCTTGCACTCACTGACAGAGCTGGCCCCATTTGTACCCGCTGCTGGCACTGGCCCCAAGCCCTTCATGCTGTCAGTGAGTGTGAGCAGAGTCAGCAGTCAGCGCATGGGAGCAGTAGCAGTGGGAGCAGGGCTTCTGGCAGTCAGGGCACTGGGGGCTGCAGCAGGAGGGACTGTGTTGGGGTGCAGAGAATGGTCAGAGACCCACCCCTGTGCCCACCACAGCCTCATGGCCCATCGTTCCTTTCAAGGTGCACGAATTTGTGCACTAGGACCCTAGTTTTTACATAAGATAATGCATACCAATCATATATGTCAATAAATTTTACATCATGTTTCAGTATCGGTCCCTTTTCAACTAGTGTATAAAAATTTCTCCATATGATGTTTATTAGCTACTTTATGTTGAAAGTGAATCATTTTCAAAGATAAGATTTGTCTAATTACAAATGTTTTAATAAGTGAAAGATGAAACCATCCCTTTGAATGACTCATTGGGGTTTGAAAACTTAGGGAAACTATCACGCATTAAAATGTGTTGGGCATTTTATCAAATGCCCTCATTTTGGTAAAGAACAGCATGTAGCCATCCATGAAAGGTTTGAAGGGCTTCTTGAACCAGAGCCAGCCTATTTTCTAGCAGTTGCTACGGTTGATGATCTACCCGGGAAGTCCCAGGCCCATCTCTGAGTCCCCTCCACCTGTGCACAGCATTTGGTAACTGTTGTATTTTCTACCTGCAGTGCTTTTCCACAAACCAAACAAACTCCCAACTTAATCTTCAGATTTTACCATATCAAATTAATTTAACTTTTTAACTTTCTATTAATATTCCTTTCAATTCCTTTTAAAACCCAAATTTGAAATCATACACACACACACACACACACACACACACACACACACACACACTCACATATACATACCTAATATATTTAGTTGTTTAATTTGTTTTTCCTCTTGAAGAAAGGGACTGGTGTCTAGATAATCAATTTTAGTGACCCAGCACTTAACACAGTATGTGTCCCAGGATTTTTGCTTCATAAACTCATTAAAAAAATAAATGGACAAAAACCATTTAGAGCAAATACATCACGACTAAAACAGAATTTCATCTGTTTTTAATTTTAAGTCAGAAGGTTGCCTTAAACGTTGCTAACCTGGAAGACTGAGGTTCTTCCTCACGGCCCATGACGTCCTGCAAAGAACAAGCAATTAAGGCTGTAATCCAGCCTTTTCCAGCAGGATGCGACACAGGCAGATCTCACAGGAGAGCTGTCTGAAGAGAGATGTCAGGATCTCCTGGAAACTATTTTTACCAACAATACTTGAATTAGTTTGTAAGGAAGATTGCTGCGGTTTCCAGCCACATCCATGGATGAAGTAGGCCCCCACCTGGTGATAAACTCCATCCGCTGGAACACCTGCAGCCCAGGGGGAAATCTTAGCATTTAAAGCAGTTCTCCCACACTAGACACAACTTTTTATTTTCCTTTTTGCATAAGGCTTCCCATAGTTAAGCTAGACTGCTCTAAGAATCATTCCAGAATCTCTTCCTTTCCTTTCAGAACTTTCTTTCTCAGAATTATCTCTTTATTATGGCCTGGGTTCTGTCCCCTCCATCTCTCCTGCTCTCTCACGTGCCCTTATATTGGGATTCTGTTGGACTTCTGGAGGATTCTGGGTCCACCACTGGACATTTTTTCTTGAGATCCTCCTCCTTTAAAAACTCTCTGATCTTGCATATTTTATTACCTGTTTACTACCTATCACTCTGACAATCAAACTGAAAATGGAATGAAAACATAGGGATGGTTTGAGCTATCAGGCATCATGTTATTTTAAATCATTACACACAAAAATATTTTTTTTACTAATATACTTGGGATTGCTACTCATTTATTTATTTTTTCATTCTCATCTGAGGATATTTTTCCATTGATATTTAGAGAGAGGGGAAGATAGAGAGAAACATCGATTTGAGAGAAACACCATCAATTGGTTGCCTCTTACAAGAGCCCTGACCAGGACCAGGGAGGAGCCTGCAACCAAGGTATGTGCCCTTGACAGGAATGGAGCCTGGGACCCTTAAGTCCGTAGGCTGATGCTCTATCTACTGAGCCAAACTAGCTAGGGCATTGCTTAGTTATTTTAATTGATACAAGCAAGCTTTTAAAGCAAACAAGTCTATCCAGTTCTATGATTTGCTGAACTTTAATATAGATAGGGTGTTTTTGTTTGCTACCCAGTTTTTTTCATGCTTGAGAACCTGAGTGAAAAGTTGGGTTGTGACACAGTCCAGTCTGAAATCAACTTATTAACAAAGAGAACAAACTCACCCAATATTTTTAAGTCCCAAGAATCCATGCACTCCCTTTCTAAATGTGTAGCTTCCTGACAGTGAGTGCTGGCTTTCCCATTATTCAGAACTTATATTTGTTTATTATAGGATGTCGACAGGTGTCAGTACATTTCCTATCTATACTAAACAGCTACTTTGGCGAGAGATGAAATAGAATAACACCACAGTGCTTACACTGTTTGGATTTGTGAAGTATCATAAAGTTATTTTTCTCTGACAGTGGAGAGGCATGCTCTCATTTATAATTCCTGGTATTGCATAAACTTATCTGCACACCATTTGCTACCTTCTTTGGATGTCAAGTAACAATAAACCAGATAGATGATTGAATTCTTCATTCCTGGCTGCTCTGTGATAGTCAAAAGGATTATTATTGAAGTCCTTCAAAATGTCTGCGCACTTGCAAGAACGTGGCACTCTAGTCAGAGTTGGAGAGTTGTTTCTTTGCTCCTGGTAGACTCTAAAAGCTTCTTTTAAATTTCCCTTTGTGTAGAATCTAATGAACAAAGTAAGCTAATGAACAAAACAGAACATATTAATAGAACATATTGGCAGTTGTCAGAGGGGAGAGGATGGGGAAAAATGTTTGAAAATAGTGAAGAGATTAAGCAAAGAATACATTCATAGAAACTAACAACATTATGGTGATTATCAGAGGTCAAGAGGGTTGGGGGAAGGTAGAAGCAGGTAAAGGAGGGATAAATAGTGATGTAAGGATAGTCGATGCTTTACAGAACTGTACACCTGAAACCTGTATAATTTTATTAACCAGTGTCACCCCAATACATTTAACAAAATTTAAAAAAATTATTACATTGGATTGATATTTCAAAATTTATAGGAGATTTGCAAGTCTTTTTTTAGTTTTACTCTAAGGGAAATTGTGTTCTCTTTATTTGTTGATTTTATTAATTTCAGAAAAGTAAGAAGAAAGAGTTGAAGACATATGACCTAAGTCTTCACCTTCCCGAGCGATACTGCAGCATATCCCATATTTATTACAGATTGATGCCAGTGCAATGCCACTTTGGCCTTAGAGTACAAACTTTCTAGCAATGTCATGTTTTTAGGTACACCTGAGAGATATTTAACTAAAATTTTTTCCCGCTGAAATGAAAGATTTCCTGGGGATTAGTTATTTTTTGACAGCAGAGAAGTATAAAAATTATTTGGAAAGTAAAAAGTTTTCCCCCAGGATGGATGAAGTGAAACAGGCCTTTGAGAATGAGAAAGACCAGAGCTTGCCACCCCCAAAATAGGCGTTTTCCAATATTGATTACTATAAGCTGGTTATTTTTTTTTAAACTGAAGGCTCAGATAAAACCCTTACCTGCCTAAAATAAGTCAGACAGAAGACTCTGCTTAAAGAAAGGGAGCTATTCTCTTTAGAATATTCAGATGAGCATGCATACATTATGTATATCAGACAGGGAGGATCCAAGCAAGCCTATTTGTTAGACTTATCTCTCTGACCAATTGTTTCTCGGTGGCCTAGCAAAAATGTGTTTACCATGTATTTGTTCTTTCTGATCTACCTGTAAACTGCCTATTTTCCCTTTGAAATCCTAGATTCTGCCTTCCTCTCCTCCATCCACAAGGCATATGAAATCCAACTACACAATCTGTCCTGGAGTCTTATATTCTGATGGAACCTCCATATACATATACAGACATAATGAATTCACAAACAGCCACTCTGGATATAAAACAAATCTCTTTGTGAGTGCACGGGGGTTCAGAATCGACCTCCCCAGGATGTACCACTTCCACATGTGAATTATTTTGAGCTGAAGGCAATCTCTGTGCTCACAAGATACTTCGACCTCTTCCTTAAAATGTCTAAATGAAGGGCCCTGTCCATGATAACAGTTATCAACAGAAATAACTTGTATGATCTATCTATAGGGAAGGACTCATGTCTAATTACTGAACAGCTGCTCTTATTATTCTGCAAATGACCTTCCTTCCTTCTGAAGCCCCAAGGTATCCTATCTTGTCCTGAGCTCAGAATATCATACCACCCTCACTTTCCCTTTCTGGCCCTGCAGCCCTCATGTAGGTGGGATTTCCATATGAATGTGTGTACTTACATTTGTTTATTTTCTCTTGCTAATTGATTTCATGTCTATTTGATTATTAGACCAGGCAAAAGAGCCTAAGAAGGGTAGAGGAAAGTCTCCTCCTCCCCACAAACTCAATATGTAGCAATTCAACTTCTTTCTGGTTGATTCAGAATGTTAATCAAAGTAATTTCAATTACGTATTCAAATAAAAAGTTGATTAAATATATTTGATTAAATCAGTAAATTTAAATATGTAAGATGTCAGTGTTAAATCTAATGTTAATACTCTGGGGATTAAAGATATGTTAGGAAAATTAAAGTGTCACAAGAAGGAATTATTTGCACTACTTCATCAAACACGATATAATTTCAGAGTACTATGCTTTATAACGGAAGTTAACTATCCTACTGTAACTCTTGCATTGCAGTGCATTCCAAGGTAATCCGCATCAGTGAAACAAATGCAAATTTTGTGTCTTGGCAGAAATGATCATGGATTTCAGCATTCTACTTCCCATTTGGTGATTTGATTAAATTTCTTTAAAAATATATTTTATTGATTTTTTTCAGAGAAGAAAGAAGAAGAATAGAGAGTTAGAAACATCGATGAGAGAGAAACATAGATCAGCTACCTCCTGCACACCCCCCACTGGGGATATGCCGCAACCAAGATAGAGGCCCTTGACTGAAATCGAACCTGGGACCTTACAGTCCGCAGGATGATGCTCTATCCACTGAGCCAAATCGGTTTCAGTTGATTAAATTTCTTATATACTTTAGGGATCACACCCTTCTCTGAATATCTACTTGAATATTTTTCACGAAGATCAAATTAGAAAAAAAAAAGAATATTTAAAAGAAAATGTTTTTTTGACTATTTGGTTTATTCACTCAAAGAGACAGATTTATAACATATAATAAAATAAAACAATTCTAGTTTCTGCAACCTATTCTCATAGATATTTCAAATAAAATAACTCTGTGGACTGAGTTACCCAGATCAATCTGGGAAGATTTCCTTTTGGATATATGTGTTTATGCCTACCCTCTAAAGATGTGTTCCTTCAAAAATAATTTATCATTTCTGTTGACTCAAGAACTAATTGGTGTTATAAATAACATATGCACTTGCAGTATTTTCCACTTGGATAAGTACATTTATTTTTTATGTGGCTTCAGATCGTGTTCTGTTTGTACACTCCTGGGAAAACAGTACTGCCAGATGCTTATGTCTCGAAAAGAACAAAATTTTGATAAATGAGAAGAAATAGAGTTCATAGTAAATAGTTTTTATGTGCCATATTTTAGGAAGTAATTTATTTTTGTGGTTTTATATATATGATATCGGGAAGAGTCTATGTTCTTTGCAATGGGATTCTGAATATAATTTCTTAGAAAAAAGTTTTTCAATTATTATTGCCTATTTGGGGGAGGGGAGGTATTTCCACAATTAAAAGGACATAGAAAAAGGAAGCCATTTTCAGCATTATAGTGTTCTAATTGTGCTAAAATTGGTATTACATTCATTGTGTTGTTGCCCACTGTTATGATGTCATAAGTGGAATACCAGGGTACAGAAAATAGACACCCTTAGGTCTGGGGAGAGCTAATGAAGTCCCAAGGCCATCACATTTGTTTTTTTATGTTTATACTAGAGGCCCGGCACACAAAATTCGTGTGTGGGTACAATCCCTAGGCCTGGCCTGGATTAGGGCCACCTTCCCCAGCTGCCAGCAGCTGGCCCAGCCCCCTCCCCATAACCTACCCCCAGTTACCATTCGCCATTGGGACATCGGAGCCTGATGGCCAGGGGTAGGGACCGAGAGGTGGTCAGTGCACCTCACAGTGACTTGTGGAGCGGTTGTTCTGGTCATTTGGCCCTTAGGATCAATTACCCTTTTATTATATAGGATAGTCTATTCTTATTATCTCTGGTAGTGATGTTACCTAGAGTCTCCCTGTAGTGTAAAGGGATTCAGATGTTTGTTTATTTTTCTTTGTAATGCGAGTGCCTGACTTAAGCATTGATTACCTGGGCATCCAACTGCAAAGGCTCCTGTCTGAAATAAAACACATTCTCAGCAAAAAGGACAAAGGAACCAGGCTGTCTCCAGTCCTTGAGGCTGCTCTCTTCTAAAGGTATTGGTGGATGTCAGTAAGTGACCACTGGGAGACCTGTTAGTTTTCTGTTCCAGTGTTTAACGTCTTGCTTTTATGGTTTAATGGTTTAAATTCCCCAATAAAGAGGGAGCCCAGTAAGCCCTACGCTCCCACCCTTGACCCCAATAAAGGCAGCACTCCAGGCCCACGCACCCTCTCACTCTCTACCTAAGACCTCTCTGTGGTCCCTGGGGGTGCTGTGTACGTTCCAGATTTTTGTAAGTAATACATCTGTATCCGTTCAAACCTTCCTAATGGTTATTGTTGAGGGGAGTCTTGTAACCATAAGAACCATAGGGCTGGTGCGGCCACCACATTGGTTATTGATGGGCTGAGACCAAAGCAAAATGCTCCATGAACTCTCAGTTAGTGAATAGTAATCCACTTCTCCCAGAGGAAACACAGTTAGGTTCATGAGCCTCTCGTCACAACCTTTTTTATCAATTGATCAACACATAATTTCATTTTTTGAGTATTTTTATTTAAAAATACCTTAGCTTAGTACTTAGGGCAATGACCTGGGTTTGTGTCTTAGTTGTTTGGACCACAAAACAAAGTACTATAGGCTGGGTGGCTTATAAAAAAACAAATTTGATTCTCACAGTTATGCAGGCTAGAGTCCAAGATCAAGGCTCCAGCATAGTCGCATTCTGGTGGGAGCCTTCTTCCTGGTTTATAGCCTGGACCTTCTCTGTGTCCTTAAGTAGTGGAAGGTGTTAAGAATCTTTCTGGAGTTCCTTTTTATAAGAAATTAATCCCATTCGTGAAGGCTCCACCCTCATGATTGAAGCACTTCTCAAATAGACTATCTACTAATACCCTCATATCTGGCATTAGGATTTCACCATATGCATTTTAGGGGAAAACAAAGATTCAGAACATGGCAGTTTCTATTTCCACTTCCATTCAATGATTGTTGGTTATCAGGGTGTTATCAATATGTTATTGGTGAAATATAAATTTAAAACATATCCTCAGGTTGTATCTAATTTATTTATAATCTTTTCTAATGTAAATACTTTGAAATAATGGGACATACTGATGAAGAGAATCTTAACATATGCTTTGTTGTAATTTCAAATAAGGATGACATTTTTTTTTAAATTCTTACCGCTGATGATATGTTTATTTGTTTTTAATTTATTTGAGAGAAAGAGAGAGAGAGAGAGAGAGAGAGAGAGAGAGATTGAAGTAAAAGAGATACATTGGGGTCTGGGATTGAACCTGCAAACCCAGATATGTGCCCATGACGGGGAATCAAACCTAAGACCCTTTGATGTATAGGCCAATGCTCTAACCATTTGGCACGCTGTCCAGGGTATAAATATTTTTCTATAAAAAGAAATAACATTATTTTTTTCCTGAAAGTGCTTCAGAGAATCCTTTTTAGATTTATAATATTCTAATAATTTCTAATTACAGAATTGAGATAAAGTTTACAGTAAATTTTTTATAGTTACTGGCAATTTAGAAATATATATATATATATATATATATATATATATATATATATATAGATAGATAGATATAGGAGTGGGCAAATGTAGGCTTACAGTTGTGAATAAGCAAAACATAGTTTATTCTTGTATTGTTATTCTTGTTAATACTATCCTTGTATTATTATTTATTCATTATTGTATTATTTTCCATTTTAACAGCTGCCAACCTACTTTTGCCCCATCCTTGTATATATTTGGGGGGAGGGGTGAGGAGCTGCATGATCTCCAGCAGGGGATATCAGGACCCCAAATAAAACATTTATGTTATGTACTCATTCTAATACACTTTTTCAAACTAGTGAGCAAAATACATCTTTATTATTAAACAATGGCTAAGAAATGTAAACTATGACTATGTGCTTCCATATAACATTTCAAGTAAACTTATATGTTAGAGGAGGTGTAGACTTTTAAAAAAATATATTTTATTGATATTTTACAGAGAAGAAGAGCGAGAGCTAGAAACGTCGATGAGAGAGAAACATTGAGCAGCTGCCTCTTGCACACCCCCTACTGGGGATGTGCTCGCAACCAATGTACATGCCCTGAACAGAATCGAACCTGGGACCCTTCAGTCCACAGACCAACGCTCTACCACTGAGCCAAACCAGTTTCGGCGAGGTGCAGACTTTTAAAATAGACTTATTTTGTTTATAGGTTTTGACTTTCATCACTAAAAATTTGGTATGATTCTCTTCTAACCAGGAAAGTTTCTTTTGAAAAATCATCTGATAGTTTTGTAGAGTGCCCTTGTACACAACTAACTGCTTTTCTCTTACCACTTTTAAGATTATCTCTTTTCTTTAACATTTGGCATTTTAATTATGATGATGTATCTTAGTGTGAGCCTCTTTGAGTTTATCTGTTTGGGATGTTCTGTTGTTCCTGGGTTTGTATCTCTATATCCTTTACCAGGTTAGAGAAAATTTCAGTCATTATTTCTTCTAAACTGTTTTAAAATAAATGCAATGAAGGAACAATCAATTTTCATATGTAGTATAGGGGAAACATAGCCTTCAAGCTACAATTTCTACCCCTACCATCTGCTTTTATTTATTATAAGTCAATTTGATCTGAATCATGTGGGTAATTGCTTCAATCTTTCATGTTCCATGTCATTTTTCAAGCACAGCTCTAAAATAAAGCAACAAAATGAAAATAAATTGGCCCTTCTTTTTGAAAAAAAAATATGAGAGCCTTTTTTTTTCTTTCACCAAAGTCAATTTAGCAACATGTTTGCTTTCATTAATCAATGGTTGTTTTAAGAATAAATACATATTTATTTCTAATATTCAAACTGATATGGTACAGTTGTTGATATTTTATTTTTTAAATTAGAATATTTTTGTATGTCTTTTTAAAGTTTAATTAAAGAGTAAAATGGAGAGTTATTGCCTTTAATTATAAAAATACATACATATGTTATTATTAGAAGAAAACAAAAATCACCAAAGAACATGAAACAAAGTTTAGGTTGAGGTTTCTCAAAACAAGAATGAGTCCTCAGAAAAGAAAAAATATGAAGAACTACAATGACAAGGAAGGTCTTGGGTCAATCAAGTTCCAGATTTAAAATATATATATATATATATATATATATATATATATATATATATATATTTCTATATATAATTGATTTCAGAGAGATGAAGGAAGAGGGAGAAATAGAAACATCAATGATGAGAGAGAATCATTGATTGGCTGCCTCTTGCATTCCCTGCTGGGGATTGAGCCCACAAGCAGGCATATACCCTGACTGCTGGGAATCGAACCCTAACATCCTGGTTCATAGTTTGATGCTCAGCCATTGAGCCACACCAGCCTGACTCTTTTAGCCTTTTAGCTGTGGGAAGAGCTTCTATATTTTTGGAAGTGCAGCTATAAAATAGTAATATATATATATAAAGGGATCTTCTTTGTTAAAGGGATCTCCACTCTCATGCCAAATAATTTAGCAGCATATTAAGTCATCATTTGAATAATTTATACATGGTAATTGTCATGATCTGATGTGGGGCTTGTAATTATCAGCAGCTTTTTAAAAATTGGGTTTCCAGGCTTAATTTTAGGAAATAAACCCAAGGTTAAAGCTCAGGGAGCCTAGTCTATGACTAAACTCTAAGTCAATGTTTTCAGTAGAGTCAAATACAACTGGCCTTCATCAGCATCTTTCTACTACCGCTCCTAATTCTACATGTCCTAACTCATTGCACTGTGAATACTCACTGTATATAAACTCTCTTTTCACTCTGTTTAATTTGAAACAACACAGATTTAAGTAACTCTTCATTAAAATGCAAAGACTTTTCAGAAGAGAAAATAAAAAAAAATATTGACTCTCATACAGATCTAAAAAAATCAATAATCATTAAATATTTTATTTAATTCATTTAATGAGGAAACCAAAAAGATATAATTGGGCAGGAGAAAAAGAGAAAAGCAAATGTGTTTATACAGCTTTCTGAAAATTTTCAAAGACAATAAAAGAGTTTAAATCAGTGCATACTTGCCAGACCGTGCAGAAACAATGAAAGACTAGAATCAGGTTACCTGGAAAAGGGATTCTTCTAGGCCAGTGGTCAGCAAGCTCATTAGTCAACAGAGCCCAATGTCAACATTACAATGATTGAAATTTCTTTTTGAGAGCCAAAATTTTTAAACTTAAACTTCCTCTAATGCCACTTCTTCAAAGTAGACTCACCCAGGCCGTGGTATTTTATAGAAGAGCCACACTCAAGGGGCCAAAGAGCCCCATGTGGCTTGCGGGCCGCAGTTTGCCGACCACGGTTCTAATCAATGCATGGTTTTCATTGAATCACATCATTTTTTTCTATAACTATTGTGTCATTACCACTAAGATAATAAGTCTGTTACTTTTATTCACCCAATTGAAACTTTCTGGATGTTCAGATTAAAATATCCATGATATGCAATGCTCTGATTGTTGAGGTGATTAAAAATAGATGTTAATCAGTACAGATCAGGGGTCCCTGAGAGACTGAATATATTAAAAAGTGGCCCTGCTACATTTCACAACAGACCTCCGACAACCATTACAGTAACCAGGTCAGGAACCCAGCCCCCAACCTGGGAAGCAATTAACCCAGAAAAGTTCGATCAATGACCTCTGTTTTCATTCCCAGATCCAACTCAGGACCAAATATTCTAAGAAAGCTGGGAATGTTCCCCAAACCTAGGACAGCCTGTTTCTAGTTAGCAGGGCTCGGGGTGTCCTAATGTAGGTGGGAAAGTTACGACCAGAATTGGCACTTAACCTTTATAGGTAAAATGATTGTAATTACACTGGGCACTGAATCCACCCCCCCCCCCCTTGCAGGGATCTCTGACCATGGCTATTTGGCTAATACAAAATCAGATTCTTAGGGAGTAAAGAGATGAGCAATTGACTAGAATGTCTGACTTATAAACTGGGGAAAAAACAAAAATATCCCAGAGCCAGTAAGGGTAGTATTAAATACAATAATGTAAAATCATGATTCAAGTTTTCAGATCTAATAACAGTGGTTTTAAATATATTTTAATGTTGTGCATTTAATGTAGCTTTTAATAATAGCTTCATTTAAAACAACTGACATTCCAAATACCTGAAAAGTTAATCAGCAACACACATGTAGTTCTAAAACACGATTGATTCCAGGAGATGCCAGTCTTTGAGAACAGATAGGGATGGAGAGCTCTGTAGGTTGTAGAATTTATTTGTCATTCTCCATGGCTAGGGGGCTGCTAGAGGGCTTGGAATCCAGAGAAGTGATCTATTATTTATTAAAAAATCATTTTGCTTTCTCGCTTTCTCTCTTTAATATATATATTGATTATATTGTGTTCAGAGAGAAAGGGAGAGGTAGAGAAATATCAATGATGAGAGACAACAACTGATTGGCTGCTTCCTGCATGCCCCTAATGGGTATTGAGCCCACAACCTGGGCATGTAGCCTTGACTGGAAAGGAACCTGGGACCTTTTATCCCCAAGCTGATGCTCTATCCACTGAGCCAAACCAGCTAAGGCCTGCTTCCTTTTGAAAATAGATTTTTGAAAATCTATTTTATTGATTTTTTTTTTACAGAGAGGAAGGAGAAGGGATAGAGAGTTAGAAACATGGATGAGAGCGAAACATCCATCAGCTGCCTCCTGAACACCTCCTACCGGGAATGTGCCCGCAACCAAGGTGCATGCCCTTGACCGAAATTGAATCTGGGACCCTTCAGTCTACAGGCCAACGCTCTATCCACTGAGCCAAACCGGTTAGGGCCTGCTTTCTTTCTGATCATAGCTTGGATTATGGCAAATGAAGAATCAGTAACACAAGTTAGGAGGGTATTTCAGGATTCCAGGGAAGATATGATGTTTCTTAGGGTTAATGAAAGGGTTAGTAGAAGAAATAGGAACAAATGGCTGGATCCAAGATACCTTTTGAAGGTAAAGATAATAAAATGATTGAACATGGCATGTAAGAATAAGAAAAGGGCCGGGTATTTTTACCATGGAATTCTAGAAGGGTAAGGTTGTCATTAACTGAGATGAGAAGTCAGTGGGTAGAACATGACCATGTCCTGTTAACGTTTGAACACAGTAAGTTTAAAATGGCCATTTTGCAAGTGGAAATGTTGAGGAGCAGTCGAATATGAGTCTGGAGGTTAGGTATTTAAATAACTAACCATAATGGAAGACTTTACTCCCAAATGGCTTTAATAATAAAGGCTTAATAGTAATTTAATTACCTGGCAGATAAGACAATCAGTGCCCTTCATTAAGTAGGAAAAATTTAAATGATTTCCCATGTGCATACATAATAAGTGTAATCATGGTGTTTGGGGGATTATATAGGGTTATAATTAATGATGTTGATAAGTGGTGTAGAAAATGCTGGTCTTTCAGCATTTAAGTCTGGTTAAGGTCTGTCACTCAAGCAAATTCTGTGCATCAATCTATCTCCCCATTGTTCTCAAGAAATAATAAAAAGAGTTACAACCTGAAATAATAGTAAAAAGATTTTGTGATGATTACATATAAATAGTGTCCCCAAAAATGTATAGGTAACTTAACAGTTAATAGCTCAATTTTTAAAATGAAATATATTTTAATAACCATTGCCTTTACTGGTATAATTATTCAAAGAGCATGCATACATTTTTGGGACACACACATACACACATATGTGCAGTATATGTAAATTTTGTTTTTAAAAATTCCGTGTTCACATTTATCAATGTAATTTCAGGATCCTAACAACAAAATTAACCTGTTCCCAAAACTAGGAGTAGACCAAAACCACATTCATGTTCTTATAATAATTGTATAGCCATAATAAAACTTAATATTTAGCATTATTGCATGAGGTGACTATCACTTTAATTAGTGGTACCAGCTACAACTTTGGAGGATTGACCACAGATATTTTGGGGAATGCCTTCCTTCCTGTCTGGTCTTATTGGCAGATATCTCTACACTTTGGCTACCACCACTGAGTGTTTACCGGAGGTAAGGACCCTCAACCCTTTGCAAAGCCTTAGTTCTGGGTCACAGGTACCAGTGTCCACAGTTCTTTGTACACAGCTAGACCTTATTTCTACACTGTGCTCTGCCCAAGAGGACTATGTAGTTATCCTTACTCCCTCCCTGTCAAATACAATCTAGTTCAGG
Source organism: Vespertilio murinus (assembly GCA_963924515.1). Lineage (NCBI taxonomy): Eukaryota > Metazoa > Chordata > Mammalia > Chiroptera > Vespertilionidae > Vespertilio > Vespertilio murinus. The sequence continues at coordinate 190,082,506 of OZ004706.1, read as the reverse complement.
GGATCTACCTAATCACATCCTATATAATAAAGAGCTAGTATGCTCATTAGACTGAAGAGCAGAATGACTTTCTGGACGACCTTCCAGAGGAAGTTGTGAGGGCCAAGCCCCTTACACAAGTTTTGTGCATTGGGCCTCTAGTGTTAAAATTAAAATAAGTGGAATACCTTTAAAAAATAAAATACTGTTAGTAAGCAATTGCTACTCCAGTAATTTTAGTTTTTAAAATCCTGTGGAACATATTATATATATATATATATATATATATATATATATATATATATATATTTGATATTTTACAGAGAGGAAGGGAGATAGAGATAGAGAGCTAGAAACATCGATGAGAGAGAAACATCGACCAGCTGTCTCTTGCACACCCCCCACCGGGGATGTGCCCGCAACCAATGTACATGCCCTTGACCGGAATCGAACCTTTGACCCTTCCGTCCGCAGACCGACGCTCTACCACTGAGCCAAACCGGTTTCAGCGTGGAACATATTTTAATAAAATGCTCTGGAAAAGCAAAGGAAGGAGAGACCATAGTCAGCTGGATAAACCAGGAAAGCATTTAATGGGGAATTTAAATTTGTATCAAATTTAAATTTGAGGAATGAGCAAGATAACAATAGGTAGAAATATTAGCAAGGGTTCAGTAGGCAGAAGGGTGTAATGTGAGCAAAATCCAGATATTGGACCGAGTTGATATTTGGAAACAAATAACCAAGCATGCTTGGGAGGCAGTCAGTAAAGGGAATGATACACATCAAGGCTGGGGTATATTTTGCAGTGAGATTGTGAGGCTTAAAATCTGGCGAGGTATTTTATTTTAGTAGAAATTGTCCTTCACTCCATGTTTTTTAAAATTAAATAACTGATAAGATTGCAATTACACCTGGAAAGTAATTAGTTGGGTAAGGAACATTGCAGAAGCTCAGTCAGGACTGTGGCAGCAGGGACTGAAGAACGGATTACAGTGGGACGTGCAGGTGGAAGCCACAGGAGCTGGAAAATAATTGGACATGTGAGATGAAAGGGAAAGTAGCTGCATGGGCTGTGGAGTTTTAAGCCACAGGGACAGAATGGTCCTGGAATTAAGCAGAATTGGGGCACTGAGAGCAGAAGTGGGTGTGGGGAGACGTCCAGTGTCTCACATGTGTGCATATTAAATAGATGGCAGGTGGGCATCCGACCTCCACATTGTGACCTGCTGCTCTAATCTTGAACTCTCCTCTGAATGTCCAGTACTTGAGAAAACATTGTGGTTGTAATTTTAGTCACTATTTTAGAGTTTCTTGTTGCTAGGTGAAATACAATTCTGAACTCATTAAATGAATTCAGTGTTTTCCTGTACCAACCTGCTAAAAAATAGTTGTGTAGATTTTCTTATCTCCACAAGCAATGTTCAATTTGAAGGGAAAATGATATAAAGATTCCGTGCTATGTCACACAATTGAAGGGCTCTCACGATTTGCATTAAACTAGAAGCAGATTTGTATGTGTGTGTGTTCTTCTTGAATGACAGAGCTGTTTGTCACCTTTAAATGACTTCAGTTTCCTGTTGCAATCACCTTTGTTAATGAGTAGGAACAAATATGTCTTTTGAGTCTACGTAAATATTCTATCACTCACAGATACCAGCTGAGAAGGCATAACTTCTCAACATCCTTTCTAGTATGCTTACTTGGTACAGTGTTAAATGCATACAAATGCATGAGGGGAGGGTAAAAAGAAGTTCAACCAGCTAGCGGTTTTGCTTCCTTTGAGGTAGGCAGCCTGGAGAATATAGTGACAAACTGGAAAATGGGAGGCATAAAAAAATCATATCAAGACCAGAAAACCTGATTAACTTATGTTGAATAACACCTATTTTGTCTGTTATATGTATCATACACTGTATTCTTACAGTAAAGTAACCTAAAGTAAAAAGTTATTAACAATTTTATCTAATAAAGATGTCAAGATGGCTGTGCCTACAACAGGGGCAGGGATTCTCTAACACAAGATGGCTGCATCCATAGTGGAGACGGAGTTCCTGTAATGAGCCTTACTGAGCAATCAGCAGGGACCTGAGGCTGGGTGGCATGGGTCTGGGAAAGGGACCTGACGCTGGACCCCCTGCCTGATGGGGCTCCACAGGGAACCTCAAGGTGCACCCACGCCCTGGCTCAGGCCTTGGGACCTCAGGTCTCGCACCCTCCTTGCCCTCCATCCTGGGCCAGGGGACCTCAGGCTGCACCCCTGGTCCTGGGCTGGGGGACCTCAGGTCTTGACCCCCACCTGGCAGGGATTAACGGAGGCCCTCAAAGCCATTCTCCCTGCCCTGGTGCTGGGCTAGGGGACCTCAGGCAGCATACCCCACCCTGTAGTCAATCTGGGGGACCTGAGGTGCACCCCCGGCCCAGCCGTGGGCCAGGGACCTGAGGTTGTGCCCCCTTCCCAGCGGGTCTTGATGGGGGTGGGGCCAGCAGGTCTGGATCTTGCCCATTGGGGGTGAGGCCGGCCAGGTCTGGGTCTGGCACAATTTCTAGGCACGCATGGGTGGGTGGGGACTTGACTCTGGGTCCCAGACTCTGACAGGAGGAATATTTTCATATACATTTTTACTAATTTTCTTTCATCTCTGACAGTTCTATTGTAGAGAAAGGGCAAATAGCAATATTAAGATATTTCTTCTAATTAATTCCCTCTTAATGTGTATGAATTTCATGCACCAGGTCACTAGTATTATAAGAAAGAGGAGGAGAAAACCCATTTTCAGGATTGTACACATTTATTTAAAAAAACAAAAACAAAAACAAAACAAAAAACTAGAGGTCCACTGCATGAAATTCATGCACGGGGGTGCAGTCCCTCAGCCCGGCCTCTCACAATCTGGCACCCCTTGGGGGAAATGGGACATCCTTCTCACAATCCGGGACCACTGGCTCCTAACTGCTTGCTTGCCTGCCTACCTGATCACCCCTAACTGCTCGCCTGCCTGCCTGATTGCCCCTAACTGCCTCTACCTCGAACCCCACCATGGCAGCTTCATGGAAGGACGTGCAGAAGGTCATTCAGCTGCCCAGACTAATTATCATATTATGCTTTCATTATTATAGATTGGTGCATAAGAAGACCCATGAAGTTCAAACGCATATTGTTCAAGGGCTAAATGTAATTAACACTCTAAGTGTCCAATAATTGGAAATTGTTGGGGCACTCATTGATTGAGTTTTACAAGGAAGATAATTGTTGCTCCAGTCTCTATGTTGATTATATGAACCTGGAGAGTTGAATTGGTTTAAGGGTGATGAGGTATTGGAGCCATACTATTTAGAAAATAATGGGAAGTAATAAGAGAGAAGATGTTGAATAAAACTACGATATTTGGAAAAGTGGATTAGAAATACTTGTATCATTCTGGTGAAAAAAATAAAATAAATACAATAACATCAGGTAGGTGAAATCCAGGAAGTCATAGCTCCGAGAAGAAAATGTAGTCTTTAAGAGTTAAATTTGAGGCTGCACTTGGGATATTGAGAGGATGCAAGGAATATTGAAATATTAGCACATGTGACCTTCAGCATCTAGTCTAAATATGATGTGAACAGAATGATAGATTGTCTGCTAATAGCTACATTCATTGTGCTAACCTCTGCAACATTGAAATAGGAAAGTATAACTTATTTTATCTATTATTTGCATCATTAGTACAACTATAAAATGTTTTACTCAGCTGTGAAGTAATTTACCAAGACTACAGTTACTATAATTTAAAACTGGAGATATTTCTGGAAAATATGTTATAAGAAATAGCTCTGCTTGGCAACACAATGCCCCAGTTGAGCCAATAGGTTTTACCTGCCAGTAATTTCTTTAGAAATGTGGGAGGTAATATACATAGGACAATTATGGCATATATGTAAAGTATTCTACATGTCCATGGTAGAAATCATGCTGCCAAATGAAATACATTTTCTCCCATTTATCTATAAATGACCATAATTAACATTATATATTTTGTAGCTACTATATCTCATATATCTTCTAATTCACAGCACTTAGTAGCAAGATAATTACATTGCTTTTCTATAAAACAGTACAGGGCACAGCGCATTTTCTTACAAAAGGTTTTCCTTTAATGGGTGGACAAATCAATGTAAGAGCAAGCATACTTTTTATAGTGAACAGAAAATTCTGGTCAGCAAATATGACCGATATAATATCGTGATTTGATTATACTGGCTTCCTGTCCCACTCAAACACAAAGTCATCAAAAGCAAAATATTAAAAGTGAAAATGTAAAAGAAATAAGCTTGGTTCAAGATAAATACAAAAGTAAGTAAAATATACAAGTAGGCTAGATTCCGAGTCAGAAAAGATGCATAAGAGACTTTACTTTCTGGGGTATTAAGGGTTTCAAGTTTTCTCTGAAAGATAGGAACATGGTTTGATTCTTAAAATCAGAAACTGAGATAGAGTGCTCTCTCTCTCTCTCTCTCTCTCTCTCTCTCTCTCTCTCTCTTTCTCTCTTTCATCTTTCAGAGAGATTAGAGAGTGAACTTTAATGCATCAAATTAAAGTGATAATAATTGGTAAAATTGAGGTCTTCTGGAAGGAACGAAGATTGTGACAACACAATATAACTGCATTGCAAATGCAATTTTCTATGAATCAAAATGATCACTTAAGGAGGAAAATTTGAAATGAAATGAATTGGCTTGTATAAATTTTCATCTCAATAGTTATGAAATCAGGACTTTAGCAAATCTTTCTCAGTATTGTATTATCTTCTGTGTGTGTATGTGTGTAAAAATAAACTATAATGATCTAGTTAAATAGCTGTATTTAAAAGATGGAAAAAGGTGACTGCTGGCCCAAATTCTCAAAATCCTCTTTGTATATTCCCTCCAGTGCCATGGAATCTAAAAACTGTTCTAAAAAGAATGTATTTTCATATGCAGATTTATCCTATTTTTTCTAATTTAATATATGTAATATTCCATATTTCTTTTTAAAAAGTGGTCACTTGTGAAATATCTTCCATTTCTTTTAAAAATATATATATTTTATTGAATATTGAATTTTTACAGAGAGGAAGGGAGAGGGATAGAGAGAAACAGTGATCAGCAGCCTCCTGCATACCTCCTACTGGAGATGTCCCTGCAACCAGTGTATGTGCCCTTAACCGGAATTGAATCTGTGACCTTTCAGTCCGCAGGCCGATGCTCTATCCACTGAGCCAAACCAGTTTCGACTTTCCCATTTCTTTACATTCCTTATAAGGCTGCATGGCTCACAAAAAAAAATCATAAAAAAAAACACTGGTTCATGCAGCATCATCTAGTCTTTGCCCTCTACTTCTGCAGATTTCCACTTTGGATTGAGAGACATGTCTCTCAATCCAAAGGAACATACACATATTTGCATTAAAAAGACACTAAAAATGGTTTACTGTAAATTGGGCTATTCATCACAGAATTTAATATGGGTATGTTCTAGTGAAAAAGCATGGGTATAAGTACTCTAAGCTACAGATCATATGATCTGGTTTGAAATCGCCTGCCATCACATAACTAATAGCATTCAGCATGTTAATTTACTTCTATGAGACTCATTTTCTCCATCTTAAAAATAGGAATCGGGGTGTCAAACACAGAGCAGAGGTCAGCAAACTAGTACCTACAGACCCCATCAGCCCTTCTGCCTCCTTTGGTAAATAGTTTTCTTAGATCAGTTCAGTTTAGTTAGTTGTCTTTAACTGCTTTGGAGCTCTAAGAGTGGAGTTAAATAGTTGTGACAGAGACCATATAGCCTACAAAGCCTAACATATTTACCATTAGATTCATGAAAGAATAAACTTTATCAAAAGAATTAATATATTTGAAATAATAACAATGATAAAGAACTATTTAGACATAGTGGTTATAAATGTCTGAACACAGTGCCTGGGTATGATTGTTGGTAGTAAATACCCATGTGCCATACAAAAGTTGTTAGTCCCAAAACTCAATGCAAATATCTTGATAAATGCAAAACTGATGAAGATATGTTATTTTTTTCTAGTTCCATATAGAAATGTAATTCTTAAAAGCATAAAAATGCACGCAATTTAAAAATTCTTTTATGATATTTACTAGAGGCCTGGTGCAGGGATTCATGCACTGGTGGGGTCCTTTGAACTGGAGGCCTAGAACATGACTATCACCGTAACCTGTCCAGTTAGGAATCTATGATCAGATAGCCCTCTGAGGATACTTTCAATGCAACTCCTCTTCCATACACAAGTCTAAAAATGTATTCATTTGGTTCTCTTAAAAAAAAAAAAAAAAACAAAAACAACAACATAAAATTATTTTGGTCAGTGATCCTCAGTCTCTGGAAGTTTCCATGGTGGATGAATAAGGCACGTAGAGTTTGGAGCACTAACCTCCCCTTCAACACTTCAATCAGAAACATTCCAGGTGAATCTTTTTGGTTGACTTTCTCACAAAAAATCTGTAAAAGAAAATGTCCATACTACATATAAATTTGCAAATCTAAGTCAGACAACAGAAAATGGCATGGAAAAAAAAAAGCAAGACTCAAATTTTAGACGAGGTTGTTTTGTGTGTCTCACACATAGTATTTGATATTGCCCATTTAGACACACAGAGGCTATGAGGCTGTTTCTAACTACTTTTTGGAAACATAAAAATAAAAAGGGAGAAGAAAAATATCAAGCCTCGCTTGGCAAGCTTGCATTCCCATAATGCAGGAACTAGCTGGTACAAAGTAACACTGTCATCATAGAAAGAATCTGGGTGTTTGGGTGCCCCCTGCACCCATCAGCATTAACATCACCAACAATTCTTCCTGAATTGCCAGGCTCACCTATTTACATCAAAGATGAAGCCCCCGCATTCAACTGGATCGGGTCATTGCCAAGTTACTATCTTAGCAATGAATTGTGAACCAATGAGTAAAGTATGTAGCACCTAAAATATGGGAATAAAAACAAGATTAATGATAGGGTATCTTTCTTTTTCTTTTGCAATGGATAAAAGACTAGGCGTAACACTGAACTTCTTAAGATAAATACATTTTCTTATAAATCAATATATAATTTCAACCTCCATTCCTCTAGGGCTATAGAAGATTAATCTCAGTCAAGTTGGGCTTCTCTTCCTTAACTCCAAGTCATTCAGTAGTTTGGGGGATGATTAGGGTGTAAGGGGCTCATCCATCTTTTCAATAATCCGGCTGCGTGGGGATCCTCTGAGACTTCTGGCTCCGATATGTGCAGGTTGTCACAGATCTGGCCCCGTGTTAGCCTTTCAGGAAGAACACTCAATAGTTCACATGCCAAGATCTAAGGAATGAACATCGGGTGATTCTTTGTCACTCTGAGGCATGGGTATGGTGTGCGGCCATCGATGGCCTTTGGCTGCTTGCTTCTTAGTCAAACCCATTTCCAGAAGTGGTGAGCACAGCATGGCCTAAGTGATTACATGGCAGAGAGAGAACGACTAAGAGAAGAAAATAAAACCCAGCCTCCTGTACAAACAAAACCTATGATCCATAAAATTGTGTTGATTAGGTAACATGTCATTATTTTCTAAAAAAATATTTTTTTATTGATTTTAGATAAAATGGAAAGGTAGAGAGAAATATCAATGAGAAGAGAGAATCGTTGATTGGCTGCCTCCTGCATGTCCCCTTCTGGGAATTGAGCCCACAACCAGGGCATATGCATGCCCTGACTGGGAATGCAATTGTGACCTGGTACATAGGACAACACTCAGCCACTGAGCCATACCAGCTGGGCATAACTTTCTTAATTTCCTTTAGGTAACATCTCTTGTGCCAGGAGCCCAGATATAGTTACCAAAGCTCCACATTACAAAGGGATATAAGTAAAGCAACCAGGTGAAAACCTAATTAAATTCATTGGACCATGAAATATACAAATGTCTAGTATACGTTATAACTTTGTGTGTACTGGCAGAGGAAAAGAAGTGGGGCATTCTAGTAGCTCACATTGATAGTGAATGGTTCTCATGCATGCATGAAGAGAACATTAAGAGAATGCAAAAATGAAAGAGTAATATTAAATGATTGGGAATTAAAAAAGAATTTAAAAACACAGTTCTATTGGTAAATATAGTATAATCACTTGACAAAATCTAAAACACTATCTAAAGCCTTAACTTCTAGAACTCATTTTGGTTTTGACAGTTGTATGTGTGTACACACCTATTCAGGCAAACACAGTCTATTTTATTAATATATAAATATAGTTCATTTTAAATAATTGATTACTTAGGCACATTAGTTACATATGATAATCCCATGCCAAATTTATGTCTAGAGTGAAGTTAATTTCTTGAACTGAGGTATGGACCAATTTCTCCAGAGAAGAGGGGAAGTCTGTTGCTTTCTGTGGCATTCTCATTTTCCCATATATTTTGTTTAAATATGAAAGCTATTTTTCGTACTCCATTCTTCATTGACAAAAATTTTCATTAGATCTTTATGCTGTCAATTCTTTGCTCAGAGCAATCCATGTGTTCCTTTGAACGCCTACTCTCACCACCATAGCTAGATTAATACAACCTCTTCTTCAAGGTTTTCCCAATCTTCACTTTCATGTAGTTGCCAAATGGAGCCTATAAGCAAAAATCCCCCAGGAACAAAGTCGGGGGTCATGGACTAACTTGGGCAAGAGAGTTCTGGCATCGTGGAATGAGTCTACCAAATGGGGCAGCCAAAGGATTTACCTAACAGCCAGGGAAATTTGTCACAATGACTACCTGGAGGACTGGATCATTTGTCTGGGTCAATGAAAGCAGAATGTGTTTTATTCGTTCACTTTCCAAACGGGAGATTTAGTTTTGGGTTTCCAGTTCCTGTTCTATTACATATATAATGTCTCTGGGTATGGTAACTTGCCTTTTGGTTTACTGGTTGTCAGATTGCGAGGAAGTTACACAGCCCTAATGAAAGCACTGACTTCGACTTTGATCTTACATTATTTGAAACTGGAAACGTGACTGAAAGGATTGCTTTTGGGTGTCTTCCTTGAGCAGGGGATGTTTGCATTCTACATATGGGAGGAAAGCTTACTGCTTTCACACTTGTACAAATAGCCCAACAAAATACCCAACACAGTGATCCAAAATGCCTTGTCTTAAAGGCCTTATAACTGAGTTTCTCCTTATCACAGGCATTCATATTTTTTAAATCTGCATAGTGAAGGAAATAATAAGGCCTCTTTGTAACTGTGTAGGAAGGTTATGTAAGATCATTTGCATAGAATATAACAATGTATTTTAGCTACTGCCTTTGTGGTGACTATTGCCATTCTGATTATTCCTGTTAACTATCAGGCTTGGAGCTTCTTGATGCATTCCAGGATGATTGTCTGGTTCATGACCCTTCTTGGGACCAGAAAGTCTTCTCAATCTATTGATCACTCCCTGAACTCTTGCTTGAAACACACCAGGATCCATGGTACCATGCTTCTACCTATAGCTGACTAGACTACACTTGCACTCTATAGACCTTTCTATTGCTGTTGTTCCCTTGAAAATTCTTGTACTTGTGTCTCCCAGGAGGTGTCCAGCCACTTACACGAATTGATTACCTTTCTCAGGTATTTAATGGAGGCCCTGAGGCCATGCAGCAATCATTCCGTGACCCCTGGGTGCTCTCTACTAATCATTATCCCACATGTTTCAGATTTTCTCCCACCAATTCACCATCCAGCTCCCTTTTTGCCCTTACCTTCATTTTACAGAAACATACTTTAATTTCCTGCTGTTGAATCTACAAATCTACTTCTACTCATTCTTCTTTTTTCCACTTTCTCTCCTTTCATAATAATAAGAGGTGTATTTTATTATCCCTAAAGTTAATCATTCCATGCAATTTGTACCTTCTATGGTGTCTTAGTCTGTTCAGGCTGCTATTAGAGAATATCATAGACAGGATGGCCTATAAGCAACAGACATTTTCTTTCCCTCACAGTTCTAGAGGATGCAAATCCAGGACCTAAAGGTCAGGTTCTGGTGAGAACCCTCTTCTAGGTTTCAGGCATGGCCAAAAGAGAGCTACCCAGCTCACTGGCCTTTCCTTATAAAAGCACTAAACCCACTCATGAGGGACCCATCTTCACAACCCAATTCCCTCTCAAAGGCCGCACCTCCAAATACCATCCTAACCACTGTCTTCACACTTGTCTGCACTAGAAGCCATTTCCATGGGCTCTACCTGAATGTGTATCTTCCTTGGCAGTAAATATATTACATTTTTAGGTAGATGCACTTCTATCTCTTTATCTCCAAAATATGGTCTTTGTAACATCACCATGTATTCCATATTGTTTATGCTTGACTCTTCAGTCCATCGCACAAATATATTAATGAATCTGAAATAAAGGGGTAAATAGTGCAAATAGCCCTCTTTCTACTCAAACTAGTTTTTCTCCTTTTCCTCACCAGTATGCCACAGTGGAGTCTTCGTTTTTATGATTCATCTTTATAGGGTATAAAGATAATGCAAAATAAATCTCAACAGATGTTAGACGCACATAATAGGCAGTGTTGGATATTTGAGCATACAGATTTACCTCAATCTGTTAATAAATGGAGAGTGAATGGGAAGTTTTAAATAGTCATCACTAAAAGGCACTCAAACCATGAGGTTAGGATCTCTGCTCAGTCTAGTCAACTAAAGAAAACTGAAATGCGTTAGGAATACTCTCAGTAGAAATGTGGGGTTGGTGCTAATCTTTGAATTATTTAATAGTAGACACTGAAATCTAGAGGATGGAATATTCATTAAGTTGGCAGATAACATTAAACAAGAGAAGAATGTAAAAACTAAAAATGTAAAGCATAAAAATCACCATTTGAAGTACCCTCACGGAATGAGAAACACAAGGAAAAAAATGCAGTCAAGATAAGATGAGGGTAATACATCTGAAGAGAAAAATAATTTTTCAGCGCACAAATACAAGAAATGCAAGTATGGCAGAAAAATAGCTAAGTGTCATAACAGATAATAAACTAACCATGATCAGTGATGCAGCCCTGGAGATAGCAAATGCAGCGCTGAATTCTTAAACAGGAGCCAGGCACAGAGTAATCAGGAGGCGATTCTCAGATTCACCAGTGGCTTGACTTGTTTTCATAATAAACATTAATGCTCTGGTGGGGAATGCAAGGAGAGTTCATAAGGCAGTGGAGTTAGTTTCATGTTTAAAACTAGTTATAAAGGAAAACCAAGCAAGGATTATTCGCCGGGTGACAACGCGGAGAAGACGAATGTGATGTATAATACATCACCATCCTCCATAAAGGATGAGGCCCAGGTAATGGCACCAAAACTAATCACTCAGAAGAATAAAGAGCAACATATAAATGTGGACAAGATGTGGGGAGGATTTCTATGAGCTGATAAAATACTAGCAGGTGATACTACAAAGATAAAGATTAAAATTGATTTTCCTTTGAATGGCTTAAATAAAATCCTATCTAACTGAGGATAGACTAAATTGCTTTCAATTTACTCCTAATCTTCATAGAAATGTGGATGCGATTATTTTAATATTGATTCTGACAGACAAAAAAGAAAAACAAAACAAAAACACGGAGTCTCTGGGATAAATCTTTATAAAAGGTACAAATGATAACAGTGTGGACAAAGCCCCGTTAGTGGGTACCATTGTGTCACATGTGGTGTACTGCATGAGTACAGGCCTCAGAGACCTTCGCATAATGATAACAATTAGCCGTGACGAATGCATGCTTTGCCAGATGCCAGGTTGAGCACATGGATTGCACTGTCATTGCTAATTTTATTAGTGACTCTATGTGTAGATAACATTATCCTCTAGCTCACAATGCGGATATTGAGGTTGATTAGTTAAAACACAGGCAGACAGCCATATAACTACTGCATGTTCCTCAAACTCATGACCTCCTGACACTGCAACTCGTGTTCTGAAACACAAGCAATGTTAAGATTTAAGTTAAAAAAATTATTTTTTTAGTATTTTTTTGTATGTCCCCACTGTTTCTCCAGAGCAATGTACATAGTTGTGTGAGGAATACTAATTAAAAGACTCAGCCTAGCCAGCATGGCTCGATGGTTGACTGTCGACCTATGAACCAGGAGGTCACAGTTCCAGTCTCAGTCAGGGCACGTGCCCAGGGAGTGCAGGAGGCAGCCAATCAATGATTCTCATCATTGATGTCTCTCTCTCTCTCTCTTTCTCTCTCTCTCTCTCTCTCTCTCTCTCTCTCTCTCTCTCTCTCTCTCCTCTCTCCCTCTCTCTTTCTCTCTCTGAAATCAATAATATATATATATATATATATATATATATATATATATATTTATTTAAAAAAAACTACATTCCATTTTTTGTAATTATTAGGAGATAAGTTAGAAAATGCAAAATTTATAACTATATAAACAGGAATGCAATTTATAATTTGGTGGTTAGACTGATATTCTTTATTTAGACGCTTTATCATATCAAATAGCTTAATGCCATATTTCCAGTGTCCTAATAATCTTTGGTGTTTTAATAATTTATAAAACATACTTTTTAATGATTATGATAATGCCTGGAATGGTAAGGGAAGGAGAACAAGCATTTGTTATTCTGTGAATTTAATAGAATTCCATTCAAAGATTAAAAACAAACAACAACAACAACAACAAACACACACACAACAATCTCTTAACCTGGAAAGCAATAGAAAATTTAGAATACGTTATGTCTACTTTTAAAATGATCAAAACATAAATCTGTTAAGTCTAAACATATATGATTTCAAAAATATAGAATGCAATAATGTAACATTATTTGTAGAACAGTGCCTTGTATTTGTTGCTCTTTTCTTTTTTTTTTCCTTTTTATTTTTATTTTTTTTGAATTTAAAAGGACTTCACTGAATTGTAAAGGTTTAGCCTTTACAAACTTGGATAAGTAGCATGAGAGATCAGTGACAGACTTTAGCCATGAAAAGTATAGGTAAATAATTATGAGAATTATGGTAGTCAAGTATACAAGGTTCTCCAGAGCAATGAAACAGCTAGAATATATATTCATTTATCAATATATATATATATATATATATATATATATATATATATATATATATATATATATATATGAGAGAGAGAGAGAGAGAAAATTTTAAGGAATTGGCTCACACAATGATTCTGAAAGGCTTGCTGAGTCCAAAATCTGATGAAAGAAGAAGGGAGGCTGGAGACTCAGGCAAGAGTTGCAGTTCAAGTCCAAAGCCAGTCCCCTGGGCCCACAGGAGGCACCAAAGGCCTGGTGCTGACTGAAGCCCCTCTGGCTTGGGAGAGGTCAGCCTTTTGTTCTACTTAGGCCTTCAGTTGATCGGAGGTCTAAACTTTACAGTGTTGAGGGCAATCTGGCTTACCCAAAGTTCACCACTATGAAAGTAAATCTCATTTAAAAACAGCCTTAAAGAAATCTCCAGAATAGTGACTAACCATATATCTGGGCCTGTGGCCGGCCAAAATCAACCATCAGAGAAGTCCCATTTGTTTTTTTGTTTGATTATTATCATTATTATTTTTAATCCTTACCTGGGGTTATTTCTCTATTGATTTTTGGAGAGAATTTAAGAGAGAGGGAAAGACAGAAAAAAATATCCATGTGAGAGAAACACATCCATTGGTTGCCTCCTGTGGGAGCTCTAATGGGGGCCTATCAACCGAGATACGTGTCCTTGACTGAAATTGAACCCGGGACCCCTTGGTTCACAGGCTGATGTTCTCTCCACTCTCAAATGGCTAAGGTCCATTTGATTTTTTAAAAATAAATCTAATTTTCCTGAGACATTACTTCCTTAATTACTCACTTTCAGAAAATATGAAGAGAAGATTTGTTTGTTTATCACCTCACATAGCATAAATTTTTGGGTGATCTTAGTTTTAAATTGTCTTTAATATCACATGAGCTGATTTCTCTAATAATTTCTTAAAATTTATCATATCTGTACATTCATTAAAGTGGTAAAACCCTAAGATATAACGCAACTTCTTATAGAAAGTTCTCTATATTTACTCATGGTTCTTTAGTTCTTCTTTTCTGTGTATCTTTAATAACAATTTAACATTAATGGAGTCATTTTCTCTTTAATTTCCTCCTATTATTGCAACTCAAATAAAAATCTGAAAAGTACAGATAATTTGAAATTTATAAATGTGAGTTTTCATATAATTTATAAGGTAAATTATAAAATTAATATAATGATATAGGATTTTATGAAAATCTATTTTATTACCACACAATATGACTTCAGTGAATATTTTTATATTTTTCAGTTGTAAATAATGAGAAAAAAGCAACATGAATGAAAACGAATGAGGTTATAGAAAGACATTAAAATAAAACAATACAGAGAAGCTCCATTTTTCTCCATAATGGAAATTTATAGTACGTTTTAACATTTTAAATCATAACTATAGTCTCTGTTGCCTCCTTCATTATTTATATGTAGAGGATAAATGTTTTCTGTTGTGATACTGTGATATTTCATCAGTAGTTTCCAAATGATTTTCCTAATATTATTTTGAGAAATTTTGTATTATTTATAAGGGCCTTTACTAATAAATGGTAATGGGCTACAATTTTTAAAAAATATATGCCAAGTGTCAACATATTATTCTGAATAATTTTTTCATTTAAAAGTATTCAGTATAGTAAAATAATCTAATGATTTCATCTTTAACTATAATTTATCTAAACCTTATTTCCTTTTTTATGATTTAAAAGGAAACTTCATCCACATGCCAGACTGAGCTGATATGCTTAGTTACCCTTTAAGCATTGGGCATAAAAAATTAACACAATACATTTCACATTCTAGAGAAAAGCTTTTAGTACCAAAAACAAACAAACAAACAAACAAACAAATAAATAATGAATAAATTAATTAATAAATAAATGTAATATGTAGGTGTAAGAATTTAAAACCCTACAGCCGAAACCGGTTTGGCTCAGTGGTAGAGCGTCGGTCTGCGGACTGAAGGGTCCCGGGTTCGATTCCGGTCAAGGGCATGTACATTGGTTGTGGGCACATCCCTGGTAGGGGGTGTGTAAGAGGCAGCTGATCCATGTTTCTCTCTCATTGACGTTTCTAGCTCTCTAGCTCTCTCCCTTCCTCTCTGTAAAATATCAATAAAATATATTTAAATAAAAAATTAAAAAAAAAAGAATTTAAAACCCTACAAGCTAATGTCATGAGAGGACACTAGAGACATTCAATGTTGGGGCACTCAACTGGATATTAATCTTGAGCCTGGACCCTGGGATTCCAATATCTGCATTGGGGTTAAGAAGATACCAGAGAGTTTATTTCCTTGACAAATGTATAAAGTTAGTCCCATCTGTAACATGGCTATTAGTTTGGAAGTGGACAAAACGCAGCATCTTTTATGCACCTGATTGCATTTAATAAATAATTTCAACCTAAATCTGTTAAATTGGTTCATTTAAAAACACCTTAAACTAGCCAAAACCGGTTTGGTTCAGTGGATAGAGCATAGGCCTGCAGACTGAAAGGTCCCAGGTTCAATTCCAGTCAAGGACATGTACCTTGGTTGCGGGCACATCCCCAGTAGAGGGCGTGCAGGAAGCAGCTGATGGATGTTTCTCTCTCATTGATGTTTCTAACTATCTATCCCTCTCCCTTCCTCTCTGTAAAAAATCAATAATATATATTACACACACACACACACACACACACACACACACACACACACACAGACACAAAACCCACCTTAAACTATACCTTATTATAATCTGTATAATAGTGCTCTGTATTCACCTAAATAATTCATGATTCTGATATAAATTACTATTTTTTTTCAGGTTCTGAAATACCAAGTATTAGGTTTAGACTAAAAAAAAAAACAGAGATCTAAGGGTTCTATGAAATAGAATGTGAACTGTTGAAGAATTAATACTATTTATTTTGACACAAAGTAAAAGTGAAAAGTCTTTGGGTTGAAGAAAGGTGGTTTTGTTAGATTTCCAACAGTTTTGTTAGAAGTGGTTAGACTCAATAGTTCTTCCTACCAATATCCTTGATTGAATCAATTTAAGACATCCATTCCACTTTAGAAACGTGGACCCAGGCACATGTTAGCAGCTTTGTGAGATTAATTGAATTGACTACTATCATTTGGTGGAAACTGTGAAGGATAAAAAAATAAATGAAGTCGGAAATGAGACCTCAGTGCATAGCTGTAGAAGATTTAATTGGGGACCTCAGTTACATTTCTAGTTGATAAAGACAAAAGGCATAATGTGAACAATCCTGTAAGATATGGTACACAGAAAGATATTTGATTGAAGGACAGTAGATGGGATTTTTTTTTTCAGTTAGTGCTACTACTTTGACTTTGTGAACAGATAGATGATCAGCATCATTTTCTATAAATAATGATTAAAGCCATTGATAGTATAAGATGGTCTTTTACAGTTTTAATAAAACCTTTTTTATTAAAAAATAATCTTGATCATATTTCAGAATTTATATTTGTATTCTGTACCGTATACTTACATTAAAACTTCTTATTGCCTTTATGATCCAACATTTACTTTAATAAGTTAACTGAATTTTTAAGTGTCAATTTCATTAAATTCAATATCAATGCTAAAAATTCAATTATAATACATAGGTGCCCCTGATATCTATAATCTATAATCTATATCTATCTATCTATCTATCTATCTATCTATCTATCTATCTATCTAATCTGTCTATATAAAGCAACTATAATGATGGAAGGACAGGAATGATCTGTCATTATGGCAGGCACTGAGGCGGCCAACTGGCCTAATTGGGGTCCTGATTCACTCTCCCATCCTTCTGTGTCCCATCCCCCCTGCTGACCCAGCCCTGATCAGCCCCATTGAGGCAGTGGCCAGATCCCACCTGTGCACAAATTTGTGCATTGGACATCTACTTTTTCAAATAACATTAGAAATATATGTATAAACATTAGATTTTTTTTCTGACATTGATCAACAGTTATGTGATACATTAAACAGAATATGGGTATTAGACATTCACTCCTACCACATGATGAAAATAAATGTACAAAATAAGGTGTATTATTATCTTGATAATGTATTTCAAGAATAAATATATATTCCTTTTAAGTAAAGCTTCAATACCAAGAAATTTGATGACACATAGGATAATACTGTTTTGAGGTAATGTCTCTGACAACTTTGAGAAAAATATATGAATTTATATGCTCCAGAGGTTGACAAAATACTTCTATTTTTTTAATTCAGTTTGCTTTTATCTATTTTTTCCCACTTTTGGATCAATGATCATGTTAATATCACATTAGAGGGGAAATTAAAATAATATACATATTAACAATATAAAATATCAATATAACAATTGTGAAAAATCTTTTGTGAAGGTTCATCAAGAAAAAATAATATAAAGTGACTTGGAAAGAAACATTGGACATTATTTATAAATTTACACTATAAATTCTTTGTGCTTTTATGATTACAATAAAAAGTAGACATGCATTTAAGTCTATGTTAGTTCTATAATTTACTCTGCACTAATTTACATTGAACTGTTCACAAACTACTAGCATTAAAATAAAATTCATTACCAGTTATTAGGTCTTTTAGCTATCCATGATAGCACTCATAGCCAAATCCTATGTGATTGTTTTATGCAGTAACTTCTTGGATGGGATCTTTAAATTACTAACCATTTAAAAAGTGACCTTTTTGATTAATCTCCCAAATAAGTACTGATTCTCTAATCAGTTAAATAATGCATAAATTACGTTATGAATTTTAATCAGCTATGAATTTACTGAATCAAAGTTATTGCTAATTGTGTAAATTATGTAATTTCATAATCTCTCTGTTTCATTTTCCTCATTTCTAAAATAAGAAACATGATTGTACTTGTCTTTGTAGATGTTTATAGGTATTCAATATGTTAATCCAGTCAAGAGTGAAATTTAAGTCAAGACCTACAGAAATCACTTTATAGTCAGCACTTATAATTATGAGGCAACTACTTCCTTAATAGATGCATGGATATAAGACTGTTCTGATCTGGTATGCTATCTCTAATGATAATAATCTATCATCAGGACAGAGCACTTAACTGTTTTTCCCCCAGCGGTACATGTATAATATATACAATTTTTAGCTATAAAATATGTTGAATTTTTTTCCCAAAGTTCAGTTTCACATTAGTTTATCTTTAGCTACAATTGAATATCTAATAATGACTTATAAGGTTTGATAGCAATTAAAAGTTTATTTTCTAAAATCACTTTGTAGAACATATTTATATCTCTTCTTTATATAAATGGTAATCCACACAAGAAATTTCTCTCAGCTACTACTTTCGGACAAAAAGGGAGGAGCAAGAATTTGCCACGATGCTGATATCATTTTATTCCCTGCCTCTACTTAATTCTTTTTCTGTGTCAGAAAGCTTTTGTAACTAAGTATATAAGAAGAATTAAGTAAAAATTTAAATCCCTTTATTACAACTAAATCAGGACTTGGCAATACCCTCACTAAAGGCACAGTTTTGAAGAAGTACAGTTTTGAAATAAACATATGGTATTCATCTTGATTTTGAACTTACCAACAGAAGCCTATGTTAGTTAGATTGCCATGTTGATGTAGCACCTTTTAAGTGTCTCCTTAGCACTGTTTAGGGTCATGAGGTTCTGTGGAAATGCATGGTAAAACTGAGAAGAGTTGAAGGGGAGAGGTGGACAACTTGTCCAAAATTTTAAATAAGAATTTGAATTGGGAAATAATACCAGAAAAGGTAAGTAAGTATCTAGTGAACAAAACTGCTGTCCAAAATGACATTTCCCCTCTAATATGTCACTTTTATTTTATTCATCTCTCATTCACTTACTCATTTAGCAAACATTTACTTGGCTCTTGCTGAGTGAGAGGCATACATTAGTAGCAAGAAACAAAATAGTGAACAAACATTGCAACATATCCCTCTAGAATTAAAAAGTAGTGGTCAAAAAGAAAATGAGCAAGAAGGGGGGGTCCTATGATGACCAGTAGGTTCCAAGGGAGCATGGAAGAGGAAGACCTGATTGAATCTGTGGTCCCTGCATAAAGACTCCCAACTTTTCTGAACCTCAGTTTGCTAATCTAAGAATGAGAGGCATAACTTTTTGAGAGTTCTTTAAGATATTTTTTAATAAAATATTTAGGAATTGGATGTTCTTAATATTGTTGCAAATTCTAATCTCTTTTTTTCGTTGTCCTAATTTATTGGAAAGATTCTTGCTCTGTGCCAAGATTTTTGACTAAAGTTTATAAAAGTATATTATTAACATAATAGGTATTACTACCTTGACTGGCCTTTATTGTCCAGAGATTTTTTTTTAAAGAGAAGTGCTTTAACTTGAGTGATTTTGTCCCTTACCGGAGGGTATATTTGACAATATTTGGAGATATTTTTTTTATTGCTACAACTTGGAGGGGGTAAAGGACAGTGATGCATAACATATCTTCCTAAAACAAAAAATTATTTTGTCCCAAATGTCAAAAAGTGCCAAGTTTGAAAGAAACGTACTTTGGAAAAATAATACTCTCCCCTTCCCCACTTCCTTCACTTCCCACATTTTCATACTCTTATACATAATACGTAGTGAAAGTAGAGATATATATGATTTTATATATGATTTTTAATATTCAATTACTTCATTTAATTATCTATTTCTTTGTTCAAATTACATAATTATATAGCATTGACAAATTCATGTATTGATGCATAAATTCAACAAATACTAATGCAAGGTCTACTTTGTGTTAAGTATTTTGCTCAATAAAAAGATGAATAGCCGAAACCCGTTTGGCTCAGTGGATAGTGTTAGCCTGCGGAATGAAAAGTCCTGGGTTCGATTCCAGTCAAGGGCATGTACCTTGGTTGCGGGCACATCCTCAGCGGGGGGTGTGCAAGAAGCAGCTGGTCGATGTTTCTCTCTCACAACATTTCTAACTCTCTATCCCTCTCAATTCCTCTATGTGTAAAATCAGTAAAAAATATATATTTTTAAAAAATAAAAAAATAAAAAAAGAAATAACTAAAAAAAGATGAATAAATTCATTAAATTCTTTTTAAATATCTAAACAGTTTCTTGCTTGAATATAATTCAAATCCTAGGGAGATGGCATTAAGTAAATTTCAGGACATGCGCTCAGACATAAGTAACCAGGAAATAAGTCATTTAAAAAATTACACTCAGTTTTATTGATTATTGCAAACTTACTTAAAATCTTTTCTGCTTCTCTTACTACCATTGTGTAATATGTAACCTACCACACTGCAAGTAACTTATCAAGGTCAATTAAGCTTTAGAAACTCTGCCGCAAGTGAAATTGCTAATCCCTGTGGTACTTTTCTCTTAATTGATTTTAAACTACCAATTTTCTTTAGTTCCCCTTAGCTCAGAAAACTTACTTAATGTGCCAAGACTAATATAATAACATAGCTATCATCAAATTAAACAGAATTTAATTTTTAGTGAAATATAGGGAACTATGTTCAAAACTAGTCATGGAAATGCATGTCTGTATTGACAGTATCGGGGCAAAGTAGATATAAACAATCTGCAGCTAAAACAACTTCATGCATTTTTTTCCTACACAAGGTGAATTTGTTAGTCACCTTGACTCGTCTTTCCTCCAAGTGCATGTTTAATTTCATTGATTGTTGTTGCCTCAATTTCCACTGAAGTTCTATAAAGACCTGCAATTACTATCTCCTACTACCTCCTAATTATTCTTTCTTGAATGTGTGAGTAAATGAAGTCATGTGGCAAACCTAGAAATAAGTTTAGAGATCTATTACCTATAGAATTTTTTTTTCATAAAATATCATCCGTTCTTGTCTAATTCCCAATGAAATCCAGGTCCCAATTATTACTGTCACATCTGCTAGGAATCAATGTGAACATAGAAAAGATATCATCATAAGTTTATATTCCTGATATATCTAACATATAGTCCTACTCTAGCAAGAATACATGCACACAGGGAAAGGTGATGAATGAAATAAATTTTAAAAACTAAAATCAAGGTAAAACTTTAAAATACTTTAATACCTTTTGCATCTGCCTATTTTTTTTGCACCATGTGTAAAATGTGTAATTAATTCAGCTGACAGCATGTCATGAAAATATGAAGATATGGGATTAGATAATAGATACCAAATGGTCAGAAAGTCTTTACAAATTATTTTTAAGTTTAACATTAAGGCCACTGCTAAAGCAAGTACATTGTAGCAAATTGAAGGCAAATGCAATCTCAAGAGAAATAGTCTACTCTGGGTTGGAATAATGTGGCCTCTTTAATTCAAGTTTTTATTGGGTCACGGACATTTCCAGTGGGACCTGCAGAGAGACAGACTGGAAAAGCCAAGTTGTTGGAATAGGTTGTCAGAGTTAGAAACTCAGACATTCAAGTGCCAAGTCATTGGCATTCTGGGAAAACGTCCTCAGATAAACAGAGGAAATAGGATCCTGCAGAGAAGAAAATCTAAGAAGTGAGTAAGAATTCTGGCCAGCATTTTAACGACCCAGGCAGAGGGCAGAACATCAGATATGGAAAAGAAAGGAAACAAATGTGACTATATATTTTTTCAAAGCAGGAGAGTGAATCAGGCAGTTAAGGTAAGATGGGGAAGAATTTACAGGTGGACCTAAAGTTTAGAGAAAGATTTCTATTCAAGCACTGCCACGGTGCATATTCAGACTAAAGTAATATTTTCTGAGACCCATGGAAATGTGAGAAAGTGTCTGATTTTTTTTGTAATTTAATAACAAACTATTTTCAAATACTTAGCAAGATTTTCCTTTGGAGGATATTCTTAAGTCCCAAATGATAGCAAAGTAATCTTATGCATATGCTATACTGCTTCTAATGGCTAAAATTGACCCAATAGAATTTATTTCTTTGCACATACACACATCCTTGGTAATACCTTAATAGCCTAGAGAGACATAATATAACTGATTTTCTAGAAAATAAAATATTATAAACTAAAGAAATCATTTGCATTGTGACATTACTGAGAAAAGAAATTGGAGGGTGAAGATGGAAGGAAGAAAGTGAGGATGGGCGAAAGGTAAGAACAAAGAAGGAGAATTGGGAAGGAATTAAGTCCTAGTGTTTGGAGATTAGACTCTGTTATTGGGTAAATAAGAGGCAACATCACCACCATTTGTCCACCAACCGGATCTGAAATATCATGGCTGACATGTACACATAAGGAACTGTTTGACATTGAGATTAGGACTCAAAAGAACTGTTGGCCCAGAAAGGAACTCACTACAGACTGATTCATTTGCCTCTCAGCATAACCATTAGGGCTTCTCGCAGTTTAGGTTCTTACAAGGGTATTTATTGGATCACTTGATCTCATACACCTAGAGGAAATAATGAACAACATAAATGGATGAACAAAAACAGACCCAGAGAAAGAGAAGCAGCGATCAGACTCTCAAACCTCAGAGGGAAAGTAGGGGAGGGTGGGGCAAAGGGGAGAGATCAACCAAAGGACTTGTGTGCATGCATATGAGCCTAGCCAGTGGTCATGGACAACATGGGGGTGGGGCATATGTAGGGAGGGGTTTGGGATGGGAATGGGGAGATAAGGACAATTATGTGATACCATAATCAATAAAAATTTTTTAAAAGAAGCAACATTAAAGCATTACTAATGTTTAGTTGTGGAGAGAAGAGAAAAATAGCAATAGAAAGAAAGATTTAGGATAATCATGGCGTGCTTCAAGTTCTAATTAAGTCTCAGTATGTTTCAGATAATGACATATCTGTCATGTACTAAGGCCACAATTTAGTGACCAACTATATATGAACTTAAGACTTACTAGTTTTATCATGCTATTTCATCACCCAATGCAGGTAGTTAATAATCCCAGACAATTTTACAAAAATAAATGTTAATAGCCACTTTGTGCATGTGAAAATTTTTATCTTGTGATCAGTTCTAAAATGAAATGAACTTTTAGCGATATGTAGCAATGGAATTAATCAATGTTGTCAGTCTGATTATATGAAGTTAATTAAGTTGGCATCCTAAGGAGTATTTGAAGATGTATGAAGACATTTGTGTTGTTACAAGGACAGAAAGGCACTCCCAAAAGAGAATGGGTGGGGATGAGGGATGTTAAACAACCAGCAATGGATGGTTAGTTTTTGCATAGCCAATATTTATTTTATTACGTTATGCTTGATTTGCAATAGATAATCTTTGAGGCAGTACAAACAATTAGAAAACGGCATTCACTCACTGAGTTCATCTTTCCCCGCAACTCATTTTCCCTAGGCACATTCCATGGAGGTCAGACCAGTGTGACACAACTGCTTTGGAAACATTAGAAATGGGCTGTGTGAGGCTTCTGGAAACTTCCGCTTTCTTCATAAAAAGGAGACAAATAGCTATCTCTTCTATCACCTCATATCTCTTCTTCCATCTTGATGTCTTGAATAAGGATGTGAGGCATCCGCCTTAGGAAAATGAGGGAAAAAAACTGTGCAGGGAAAAGCAGAAGATGAAGACGGGACGCTATGTGGTGACTGTTCGCATTGCTAAACTCCTTCCCAGCTCTGCCTTTCCCAGCTCCAAACTCCCAGTTAAAGAAGAGGAAATGAGCCCCAGCTGGTTTTGTTCAGTGGTTAGGGTGTTGGCCCTTGAACTGAGGGGTTCACAGGCTTGATTCCCCTCAAGGGCATGTACCTAGGCTGCAGGCTGGATCTCTGTTGGGGCACGTGTGGGAAGCAATCAATCTATGGGTCTCTCTTACATTAATGTTTATCAATGAGAAGAAAAATATCCTCCTGGAGCACTAATGACAAAAAAAAAATAAAAAGAAAGAAAATGAAAAATCTACATATATAAATCACTCTATTTTTGCTTCCCAGATCTTCATATAAGGCCCTTATATTCCACACCACTTCCTTATGATCTAGATTAGAAAAAGCATCTATTTCCTACCGGGGCCACTGTCTGTGTGGAGTTGTACTTTCTCCCCTTGTCTGTGTGGGTTTCCTCCCAGATTTCAAAGATGTGCTAGGAGGCAAAATGATGTATGGATGTTGTCCTGAGCTGAGTGAGTGATGGGTGGAGTGAGTGGACCTGGGATGGAAGGGTGTTCTGGCCAGGGTGGGGTCCCACCTTCATTCCAGAGCATCTGGGAGAGGCTCTGGCACCCTCTAACTCTGAACTGGAATAAGGGGGTAGAAAATAATTATCTTATGCACTTTTATTTTTTAAATATATTTTATTGATTTTTTTACAGGGAGGAAGAGATTGGGATAGAGAGTTAGAAACATCGATGAGAGAGAATCATCAATCAGCTGCCTCTTGCGCACCCCCTACTGGGGATGTGCCCGCAACCCAGGTACATGCCCTTGACCAGAATCAAACCTGCGACCTTTGAGTCTGCAGTCCAACGCTCTATCCACTGAGCCAAACCGGTCTCGGTTTACGCACTTTTATTAATCTCTCTTAAGTATATAGGTAACACTTATTTTAAGGTTTCATATTAAAAGTGTTTAGAGTCTTTGTTTAAAGGTCTGGTGATGTTTTTGTGACCAGAAATATGCCTTAGGACCTTAACTCCTGTTTATGCCAATTAGCCTTTGGTAAAATGGGTTTTGTTATTAGTTTTGCTTAAAGTCCCAGTTTCTAAGAACCTATTGGCAACATTAAGTGAAGACTCATTGTATTCCCTTCTTGTGTGTATACTCAGTTTAGATTAATTCATGGTTAAGATTTGTTTAAAATGACTGACAATATTCTGGCAACAGTAAGGCATTTTCCCCAAACAACCTTGTACTGTTCCCCCTCAGATTCATTGTTTGAGAAAGATTCATATGAATTATGATATGAGCGGTCATATTTCTGCTAGTTACTGAAATCCACTTCTAGAATATTGAGACTAGAAAAAAAATACTGCAAAAAAAGGTGCAACATTTTTAAAGTACATGACTATATTAATAAACCTCACTGACAATTTTTTTCAGACAAATGAAAGAATATGTTAGGAGACATAAAGTCTATGCTTTACTAGTTATTTATGCCAACAATCACAATGCTGTTATCACACCAACTCTTTAGAAATAGCAAGTTAAGAAATATCTTTCTGGTATAGGCAAATTCAGCCAAACCAGTTGTACGTATCTGCAATCTATTAACTTCCTTTCCCCCTCAACCATGCAAAAGGTCCGATGTCCTTCTCTGGTCCCTCACAGTTGCTCTCTGGATGTTTAAACTCTCTTGCTATGGCAGCTGTTTCTAGCTAGCACTGCTAAAACTCCAAGAATATCTTTCTTTCTTCCTCAAATCCAGTGAGCTCCTTATAGTCTCAGCGTGACTGTTCTCTCTTCATTGTTAAGGATAAAGCCTTCTTCGTCTACCAAAATAATTCATGCTGAGGTATGGCCTACAGCTGACATACACTATTGTGTCCAATATATTGTTGAACCGTATTGCAATTGATTTATGTTTTGTTTTGTTTATTATATATCTTCCCCCACAGAAATAGAAACTTCATTGGAACAGACATTTCAATTACCATGACTCCTCTGTCGCATCTAATTTAGACTCACATGTATTCAGTCATGGTTCTTAAAGAGAAGGACACTT
Organism: Vespertilio murinus; assembly: GCA_963924515.1. Classification (NCBI taxonomy): domain Eukaryota; kingdom Metazoa; phylum Chordata; class Mammalia; order Chiroptera; family Vespertilionidae; genus Vespertilio; species Vespertilio murinus. The sequence continues at coordinate 190,056,796 of OZ004706.1, read as the reverse complement.
TAGAAATTCAGAATCATAAGCATTTCGTTGTGGTAGATTGTGGTTGAGTGGGAATGAAGGAAAGGTCTGTTGGGCTGAGTTTTGAAAGGTGGATGAGATTTGCACAAATCAAGTTCCCAGGTGCTGAAAGAGTGCCCAGTTCCTACGCATCACTGCACCTCAGGCTACACACAGAGATGTTGCACATACAGTTAGATGTCCTATGTCGAAATGGGGCATAAGATTCTATGGCTACGTATTTCATCTGAGAGCTGATGGAGGAAATGGGAGGTTAACTAAAGGCTCAGGGCAGGGACTCAATTTGGAATAGACAGGTAGCTGTGGTACAGTAAGATCCTGGCAGAGGGCAGGCAAGCCCAAAGAAATATGTTTAGTAAATGTGTCTTTCCCATTTGTGGTCAATGCCAAGGGCCTATATACTTAAAGGCAATAGGAATTAATATCAATGGATTGTACAATAGCAACTATATATCTGCTAGTGGAAATGCCACTTCTTTTTGAAGTGGACTTGGATATTCTCAAGAAGTCCAATTTGCTGAACGATATCTAAAAGAAAGGATGTTACAAGTTTAAGGCTACCATAGTTATTATTATCCTGTAGTCATTATTTTAATAGGTTGACTTACTGGTTTCGTTTTCTCACTCTTAGTAGCTGTCTAGTTTTTCAGGTAAAAGCAATAGTCATGCTAAATTGAAGCAACAGAATATTGGGCATGTTACGTAGACCGTTTTCCATTACCACACAGAATAAAATAGCCACACTACAACCCAGTAATCAGAATATAAATAAGTAGGACATCTTTTTTTAAACAATTTCTCTGGAGAATTTTTTCTTTAGTATTTTAACACACCTTTTTTTATTCTTCCCTTACTTCGGAGCAAAATTGCCTCTTGTACTCTGAGATGTCACTGCCATCACAAACCACTTTGAGAGAGATAAAAGCCACTTATCAAAAGTGTTGACTATATCTGCCCACATTTTAAATCCTTTCTAAGCAAATTTCAAGAGAGCAGCAAGGATAAAGCATGACAATTGCTTCTAAAATCGTGCATTAGCACAATACTGTATGATTATTTACAATATGTTATGTCTGTGATGTTTTATTTTACACATTGCCCAGCCCTTTCCAGTGACATCTGTAACCCCGATTTTGTGTTTCAATTTGGTTATGGGTTGCTCAAAATAAAACTTTGCTGAAATATATAACATACACCCAAGTAATTTTATTAAGATAAATACTATCTAGGCAACGTAATCCTGAAAATATATTTTTACCCTAACACTTCTCAGAAATGCCCTATAAAAGAAGAAAGTGAATAGATTGTTCTCACAAAGAAAATGTCTATTGACATAAAGCAGAAAGTTAAATATTTTATTTTAATATTTCTGGTCCCCCAAAATGAAGGATAGAATAAAACACTTTCCCTTATTTATTTTTTTCACTTATTCTACCTGGATTTTTCTTTATAATTCAGTGGAGTTCAGTGGAATTCAATGCTTTACTATATTAAAAGTTCAGTGGCTTTTAATATAGGAAACCATTGACCTCTAACTAGATATATGTCAGACACATCAGACAAGTATCACAAAGATGTATCTGCAGACAAACAGGATTATTTATATCATATTCTCAAATTAAATAAACTTATTTTAATTATCAGCATTTAGTTAACTGACCCGGATTCAACATAGAATAAGTATGATGTTTCTCAAGAGAAAAGATATAGTCATAGTAACTCTTACAGGGAATTGAAGGTCAATAGAAAAATCCTCCTCACATTCATGACAATTCCATGCAACATTTTAGAGTCATGTGCTACGAAAGTAATAGGATGTGAGTCTTAATTGGGTGTCCCATATGTCACTTAAATTTCTCTCATATACAATTAAAAAGAAATAGAGAAAATTGATTGTAATAATGAGTATACCCAAATATTTATTTCTCTATATAATCAATATAAAAACTTTGGAGATAATTTACAGTCTTCTGTTCATACTGTCTTTGAAATCTGTCAGTGTTTTTACATTTATAACACCTCTCAATTCCCACTGACCACATTCAGATTCTTATTAGCTACAGGTTGCTGGTGCATACCATATCCCATTTTGGACAATGAAGGTTTAGTGTACTTCAATATACAAATACAGCTTTCACATTTTTTCACCTTTACAAATGACTCTTACACTCATTTCACTTCTCTTATGTATGTGTGTGTGTGTTTTTTTTTTAAGTCCTTTCTACTTTGTCCAAGAAAAACAATACAATTTTTAGTTTTTTTTAGTCTCAATGCCACTGATTGTTGTTGAAACAGCTATAGGAAATGACCTGGTTTTTATTAAACAATCAATTTTAATTAACTTATTTTTGAGTATTAGAAATATAAGCTATAATCAGCCTATATAGCAATATATATATATATATATATATATATATATATATATATATATAAACTGTATTCATTTATATATAATCAAAACACAGACCAAGTTTAACTACTTACAGAGGCATTATTTTGCATAAACAACAAATAAAATATAACATATTCAATATGTCAACATGCTAATATGATTTTATATTTATCTTTATTATTTCCTTTGTTGTACTTGTTTTTCAGTATTCGGATTTGTGACATTTATTTAGGCTATATTACTACAATTAATTCCTACAAATCAAAATCTGCTGAGTAGACTGTAAAGTTGTTTTCTCCAGAGTGCAGAATTCAAAGAGCCAAATTATTCAACATGACATAAGTATTAATGTTATCAACACAAGGTCTGCCCTGGTGAGTGGGTCAGTTGGTTGGAGCGTCATCCTCCATACACCAAGAGGTTGAGGGTTAGACTCCCCCTCCAGGCACATACCTCTGTTGCAGGTTTAATCCCTGGTCCAGGTGTATGTGGGAGGCAACTGATACTGATTGATGTCTCTCTCTCACATCCATGTTTCTCTCTGTCTGTGTCCCTTCCTTTCTCTCTGAAAATTAGTAAAAACTTATCTCTGATGAGGATTAAAAAAGTATTTCTTTCAAAATAATAAAATAATAATAAGACAAGGCCTAAAATCTAGATATGCCATTCTGATAACTTGACTGAATTCTGTGCACATGTTTAAAATCAGCAGGAAGGATGGGTTTCGGTTGACAAAATTCCTTCTTGGATTTCTCAGTTTGGTTCTACAGTCTGTCAGAAAGCTACACTTTATTATTAAGAGTATAATGCCATGTCAAAGAGCCAGCTTAGAGCACACGGTGTGAAAGCTAAGGGAGAGAGGTTGATTGGCAGAGAAAGTCGGCTGATTAGAACCTGCAGGATTTATGGGAAAACCAAGGCTTCTGTTCAGGGATTTCTAGCAGGATAACAACCTTGGATAGACCAAATTGCTGACCTGGAATAAATGAATATGTACCGTCATTCTACCTTAATCGCAGGTATCAGCATAGAGTTGGAAAGTTTCGCAGATCATCTCTGCAGTGAACATGCTACAGCAGGAGGGTCGAGAGTTGATTACACATGCCTGTAGCATTTATGCTCGCATGCTTGCATGGAGTGCATGCATAGCTGTAAAATGGCTGAGCTAAACACCGTTCTCTGCCACCATTCATTTTTCCTTATTTCAACTATATACATATGTGAAGAAAACGATAATTAGTACCACTTATATACACTTGCTTTCCTTATTGAAATTTAAGATGAAAAAAATGCATTTTTAAATAATGCATTTGAAATATTATAGACATTAGGGTCAATAAAATTATTCACAAGACAGAGGTGGGAGAGTTCACATTTTATGTCTGTTTTCTTGATATATTCAGTTAATAAAAACTATATACCTTCAGTCACAGACAAAAGTATTAGAAGCATATCTACAGAATAATATGGAAAATTATGATTGCATAGTATATGTTATATTTTATGTAATTTCAAGGTAAAGAACTAAACACATTTTACCTGAATTATTTGAATATTTCAGGCAATAGTATCTCTTTTCTTTATATGTATGTATATTTAACTGATTGCAGAGAAGTAGGGAGAGGGAGAGAGAAATAGAAACACCAATGATGAGAAAGAATCATTGGTGGACTACCCCTTGCATGCCCTCCACCAGGGATCGAACCCTCCATGATGGCATGTGCACTGATCTGGAATTGAACAGAAGTGTGACCTCTGGGTTTATAGGTCCATGCTCAACCTCTTTTATTTCTACTTAGATCCAATCTAAAATTTCAAAGACTGGCCCTGAGAAGCTATAACCTCGGCTAAAATAGTCTTACTATAATAGGGAAGAGAAGTATGCATTTAGAAAAAAACACGATTTGTATAAAATAAAATATTAAATTATGAAAAAGGAATAGTACAATAGAATTAAGATATTTATCTCAATATAATTTTAAGAATCCTGTTGCTGTAATAAATAAATTGATAATTAAGTCATCCTTAAATAGAGAGCCAACAAAGTTTAATTTTCTGCATTATGAAGAGATTTAAAAATGATCACTGACATTATAAAATATTAGGGGAGAGGCATGAAAAGCTAACTTTTGTCCCTGAATTTTTACTAAGACCTATACAAATAGAAGTCAGTCTGTTTTTTAGTTCTGAATAGAAGGATTTTAATGGCATCGCTGTTATTAGGACTCTTTTGTTATTAATTTTTACTTGAGGATATTTTTTCATTGTTTTTTTTTTACGGAGAGTGGAAGAGAGAAGGAAAGACAGAGAGACACATCGATGTGAAAGAGACACATCCATTGGTTGCCTCCTGCATGAGCCCTGACCAGGGGCAGGGGCTGGGAGGAGCCTGCAACCAAGATACATGCTCTTGACCGCAATGGGACCCAGGACCCCTCAGTCCACAGGCCGACTCTATCCGCCGAGCCAAACCGGCCAGGGTAGGGCTCTTATTAACAGTTTGTGAAAACATAAGTCATAACTTCAGCAGGATAAAAACAGCCCTTTAAAATAGGGACACTATTAAAGAGAAGGAATACAAAGATTTAGGAAAGGAAAAACCATAATCTGCGATTTGACTGGCCTTTCTGAACAGAAGGATGTAGCCATATTTAGTAGATAGACACATTAAAGCACTTACAATTACTTGCCTATTACTAACAACAGTCCTTGCGATTGGCTAACGTGAGAACTGAAACTAAAGTGCCCTTGAAAAGTGAAAAGCTGACTCTCTAAATGAGGTGAAATCCCATCAGTAGCACCACCCGTGGATGGCGTCCTCTGATGCAGCAGCGTGATGGGCCCTGAGAGTCTGGTTCCCCTCCTCGCTTAATGTTTTCACATGATCCAAGTATAACTGGGTTTCATACAGAACCCTTTACTTTCTGGCTTTGCGTTCAGAAAGTTCCGTTTGACATTCAGTCCTAAGCATTTAAAGTGATGTTTAAACTGGCAAGTAACAATACAAAGTAATTGGATATTATTTGCTAAATATGGAAAGAATGGTGTTACAGAAAACAATTTGACATCAGAAATTGCAGCTTTTCTTTGAGGGAATCTGACTTAATTAATTGGAAACTGTGAGGAAAAATTTTTCCCCCACTCATATAATGTATTGTGGATTCCTTCCTTTTTGTAGATGAGGAAAATTAGAGGAAGCAATATTTATAACCCTGGAAGTGAAGAATAACATATTTGTGAGCAAATTAGGCTAAGCAAAGATCTGAACTGTGATTTAATTTATCCGTGCTCTCCCTTTGATCTTAAACATGATCTACATCCATTTTAAGTGGGTGTAAGGTTTGCATTAATGTAGAACCGCTGAATTAGCCACTTAAAATGTTTTACATATATTTTGAAGTGAATAAAACAGGTCTAGCTAATATCTACCTTATGAAAGACATAAACAAAAATAAAAGCAATAAAGGAAAGGAAAACCTTGAACTCTTCATTTTTGTCATATAATGAAGTATATAAGTCACTATGTGGAATTATTATTAAAATAGAACAAGTAAGAATTCAAAATTATACTTGCTATTAATTTCATCAGATAAATCTGAAAATACAATAAAGTTACTGAAGTTCCTTACCCAAATCAAAGCGTAGTTTTTACTCTTTATATAACAAACAATAATTAAGAAGTTTTGGGTTGTTTACTGAGAGAATCCTTTGCTTTGCAAAGGAGTGTATAATTTTCTTACTGTATAGATATATAAGGATTACTGAGTAGTTAATTCAGGTTTCAATGAAACTAATGTCAAAATGATCTCGGCAGGTTTATATATAATAGTTCCAGTTCAATTATACTTTTCATCTGTCACAATACAATGTACAGATAATATGTTTTGGGATAGTGTACCTGAAACCTGTATAATTTTATTAACCAGGCTCATCCCATAAATTCAATAAAAAGAAAAATGAAATGCATATTCTAACCATTAAGTATTGATGAACATCTCCATTCGTTTCTGTGGCCTTCTCAAAATCCTGAGTTGAGAAGGCTATTTTAGAGAATGTTCATTTTGATCTCTGGTTGTTGTTACAACAACTATTATTTTAAATGGTCTTTCCCTTCATGAGCACAAAAGACTGTCAATGTAAATAAACATTTGGCAAATATGTATTCTAAATGATTCAGGATTTTTTTTGAAAAACTTCACATCATTATCCCTTAAAACAGTTTGAAGTGTACTCAGTATTATATTTAAAACACAAAAGAGATATCATTCTTGTTCAAAACCAAATTATTTACCTAATAAACAATGCATGCTATGCCTCATTTCAAATATAACATCCTTTACTATATATAAATTATTTTTCTCTTAAGAACACTTCAATTGACGCACTTTTTTAAGAAAGGCATCAAGTGTAATTACCAAATACAGTTATTTTATGTCCCTAACTGTGGGTTTTAAACCTACAGTCATGAAAGCCGTGGTTGATTAAAATAATTACTACTCTACTTCTCACTCAGATAATTGTTAACTTTGCAGAATTTCAAAGGGATACACTTATAAATTCTTCTTTGATTAAAAGCCCCTTTCTACTATAGCTTTGAAAGTCAAATGATTCCATTATGTCTCAGAAACTCTAAGCATCATTTAAGCTACTTAAACTCCTAATGACTTCTTCTATCCATCACAGTAATGATTGCTATTGATCATGCCCTTGTTTTGAATTTGAACTTGTCCTTTCATTTGTTCCCTCTGTTACACGGATATGTCACATGCCTAATCTGACCGCACGTTTCATTTGAGCAGGAACCACATCATACATGCATACCATTTCCTGACATCTCAGAAACTAGTTTTGTTTCTAACTGCAGATTGTTATTCACACACAAAGAATTGATGAATAGCTATTTTAGCAATATGCTTAATGGAATTTCATTTTTTTAAGGAAACTGACATGTAGTTAGAAACCTGGCAACATTTCATGTTATGCTTTATCACTTCCTTGCTCTATAGTTTTTCTATGAATATGTAAAACACATTTTTTTAATATAAATAAAAGATACTTCTAAGGAAAAGCACCCATTGTTCATGTCATATATGGGGTACTTTAGTCTTTATATTAATTTTGAATTTTATTTTTTCCCATTTTATAGGGTAGGATATTAAGGATTGGTAATATAAAAACAAAAAACAAAGTCACGAATCCACCCCTCCCACACACACAACAACAACAACAATAACAACCACTAGGGGCCAGGTCTTGCATTAGTGCATACTTTTCTCTGACAATACCTTTTAACAATAACAAAAACAAAAATAAAATACCATTATGCTTGCCTATAAAACTCATGTGCAAAAGATTTACCGTATTTGCCGGCATATAAGACGATTTTTTGGCCCTGAAAAATACCGTATTTGCCGGCATATAAGAGACTGGGCGTATAAGACGACCCCCTAACAGTTCCACTCAAAATACAGAGTTTGTTATATACTCGCCGTATAAGACTACCCCCCACTTGGAGGCATATTTTTCAGGGCCAAAAAATCGTCTTATACGCCGGCAAATACGGTAGCTTAAACAATGAATTTGCAAAGTCAGATGAACTGAAGATACATTTTATTTTTCAATGACTTTAACAGTAAGAGAAAATATTCAATGATATTAATTGTTTGCTAAAGAACATTATATAATAAAATAAGAATGCTATATCTGCTTTTCAAATTTAATTACAACCTATGAAGGGCAACCCACCTCTGTTTTACTTAACATCATGGTTTGGGTACATAGTACAAATTATAAAATAAATAAAAACTCACGATCTTTATAAATTACAAATATATATTTTTGTTGATTTCAGAGAGGAAGAAAGAGGGATAGATAGAAATATCATGATGACAGAAAATCCACTGATCAGCTGCCCCCAAGCCACCTCCTGGGGATTGAGCCTGAAATCTGGGCAAGTGCCCTTGACAGGAATTAAACCTGGGACTTTTCAGTCTACAAGTAACACTCTATCCACTGGGACAAACCAGCTAGGGCAAGATTACAACTATTTTAAGGTAAATAGCATTGAAATATTATCCTATTTATTGTTTTTTAATTTATATATATTATTTTAGAGACAGAAGAAGGGAGAGGGAAAGAGATAAAGAAACATCAATGATGAGAGAGAATCAGGAAGATCCTCCTATTTAAATCCCAAGTGTATATGATCAGTAAAGCCAAAATAAATGATCAGAGATTCAAGGCAAATACAGATCAGACTATCTGGGTTGATAAGATTTTAAATTTTTATGTTTTCCATTTTAAGAAGAGGGGCATTTATCAGACACTTTCATGTCTATTCCTAGCCAAACTAATTTTTCACTTAAAATTAAAATAAAATAAAATAAAATATACTTTTGTTCCATGTACTATTCTATTCAAGATTCCCAACCACACTCCTTATAAGCATGTCCAGCCCTGTAGTATATCTGTTCTGCTGTACAACACCTGAATATACAGATTACCTGGAGATACAGTTAATACTTATGCTGGATTCTGGTCCAATGCCCAGAGGGCCCATGTACAATTCTAGTTTCAGAAGAGAGGGCAGAATGCCATTGGATATATTAGAATGCATGTGACATCCTTAGTGCTGCCAACTTGTGGCTGAGCAGAGCTTCCCTGAAGGAGTGCACTGATCACTAAGGGGCAGATTCTGCCTTAAGCATCTGCCCCCTGGTGGTCAATGCATGTCATAGGGACCAGTCATCCCTGGTCATTCTGCCATTGGTGTCAATTTGCATATTACCTGTTTATTACATAGAATATTTTTAAAAAAAGGCCTTTTATTCCCAAGTCTTCACATTTAAGATATTTATTTTTAAATGGCTTTTGTTTCTGTGCTTAATAGCAACTTAGGTTGATTTTCACTTACATTCACATATTTACATTGAATTCACATAAACTGTTCCCATGATATTCATTCTCAAAATGTTGCAGTGAACAAAAGGTAGCTGACATTTTTAAATGACAGCTTTTTATAGGAAGAACACCCTCCACATCTTAAATTACTACTCTGAATACGGATACAATTTTTCCAACAAAAATCATTGTGGAAATTTATTGTTTTAATAGCTCAAACCAAAGGGCCATCAAAATGTTAAAATGATCTAGGTTCATTACCAATTTTTTAATAAGTATCTAAGATCTTCATCTCAGAATGCCCACTAGAATCCACCTTCAAGTGAAAATCTTCAAAGTCTTGAGTTTAAGGCTCTAACAAATAAATCCATATAAATTTTAATGACCAACAAGGACCATAGATTTTATACAAGAAATGTAGAATGTATGCATTCTGTACCTCTTGAATAGAGATTGTGTGCTTATTTCCCAGCAGCAAAAAATAAGAAAAAAAATGTAAAGGCCAGCAAGTATACATTAAAAATTTTAATGGATTAAGTATTACTTATTCTTATGTTAGCATTTTAAGGAAGCTATCATGTAATCCAATTTGTTAGAAATTGTGAGTTAAAAGATTATAATCATTTTCTTATGAGACTCATTTGAGTTTAGTAAAACTTAATAAAATGACTTGGAGAATAAATTACTGCTCCTAATTGCTCTTTCCAGGGCTATTTATAATAATTTCCTCCTGGATCTGGAAAAGGAAAATGTATATTAAGCCTCTGAAAATGCAGAATGGTGCTTGCCACCTGCTTAATGACAAAAGCAAGTTTCCATAATCTGTTAGCGAGCAAGTCCCAAATCCTGTTTCTATAATTAATTTTCTATAAATTAAGAGCTTTAAGTATTGGATATTTCCCACAACAACAACAGCAACAACAAAAAACAGAGAGCACTTTTTTTTTGTCCATAAGCTCTGAAATTAAACATGCTATATTAGCCAATTGAATAGGACATTACATGTAATAAATCAAGACCCACTTGTATTACACAAATTTTGAATCTGTTGAATAATTTTCTACCAGAGAGCTGTATGACTTCTGCATTATTTTAGACTCTCAGTTTTTGAGATAGGCACATGTTCCATGACAAAGTTTGCACTTTCAGGACACAATGTATGTTCTATAGAATACATTGGTATATGGCCAATGAAGTCCATGTTTATTAATTTATAGGTAAATTGAGAAATCTTAAAGAAAAATGTTATATGTCCTCACAAAATAAAGAAGGAAAGAAAGGAAGGAGGAGTGGATTAATAGGCAAGGATATGGGGCACCTGAAATATTTTCAACAAGAGAGAGAGAGAGAGAGAGAGAGAGAGAGAGAGAGAGAGAGAGAGAAAGTTCCAGTACATTTTGGTATATAAAATATATAATCTTCATGAAAGAAGTTGTTTATTTTTCTTTATCATTATTACATAGACTAGTGTTTGACATTGTAACTACTTAATAAATAATTATAGAGTGAGATATCTAATACTATTACACAGTTTAGTTTTATTCAAAGCAAAAATGATACTTCTTAAAATATAGTTGTGCATGGGTATAAGTTTTATATATTTGAAAAAGAGTGGAAGGCACTGTATTTATAAAGCAAGTTCTATAAATGTCACATTTGCTTCAAAGGGGATTCTAGTTTTAAAAGTCATAACTTACCCTCAACATAACCTTTAAAATATCAACAAGAGATGCTTAATTTTTGTCATAGAGCTGTATGAAAGCAATACTCGAACAAAAATTAATTTAATTTATAACCAATTATTTCTTCTTTGAAAATAAAAGGATACAACCTCTTTTTAAAGTAAGAAAAAGGAGAAATATATTTGAAACACCTCAAATAAAAAATACTTTTGTGTAAAAAATATTGATATACTGAGTGTTTCTGCCAATTGAGCCTAAAACAAAAGAATGGATTTTAAATTTCAGCAAGTGAATTTTCCCATTTATTATTTATTTATTTGTTTGTTTAAATAGGGAAAGGGAGAAGGAGAGAGAGAAATATCGCAGTGTTAGGGAAACAGTGATTTGCTGCCCCTGCATGCTCTCACTGGGGGTCAAGCCAGCAACCTGGGCCTGAGGCCTGAGCCGGCCAGGGTGTGCGGAAAGCTTGGCTTCCTCCATTGCCTGGGAAACCCAAGCTTCCTGCTCACTTCATGGCCACAGCCATCTTGGTTGGGTTAATTTGCATACTCATTCCTGATTGGATGATGGGTGTGGCTTGTGGGTATAGCAAAGGTATGGACAGTTTGCATATTACTCTTTTATTAGATAGGATATTTCATTGTAATTTCAATGAACAGAAAATGATAATCTTACCAAGTGGGTACTTTGCTTATTAGTCCTTACAATAAAAGTAAAAATTTAGTATTTTCTACACATACATTTTTATAGGGTATAACATTTTTCTTTCATGAAGGATATATATATATATATATATATATATATATATATATATATATATATATATGATTTTTTACAGGGGAGAGAGGGATAGAGAGTTAGAAACATCAGTGAGAGAGAATCATTGATCAGCTGCCTCTTCCACACCCCTAATGGGGATATGCTATCAACCAAGGTACATGCCCTTGACTGGAATCAAACCTGGACCCTTTCAGTCTGCAGGCTGACATTCCATCCACTGAGTCAAACCAGCTTTGGCAAGGACTGTTTTTGGAATTAAATTCATTTGGTTAGTTAAAATTCATCCTTAGTTGTTAATTTTTATGGCTACACAAATTACTATGTTATTTGCTTTACAAAATGCTTAACATGCTTATCATAAAATTATTCTTTGATTTAAAAAAATAGGAAGAAAAGCATCAATTTGAAAATCGGCATATGTTCCATTTATGATTTTAGAATGACTTTATTTTTTTAAGGAGTATACTTATTTACAGATTACAATTTGGATATTACTGAGCTTATTTTGTAAAAACTGGAATCATACACAGATTCCATTATTATTTATACTTCTGAAATCTTATTTAAGTTCTAATCTGAGAAAAAGTCTTCAATTGAAGTTTGTACGAAACAAATCTATTTTATAATATAATTCACTTATCAGTCTTATGAAAAAAGCATCATTGTCTCAATTTTTCATTTAGTTTTTTTTAATGCTGTTGGCATTTAAAGCACAGGTTTGTGGTAACAACATACAATAACCATATATGTTAGCAAATTAATTTTAAATGGAAGTGTAGATATAAGTACATAAAATAATTTGATTCTTTCTTATACATAAAAATGTTATATGTCATCAATAAGCACAACCAGTACATAAATAAATTTACTTTCATGCCATTTCTATAAATTAATATATTATATGAAAACTTTTGAAATCTCCTATTCCATAGGATAACAAATAAATCTTTGTATATGCAGTCTAAGCTTAGGAATAGGCATTTGCAAAGCCACAAAATCTTAAATTGGTTAAGTAAATCTATAAACTGACAGAAATGTAGGTATGTTTGGAATTTTTACTGCCGAAAATAAATGGGCATGTTTCTGACTCAACTGAAACATGGTGTCTTTGAAGATGAAAAGAAGGGACCTGATCTCTAGATTCCTGGACAAGTTTAAAAGGTATCAGTGCTGGTTAATTGCAGAATTGGATACGTTTGTTTTTAAGTTTACTCATGGTGCTTTGACAGGTAAAAAGAGTAATTATGCCAACTATACTTTCCATAAATGTATTTCCATAGCATATGGGGGCCAAAAGTCTCCCACAACTTCATCCTTGTACTTTCCTCTGCCAAAGTCAAAGACCATTTTCCTGAGCTTTGCCACCTCCCTCTAGGGGAGCTCACATAAATAGTCCTTCCCGGAGCAGTGTGCCTGTGAGAGTGTTATTAGGCTGATTGTCACTGCCAAGTTTAGTTGGAGAATTCCAAAGAACTCCCCAAAGGTGTACTGAGGCTCCTGTGTGCCCTCCAGGTCTTCCCTAACTAATGCCTATTTTATGGTGCTAAGTATTCTTTATTTTTATTGTGGCCCTTTTCTCAAAATCTTGGACAGAGAATACTACAAGTTAGATACAGAATATATTTTAAGTCCATTCCATCTAGATACTATTCTCAACATATTGTAATTTAAGTAAATCATGACATATATAAATACACAGTTCATTATGTATAACTGAGTGTTTTTCTTTTCAAAATTATAATCTTTCCCCCCATAACAATAGTGCCTCCTACTGTGATTTCCTTCATATTTTATTTGTTTAAGGATAATTTTTTTGCCAATCCACTGGATTCTGCCAAAAATTGGTGTAAGATTCTACTATTTTATTATATGTATTTGGTTCTTTGAGGAACACTGTTACTAATTCTGCTTAATTAGTAGTTTTATTTATATTTTATAAAATGGTTTTATTGATTTCAGAGAAGAAGGGAGAGGGAGAGAGATATATAAATGTCAGTGATGAGAGAGAATCATTGATCAGCTGCCTCCTGCACACCCACATTGGGGATGGAGCCTGCAACCTGGGCCTGTGCCCTGGCTAGGAATTGAACCATGTCCTCCTGGTTCATAGGTTGATGCTCGATGGTCAACCACTGAGCCACCCTGTCCTGGGCAGTAGTTTTATTTTTTAATAGTTCTTTAAAGTTTCAGCCATTGGCCAGATGTGATACAGCTACATTTCAGACTAAGCCTCCTGTAAAGTCCCATACATTAACGTGGCTGCTTGGTCAGCATTCTCCATTAAGGAACCTTAGGGAGGGACCCGTTTAGATAAGAGAGTGAGACGACTCCTCAGGTGAATCTAACATTGAACCCCAAGATATGGAAGCCACCAGCTCATGCATGAAATGAGTGCTGTTGTAGCATATTTGTTAATACATTATTTCCAACTCCTCTGTGTGTTTCCCTCTCATATTAAAAATCTTTTTTTTTACATAATTCATGATATGAGTGGTATTTCAGGTCTCAAAATAATTTTATGTCCTTCCATAACAGAAACAGTTTCATTTGAAACCCAGTAACTGACCAAATATATATATTTGCCTTTTAACAGGAATTTATAGGGCAACAGCTTCTGGCAAATTTCTGCTCCAAATTCCCAGCAGTTAATGTTGGCTGGCAGACATGAGCTTTGACAAAAGGCTCTCCGCAACCTCAGTGCAAGTGGCTGATATTTCTCATATCACTTGAGCTTTGAGGTGGAACCACCCCAGGATTAGGCCGGGTAAACTATGGGACAGAATAGATTTTTTTGAAACTTTGAGTGTTTTCTGTTTACCTAACATCATTAAAAACCCATCTTTTTCCCTGGCACTTTTGTGAAATGGGACCAGTACAAATCTCAGACATGGTATGGGATTTCTCCACAAACCACCAACTCAATCAATCTTCATTCTTCTTGATTTCCTTTTGGAGCTCCCAGAGAACATAACTTATTTTTAGTTGTCTGAGGTATATTCTAGTATCTCTAGTTTACACATTTTTTTTAAAAAAGAATCTCGCCATTTGTGCTTGACTCTCTATTTTAGCAGGTTAATCTATGACCCTCTGTTGGACATATGATTAACCAGCATTTGGTTTAGCCCACTTTATCTTCAGATTGAGTTGTCAACATTGTATCATAAATCTGAGCAATAAGAGCATTTTAATTTAATCAACTTTGTGTCTTCAGAGCAGATTTTGTCAATAATCAGCAGGACCTCAATATCTGTATGAGAACACAGTATTTGTGCAGTTTCATGCCACGTGAATAAAAATTAGTTTCGCCTTCTTTTGAAATAGGAATTGGAAGAACAAAACAAATGGATCACAGAATGCTGATTTTCTTTAGCATGTTGCCCAGTTTGAATTGTTAAAATCATATTGGGCTCTGCACACTATAGATGCAACACTATATTAATTCTTCATAGCCTACTGTTACACTCTAGGATCCATCAGATTTTCTCACAGATAACACTGGAATGTTAAACAAGAATTTTGGATAACTAATAGAGGTGAAACTTAAATAAACTAAAATCCCCTGATAAGACCCAAATATTTCATATCATTTTAAATTCACCATTTGAGTGAATTTTGGCAATCCCAAAGATTTCCATCTGGAAGACCCCAGTTAAACAAGTGAGTCGATTGGCATGATCTTCTTCTTCTTTTTCATTTTTTAAAAAAATATATTTTATTGATATTTTACAGAGAGGAAGGGAGAGAGATAGAGAGCCAGAAACGTCGATGAGAGAAACATCGACCAGCTGCCTCTTGCACACCCCCTACCGGGGATGTGCCTGCAACCAATGTACATGCCCTTGACCGGAATCTAACCCGGGACCTTTCAGTCCGACGATCTACCACTGAGCCAAACCGGTTTCGGCTCATTTTTTAGATATTGAAAAAATTATCCCATTCAGATATCACCTTATTCTGGTAGGGGTAATGCGATAGTACACAATACTTGCACTCATAAATTCTTACTTTGAGACATATTTTTACATCTAAGCCTTTCAGAATTGCATCACCATATCCCCTATCATAAGCAAATCACCCTCTAACTTTCTATTAGCAATTTCATTAGCAAATGTGAGTATAAAGGTACATTGTGCACAAGTACCCGAGAGTTTTCTCATTACTTTCAGGCCATTTAATCTACATCAATGTTCTTAGCCCTTCCTACTCCTGTGTCATGCCAACCTGACCAACCCATCGCTCAGAATTATAATGTTCTCCTTTACTTCACAACATTAATCAGGACTTGTTCTGAAGAGACCAAGTTTCCATATCTATGTCATTATCACATTTTAAAAATTCATTTAGGTTAGGGAAAATGGAGTGAATCTGTTCTGGTCCTTTCATAATCTAAGAAGTTGATGGACCAGGTAGCCCACCTAATATTTATTGTAATCCCTTAAAATGTTCCTACTTACTTCCTCAATCTCCTATTTTATTTCGCTGTAAATGAGCTATACAATCCCTTTCACTGGTTTAATTGTCCTGAAATTATTCAGTGTTTTCGTCTTATTCTCTCCTCTCAACATAATTTAAAATACTTTCCCACAATTCAAGTGCCTTGTAGTTGCCCCTTCAGGATGTCTATATAATTGGTGATGTTGGTAAAGTCTTTATGGGGCAAGGGAGACTGGTGTTCTCAAACTCAGTGAGTTGGTCTTTTTGCTTCAGTCAATGTTACAAGTAAAATCCTTTGAAATACGCCATGAAGTTGTAAGTAAAGCTCTCCCTGGGGAAAATGTGAGCTTCAGTGTCAATAACATGTCTATCAACGATGTTCCTGATGTCCATGTGGCTGGTGGCAGCCAAAAAGACCGACCTGTAGAGGCTGCTGGCTTCATGCCACAAATGATTATTCCGAACTTTCTACAGAAAATGAATGCTGACTATCCTGAGCTGGATGGTCAAACAGCCTACCCTGCACACAAGTTAGTTGACATAAAGAAGATGGATACTGATAACTAGAAGATGGCATCAAATTCTTGAAATCTCATAATGTTGCCATTACTGAAATGGTAAATTTTTGATCTTTAAGACTAGCTCTTGTCCAAGAGACATATCATGTCTTGAGAGCTTCTCTGACTATTCTTGGTGCTGCCTTGCTGTCCACGACATGACATGGGAAGGTGCTGCATGTGTCATAAAAAGAGAGGACAAGATGGCTGATGGGGATGGTGAGGCCATCCAATCTTCCCGGAGAGATCAGGCATATACTATCACTAATGCCTGCTACTTTAACTTTCTTCAGTTTTTGGAAGAAAGGCATCAAAACCGTTTGCCTCAATGGGACATATAAGTTTAATAGTAGAAGACTGGTGAACCACAAAACCTTAAGAAGGAAAGAAGACTCTTTTGTGGACCGCATTTTATTTAAAATGCTTTTTATTGAGTTTTTAAAGAGAGGAGAGGGACAGGGAGAGAAACAGTGGTGTGAGAGCGAAACATCTATCGGCTGCCTCTTACACACCCCTTACCAGGGTTAGAGCCCACAGCCTAAGTATGTTTAAGTAAGAATTTAAATTTGTTTAGAATAAATGCATCCCTAACCTCAGTCATTGAATACTATTTTTAACTAAACAGCATTTCTTAAGTCACAAGAGATTCTGGGCAGAAGTCACCGACCTCCCATTTATTTTCCAAGGACACAAATTCCCTGAGTACTTATTATTGTTGGGCAGGTATTGTGGGAGAAATTGCTAATTTACATTGCCTGAAATTAGTGAACTCTGGATATTTTCTCACAGTGGAGATCTGAAAAACTGAAGCATTATTTCTCGTGGCATTGTTTCTTTTTTTCCCCCAGGCAAGCGTTTTGATGAATAGCATGGGAAGCTAAACCTCTTCAGTTATTCTCTCAGGTTCAATTCTGGTTACACCACTGAGTAGAGATAAAGACATAAAGGATAATTTGGCAGTTTTCCTATGATCTGTGAATAGTGTGAGGGAAAAAAATGAACCCAATGTTTTGTTTACAGCTGTGTTACATATAGGAGCATTTACAGAGAGCAGCCAACGAATTTTTGATCTCCAAGACTAGTTCTTGTCTCAGAGACATATCATAGAAGTTTGCACTATCTCTTCACTGTTTGAAACATTGACCATTTCCAGGAAGCTTGATTATTTTTAGGAGTGACAGGTTGCAAACTGTGACTATAACAACTTAGACAATAGCTAAAATAGCATTGGGAGAACAGTTTAGTACCTTTTTCTGAAGACATTTTTCAGGTTGTTATGCTATGATGACATTGACCTACCTTTCACCTAACTAAAAAGATTTTCATGGGAGGGATGAGTCACTGATGAAGGTTTTCATACATGAGCATGAGCTTATAATAAGTATATATTCCTCTTTTCCATGGTCTGAGCAAAATTTGACCACCTAAGCACTTTGAATTATTTATTATCAGCTTATAAAGCTTCAGGCACAGATATTACATCTAATGAGGAGACCTAGTTCCAGGGTACAGTGATTCTTAACTCAAACAATTGACCTTACACAGTTTTCTTTTTTCTTTTTTTTTTCTTTTTTTTGTTAATCCTCTTCCAAAGCTATTTTCCAACTGATTTTTAGAGAGTGGAAGGAAGGATGAGAGAAAAAGAAACATTACTTTGAGAGAGACACATTGATTAGTAGTTGCCTCCTGCATGTGTCCTGGAGATCAAGTCTGCAATTGGGGTATGTGCCCTTGACCGGAATTAAGTTGTGACCATTCAGTTTGCAGCAGGCCAATGCTCTATCCACTGAGCCAAACCAGTTAGAGCAATTTTACACAGTTTTCAAATGGAACATTTGAAAATAGGAACTAAGTGATTAGCAGAGGTGAAAATGCTCTGACATCTCCCTTATGAGACATAAGCTAGCTATGGATAGAAAAATATGGAAGTCGAGTCTCTAAAATTAGCATTGAGGACAGATCTCAGAAGGTCCTGAAATCAATGACAGGAAGTTTATATACTTATTTATCTGTGGTACACTGTTAAGTATTCTTTTGAAGGACGGTGATTTTAAGCACTGTATAAAAATGTTTAAATAAGAAGAGGCATAAAAGATGCCATGATTGGTAGAATACTGGGGACAGAGATGTCAATTAAGAGTCTATTTGATAGGGGTGCATATATCCTTTCTGATTGGTGTTCCTGGTTTCTTGGTATACGGTCCTAGAAGTGGGATTACTGGGTCAAATGGGAGTTCCGTTTTTCCATTTTTAAATTTTGAGGAAACTCCATACCTTAGAAGGCAGGTATGGAGTTTCCTCAAAAAAGTCAAATATATATATATATATATATATATATATATATATATATATATATATATTAAAGGCCCAGTGCATGTCTTCCACAGTGTCTGCACCAGTCTGCATTCCCACCAGCAGTGCAGGAGGATTCCTTTTTCTCCACATCCTCACCAGCACTTGTCATTTGTTGATGATAGCCATTCTGAAAGTCCTATGTTCATAGCAGCACAATTTACAATGGCTAATATTTGGAAAAAGTTTAAGTGCCCATTAGCAGATGACTGGATTAAAAAACTGTAGTACATCTACACAGTGCAGTACTATGTTGCTATAAAAAAGAAGTAACTTTTACCATTTGCCACTGCATGGGTGGAACTGGAGAATATTATGCTAAGTGAAATAAGCCAGTTGGAGAAAGATAAATATCACATGATCTCACTCATATGTGGGATATAATGATCAACATAATTTGATGAACAAGAATAGAACCAAAGACAAATGGTAGGGGAGGGGGATTAGAGAGCAAAGAAAGGACTTGTATTCATGCATATTAGCACAGCTAATGGACACAGACACTGGTGTGGTGGAGGCTTACCTGGGGTGGAAATGCCTGGGGGAGAAATTGGAGAAAAAGGAGATATATGTAAAACTCTAGGCAATAAAAAAGAGTCTATTTCAGTTGTCAAGGCTTTGCAAACAGCCTGGCTTTTAGAACTCTGTTCCTATATATAAAATAAGTGTTGAAAATGAAGGAAATAATATTTAAAAAATAATCAAAACATAATCAGTGGAAAAATTATACTCTATTTAGAACTGGAAGGTGGCACTATAATGTACACGGAGTGGCCAGATTATTATGCATTCAGAGATGCATGGTGCATGAATTCATGCATGGAATGCATGGGAGAGGTCTGAACAACCTGGCCAGGGGGAGGGGACATAGGTGGTTGGCCTGCCTGTCCTCTTGGTGGAGGAGACAATTTGCATATTAGCTTTTTATTATATAGGATATAAACTGGGTGGTTAGATTATTATGCATTCAGAGGTCATAATAATCTGGCCATCCAATATATATTGAAACCCTAAGTAGACCAGCTGGTGTCCAGAAAGATGTAATGATAACAAAATCTATTTATGTGGCTAAATCTCCTTTAGGATACCATGGCATTGAAAATGTTCTGTTCCATGAATTAATAGCATAAATATTCTAACATTTACCAGAAAAATGATGACCATAACCAGACTCCTGTTGGAGGCATAAAACCAGATAGTGAACAGCGATGTTTTCTTAGACACAACCTCAGACTTCTGCACTTGTTCACAGTGCATATCATCACCTAAATCTTGATAAGCAGGAGAGAAGTGGGGAGGGGAGATTATTGAATATTGGAAGATGTTGCACTGCTGGCTATGAAGATGGAGGAAGAGTCTATGAACCAAGGAATGAATGTAGGCAATTTCTAGAAGCTGGAGAATGTATGCAAATGAATCCTCTGGAATAAATTATAGAACTTCTGATCTCTGAAAGTTTGAGATAATACTTGTGTGTTGTTTTAATACACAGAGTTATTGGTAATTTTTTATAACATTAAGAGATAGAAACGAATACAGTAAGAAAGAAATGTCTATGAGCCACTCTTTCCAAGCTCTTTGGTGAAGTTCACTGACAGAGTCTCTTTCTCTTGAAAAGTGTGGAGATACAGGAAAAATGAAAATTGGGGACAGTGTAAAAGGAAGGGAAGGCTTGTTCAACTGATGGGTCCTGGAGAAACTGAATGGACAGATATTGGAAATACGCAAAACATAAAAAGTAGTGAGGAAGAGAGCAAAGGACATATCTATGTGATTGGTTTTAACCCTTCTGTGCTACAAAGCTATCATTCTTCTTCAGGTGAAAAAAAATCCACAAATACACAACTTCACTTACAGTTGCTGCATTCACAGATGCACTGGCTCGGGGTTAAATTTACAGAGGAAATAAAGGATCCTGAGGGATGGCTTGGGTGATCTTCAGGACTCCATCTAATTGCACAAGTCTATAATAATGATAAAATCACAGGATTGAGATACTAACTGGAGCCAATGATGGAAACATGGAAGGCAAGAAGATAATATATCTTTGTGGGTCAAGAGGCAAAGGGAAAGAACACTTTCTTCCAAACATAATTAAATGAGGGGCTGTTAGAGCTCTCATGAGGAGATAGTGACCAGATCATGAAAAACTTGAAAGTGGCATTTGGGCAAGTGTGTAGGGCTCTAGATGATGTCTATGGGTATTAACAACAGCTCAGGAGCAGCTGAGATCTGTATGGGAATGGTGCAGAAGGAGAAGTGTCAATAGAAGAGTCAGAATTGTGGAGAATACACATTCCATAATTATAGCTCCAAGGGAAGGAACCAGAGAAGGATCTAGAGAATAAACAGGAAGTAGGGGCCAACATAGGCCCCAATTGAAAAGGGGAATCTATGAAAGGTTTCACAAAAAGCTCATGTGAAGTAATTTGTACCTTTAGCCTACTAATATTACAGTGTTTATGAGGTTGAACTCTGGGAAGTGAACTAATTAATTCATCTGAAGGTAACTTTGACATTGTTAGAGGGCAGACTGAATTCCAAGAGAAATTAAAGTCAAGGAGGCCTGAAAGTCAGGGAATAATGGAAAAATATTTAACAACTAAATTGCCTAGCAGAAAAGTTAAGTTTAAGTTCAAATTTCTACTTTGTTTTCTTCTAGTGATGAATGATGTATTTTTGAAAAGTCAGGTTTTGTTTTGTTTTTCTTTCTTTTGGGTAACAATGCATCTGTTATCTGTTTGTATAATACAGGAAAATGGGTTGTAATAAAATTAATGTCACATAGAGATGATTAAAGATGGTTTGTGTGGAAAGAATAGGAAGACATGAAAAACTTAAGGAAACAAAATGTATAGGATTGCTCACAAAGGTTGTCTCTTTGTTTCTCATAAGAAAACAAGAAAGAACATTACTCTCCATCTAAGAGAACATGACAGTAAGAAAAATAACTTCTAACAAGAGTTTTCCTTGAGGCCCCATAACTTACAATCATTTCAGATACTTTTAAGTGTTTGCCAACTTAACATACAACTTTATAGAATATCTTTTACAACAGAAATGTAGATACTTAAAATGATTTATTTGGAGCTCCGTTTAGAGGGAAGAATGGATGAAAATTTATGAAAGTATAATATTAGGATATCCAAAGATAAAAACTGTTAGATTTGAGAGCATTTCGATGACCTTTGTCAGATTAAGAAGAAAAACAAACAATAAAGGCACTATGAGATATGGACCATTAAAAATTAATACCAAAATTAAGCCACTGATTTATGAAAATATTTGGAAAAGGATCGCACCTGGGCTGGGATGGTGATCGACACTCTATAAAGGTTTTTAAAAGATCCTTATGTATATACACTGAGTTGCCAGATTATTATGACCTCTGAACGCATAATAATCTGGCCACTCAGAGTGTGTGTGTATGTGTATTTTTTTAAGAGGCTCGGTGCATAAATTCATGCAGGGATGGGATCTGGCTGGCCTGGCCAGGGGGAGGGAACATGGGCATTTGGCCAGCCTGCCTGCTGGTCAAACTCCTGGTTGAGGGGACAATTTTCATATTAGCCTTTTATTATATTGGATAGGCACTGAGTGGCCAGATTAGTAAGCATTCAGAGATCATAATAATCTGGCCTCTCAGTGTATAGTAATTTACATGGGGAAACTGAGGTTCAGTTCTGTGAAGAAATTATGCCAGATAATAAATCTAGTAAGTGGTAGAATTGGGAAATGGGAAATGAATCAGTATCTCTGATAGGACAACAGTAGTATGGTAGTATTCATAGCAATAATACCAATGGCAGTGATGGTGGTGGCAGAATCTAGTAAATATTCTAGATATTCCAGCTACTTTTCTCAGTGCCTTAGATGTTTGAACTCATTTGTTTTTTATGATAACCATATCGCATAAGTTTCATTCTTATTTTATTTTTCTGCTGAAACATAGTTTGTAAGATAAACAAAAACAAACAAACAAACTAGCCCAAGGCTGAACCAATATGGCTCAGTGGTTGCCCATCAACCCATGAACCAGGAGGTCACAGTGCAATTTTTCAGTCATCGCATGCCTGGTTGCAGATGTAATCCCCAGAAGGGGGCATGCAGGAGACAGCCAATCAATGATTCTCATCACTGAAATTTCTGTCTCTCCCTCTTCCTTTCTATCTCTTAAATCAATAAATATATATATATTTAAAAAGAAAGAAACTAGCTGAAGAATATATACCCAAGCTACATCATGTTGAAACCCCCACATCGACTAATGAAAGCGATGTTAACCAGTCATTTGAGGCCCGGGTAGCCTGTCATCATTGATGTTTTTACCTCTCCCTTCCTCTCTGAAATTAATACAAAACATATTTTAAAAAATAATTCTGCAAGTAAAGGCAATTACTTTTTGCGATACACAAAAAGAATGTCACAAAGTGCAAAAAAAGGACACATTCAACAGCGCAAAAACAAGCCACAGGCTGATTGTCCTGAGGAGAGGGCAGTGAAATGTCTCTGCAGTTCACAGTCCCAGGAGGCAGAGCTGCCTCAGGCCAAAAGGAGTCCAGACATGGTTTTTGATCGATTCTTATTAAAAATAGTCAAAGGCAAACCCAGAGGAAACCGAAGTTCCCGTGACTGTAGTGGGAACTTGCAGCAAGGGGAAACTCAGCATCTCATTTGTAGGTTGGGCAACGGTGAGAAGTGAGGCTTAGCCAGGGAGCTGACCCTGGGCTGACATTTCTGCACCTGAGCTCTGAGCTCCTCAGGCAGGGTGGCCTGGCATTGCTCCTGCACCTGCGTTTCCACAGTCTGCTCCTTTGTAGGGGACTCAGGTCTCAGCCTCTGCCTACCCTGTTTCCCCAAAAATAAGACAGTTGTCTTATATTAATTTTTGCTCCCAAAGATGCGCTAGGTCTTATTTTCAGGGGATGTCTTATTTTTCCATGAAGAAGAATACAGTACACATTTATTGTTAAATGAAAATAAAGGAAATGTATTATCTGTATACGGTACGTTAGTACGGTAGTTGTCAACACAAACCAGACAAACTGTGAATCCTACAGTATCAAGAATTTACTCATTTATTCAATGACAATCATGTCATCATCTTCTGGGATATCATCATAACAATCCAATTCCTGAATTTCCTGGTGAATTTCCTGACCCCATTTCTTTCAGAATCAGTGGGCCAAATCTCTCATGTTTAGCAATAGCACTGTCTTTAAATGAGTACTTCTTGTCAAGGTAGCCTGCTTGCAATGCATTTGCAATGCAACCATCAGTGATTTTCTCCCATGAATTCTTCACTCAAGTTACAACTTGTTGCAGTTTTGTTTTCACAAAGTTTCCACAATGATTCCTCTCCATTCACACAGCAGTGACGCCAGGACTCCATGTAAAGTCACTGGTTGCTAGATGCCAGTTGGGGCAGCCCTAGTGACCAGTTTATGGTAAATTAATTTTCATTCTGAGACAGAGCCTGGGGGCCTTATTTTCGGGGTGATGCCTTATATTTCACTCAGAAGGAAACCTGTAAGTAGGTCTTATTTTCGGAGGATGTCTTATTTTCGGGGAAATACGATAGCAATCTCCAGGAGAGGTCCGAGGCCATCCCCTGGGCCCCGCTGCAGACAGGATGAGCTTCTGGTTACATTCTTCACCCAGTAAGTGGAAGCATTTTCTTGACGTCTATTTACAAAAATCAATGTAAATGTCCATATACTGTCTGTTTGACAACCATTCTGTTGCTTTGGGAAGTTAGGCCATTTCTTTAAACTTAGCTGAGTGACATGTATTTGCATAGCTTGTGCAACCAATGCTATGTGAAAATGGAGTAAATGTCATAAAAAGTAAGAATAAATCTGTGAATAGATCCTTGCTAGAAACAAAACTGTCATGAGTTCCAGCACTATGAGGAGCACTGGTCTCTGTTGGAAGATGCTTCCATCAGCTCTCACAGGGCTACACACAGCCTCCGGAGTCTGGGGATGGGGCCGGCTCCAAGTCCCCTGCCAGAACAAGGCAGTCGCATCATTTGATGGAGGGGACCATGAGAAAATTCTTGGGCTGAGCTGATTGCTTCATGGGAGGGATAAGAAAGGAAAGAGGAATTCTTGCAATTACTTCAATAGAGATTTTTCTGTGAAGACAGGAAGGTTGACCAAGGTTTTATTAGACTGCATCAGTTGGGATATTTGCCACAACATACTTTTTCATTTCTTGTAATAATTTTCAGCAACATCTGAAACACACACACACACACACACACACACACACTCAAAATGTTGAAAGAGATTGAAGTTGTTCTCTTTAACAGGGATTGGGATAAGATCAGCTTACCATTCGGCACAGAGTAAAGAACACCAGGAGAATAAGGAGGAAGTTATAAACAGTCATAAATGCATTTCCTTAGGCCAAAGCAACTTGTGCTAACATTGCATTTCTCTTTTCTTACTGTCTTTCAAAGGATAATTTTAAAAATTGCATAATCATGAACCTCATAAAAATATGTAATAAGTATGTCAGTGATTTTATTTAATTCACAAATTAATAAGATGTTACTACTAGCTCAAACAAAACTAAAAATTTTCACATCTGTATGCAGTGAGGGAATGCTAAATTATACTAATGTATGCAAAAACTACTCAATCCACAAAACAATAGTCAATTGAATTCATTGGACACAACTACTTAGCACTTCTGTGGACGAAACTCATTTTTATTGTCTTCTACCATTTCTATTATGTGTTCTGCCATTTTGAGAGTTGTATGACACACACATAACCTGAGTGTGTGACACAGACAGAACACTAATTAATCTTGTTTTCTAAATGTTCTTGTGCATTTTAAAGTTCTCCTTTACACTTCAGATCTGTAAGTGGCAGAAATAAAAAACACATGAAACAAAACAAAACAAACATACTTGTTAAGTTAGATCTCCAAGGTGATAAGTAATATGTTATATTAGTGAAAGATCTCTCTTTTGGGTCTGAACATGATACTATGAAAATAAGGAGATAACATTTTTTCTTGTATATTCCTTCTCTATCTGCATAAGTAACAAACTAATTTTTATTATCTTTTAAACATATTTTAAAATATACTTTTATTGATTTCTGAGAGGAAGTGATAGGGAGAGATAGAAACATCAATGATGAGAGAGAATCATTGATTTGCTGACTCCTGGATCGAGCCCATAACCCGGACACGTGCCCTGACCAGGAATCAAACTGTGACCTCCTGGTTCATAGGTTGACACTCAACTAATGGAGCCATGCTGGTCAGACTAATGTCTTTAAACTCTACATTTCTGCATCTCCTTCCCCTTTCTGTGAAAACAATATTAAATTAATTTACAGCCAATAGCAAGTTAATAAATAAATCATAATAAAAACTAATAAAGAAGATTGGGAGGAGTGGCCATTTAGAAGTGATGAATATCCTAAGAAAATATGAAATAATAATAAATGGGAAATTTTGGGGACACTTACAGTGTTATAGACTTAAAATGGATAATGTAATTTTTAGTTGTGAATGCACTGATACAATACCATATCATACAATATGAAGAAATCATTCACTCTAGAGAATTGGAGCATGAAAATCAGATAGCTGAATGAAAGGGAATGTGCTATAAAGGAAAGTGGAGATTATAGGGCCGGAGGGATAGGTACAGAGGTAGGTATATAAATGAAACATTTAAAGAAAAGAATCCCACTGGAGTTTATATTGAAGATAAATGGAGAAGAGAGACAAAAGATGAAAAAAAGTGTATGAGCTGCTCCATTTCTTAGCTATCAATGGTATTTCATGCAGACTCCATGTACTTTCTGCTTTTTTACCAAATAATCACCACTCAAGAGAATAGTTTTAAAAATTCATCTCTATATGGCCACAGTCATTGTATGCCTAATTTTAAAATGAATTTGGAAAAAATAATTTTCTTTGACATACCTACATATAATTAGTAATTTTAAGATTTCATGTATAGATTGTGGAATATGGGGCTGAATTATTTTCATTTCTATAAATAATAACCATTCATATCAATTTAAGTGGTTTTAAAAATCATTTGAAATATGGTTCTTTCTTGATGTTTGAATTTTGTGCAATGAACAGTTGTTAAATACGTGGCAGAGGTGTCCTATGGTGAGCCCATTCACCAAAGACTGTGAGAGAAATTGCAATAGAAAGGCTTATTACTAAAGGATCTGGAGGTGGTACATGGAACACCTGAGGGAGCCACACTGGGAGGTAAAAAAAAAAAAAAGTGAAGACAAATAACTTAAAGAAAAAAAATGCAAGAATAAAAACAACAACAGATTAATCTGTTATTTGGCATCAATTATTTATCATTAGTTACTTTTTTTTTCATTTTCATGAAAAGTATAGGTATTGCCATAAAAGTAAATAGAGGTATAAGTATAGATTGTAGATTCAGTCAGATATTGATACATTTCATGAAGTATTTGAGATTAAATTGCATTTTGCTTATTATATGTTTATTTCTTAGTGAGTATGTTAGGTTTAAGTAATTGATACTACAGGAGCTAAAAGGGTCAACATAGTCAAATTTAAAACAACAACAACACAATCCCCTTTACAAAATGTTAAATTAGGCCTCTGGATAACACAAACCCACAAGATGGAAGGCTACCATATATATGTATGTTTCTTGATTACTTTCCTTATTTTTATCTCCCCTGTTTCCTCATCTGATGTAACTTTATACTTAATTTTTTGTTGGTTTAAAATAAATAAGACGCAAAACACTTAAAGGAAGATGATAGCACAAATAGGTAACAATACTAACTAAAAACAAAAGGCAATGAATCATATCCAGAGAATCATAATAGAAAACATAATTAAATATTAATGTAATCTCATTAAATGTATCTTATGGTTAGATTGAGGAAAAATATGTTTACTGAATAAGACTACATATTAGGAAACTATAAGACCATATGCTTTAGTGTGTAATAAGCAAAGTTTCTTGAGTAATAGCTGTAAGGCATAGCTATCAAAAATACATAATATTAACATATTGTTTGTATATACATGTAATCTATATTGTATCATATTATATATTATTTATATACATGTAAACATATATAAATATATTGTCTATAAAACCTATGCATTATGATTATGCCATTTAGAAATCTTGCTGATTTATAAGAAATCCCTAAGGGACTCTTGCATTTGGCTTTCAAACAGATGAAAACTGTAATGGGTAGTTTTATTTGCAGAAATTGTAGGAGTGTGGGCTGCAGTTTAAAGACATAAGAGCTATTGGTTTTTACAGATTTTGTTTTAATCTAGCTTCTACTTATTACTTGATGAGTCATGTTCCAGTGCTGAGTCTCCAGTGGCAGAATGGGAATAATTATGCCATTTGTATAGCAAATGAAAATCATAAGTAAACTGCCTTATGTACAATAGCAGGCACAAATTCCTCCTGCCACTCACAGTTTTTATTGTTGTTGTTTTAATATCGTTGCCAGTTGTGTTTCCCTGCAGGACACAAGACTTTGTTCAGTGCTTTGAAATATCTCTCCCCTTCTGTTATGAAACATATGTTCTTTGTAAAGGCTCATTTTTGGCGTCACGTGTTTAATTATGTATGTATTATATTAGGCATATGATAATTTATGCCCATAGCATTATCCAATATATCAGAAAAAAAGAGAATAAAAACTGTGTTTTTCCAGTAAGCAAGATGTGTTCTTTATCCTTGTGTGTCATTTACTAAAGAAGTGACAAGTCATAGCACAGCCTGGTTCTCACTATATTACTCTTAAGACAGTGAAAAGAATCAAACTGAGATTATATTTTGTAATTGGGGTCCCAGGGATAAATCTGATGAGGTTATGTACAGATTACTTGTTTGTGCATCAGGAAGAAATGGGTTGCCTTTATGACAGAGGTTCATTGGCACATGTTATCTGCACAAAGGCTGGGGGCAAAGATACTAAATTGATAGCCAAATACTTGAACACTGTACTGGATTCAGATCTTACATTTGATTTCAGAAAAGAAATACATTAAGACACACATCAAAGAAATGTGAGAGTGAGATGGGAATAGAAAGTAATAAAGACAAATTATAATAAAGACATAAATACTATTAGTACATAAGAATTGTGAAGAAAAATATTTAAAGGAGAAAATATATATCATTTTCAAAAGGAAATATCTTTAATGAGGTTAAAGAGGATAAAGTAGAAAAAGAATCAGAGAATATGTTTAAGAGAGAGCTGTTTGCATGAGTTAAATTACAATGACAAGGGCATAATGATTTAATTATAAGTACGTTTTATGAGGAACATCTTTGATTATATGGGTAAGAAACCATAGGGGATTTTAGCATAATTTAATTGATTAATTATTCAACTGGTTTCAGTAACCCAACAGACTTGAAAATTTTAGGACTTTTTCATCTCAACTGATGAATTCAATTTCCTTGTACTCAATCATATAAGTATAGTCATTTATGTAGGATGATAAAGGAATAGATATTTTTCAGAAATGTCTACTTGCTATTCAAATTGATTTTTTACTTTTGAAGAATAGTACTTTTCATCTTCAAAACATTTGAATATCAATAATGGGTTGGAAAAAACACCTTTGATTTTCTATTCATTATTTCAACTTAATACAGTTATATTGGGGTAGTCAGCCTGTATTAGTCAATGTTGGGTTAGGGTTGATAGCACCATCTGCATAGAGAATGTATAAGAAAGGAGTCTAGGATTTAAGGCATGGGGCTAACAGAAGGAGTTAATGAGGAAGTGGAAAAGAGAATTCAGAGCTGGGGACCTTTGAGAGGACCATCAGTTAGAGACCAAGGTCCAAAAGGATTCAGTATATCCTGTGTAAATGTTATGTATTGATAGTCAACTAATCTGGAAAATTGTTCAGACCCAGGACTTTAGATATAAATATCAGGGAAGGTGTTAAGTTTCTAGTGTAGTCTTAGGTCATTTTAGGTTCTTCTAGGAATTTCATGTAAGCAGTGGCAAACCAAAATGAAGATTCCTAAAAATAAGATGGGAGCCAAAGAATTGAGATCAGCACCAAGTCCAAACCCAAGGCAACAGTCTGGCATACAGGATAGAACTGGCCTTCTATAAAAATAGGATTCGAGATTCTTAAATTGGTTATTTGAATTTCAGACATTCGAGAGATCCAGACACCTGTTAAATTGGGCAAATTGAAAGTTTTAAAGTGAAACATTCCAATATCATCCCAGAGATAACTGCTTCATCACTGTCTCAGTACAAAGAAAAGTTATTTTCTCTCACACTTAGTTTATGCATTATTCAATATTTTAAATTCCAAGGGACTGTCTTTCTTTGGCATTGGGATAGGTGTTGGGTAGCCCAGAGACAAGTCAGACCATTGTCTGAACAGATGGATGAGGCCAGATG
This sequence comes from Vespertilio murinus, assembly GCA_963924515.1. Classification (NCBI taxonomy): domain Eukaryota; kingdom Metazoa; phylum Chordata; class Mammalia; order Chiroptera; family Vespertilionidae; genus Vespertilio; species Vespertilio murinus. The sequence goes on along the minus strand of OZ004706.1, from coordinate 190,026,255 downwards.
GAAGAAGCACTGATGTAGCATCTGTGACCCTGTTAATGCTGTAGTCCATGAGGTTCCTGCCTAGAGTTTATAATGCCTTTAAGAAAGCACACCCCAAGCAATAATTAACATCTTTACTCGCTTTCCTTAAAACTCTTGAAATACAACTACTTAGTTCATGGCAACTTCTTATTAAAATCTTTCTTCTTTTTCATCCTCCAAATGCTCATAGGATGCAGCAGAAATGCATTGTACTATGGATTAGTAATGTGGCCTCGGGATCCAGAAGGAACAAGTAAATTACATATACAGGGGCCAAGGCTACAATGGTATCTCCATATGTGCATCTGTGTATCTCCATCTGCTCATATCAATGACTTCCTGGAAGATTCCTAAATTAAATGATGAAAGAAGAACCCCAAACACACACACACACACACACACACACACACACACAAAAAAAAAAAAAAAAAAAAAAAAACAACAACAACAACAAACAATCAACAACAAAGGTCTGGTTCACAGCAGTAACTGTCTGTTCTAATCATAAATTGAGTGCCCCCACATGGACAGCCCTGCTCGGGAGTGGCCCTAAAAGACATGGTGAAGAGAAATCAACCCACAGAACACTACAAACTAATGCATCTACCCAGTACAAACAAGTATTAAGTCTTGCTATTTTTTATTATAATCATTAAACATTAATTTTATGACACCATTAAGAGCTAAGTACAAAAATTTTGTTAAAGATGAAATATTTGACATTATGGTATTTGAATTGTATGGATTTCAAGGCCAGAGTGCCTACAGCTATTTTCAGTGGCAGCTGCAAACTCAAGAACTGATAGGCAAAGGAAAAGCAAAGGGCCATTGCATTAACACCGACTTTTCAGCCTGTTTGCTTTCCCTCAACCAAACTCTGATGAGGTGGTGTGAGACAGAAGGCCCAAGGGATGTTTCCATTTCTTTACTTATTCATTAACTGTAGGCCCCTGCTGTTGGGAGAGATGATGCAATCTTGATATATCATGTTAGTTTCTATAATGCAATGGAAAACCTGTGTGACTTTGGGCAACATATATAACCTTTTGGAACCTCAATTTTTCCACATCTCTAAAGTGATCATTCAGTTACCATTATGTCAGAGTCTAGGCATGAGTATCAAATCACAAATGTGAAATCATATATAGAAATGTAATATGTACCTTGAAGTCACAGTATTTGTGCTATTTCTGGGAGAAAACTAAGGAGTCTCCATAGCATGAAGGGCCTCAAGCAGATTGGAAAAGTCATTTTTTGCTATGCCTATCCTTTTGTTTGCTTTCTTTGTCTTTGTCCAGTTTGGAGGGCATAATGCCATCCAACTATGCGTGGTTCTACTTCTCAAGAACAACTGCACAGAAAATACACTTAATATACGATGCAACATGTGCTGGGAAACAAATGGAATGTGACAAGGAAAATGCCTGCTCTTCCTGGCTCCCAGGGAAAGCACAATGAGACAGTGATGCTTGTAAACGAGGCCAAAGTAAGGGTTAGCCTGGAGGACAGCCCCGATAATTGTGAACTTCAGTGGGACCACTTGCAGTCCATACTCCAGATATTCAAGAAAGGATTAAGGACAATGGAAAGAATATTCAGAATTCAAGACCTCTGAAGGAATTAATTTCCCTCTCTAGCTCAACAGTGTTAGATCTAAAGCCTGTTAAGCTCTCAGATGTTTCAATTGTACATTTAGTATATCAACAGGATATAGACTATCAAAGCAAGTCAAAGTAAAACACGGAATAATCACACTGGTGATTCTACTGTACAAAAATGTAAATGGAAAAGGAGAAAAAAATTGGTAATAAAAAAGGAAAACTTGCCCATCATATTTGACAGTAACTTGGAAGCTTACATACTAAATTAGTCAACCTTCATTTACTTCCACAAAAGATCTCTCTCTCACCCAATTATTTTTTTTTCATTCATCCATCAAATCCATTAAAACAGCTCAATGGTTGAGTGTCAACCTATGAACCATGAGATTACAGTTCAATTCCAGGTCAGGCACATGCCTGTTTTGTGGACTCTATCCCTAAGTATGGGGCAAGCAGGAGGAAGCCAATCAATGTTTTTTTTCCCCCTAATCATTGATGTTTCTATCTTTCTCTTCCTCTCCCTTTCTCTGTGAAATCAATAAAAACCATTTAAAAACAATTGGGAGAGGGCTTCTTCATAGGCATATATATCACTAGAAACTCATCATATGCTACCAATTTAATCCTTACACTGAGTATTTTCAACCGATACAATATTTTTGTCTTACCTTTAGGAATATGACATGTAGAGCAGTTAAATAGCATGAAAAGAGAGGTACATTCATTAAGGAACAGAACTGGGATTTGAACCTTTTTTTTTTTTTTTTTACTTGAAAATCAAATTCCTTGTTCCTGACTGTTGAGCACATATTTTGTTTGTTACAATGAATTGAACTGAAAATTTTAATGAATGTTTAGCAATTTCATAATAGCCTCTGAAAATTGGCAGCATTACTATGTGGAAATTTTAGATATCTCTATTCTATAGGCTGAGTGAGGGGAGGGTGTAACAGTGAATTCTGTTTTCCCATTTTTGCTCTCAAGAAGTACACTGAGTGGCCAGATTATTATGATCTCTGAACACATAATAATCTGGACACTCGATGTATAACCTATATAATAAAAAGCTAATATGCAAAATTGTTCCCTCCACTAGGAGTTTGACCAACAGGCAGGCCAGCCAACTGTCCATGCCCCCTCCCTCTGGACAGGCTGACAGGACCCCACACATGCAGCAGGCCTCTAATTATATATATATATATATATATATATATATATATATATATATATCCTATCTTATAAAATAGTAATATGAAAATTGACTACCATGTCTATGCCCAAGATGTCTGCCCCCATGTGGTCAAAGATGGCTGCCACAGATGGCCAGCAGGGGAGGGCTATTGGGAGGGACCAGGCCTTCAAGGGAGGGCAGTTGGGGGAGACCAGGCCTGCAGGAGAGTGCAATTGTAGAAAAAATATGTTTTCTAGGGCAGTGTTTCCCAAACTTTTGACATATGTGCACCACTTCTATAATTTTTGTAATGCTGAGTACCCCTCATCAAACAAATAAATGGATGTATTTTAATAAGAATCAAAATATATGTATTTTTTTTATTTTTTTGGTACATACACAAAATAATAATAAACAAAAATAAAATTACTCATAATAAAATATAAATAAAAATTATATTATAAATACCATTTATTTGCACACAGGACCATCTCACGCTTCACAAGACTGTCTTGACTTGACTCATGCGAACGTTGAATTAGGTGCAGCTAAGCATGGTGCAGTCCATATCTCCACCAAACTCTGGTGCCACGTGTACTCCCACCAAATTCTTCCCGTACCTCTGTGGGTACGCGTACCACACTTTGGGAAACACTGTTCTAGGGGAACTTTATTTTTTAGGATGAGCCATATGTGAACATGTTTAAAAATCAGTGAGAAGGATCCAACTGATTGTGACAAGTTGAAGAGTTAGAAAAATAAACTGATGGATAGTATAAGATTTTTTGGAGGGTGAAGACAGATGGGATCCAAAACAGGTAAAGAGATTGATGGTTCACAGTGAGAGGGATACCTGCTAATTTTGTTTTGGAATCAGCAGGAAAAGCAGATCATCTGAGGATGGAATTTGCCAGATGAGTGCAAAATATTATGAAGAGGAAAAAGATGTTAATGCATTGCTAGTCAAACTGTGGTTTGTGGGATTGGGCCTAATCTGGCAGTCAGACATCCCCTGAGGGGTCCCAGATTGCAAAAGGTGATAGGCTAGGCTGAGCGTCCCCCTATGCACAAGTTTTGTGCACCAAGGCTCTAGTATTTGTATAAAAGCCCACACAAGACATTTTAATCTTTATTTGAAAGTGAAAGATAGCTAGAAACATCTTGCTAAGAGAGTTAAACATGTATGCCATTTTTGAAGAAACTCTTCAAAATATCCTGAGGTCTGTTTAAATCTATAGAACTTACATTTACTGTTATGCATGCCCTTTTTTAGCTTCAAGAAAATAATTACTTTTGTTAACAAAGCTCAAAATTATTTTTAAAAATATTTTTTCCTCAGGAATACTAAAAAGAATTATCAATAGAGCTTTAATTCTTGACCTGCGCAGCCCTCAAAATTTCCCTCTGGAAGAACATAAGCAAGGTGCTAAAACACTTTGTGGCAGGGGAAACAGTCTCACATGGCCAGTTACTCACTGAATGGATGGCCTTCTCAGTACAACTCAGGTCCAAGGGAAAAGATGGCCCTTATTCTCTGAACCCAAGGTGTGCTAAAGCACACAGTGCACATCTGGTCTTAGGCCCCTTAGGCTCCTCATCATCCTGCACATTTCTCTCAAGACAAAGCAAGGCACTTCATGCAGAAGGTGGAGATAGAAAAAAAAGAAAAGGAACAAATGCGTTTGGACACACTCATTTCCTCACACACATTAAAAACACCAAGGCACTGATGTGCATCCTGGGGCCCAGGGCTCCTCACAGCAGCTGCACTGTATCTAGACCTCACCACTGCCTGTTCCAATAGCCTTTCACTTGAAGAGCAGAATAATGTGGTCATCTGTGGTGAAGTGAACGTTTCCACAGAAGGTTTATCTCAAACGGTGGTCTCTCAGTCTCCTCATCTCATTATCTCTAAGGACTTTCTCACCTACTCCACCTGGGCCAACTGCAGCCATGCTCATAATGATGCCCCCACCTAAATCAGTATCAGTAGCCTCTTGCTCACTGATTATAGCTGTGAATGCGAAGACCTCTGAATCTCATAAGAACCACTATCCTGTCATCACTTACCGCATTATTCTACAATAACCTAACTTAGATCCTTTGGTTCAGAATCTTCAATAGTATTCCTGAAAATACACAGTGAGCTAGCGCTTCTCAAATGACGTGACAAAAGAAAATGTAGTTGTTGTAAATGATGATGATGCCATGGTTTTAATTCTTTTCTTTTTTTAAATCCTCACCCGAGAATATTTTTTCCATTTATTTTTAGAGAGAGTGGAAAGAAAGAGGAGAAAGAAAGAGAGATACAGCAATGTGAGAGAGACACATTGGTTAGTTGCCTTCCACACATGCTTTGACTGGGACCAGAATCATACCTGCAACTTAGGTATATGCCCTTGACTGTGGATAGAACTCACAACCCTTTGATGAGCAAGCCAATGATCTAACCACTAGGAAACACCCAGCCAGGGCTGTTTATAATTCTTCATGGACCAATACTTTTATAAAACAAAATAAAAATATAGCTATTGTAATGAAGCAAACATTTGTAGAGGTATTTATGTTAAAATTTAAACCCTTTCATCAATAAGTAACTTACGTCATTTAACTTTTTAAAAGCAATCATGAAAAAGATCAGTATATCATGCAATGCTTTGATAAGTTTATGTGTCCCCTTGACATGACATAGTGTTTTCACACACTTTATTTTGTTTTAATATTGACAAATGGAGCAATTTTCAAACGACAGCAGGCCCTGGATTAACTTCTTTTGGCTTAAGGTCATTTGTTATCATGTTAATGAGAGAAAAAAATCCTATCTGGGCCAGGCCTCTGTGTCTGTCTTTGCAGAGGTTCAGGTTCAGCTCATGTGCCAGACTCCAGTTTCTTCCCACACCCTAAAGTTGTGCACCTTAGGGCAGTGGTCTACAAACTGAGGCTCACAAGCCACATGTGGGTCTTTGGCCCCTTGAGTGTGGCTCTTCCACAAAATACCACGTGCTGGCACACACGTACAGTGCAATTGAAACTTTGTGACCCATGGGCAGAAGTTGGTTTTCGGCTCTTAAAAGAAATTTCAATGGTTGTACTGTTGATATTTGTCTCTGTTGACTCATGAGTTTGCCGACCACTGCCTTAGGGTAAATGGCATGTCTAAGCTGACCCAGTCTGAGTGAGTGTGGGGCGTGGGTGTGAGTGCGCTCAGCCATGGAAGGGCCACCAGGAGAGGATCCAGCCACTTTCAGCTTTGGACGGGAATATGCTGTTTAGAAAATCATGAGGAATACAATGTTTGTTTTTATTCATCTTTTCAAATGTATGTCCAGCCCACATGTATCTCAACATTTAATAATAGAAGTGTTGTGGGTCTTTGTTTATGATTTTGCTGATTTTTTTTGCAACCAGAAGTAAGCCAGAGCAGTTAACTCATGTTTCTATCAATAATTTTGATATGTTTCACTGTCATCTGTTTCCAACAAAGAAGAGAAATCTTCTCAGGCACACACCTGTGAGAGAGTTGAAGACCTGAATTTGTCCCCCACTCCTCTAGTAACACATTTCTTCCTCCAGGTTCATCCGGTGTCTTTTCATAGTACCTCCAGGTTTAGAAAACAGGTATGGCAGTCACTGCTGCTTCTCTTGTCTGTGGAAAGGTGTGTTTGATGACAATCAAATGTCCAACAGTAGTTGTTTTTAGCTAGGACTCCTGATTCTCTGAGCTTTTCTTCTTTTCTTCTGTGTGAACTAACATATTTTAGAAACATAATTTGTCATGATACCCTCAATCTATAATAATAAAAGCGTAGCTGAAACCAGTTTGGCTCAGTGGATAGAGCGTTAGCCTGCAGACTGAAAGGTCCAGAGTTCGATTCTGGTCAAGGGCATGTACCTTGGTTACGGGCACATCCCCAGTAGGGGGTGTGCAAGAGGCAGCTGATGGATGATTCTCTCTCATCGATGTCTCTATCCCTTTATTTTCCTCTCTGTAAAAAATCAATAAAATATATTTAAAAAAAATAATAATAAAAGCATAATATGCTAATTGGGATAGAGGTCCTTCTGGACAACCTTCCATAAGAAGCCACAGCTGCAAGGGAAGCCCAGGTCCTGGGTACCAGAGGGAAGCCGGTGCTGGCAGCCAGGGGAATGAAGGCCTACTCTTGCATGAATTTCATGCATCAGGTCTCTAGTATTAATATATTACTTTGTTGGTGCATGTGGTGGAGTCACATGACAAGATCACATGTTCCTATCTCCCATGCTGTCAGGGTAGTCATCTGATTGCTCTCTTCCTAATGCATTAAGAGTAAAATGTGCCAAAACCGGTTTGGCTCAATGGATAGAGCGTTGGCCTGTGGACTGAAATATCCCAGATTTGATTCCAGTCAAGGGCATGTACCATGGTTGCGGGCACATCCCTAATGGAGGGTGTGCAAGAGGCAGCTGATGGATAATTCTCTCTCATTGATGTTTCTAACTCTCTATCCCTCTCTCTTCCTCTCTGTAAAAAAAAAATCAATTATATATATATGAGTAAATATATCTATCTATATCTATATCTATATCTATATCTATATCTATATCTATATCTATCTATATCTATATCTATCTATATATCTATCTATCTATCTATCTATCTATCTATATATATATATATATATATATATATATATATATATAAAGTAAATATGCGTGCTGCCTTTATGTTTGAGCCTCTAACTGAATGGGTGTGCCTCCTCCATTCTCACTTCTCAAGTACTAGATGGAGGAGTCTGGAGCTCTGGGTGCCTACATGGAGGAGCGCTGCCCACCAGCCAGGAACTATTACAGGAGAAAAAGATACAAAGCCTTTATGGATCTTTCTGTTATAGCAGCTTATCCCACCCAGACCATCAGACTTCAATAGAATATTTTGAATTTAAAAACATTATTCTTTAACTTTTCACCCTCTATTGTTCGAGCATATGGGCATTTTTTTCTGTACATCTGACATTCCATTAGGTCACACTATCACTGGAACCCCGTCTCTCAGTACATTTGACAGAAAACCTCCTGCAGGTTTTCTGTTTACCAGTGCCTCCAGGGCTTTTCTGCTAGGCTTGCTGAATGCACTGATTTGCACAGCAAGGTGAAGATTAGCTCATATTTTACATCTGAAAGATTAGATTGCTATGAACATAGCAAACACCGTGAGAAAGCACTCAAGCGCACAAAAATCTGCCGATTCCCCACACCCCTGCGTTATAAAAGCTCTTGGTAATATCTCAAAAATGACAGAATGCAGACAGTGTTCGTGAAAATGCTCTTCCCACGGACAACACGTAGGAAGTACATTTGAGGACTTCATCTGAAGACACTCCATGCAGCACAGGAGTCGTTTAAGAAAATCGCTGTGTGTAGTTGGCTACAGAAATAACTACTGCATACTTTGCTTTAGAGTTGCTGGTTATTATGGAGCCTGTGAGTGACTGTAACAGTGAGAAACGGTAGAAGAGTGGTTTATTCCGGGACACCTACGGTAGTGACAAGTTCCTCCGCTCTCAGGGATATAATCCACGGCTCATTTCCAAGGTTGAGAGACTCTTATCTTTAAATTATAAAGTGATTAGATTGGAAATGCCTGCTTTCGCAGAGACCAAAATTCACTCAGTAAATTCCTCAGAATCCCATGTTGAACCACCGTTTGTTATGAACTGCAAATAATGCTCAGGTGGGTGCTAGAAGTCTACTAGTAATACTCTGTACAATCAGATTGCTACTCTTCTCTAGTCTTCACTTAGTTAACACTATTTTCATGATAAATTGTTGTGCCATTTAATACAGCTCTAAGGACAAAAGCAATTAGGAAAAGGGTATCCTAAATAATTG